>CM038673.1:97694974-98894974 GCA_021605145.1 Aegilops bicornis
CTGAGCCCACACGTATAAACCATCAAATTCAAAAGATGTTGGCTCCTTCTTCCCATCGTAGTCCTCTATCAGCATCCCCACCCCCCTGAAAAGCCATGGGCCTCCATGCACTACCTTCTTCCAATCCCCAAGACAAAACATCTGGAAGATGAACAGATTTTCTCCCGCCTCTCAGACGCCGGACGTGTGCGTGACCAGATCGATTTCATGCACTCGAACATCGCCGATGAACTGAAAGTGCGAGTAGTGTTCACCTTCGCAATCGCCAGCCACCTGGCATCCTCTTCATACTTCTTCACCTCTTCTTCCCCTACGACCACATCATCAAGTTCGTCGTCCTGGAGATCCAGGTGCTGCAGCAATTCCTCGAAATTTTTCCCTGATCCGCCCGTCGATGATGACTCCGCTCGATCCGCCATCTAGGGTTCGTCGTCCGGGAAAAAGTGCACCAGAGGACCGCGCCTAACCCCCGCCGATCAGGAGATGATCTAAGCGAGGGAATCAGCCGGCGGTAGGTAAGCCGATGAGATCTCTAGACGGAGATGGAATCGCCGCCAGAGCCAAAAACCCTAAGCGAGAGGGTACTAGTTTTAGCCAATAGTTGGCAGCCAACTGGAACAACATCAACGAGATAAACTTGAGCTTGTTCTAAGGCCTCAAACAACAAAAAGTTGCCAAGTTGGCTTGCAAGCCACAATTAGGCCCGTTAGGCCTTGTAATAGCACATATTATCTACCACAACAATTTCTATTGGTAGCGGCACATGAAATGGCTAGTCACTGAGTGGCTTGTAAATGAATAAGTTTTGAGGAGGTTGGGAGGAACAACAATGGAACACGCCATGTTGCCCTATATTTCGAATTCCAGCTAGAACCCTAGATCGAGAGGAGAGGAACCTAACACAAGCCAAATATGTGTGCGGGCTGCAGCGTGCCCCTTTGAATTTCTTTTGAAATCTAGATAAGAATAACAAAGTCCTCTCTTTTCAAACCTCGCTACCCAACTGATGTTAACATTAAACCCAAAATTAGAATTTTTTAGCGGGAAAAGTTATAGCCTCCTTAGTTTTGTTCTACGAATTTATCTTTCCTTATTGATAACCGGCGATCGGTCGCCAGGAGGCCAACCCTAGCAAATGCCTTCCCGCCGTTGCATGTATCTTGGCGCAAGACCAATGCCACATAGATTAGCTAGAGCGGTTTGCTGACTCCTTTTTTCCTGGCGAACACTCTTTTTTCTCCAAAAAATGCAGGACCAAGGTGCGCGAGGCGGGGTTCAAACTTGCGACCTCCTGCAAGGGGGCGAGGAAGCTTAGCGCTCGACTGACGTTTAAACTAATACATATATTTTAAAGCTATATTTGTTTTAAATTTGGCTTTTCATTTGAAACAAATGCCAAAATCTTTTTTTCAAAGAACCAAAATACCTATTTTTAGAGAAGTTATTTTTTCTTTCTAAACTTGCCATGTGCATTTTTAATTATAGGTAGCATGGCAATTCTTTTTTATTTTAAACCTTGGCATTTTTTGTCTACCAAAACATGGCGATTTTTAGGTCTTTTTGTAATGCCTCATGGCAAGATTTGGGAAATTTTATCACTTATTCATGGCAATTTAAAAAAAATAATTTCTCGCATGGCAATTTTATTGTTATTAAGAGCATTGCATTTTAATAATTAATAACATGGCATTTTTATTATTAAAAGGATGGCAGTTTTATTACTTAGAGCATGACATTTTATTATTAATAATAGGATGGCAGTTTTATTATTAAGAGCATGACATTTTTATATTAATAACATGGCAGTTTTATTTTAGGAGGATGGCGATTTAATGATTAACAGGATGTCAGTTTTATTTTAGGAGGACGGCGATTTTATGATTAATAGGATGACCGTTTTATTATTGAGAGCATGACATTTTTATTATTGTTGGCATGGTGTTTTTATTATTAAGAGAATGACAATTATATGTTTAAGAGGATGGCAATTTTTTGTTGGCATGGCTTTTTTTAATTTTTTTTGTTTATTGTGTCAAATAAATCAAAAGTTTAGAACATGGCATTTTGTGTTTGGTCCATGGCAAAAGAAAGAAGAAAAATGTTCTCCAAAACATGGAATTTTTTGCACAGTGAAACATCTCCACATCGAAATTCATACATTTATTTTCTTGTAGATCACACAGCATTTTTTTTTCCAATCATACTGTTGTAAATTTATAATTTGAGAAATGACATTTTTATAAAGTAGCATGGCAGTTTTCATATTTTCGGATCATGGCAATTATGAACTTATGTTTTCTCTGTTTTTTTCTTAAAAATATGTAAAATAATTGGTTCAGTGGGAGCTGCTGGCAACTGGTCGCCAGATATTAGAGGCCTACGAATTTGAATTAATTCAGTTGAATTTGAATTACGGGAGAACTTACCAAATCGTACGTACTGATAACAATCATCATAGGAAAGTGAACCAGTTCCAGAACAACCCTGTACGCATGCAGTGAGAACTACGAAGAACCAATTACTAGCACATTTGATACATTCTTTACATTCCAGAACCATGAGTACACCATCATGCACATAATCATACATCCAAGACCAACAGAGTATATATGGGAGAACTGAGATACAGTATAAGTTTTTATCGGTATCTCAAAGAGCGCCACCGTCGGCGGTTGCGAGGGGCCATGACCGCGACGGTGAGCGGCAGGACGAGGTCGTCCCGGACGTGGATGTAGAGGGAGCCGAGGAGGTCGCAGAGCTCCGGCAGCAGCGCGGTGAGGTTGCGGCCGGACGGCACCAAGGCGGGGAACGGGCAGAGCAGGAACCCCACCGCGAACAGCGTCGCCGGCGTCAGCATCGACGCTTCGACGGTCGATTTTGCACTCCTTATGTGAAGGGTAGCTGCAACTGCAAGCAGTGTGTAGTATATAGGGGTGAGAGGGTCGTCGTTATTCATTGGGTTGGGTGAGGGCGTGCAGTGCTTGACTCGCAGGTGAGGAGAAAGTTAGCTGCGTTTCATGGGCCCTGGGCAGCTCCGATTCGCGTGGCCATCCTTGTGCGCGGCGGTGGCCCGGAGCATAACCAGTCGAGGTGAAGCCTACCTACGATAGTAACACTTGGCAGAGTATGGTGATGTGCACTTGGCTCTGCCGAGTGCGTCCAGTGCCAAGTGCCATTTATCTTTTGCTGTTCTTTTAGGGAAAAGATGTTCCTTTTTTTGTGGATGGAAAACTATATTTCCATGGACCAAAAACGTAAAATAACAATATGACGTTCATATTCAGGCCAGAAGAAGGGACTGCGCCAAGAGGCCACAAGGCCACGCATTTCCTATTCCGCGCTTAATGCGCCAGTTACACGTTACTCTGTTAACTAGGGCATCTCCTATTTGGCGCATCAGGCGCCCGTTATAGGCCATTTTGCAAACGGGCGCCTGGAGCACCGCCCCCCCTCCCTGCGAGTTGAGCCGGCCTGCCGGGTTTAGAACTAGAGACCTTTAGGTACCGAGCATACGGTAGTAACCGCTAGGCCACCTCGATGGATTATGCCAACTCACTTCTTCTTTTTTCCTTTTGTCCACTTCCATTCGCGGAATCTTTTTCTTTTTTCTTTTTTCTTGGAACGGTTTTGTTCAGTTTTTTCTTTCTTTTTCTTTTTGCTAAATGCATGAAATTTTATTCAAATCCGTGAACTCTTTTTCCAAATTGTTGAACTTTTCGTCAAGGTTGATGAAACTTTTTAACAAATTTTTTTCAAAATTGATGAACTTATTTTTCAAAATCGACGAGCTTTTTCAGGAGCGATGAACTATTCTCTAATTCGATGATTTTGCTTTTCAAATTTGATGAACTTTTCTCACAATTGATGAACTTTTTTCAACTTCGTTGAACTTTTTTTCAAATCTGATGATGTTTTTCAAATCTAATGATTTTTTTTAAATTCGGTGAACTCTTTCAAATGCAATAGATTATTCTTTTCAAATTCGATGAACTTTTTATAAATTCATGAACTTTACCATTTTGTGAACTTGTCCAATTGGTACAAACCTTTTCAAAAAAATTGATTTCTTTCAATTTGTTGTTTTTTGAATGCATTTTCAAAATTATGTTTTCTCTATTCAAATAATTTGTAAGGGGTATATAATACTACTATATGTTTAATGTTTGTACAAAAAGAATGGTCAAATAGTGCTATTTTCCTGTAGTAATCAACAAACTGTGCTTGGTCGAGTGGTTAATGTGTTCGGCATTGACTCTTGCTTCGGGAGTTTGACTCCCACTCCACCCAAATTTATGAGATCTTTCTTCATTCACGTTTTCCTTTTTCTGCAGGTTGTTGGGCCGGCCCGCTGCGCGTCGCGTGCGAGCGCCACCAAGGCAAACCAGCGCTTATTACATCGCTGAATAGGAGCTCCCGTGATCTAGCCCCCCCGCTAGAAATGGACCCGCTAACTGGCACACGGTCTCTATGTAAGCTCAAAAACATTTGACGTATTTTTTTTTGTAATTTTCCTGTTGTCATTTCTCTGTGTTCGGATATGATCGAATCTAGCCCTTTTCAGGCGAGAGAGAATTCATCATGTTTGACCTCTCTATTGAGCCCTTGTTGCTCCCTTGATAATGTGGGAGTAGTCCTCTCTTGAGGCTGAGCTTTTGTAAGTGTAGCTATGTGTCCTCTCTCTTTCTCCCTTGATCATGTGAGTTTCGATCTTAATTCCCATCATGGATATTGTTAATGGAATTGAACTATATGATTATCTCATATTATGAGGGTTCATTCTTGCTCATGTTGTGTATTGGACTTTTGAGAATGATTAGATTATATGATGCTTCTCTGGTATAATTTCTGGAGACAACCCAAGGTGACATTAAGATGACTCTGTGGATTAAGATAATAAGATGATTGTTTGCTATAGTTTTTATTGTTTCCTGAGGTGACATTAGAGTGTGCTCTATGGCAAAGGCTTTGACAAGTTTCCCAGAGATAGACATGCGGCCTTTGCGCGCAACATTGATTGTCATGTCTGTATAGGTAGCCGGCTCCTTTGCGGCGAGGAGAGATTTGTAGTGCAAGTCCTTGTCATTGTCCTAATTCAGCATCATCATTCATTGAAAGAGGGGCATCAAATGATGATGCCACAGCGGAGAACACTCTCTTAAAGAAGTCGATGCCGGTGAGAGACTGCATCACCGAGCTGGGGTAAGGGTAGGGAGTGCTAGAGGTGGGCGACATAAATGGTGTGTGAATCTAGACATCCACGGGTGTCGGTGATGGCGGCAGATCAAGGGTAGGCTTTTGGCCGACTGATTTGGAGAGGGGTGGAGAAATTGTGCCGGCGTCTTTGAGGATTTGGGTGTCGGCCAATGGTTGCCGGTAAGCAACTCGATGACGCCTACCTTTTATCTGATTGAGATGTATATACACGAATTTTAGTATGTTGTTCAGTCATTTCAGTCTATGTGTAGTTTATATGGAAATTATTCTAAACATCTTATTCTCCGGAGGAGTAGCTGTTATGAATATCTCTGAAGTAATTCAGAATAAGTTTTTGTTATGAATATCTCTGAAGTAATTCAGAATAAGTTTTCTCAAAAACAATATTGTGAAAATTAGATGGAGTAGTAGTTATAGTTAGATCTTTTTTCTCGCATGTCGCATCCCATCGCGTCATCCTCAGCGGCAAAAAAGTCTACTGTACGTACCAGTTATCCACTCCTTCGCCATGGCGCCTTCCGCCCTCTCCTTCCTCCCCGCGCAGCCCCTCTCCCCCCTTCACCCCCGCCGTCTCCGCCAGCCAACCGCCGCGCCGACCACTCCCCAAACCCTCACACTCGCCGTCCGGTGCGCCGCGAAGGCGGCGTCGCCGGCGCTGCCGGCGCCGGCGAGGCCCATCCCGCCGCCGAAGCTGGTCCGCTGCCCGGCGCTGGACCGGCAGGCGGCGCGCGAGCCGGCTCCGCTTCGCCCGCAAGCTCCTCACCCTGCTCCTCTCCAAGCCGCGCGGCTTCCTCCCGCTCCGCGTCCTCCTCCGCTGCCGCCGCTTCCTCGGCCTCCCGCGCCGCCGCCCGCTCGTCCCCTTCGTCCTCCGCTACCCGACCCTCTTCCGCCTCTTCCAGGCCCCCATCTCCCGCCCGCTCTCGCCCTCCCTCTCCACCCTCGCCGTCGCGCTCACCCCCGCCGCCCATGCGCTCGCCGCCGACCTCGCCGCCCTGCGCGGGGCCGAGCTCGCGCCGGGCCTCGCGGACAAGGTGCACCGCCTCCTCCTCATGACCCCCCGGCGCAGCCTCCTGGTGTCGAAGCTCGCGCACATCGCGCCCGACCTCGGCCTCGCCATGGACTTCCGCGCCACGCTCTGCCCCCGCCACCCGGACGTCTTCACCTTCGCAAACACCTCCCACGGCCACGCGCTCCGGCTGGTCGACCCGCCGCCGCCGCCCCCTTCGCCGCTCCCTCCGCCGCTCCGCCCCGCCGTGCAGCCCGACCGCCTCATCGACCGGCCGCGGAGGTTCCCGCACCTCCCGCTCCGCCGCGGGCTCAACCTCCGCCGCGCGCACCGGGACTACCTCCTGCGGTTCCACAGCCTGCCCGAGGCCTCCCCGTTCGAGCCGCTGGAGGAGGGCGCGAGCGCGGAGATGGCGGAGCGGCGGGCGTGCGCGGTGGTGCGGGAGGTGCTGGCCATGACGGTGGAGAAGCGGACGCTGGTGGACCACCTCACGCACTTCCGCAGGGACTTCGGGCTGCCCAACCGGCTGCGCGCGCTGCTGGTGCGCCACCCGGAGCTCTTCTACGTCAGCATCAAGGGCGTCCGGCATTCGGCGTTCCTGGTGGAGGCGTTCGACGACGACGGAAGGCTTCTAATGGAGGATGGGATGCTGGTTGGGAGGGACCGGCTGGAGGAGCTTGTCCGGGAGGGCAAGAAGATCAGACGGGCTCGAAAGAAGGGTGTTTTTCCGGTTGATGGCGACAGTGATGAGGATGATGAGGAAGATGATAATGTAGCAGAGGGTTCATCAGAGGTGGATGGTGAATTCGGGGACCTGTTTGAAGAAGACAGTGTCGCTGGGGAAGGCTGGAATGAGGTGGGTGATGAAGGCGGAATCGAGGGGGACGACGACGAAGAAGATGATCCTGAAGTGGATGCCATGGAGGAGTTTTGGGTGAAGAAGGCTGCAGCAGAGGGGCTGGTTGACAGTGGCACTGAGCATGATGTTTGGTGAGGAGTATCGAGATGCTAGGATTATTGCCTACGCTGTTAACGAGGACCATGGATTGCTCAAATGCATTCTTCTCAGCCATCTTCAGTAGCCCGAAGCTGTAGTACATAATTTGGGAGCTTTGATAATGAAGGTGAGGGTGAAGGGTATGTTATTGATACTTGTGACGCTCACCCATCAAATTCTACTTCTAAGAGGAACTTTCACCTTTGGATATGTAAACCTTCTTGCCTAGCTTGTACCAACCCAATTCAGATAAATAAATAAATATGAATCATGTATAACTACATCTACAAGAATGCTAGTTTCTCAAAATTTGGGTTCCAAATTAAGATCCTTGCATTGTTATCCTCTGATTGCATTATCCTTGTCCTTATAAGCCTGTTTTCTTTTCCTCATTATGAGTTTTCCTATATCTACATGATGAATTATCAAATGCTAAGTTGGCAGAATTTGCACTGGAATGGAACATTTGTTGTAACACCTTGTTCAGAAGGAAAATGTCTTGGCTTGGTTTGGCAGGATGTAAAGGTGTTGCTGAAAAGTGAAATCTATAATCAGTTCTGTCAACTTTGCTGTTTGAGACATATAATTTTTTAGTTCACAACATCATGAGAATCTCCATAGTGTACTTTCCATTAATGTCTTTTTTTTACCTTGAGCATTCAAGAACTAGTCTTTTAATTGTGTCCTCCAAGTGTTTGGGTCTTTTTGATATTGGTGGGCACATACATTTTTGTTACTTGCAACCTTCACCAATTAGATTGTGTGCTGTGCTACATTGATAATAATGTTGCATATTTTCAGGTGGTTCAAATACTATGGCCTGTCTGAGGCATAAGTTTCCACTTTGCTCTGTCCATGGAGGCATCCACCTCTAGGACAACAATGCCCTCGCTTATGTTGATGCTGTCAGCACCATCGACAAGGACGCTGTAGAGTCTGCGATGACCACTCCCAAGCTACGACATACAGAATATGGTTGTCAATATTGCATCCTTGCACCTCTGGATTACCGAAATGAAGAACAGAAGTGGAAACTAAACCAGCACTCGAGGACTGCAGGATCACCGCTCGTGAAAGCCTGCAATTCAAGTGTTCCTTATACTAGAACTGTATGTATACATTTATTTATTTTCTACAATTAATTGATGGTCATATTTTTTGCATGAACTTCTGCAAGTGTATATTTCATGGCACGATGCGCACCTACGATTTTGTTCTGCTATTGTATAAGTTTGTGGACATCTGAAACCACAGAAGTCTTGTATGTGCTCATTTTTAGGGAGGTTTAGAGGTTCCACTACTGGAAACAAGCACTATTTGCGCTAAAATGAACATGCTATGGTTGACCACTGGAAATCTCGAACTACTTTCTGCAGAATGAATTTGCGCCATGTCGGTAGTGAATCCTGATCAAGTTCCCTAGGCACTTCTTGTAGGAGAAATCTTTGAAGGAACTGTCATAAAGCATGGCGCACAAACACCCGCTGCTATGGAAATACTGATGCTTGCCAACCTGTAAACAGGGAAATGATTTCCATGACATTTCTATTTGGTTCTTATGATTCCTCGGAAACAGACGGGCAACCTGCTCACCATCATGTAGTTGTCATGTCCTGCCAGTGTCTTTTCCTTCTCCAGTTGGTACTGGAGAATATCTTTGACGACAAACATGTCTTCCTCTTCAGAAAGCTAAATGCCATCACTCCAAAGTATTGAAAGAGACCCAAAGACATAAGGTTTAAAAACAAAGGTTCCCCAAACAAATACTCCCTCCGTAAACTAATATAAGTGCATTTAGATAATTAAAGTAGTGTTTTAAACGATCTTATATTAGTTTACAGAGGGAGTACAACAAATAGCAATGGTATCTACAAGAGCAGGTGCATTCTTCAATCATTGCAGTCACCTAAACTTTGTGATATTCAAACTTAAACCCAACGCCTATCTTATCACCTATATGTCAGCTTAGTACCTGAAGAGTTGTAGCTACTTTTCAGTACTTGTGAATAATATTTTTTTTAAATTGCATTGGGCTAGAAACTATACCTTGATTCACGGATGATCCTCTTTACTTCTTTCATGATTGGATCGACTTGTGCATGTATCTATTGTTGTTCCACCAGTGAAATTAGAACCCCCTCTTTGTCCAGTATTGCTGTTCTTCTGGTCTTTCCAGTTCCTACTATTACTAACTCCACAGTGTTGATCTGTTCGATTTTAATGCTTTTACTCTTCCACTACCTGGGCCATGATTACCAGTCTTCTTGTTCCTTCCATCAGAGCTGGATGGTCCTGTTAGAGTTATAATATAAGTCATGTACCCCTTTGTATTTATCCTGTTGTATAAGGGGTTTCCTGCATATGTTCCACACCTGTATATGTATATATATATCGGCCTATGGCCTCATGGTAATACAAGTTGCATATTCCTATCATGGTATTAGAGCTAGGTCAATTTTATAGCACGCGCAACTTCGTCTTTGTTGATCCACCTCCGCATGACGCCTCCATCCTGGTCATACTGACTCTCCGTGGTGGCCAAATCCTCGGTCACTCTTGGTTGTTCTTCCTCCCACCCTCGATCGAGACTTCAGCTGTCGCCCAGATCAATCTGCTCGATCCGCCTCTGTCTCGTGAGGCCGCCGCCCGCCACCCCCGATCGAAGACTCCCGCTGTCGCCCCTCGCCCGCCATCCCCGATCGAAGACTCCCGCTGTCGCCCCTGATCGCTCGGCCCGACCGCCCTCGATCAATTTCCCTGCCCAGATCCAGCAGAGAAGGTCCCGATCGAGATTCCCGCCTCTGCTTCCGATCGAGACTCCCGCCTCGCCGCCGCCCCGTTTGTCTTCCGCTTGAGGCGGATCGAGATTACGCCCGAGGCTCGTCCACTGATTCCTACGGACCGATCGAGCCTCCGCGGCTGCTGCGGATCGAGACTCTGAGCGTCGCCTACATTGATAAAAAAAAGGCACGATGTCTCGGTCTTGGGCTATGTTCTTTGTCCTCATTGTCCGGTGATCTTTGATGGTACTAATTACACCGAGTTCACTGGCTTCATGCGCATTCACATGCGTGGCATCCGTCTCTAGGGTGTTCTTTCTGGCGAGGTCTGCTGTCCGCCACGTCCCGTTCCTCCGGTGGCCCCTATTCCACCGACTCCACCAGTTCTTCCTACGGATGCTAATCAGGCCGCCCGAGATGCGGCTAAACTTCTTGATGAAATTTGTTCGTGCTTATGATGAGAGGGTTTTGGCTTATGAGGAGGCTCTTGAGACATATCATGGTGCTTTCTGTCTGTTTACACCCGGTGGCTTGATGATGATGCTCGTCTTCCATTTGTTCTCCTTTGCTAGTGTTACGCCTCGGTTTGCTTACGAAGTTTCGGGTCTTCCTCATCGCCTTTTGAGATGTGGACTCGTCTTCGTCGGCGCTTATGAGCCCTCTGGTGATGCCTTATACCTTTACGTGGTCCGTCAGAGCATGCTCTTGCCAGGTGACTCTACCGTTGATGACTTCTATGCCTGAGTTACGCTATCTGGCGCCCGACTTGATTCTCTCCATGATCTTTGGTTGTCGTACTTGCCCCTGTTGCGGTGTCCAGGCCAATTTGGAGTTTCATCGCGTTCACGAGTTCTGTCTCGGCTCCGTAAGGAGTTTGAGCCCGGCGTGCTTTCGATTGTTTGCTCGTGGCCGTATTTCTCTCATGGAGGCGCTTTACGAGATTCGTGCCGAGGAGACTCGCCACGTGGTGCTGGTTTCTTGGAGGTTCATACATGCTCGCTACTGGGTTTCTTCCACACCACTGCTGACCGACCCCTTCTCGCTCGAGTGCTCCGCTTTTGCCCACTCCTTCCGGAGGCTCAGTCGCCCGTCCACATTGCGGCTCTTGCAACAATGATGGTCATATTGAGTCGATGCTACACAAAGAGGAAACACTGCAAGGCGCGATCATCATCTTCGTGGACTTCGTCATCTACCTCGGCAGCTTGACCATTGCTTTGGTGGCGGGATATTACGAGACTTAAGCGTGCGCTTTCGGCTTGAGGTTCTTCCTCGATGGGTACCGCTGGTTACGTGATCGATGCTTCCCGACCGAGCAACCGCCTTCTACGGTCGGTACATCCCCATGGGTTACGGACTGGAGCTTCTTTTCATATGTCTTCTCATTCTTCCACTTTGTCCTCTCTTGATTCTTTGGATTCTCTGTTCATGTCTTCACTTCTTGATGGTACTCCACTTTACATTTGCTAGTAGAGGCAATCTTTCCACTCCTTCTTATTACATTCTGATGTTGCTCATGTTCCTCGACTTACCATGAATCTGTTTCTACCGGTCAACTTATCGATTACGGTTGTCGCGTCATCCTTAGCGTTGACTCTTGTTCTGTCCGGGACCGTCAGACACACTCTCTACGGTTGGGGCTGGCCCTCGCCGCCGTGATTCTCGTGGTCTTTGGGAGTTGGGTGGCTTCATGTTCCTTCCGCTGCCACCACCATCGCCAGTTCCTCCGCTTGATCGCCTCCGTTCTTGGTTCCTTCGGCGGTGGCATCATCGGCTTGGTCATCTATGTGGTTCTCGGTTATCATCTTTAGTTCGCCGAGGTCTTACGGGTGCATCTCGGGAGATGTCTCTTTAGAGTGTCGGGGTTGTCGTCTTGGCAAGCGATTGATTACCATATTCACATAGTGAGTCGGTGTCTAAGCGTCCTTTTGATTTAATCCATTACGATGTATGGGGTCCGGCTCCTTTCGCTTCGAAAGGTGGTCATAAATACTATATTATTTTCATAGATGATTTCTCTCGTTACACATGGCTTTATTTCATGACTTCTCGTAGTGAGGTGTTGTCTATTTATAAGCGTTTTGCTGCCATGGTTCATACTCAGTTCTCTTCACCCATTCGTGTTTTTCGCGGCTCGACTCCGGGCAGTATATCTCTAAGATGTTGCGTGGTGTTCTTGCCGAGCAAGGAACTCTCTCAATTCTCTTGTCCCGGTGCTCATGCTCGAATGGTGTTTGAGTAAAGCATCGACATCTTCTTGAGACGGCTCGTGCATTGATGATTGCTGCCTCTCTCCGCCTCATTTTTGGGCCGAGGCCGTCTCCACCTCCACCTATCTTATCAACATACAACCTTCTCGCTGCTCTCTGTGGTGGTGTTCCTTTCGAGCGTCTTTTTGATCGTTCTCCCGATTATTCGATGCTTCGCTTGTTTGGTTGTGTTTGCTATGTTCTACTTGCCCTCATGAACGCACCAAAGCGACCGCTTCGATCTGTTGAGTGTGTCTTCTTAGGCTACGATGATGAGCATAAGGGCTATCGTTGTTGGGATCCTATCGGCCGTCGGATGCGTATCTCTCGAGACGTGACTTTTGACGAGTCTCGTCCCTTCTACCCCGCCCATCCTCCTCATTGTTTTGATGGAGGATATCTCTTTCCTCACTTTTCACGACTCACCTATTACCCCTGTCGAGCTGTGCCTAGTCGTTCCACTCCCTGCTTCTCCACTTCTAGTCGATTTGCAGCCACCATCTTTCCGGTCTCCTCGCCTAGCATGTCACCGGATTCTACACCTTCATCTCCGGTGACTTCTTCGCCGCCACTCCCGATTCTACCTTGGCGATTCCTCCTTCTATTGTTCCATCTTTTCCTCAAGATTACACTCGTCGTTCCCGACTGTGGATGCCTCTCGTAGACGAGTCGTCTTCTTCCTCTCGGCCTACTTATGGCTTGCGTTCTAAATCCTCGTCACTTTGTTGATCGCTTTGGTTTTCCCACTTTGGTGCTTCTTTGTTCTTGAGCCGACTTCTTATCATCGGTGTTGTTCATCTGAATGGCAGTTTGCGATGGCGAGAGGAGATTGCTGCTCTTGAACTCACTGGTACTGGGATCTTGTTTCTCTTCCTCCCGGAGTTCGTCCGATCACTTGTAAGTGGGTCTACAAGGTTAAGACTTCGCCCGATGGTTCTCTTGAGCGTCCACAAAGCTTCGTCTTGTGGCTCGTGGTTTTCAGCAGAGCACGGTCGTGATTATGACGAGACTTTTGCTCCTGTGGCCCATATGACCACTTGCTCGTACACTTCTTGCCGTTGCCTCGCACGCTCTTTGGTCCATATCTCGACTTGATGTTAAGAATGCCTTTCTTAATGGTGAGCTGCGTGAGGAGGTCTACATGCAGCCACCACCGGGTATTACATTCACGATGGCATGGTATGTCGTCTTCGTCGCTCTCTCTATGGCCTTAAGCAAGCCCCGGCGCTTTGGTTTGAGCGCTTTGCCTCGGTGATCACTGCTCTCGGTTTTTCAGCAAGTGCTCATGATCCGGCATTGTTTATTCACCTTTCTCCTCGTGGTCGGACTCTTCTTCTTCTCTATGTTGATGACATGATCATCACGGGGATGACCAGTATATTGCCTTTGTAAAGGCCCGTCTTAGTGAGCAGTTTCTTATGTCCGATCTTGGACCTCTTCGCTACTTTCTTGGGATTGAAGTCTCTTCTACCTCACGATGGCTTTTTTATATCCCGGGAAAAGTATATCCAGGATCTTCTTGCTTTCGTCTTTGCTCTTCTTGACGAGCGTTGTTGAGACTCCTATGGAGCTCAATGTTCACCTCCGTACTCTTGATGGTGATCCTCTCCTGACCCGACGCGATATCGTCATCTTGTTGGCGATCTTGTCTATCTAGTCATCACTCGTCCGGACATCTCTTATCCGGTTCATATTACGAGTCGGTTTGTCTCTACTCCCACCTCGGTTCACTATAGTCATCTCCTTCGTGTTCTTGATATCTTGGCGGCACGATCTCTCACCGTCTATTCTTTCCTCGCTCCGATTCTTCTGACTTGAGCCTATTCGGATGCTACGTGGGCTAGTGATCCTTGGATCGCCGTTCACTACGCTTCTTGTGTTTTTCTTGGTGGTTCTCTCATTGCACGAAGGCGAAGAAACAGCTTGCGCTTCGCTCGAAAGTGCCGAGGCTGAGTTATGAGCATGGCTCTTTTGACGGCAGAGGTGACTTGGTTCACGGTGGTTACTTGAGGATTTTGGTGTTTACGTCACTACACCGACTCTGCTCTTATCGGCGAGTCACAGGTGCTGCTCGGCATGTGCAGCGATCTGTGAAGCATGAGCTCACCAAGCATATTGGTGTTGATGCTTTCTATGTGCTTGTATTTGGTGTGCGAGATCGAGTTATTGCTCTTGATATGTGCCTTAGGAATTACAGTTGTGGATTTCTGACGAAGGCCCGGACTAGAGCACAACATGGCTTTTATCTCTCAAACTCGGTGTTGTTCATCCACCATGAGTTTGAGGGATGTTAGAGTTATAATATAAGTCATGTACCCCTTTGTATTTATCCCGTTGTATAAGGGGTTTCCTGCATATGTTCCACACCTGTATATGTATATATATATCGGCCTATGGCCTCATGGTAATACAAGTTGCATATTCCTATCAGGTCCCATCCAACTTGGGTTACCATCTTGCTGTGTTGCATATGAGCTCCAATTACTGGTAGGCCGCATTATCTGGTAAACTTCCCTTGTAGGACTGCCCCAGTTCCATGTACCAACCCCAGTTGATACTGTGACAATGTGTTTATCATGTTGCCAATTTGCAACTGGGCTCCAGTTACTTTTAATTTGCTTCTGGTCCAGGGCCAGCCCTCCTGTTCTGAAGATGATGCAACAGGGATCTAGTTTTGGCCTGTCTGTCCAAGAAATTTGACTGTTACCTCCCAAACGTAAGGCTTTGTCTTCTTGAAGGTTGTCAACATCATACAAGCAGCAGGGACCAATTGCGTTATCTTTGTGATCCTGTTATTTCTACTGCTGTGAGGAATTCATATAAACCAAACCCTCCAAGGTTTCCGTTGCTCACCGGCTGTAAAACATCAAGAAGTTCAGAGGAAGAAGCGAGAATATAGTCGTGTGCTGCACAAACGAGGGTGACGTAGGCAAGTAAAATGCTCATTACCAGGTTCTCATCATTCGAGTGGATTTTGAAGGCTGAACCAATTCCAGTTGGTGCAGGATTCACCCGAGCAGGTTCACCCTTGTGCTCTGCATCGCCACTCTTTCTATTTGAGGCTTTCTCCGGTGTGATTTCCTGCGCAGTTCACCCTTGTGCTCTGTACCCAGTTCTGATTTTGGCCTAATTTGTTTGCCGCTGATACCTGAAACAAGGCAATGATTCTAGCTGTATAATTCGGTGTAAAACTGAATTGGACAGACTATGAAGTTTAATAATATGTAGAGAAATCAATAGATTGTTACTCTTGTTCAGGTTTAGGAACCACTTGGAATGAACAACACTAAAATGCATAATTCAGCCTGATGGTCTTAACTTAGAGCATAAATAACATTGCAGTGTCACAAATAATTAGAAAAAGCATGAAGGATACATGCTGGATCGAGAACTCGGTAGCACTCTTCTACTTTGATCCTCTTTAAGCAGGCTAGAATTGCGCGAAATTTATCCCACGAGAGCATTTGTTTCGATACAAAGCCATCTTTTGGCCATTTTGACGAGTTCTAGAGCTAGCTCTAGTAAGTAAATGCAACATATACTGTGGAAGTCAAAACATATGAACTTAAAGCCTTAGATGGGGACTGGTCATTCAAATGAGCACCTCACCTTCATTGAGTCCCATGAGGCCCAGGCCATGCTGTTGTGATCTGGATCTCACTTACACTGCCTTGTGCCTTGTGTGCAGCATTTGCAGCTGCAGTAGCTGCCAAGATACCAACAGGACCAGAGACATGGACAAGCAAGCAATCCTACAGTAAGCTGCTAGAGTATAGCCCTCCGATGCGCTGTAGCCGTTGCCCCACGGCTCAAGAAACCAATCTGCTCCACTGCTTTGTTCATGGCTGGACCACTCTTTTGATCAACCAACCGACGGATTTTGCTGGGAAAACAGACTCGTGAAGTCGCATTCAGATCGTAGTCTCAGACATCAAATTGAAGGCAAACAGAAGAACGCAAACAAAGATATCAAGTTTCATTTCAGAACATTACAACATCCACCCCGCTTTTACAAATTTGTTTCTTTGTTACTTTGTTCCATGCCAGTACTAGATCCAACGGCTCAGGCGCTCTACCCACAATAACCCGGTAGTGACCGTGGGCCAGTTACTGCACGCCGGGCCAGCTCAGACTCTCAATGGCACACATGCATCAATCCCCACATTGCCGCATGTTTCTTTTTTCAAAAGAAGGTCCGCATCATTGTGATGCATGCACTATATTTTATTATAGTTATTAATGTAGGCAACGAAGCCAAAAACATCAACAAACAGAGTATGTAACATAGTCAACCACGGTCGAACCATTACAAGATTTGAAATTAGCACCAACGACTAAGTTGAGTTTCTCCACAACAATGTCTCCGAACGGGAATAAACACCCTCACGTCGTCATCGCAAGGTTCGGTCAAAGACGACATGGACAAGGATTTTCATCATGCATGGTTGCCGAGACCAACCAGTGAAGATCAGCACAACAACAAGGAGACAACACTTCCACAAGGTAGCGACACAAGTTTGTCATTGCTGAGCCCAACAATGAAGGCCAAGACAAGAGTTTTCACACTGAGATGAAACGACGCTTCAATCGTTACCAAGATTTTATCTTTGATGAGTGATGTCACCATACATCAAGCTTGATTCTTAATAAATGAAAAAATGCGTCACCTATCAAATCTAGGAATTGAACCCAGGTGGTTAGGTTGCACAACTGTATGCTAAACCATTAAGCTAAGGCTCCACATAATACAACAGCCTTTTCTTAAAGGAGGAAAACCCTGGACAACTCGACATCGATTGATGCACACAGGGACGGAGGCAGTAGGGGGAGCTGGGGCCATGGCCCAGGCCAACAATGATAAAACAATACTGTTAGAGCTACTAATATGATGTTTTGGTAGCAAAAGATTGTATTTTAGCTGTTCTGGCCCTCCCCAACGATGATGCAGCAAGAATTGGCCCCCCTCATACAACTTTTCTTGCTCCGTCCCTGGATGCACATAAGAAATCTTATGGTAAAGCAGCGCGTTCTGATTTGCCGATTAAATAAGCAGTTGAAGACGTGGTCTCAAGAAAGAATGAAGAGGAACCAAGGACGGCAAATGGCGTAGACAAAATACCAAGAAACCGATTGGAGATTCATGGAGATAATTGCAAAGCTAGAAAACAAGGGGGAAATAAGCACACCGATCTCTGCCTTTTGGTCAACTGGATCGGCCGGTGGCGTCCTGCACATATTATACTGTTCTCGTGTTGCACGATTGATAAAAGTAAGGTTCATTCGGCATAAACCGGAAACCACACTGAAGTCAGTTAACTAAATTTTTGGTTAGCTACTTTGAATGGTCATTTTTTGGTTTCTAGTTTCGCTAAATGAACTTAAGAAAAAAAAGAGTGATAGAACCAAAAAAATTATTTATACCAAACACCCATTTATCTACAGATACTACTACTAGTGGTGGGCAAACGTGTATACCCATCATTGGTAATGCTTGACCCACAGCTAATCTGGGACCAGACTATCAGTGAGGCATGTTTTCTCGCTCGCCATCAATATCTGACCAGATTACCAATGGCGGTTATCACCTGCCCGTCGCTGGTGAGACCCCACCTATACGCA
The DNA here is from genome assembly GCA_021605145.1 of Aegilops bicornis. NCBI lineage: Eukaryota > Viridiplantae > Streptophyta > Magnoliopsida > Poales > Poaceae > Aegilops > Aegilops bicornis. The sequence goes on from CM038673.1 coordinate 97,712,840, forward strand.
GTTTTTACCAAAGTAGGCTTACGCCCCGCTATATTGATATAGCAACCACCCGATACAACAGTCCGATCCATGCTGTGATAACCGCCATTGGTAATCTGGCCCAAAAGAAATAACAAGAGAAAATAAGAGAAGAAATGCCAACAACGCCGGATCAACGAAAGCTACGGCACACCGCGATCGCTGCGCCCACCGAAGATAACCACCACGCTCCAAAGCCACCGAGTTGCCGTGTACCAAGCACCACCTTCAAGAAGGAATGCGACAATGACGACGCTGCCGCCCGGACGAATCCTAGAATTTCTCCCGATACACGGAGGGTAGAGGCGGGAGAGGGTCACCCGACGCCCTTCAAGAAGGATGGCGGCGCCCGCAGGCGTCACTGCGTTGGTGCCGGCAAGACCCGACATGGATTTCTCCCGACCTCTCGCGCCCACCACCCAGGACCAACCTTCGGCTCCACCACACCCGCCGCCCACCAACATGCGCCAATAAATACGAGGACACCGCCGTCTGCCTCACCACGACCAACGGCGAGGCCTACGGATCCAAACGAGATACCCGAAGACAAGGACCGGCAGACCGCAGCCACGAGGGAGGGAACAACCTCCACCGGCTTAAGCGGTAGCGAGCCGGGCATAGCGGCGAGGCACGAGACCACTGTCGGCCGGGCCAGCGTGGGCCCGTGAAGCTTCGCCGCCGTCTTTGCGGCAATCACGCAACCGGCCGCTGTCCCTGTCGCGAGGAGCTCGCCGGAAACCACCGGAGAACAGCCCATCGCGGCCACCCAGCAGGCCCGCCCCGACCCAGATCGGGCCCGTAGGGCCTAGATCTGGGCCAGCCGGGCGCCGCCGGCCGCCGCAAGCCATGGGTCGTCACCGCCGCCAAGGAGCAACGCCTCGCACGCCGCCATCCAGATCCGGCGCGGAGCCGCCGGCCGAAGGCTATGCCGCCAGACCGCTTCGCCCGAGCGAGGTCCAATGACGGGGAAGGAGGCGCCACCGCCACGGATCTGAGCGCCCAGCAGCGCCGCCGCGCGCCCGCCAGTGGCGGCGAGGAAGAGGCGGGGACTCGTGGGGAGGGGGAGGGTGGGGAACCGCCCCGGTCGCCTCGCTCGGGGAGGGCGACGCGGGGCCTTGTCTAGCTAGAATTTCACAAGGAGGACCTCCATAAGCAGTTTTTCAGTAATGGTCTTTGGTGGGAAGACATCCCACTAATCTGTTAGTGTCTTTTCGTCCTGGTGTGGAGTATACCGAAAAAAGCCATTCGCCCCGCTTTACATATAAAGCAAACCGCCCGAGCCACAAACATCCAAACACAAGTTCACACCACACGCACACAAAGAAGTCGAAGACGAACACACACGCACACAAAGGTAGCAAGGGTACAGCTGAGGCACAACTCAAGAAGCCCTGAAAATAAAACAAGATATGCCCGGTAGGAGCCCAAGGTGCGATCCGAAGGTCCTGCGACGCGAGGAGGCTGCATGTCTAGTCTGGCTCCGGTGGTGGCGGCGGAAGTGGAGGGGCGATGCGGAAGGCCATCACTCGAAGGTCGGCGAGAAGGGTGTTGATGGTGTCCTGATCCCTGTGGCGGCTAAGCGGTCGCTATAGATGCAAGTAACCACACAGTTTGAAAATCACGTTAGTAGCATGTCGAAGAGGAGCACGCTAGATGACAAGCTTATTGTGGATCGTCTAGAGCGTCCACGCAAGGACCCCGATGCACATCCACCTAATGTGGCGGTGGCAGGGGACGGAGGCTTGGATTTTCGCTAACAAGCCCGGGAAGTTGGTGTTACACCAACGACCCCAACCACTTCGCGGAAGCAGGTCCACAAGAACTGGGCAAAAACACAGGAAAGAAGATGTGGTTAGCATCCTCCGTCGCGCCGCAGAGCGGACACCTCCCATCCCCAAGGCCATTGCATTTCAGAACCTCCACGCCAGAGGGAAGCCGCCCACGTATCCACTGCCACAAGAATATCCTGATCTTCAATGGCAAGTGGATGTCCCAGAATAGGCTGAATGGCTCCGGAGCAGTGGAAGGTGCAATAGCCTGGTACAAGGACTTGGTCAAGAAGTGGCCAGACGTCTCTAGGCGCTAGGAGATGGAGTTGTGCGTTTGATCAATGTCCATGGGCTGAAGGGCAATGCCTTTGGAGAAGCTTCGTCGAGCCGCCACCTCCGGGGCGAAGGGCAGCGAAACGCGAGGCGCCCTAAGTCAGTAAGGGCCACCTCAACGGAGACCTGAGGGTCAACCGCAATGGAATATAGTTCTGGGACACGGGCGGTGAGGGGGCGGTTCCCCACCCACCGGTCTAACCTAAATAGTGTCGAGGCGCCAGATACAACCGTGATGGATGTACCAATCCGGAGGATCAGCAGGAGTTGGATAACAGCCTGCCAGAACTGGGAGCCGTCGGTAAGCTGGCAGAAGGCAAGGGGCTGGCCGCGAAGGTATTTGTTCCTAATAATGTCCATCCAGAGACCACCCTCACCATTCGCGATCCTCCAGAGCCAGCGTGTCAGCAGGGCGATGTTCATGCGCCTGGAGGAAAGGATCCCGAGCCCGCCTTGTCTCATGATTTACAACTGTCCGGCCAGCTTACCATGTGGTATTTTTGTTTATCTCCCTCCCCAGCCCGGAAGAACGAGGCCTGGTACTTGGCAATCTCCTGGTGCAAGAGGTCTCATGGAGGCTATAGAAGCTCCTGAGGAACATGAGGAGGCTTGACAGCGAGGAGTTGATGAGGATCGTCTGAGCCACCTTAGACAACCACTTGCCCCTCTAGGGTTCTACCCTGTGTTGCATCCTGGACACCGCAGGGCGAAGATCCGCTACCGTCAGTCTAGAGTCACTAATGGGGATAGCTAAGTAGTTCGTGGGGAAGGTTCATCCTGCAATTAAGCCGGTCTGCCATGTCCTGGCACTCCGTAGTGGAGTAGCCAAGAATCATCACTTCGCTCTTATCGAAGTTGATCGTGGGGCCAGACATCTGTTGGAAGCAAAGGAGGAGGAATTTTAGGTTGGCAATGTCAGATGTAGAGCCCTTGATCATTATGATGGTTTCATCCGCGTACTGGCGGAGGGAGACCCCTCTCTTTCCGACCAGGTGAGGCACGACGCCGTGTATGTGGCCGACCGCTTTAGCCTTGTCAAGGATCGCAGCAAGGGCATCGACCACCATGTTGAACAAGAAAGGCGAGAAGGGATCACCCTGGAGGACCCCACAAAGAGTGGGAAGTAGGGTCCCATCTCGCCGTGATGTTGACCGTGGCATGCCCGCATGAGACCAGCTGCATGAACCTGGTGACCCAGCGATCGTCGAAGCCCTTTCGCGGCAGAACTTCCCGGAGGAAGGGCCAAGGGACCGTGTCATAGGCCTTGTGGAAGTCTAACTTTAGGAAGACCGACCGCTGGTACTTGGAGCGGACTTCATGAAGCACCTCGTGGAATACCAACACCCCATCGGGAATGAATCGGCCTTGGATAAAGGCCGGTTGGTTAGGGTGGATTATCGTGTCCGCTAGCTGGGTCACCCTATTGTCGTACCCCTTTGCCAAAATCCAGAAAGTCATGTTTATGACCGTGATTGGCCGGAACTGGCGGATGTCCAATGCGCCAGGAACTTTGGGAATAAGCATAATGATCCCGTAGTTCAGACGCCCAAGGTCCATGGAGCCTACGTAGAACTCATGAAACAAGGCCATAACCTCTGGTTTGATGGTAGGCCAGAAGGTTTGGAAGAATTTCATCGGAAGGCCATCCGGGTCTGGGGCCGAAGTCGGATTCATGCCCTTGATGGCCAAGAGGACTTCTTTCTCGGAGAATGGGGCCATGAGGGCGGCATTATCCGCAGCCGAGACCCGAAGGTGGCTCGTCCAAGTGTTAGGGCGCCAAGGGCGCCCTACCCCGAGGGGTGGGGGGGGGGGAAGAGGGCTTTATAGAAGCCGTCAACATGAGAGCGGATTTCCGAAGGCTGTTGTAAGAGGGTGTCACCGTCCCAGAGGAGGAGGATGGTGTTGCGGCGTCTCCTTGATAACCCACAAGTATACGGGATCGCAACAGTTTTCGGTAAGTAAGAGTGTCGAACCCAACGAGGAGCTAAAGGTAGAATAAATATTCCCTCAAGTTCTATCGACCACCGATACAACTCTACGCACGCTTGACGTTCGCTTTACCTAGAACAAGTATGAAACTAGAAGTACTTTGTAGGTGTTTTCGGAAAGGCTAGCAAGAAAATAAAGAGAGCGTAAACATAAACTAGGGGCTGTTTAGATAAAGAAGCAAGAAAGTAAATATAGCGAGTGTGGAAAAGTGGTGGTAGGAGTTGTGGAATTGTCCCTAAGCAATTGACTACGTTACTAGACCGATAATCACTATTGCAATTCTATTTGAGGGAGAGGCATAAGCTAACATATCATCCCTTACTTGGAATTCTATGCACTTATGATTGGAACTCTAGCAAGCATCCGCAACTAAGATTCATTAAGGTAAAACCCAACCATAGCATTAAAGCGTCAAGTCCCCTTTTATCCCATACGCAAACAACCTACTTACTCGGGTTTGTGTTTCAGTCACTCACGCAACCCACCATAAGCAAATCATAAACATATTGCAAACCCTACAGCGGGAATCCCTCACACTTGCGCGACACGGAGGGCACCATAGGACAGCACCAATAATAAAACATGCAACTCAGACCAATCATAGCAATTCATCAATCACCGATAGGACAATAGAAATCTACTCAGACATCATAGGATGGCAACACATCATTGGAAAATAATATGAAGCATAAAGCACCATGTTCAAGTAGAGGGTACAGCGGGTTGCGGGAGAGTGGACCGCTGAATATAGAAGGGGAAGGTGATGGAGATGTTGGTGAAGATGACGGCGGTGTTGGTGAAGATCGCGATGATGATGATGGCCGCCGCGGCCCGGGCGCCACGGAAGCAAGGGGAGAGAGGCCCCTTCTTCTTCTTCTTCCTTGACCTCCTCCCTAGATGGGAGAAGGGTTTCCCCTCTGGTCCTTGGCTCCCATGACTTGGGAGGGGCGAGAGCCCCTCCGAGATTGGATATATCTCTCTGTTTCTGCGTTCTCTCCCGGCTCTGTTTCACCGTTTCGTGTATATATGGAGATCCGTAACTCCGATTGGACTGAAACCTTCGCCGTGATTTTTTCCCGAAAAATAGCTTTCTTGCGGCAAAAGAAGGGCATCAACCGCCTTACGGGTGGCCCACGAGATAGTGGGCCGCGCCCAGGGGGAGGGCGCGCCCCCCTGTCTCGTGGCCACCCCGGACACCGTTTCGCGTTGATTTCACTTCCCAAAAATCATAAATATTCCAAAATAATTCTCCGTCCGTTTTTATCCCGTTTGGACTCCGTTGGATACTGGGTTTCTGCGAAACAAAAACATGCAATGACAAGAACCGCACTGGGCCTTTGGATCAATATGTTAGTCCCAAAAATAGTATAAAAAGTTGTCAAGTATATAAAAGTTGAATAATATTGGCATGGAACAATCAAAAATTATAGATACGACGGAGACGTATCAGCATCTAAGCTTAATTCCTGCTCGTCCTCGAGTAGGTAAATGATAAAAAGATAATTTTTGATGTGGAATGCTACCTAGCATAATCTTGATCATATGTCTAATCATGGCATGAATATTAAGACACGAGTGATTCAAAGCAATAGTCTATCCTTTGACATAAAAACAATAATACTTCAAGCATACCAACCAGGAAATTATGTCTTATTGAAATAACATAGCCAAAAAAAGCTCATCCTTACAAAATCATATAGTCTGGCTATGCTCCATCTTCACCACACAAAATATTCACATCATGCACAACCCCGATGACAAGCCAAGCAATTGTTTCATACTTTTGACATTTCTCAAACCTTTTCAACTTTCACGCAATACATGAGCGTGAGGCATGGACATAGCACTATAGGTGGAATAGAATATGATGATGGGGGTTATGTGGAGAAGACAAAAAAGAAGAAAGTCTCACATCAACGCGGCTAATCAACGGGCTATGGAGATGCCCATCAATTGATGTCAATGTGAGGAGTAGGGATTGCTATGCAATCGGATGCACTAGAGCTATAAGTATATGAAAGATCAAACTGAAACTAAGTGGGTGTGCATCCAACTTGCTTGCTCATGAAGACCTAGGGCATTTGAGGAAGCCCATCGTTGGAATATACAAGCCAAGTTCTATAATGAAAATTCCCACTAGTATATGAAAGTGATAACTCAAGAGACTTTCTATATGAAGAACATGGTGCTACTTTGAAGCACAAGTGTGGTAAAAGATAGTAACATTGCCCCTTCTCCCTTTTTCTCTCATTTTTTTGTTTTTTTCTCTCTTTTTTAGGCCTTCTCCTTTTTTGGCCTTTCTCTTTTTTTTCGTCCGGAGTCTCAACTCGACTTGTGGGGGAATCATAGTCTCCATCGTCCTTTCCTCACTGGGGCAATGCTCTAATAATGATGATCATCACACTTTTATTTACTTACAACTCGATATTAAAACTCGATACTAGAACAAAGATATGACTCTATATGAATGCCACCGGCGATGTACCGGGATGTGCAATGATCTAGCGTAGCAATGACATAAAAAAACGGACAAGCCATGAAAACATCATGCTAGCTATCTTATGATCATGCAAATCAATATGACAATGAATGCTCAGGTCATGTATATGATGATGCTGGAAGTTGCATGGAAATATATCTCGAAATGGCTATGGAAATGCCATAATAGGTACGTATGGTGGCTGTTTTGAGGAAGATATAATGAGGCTTATGTGTGATAGAGCGTATCGTATCACGGGGTTTGGATGCACCGGCAAAGTTTGCACCAACTCTCGAGGTGAGAAAGGGCAATGCACTGCAATCAAGAGGCTAGCAATGATGGAAGGGTGAGAGTGCGTATAATCCATGGACTCAACATTAGTCATAAAGAACTCACATACTTATTGCCAAAATCTATTAGTCATCGAAAAAAAGTACTACACGCATGCTCCTAGGAGGATAGATTGGTAGGAAAAGACCATCGCTCGTCCCCAACCGCCACTTATAAGGAAGACAATCAATAAACACCTCATGCTCCGACTTCGTTACATAACGGTTCACCATACGTGCATGCTACGGGACTTGCAGACCTCAACACAAGTATTTCTCAATTTCAAAATTACTCAACTAGCACGACTCTAATATCACTACCTTTATATCGCAAAACTATTGCAAGGAATCAAACATATCATATTCAGCGATCTACAAGTTTTTATGTAGGATTTTATGACTAACCATGTGAATGACCAGTTCCTGTCATCTCTCTAAATAGATATAAGTGAAGCAAGAGAGTTTAATTCTTTCTACAAAAGATATGCCCACGCTCTAACAAATATAAGTGAAGCAAAAGAGCATTCTACAAATGGCGGTTGTCTAATGAAGAGAAACAGGCAATTCAAACTTCAAATGATATAAGTGAAGCACATGAAGCATTCTATAAAGCCATACTCAAAAGATTTAAGTGAAGTGCAATGAGCATTCTATAAATCAACCAAGGACTATCTCATACCATCATGGTGCATAAAGGAAAAGTGAAAACTAAATGCAAAAGACGCTCCAAGACTTGCACATAATGCATGAACGAATTCGAAAACATACCGATACTTGTTGAAGAAAGAGGGGATGCCTTCCGGGGCATCCCCAAGCTTAGACGCTTGAGTCTCCTTGAATATTTACTTGGGGTGCCTCGGGCATCCCCAAGCTTGAGCTCTTGCCTCTCTTACTTTGCTCATATCGAGACATCCTCGATTAGACACTACATCCACATAAAACTTCAACAGAAAACTCGGTAAGATCCGCTAGTATAATAAAGCAAATCACCACTCTAAGTACTGTAGCAAACCAATTCATATCTTGTTTTTCCATTGTGTCTACTTTAATATAACTTTTCCATGGTTTAATCCACTAATATAAATTGATAGATTCATCAAAAGAAGCAAACTATGCATCAAAAACAGAATCTGTCAAAAACAGAACAGTCTGTAGCAATCTGAACATCCACCATACTTCTGGTACTTGAACAATTCTGCCAAAATTAAGAAAAATAAAAAATTTGTACAGCAATACAGTGCAAAAAAAATTAGAACCATTTGACGTTCCAGTAAAAAATTAAAAATCTCGCACTACAGCCAAAGTTTCTGTCCTGCACCGTACAAACCAACAAGTATTGTAAACATCCTAAAGGCAAACCTTGGCACATTATTTTTATAATACAATGGAATTGTACAAGGGGATAATTATTTTTTTTTGAAAAGTTTCTGTAATCAAGATCCACAAAGTTTCCATGAGCATGAACAAAGTTCAAGGAGCTCTCCCACTTCAACAATGCTTGTCTCTCACTTTCACTTTCCTTTTTGAAAAGTTTTTAGGTTCCCCACTTTATTTTTGTTGTTTTTAAACTATATGAAAGCACTCAACAGAAATAAATGGCTCTCTAAAACTTCCGGGTTGTCTCCCTGGCAGCGCTTTCTTTAAAGCCATTAAGCTAGGCATTTAGTGCTCAAGTAATGGATCCACCTGGATCCCAAGGTATATCAAAGCCAATTTTAATTAACAATGATTTGTAATTTAGTAGTGAGCACAAAGTAGCATATATCATGTAATGACGAAGTCTAACTCTCTTCCTATGCATCAGCATGTCATAAAAGAACAATTCATGCACACATAGTAAAGGCCAATGCATAGTATAAACAGTTTTTTGCAATTCTATCGTGTTGGAAACATAGAGAGGTGGAGATGTAGTTCCTCTCTCATAATAATTGCAAGTAGGAGCAGCAAGCACATGCATATTATATCTATCAAAATCATCATGCGCTATGGTAAAAGGCAACCCATCAATATAATTCTTACTAAGCACAAACTTCTCCGATATAGTGTAGTCGGGAGAATTCAAAAAGATAATAGGACTATCATGCGTGGGTGCAATAACAACAATTCCATGTTTAACATAAGGAACTATAGCAAGTTCATCTCCATAAGCATAATTCATATTGGCATCTTGGCCACAAGCATAGCAAGCATCATCAAAAAGGGATATTTCAAACAAATTGAAGGGATCATAGCAATCATCCTTCGTAAGCACGAAGGGGAATTAAATAATGTATGAGTTGGAGGGTTACTCTCATTAGAAGGTGGGCACGGGTAGCTAATCCGCTCTTCCTCCTTTTGTTCTTCGCTCTCCTCATCATTTTTTTCATCCAATGAGCTCACAGTTTCATCAATTTCTTCTTCCATAGCTTCATGCAAAATATTAGTCTCTTCTTGGACAACGTTGACTTTCTTTATAAAAGCATTAATATAGTAATTGTATTCATAATTTTCATAGCAATATCCAAGTATAACAAGATTTTCCGACCTATAACCATCATCATCAAAAGCTTCATACTTTTCAAACAAAGCTTCAATATCATAGGCAGCCTTAAAAGCAACAAATTCTTCTATTTGTTCCACATCATAGTAATCATATATACCATTAGCATAAGAAGCTAAGGTTTCATTATCATTAAATTTGCATGAAAAGGGAAGGTGTGGAGCCTCCATCCTAGAGCAACAAGTAATATCATAAAGTTGAATGGGGTTTTCTCAGGATTATCAATGTAGTATATAATATCTCTCGCATAATGAGAATCGAGGGTTTTAGGAGTTACCCCATCCTCATGAGTAGCAGGTACATCTAACTTTTTTGGTAGTTTGTGTTCCATATCCATAACTAAAGATAGAGAACAACTAAGAACAGCAAATAAAAATTACTTAGTGATAAACCAAACAAGCACACACGAGAATATTCACCCCACGCTATGACTCCCCGGCAACGGCGCCAGAAAAAGGTCTTGATAACCCGCAAGTATACGGGATCGCAACAGTTTTTGATAAGTAAGAGTGTCGAACCCAACGAGGAGCTAAAGGTAGAATAAATATTCCCTCAAGTTCTATCGACCACCGATACAACTCTAAGCTTTACCTAGAACAAGTATGAAACTAGAAGTACTTTGTAGGTGTTTTCGGAAAGGCTAGCAAGAAAATAAAGAGAGCGTAAACATAAACTAGGGGCTGTTTAGATAAAGAAGCAAGAAAGTAAATATAGCGAGTGTGGAAAAGTGGTGGTAGGAGTTGTGGAATTGTCCCTAAGCAACTGACTACGTTACTAGACCGATAATCACTATTGCAATTCTATTTGAGGGAGAGGCATAAGCTAACATATCATCCCTTAATTGGAATTCTATGCACTTATGATTGGAACTCTAGCAAGCATCCACAACTACTAAAGATTCATTAAGGTAAAACCCAACCATAGCATTAAAGCATCAAGTCCCTTTATCCCATACGCAAACAACCTACTTACTCGGGTTTGTGTTTCACCACTCATGCAACCCACCATAAGCAAATCATAAACATATTGCAAACCCTACAGTGAGTCCCTCACGCTATGCCGACACGGAGGGCACCATAGGACAGCACCAATAATAAAACATGCAACTCAAACCAATCATAACAATTCATCAATCACCGATAGGACAATAGAAATCTACTCAGACATCATAGGATGGCAACACATCATTGGAAAATAATATGAAGCATAAAGCACCATGTTCAAGTAGAGGGTACATCGGGTTGCAGGAGAGTGGACCGCTGAATATAGAAGGGGGAAGGTGATGGAGATGTTGGTGAAGATGACGGCGGTGTTGGTGAAGATCGCGGTGATGATGATGGCCCCCGGCAGCGCTCCGACGCCACCGGAAGCAAGGGGGAGAGAGGCCCCCTTCTTCTTCTTCTTCCTTGACCTCCTCCCTAGATGGGAGAAGGGTTTCCCCTCTGGTCCTTGGCTCCCATGACTTGGGAGGGGCGAGAGCCCCTCCGAGATTGGATCTATCTCTCTGTTTCTGCGTTCTCTCCTGGCTCTGTTTCACAGTTTCGTGTATATATGGAGACCCGTAACTCCGATTGGACTGAAACCTTCGCCGTGATTTTTTTCCCGAAAAATAGCTTTCTTGCGGCAAAAGAAGGGCATCATCCGCCTTACGGTGGCGGGGCGCCTTGGGGGGAGGGGGAGGGCTCGCCTGTCTCTTGGCCACCCCGGACACCGTTTCGCGTTGATTTCACTTCCCAAAAATCATAAATATTCCAAAATAATTCTCCGTCCGTTTTTATCCTGTTTGGACTCCGTTTGATATTGGGTTTCTTCAAAACAAAAAAGATGCAACAGACAGGAACTGGCACTGGGCACGGGATCAATATGTTAGTCCCAAAAAATAGTATAAAAAGTTGCCAAAAGTATATAAAAGTTGAATAATATTGGCATGGAACAATAAAAAATTATAGATACGACGGAGACGTATCACTCCTCCCAATGGCGATCGCTTGGAAATACGCGATGTTAGCGTCGCCTCGTAGCACCCACCGTTGGGTGCCGTGCTGGCGCCAGTACGCTTCCTCGTCGGTATAGATGACCGACAACTAGTCCTCAAGATCATACCGGAGCATCCATTCGTCGGGAGAGATCCCGGAAGCATCCTCTCAGGCGTTGAGAGCCTGAATAGACAACAAGAGGTTCTTTTGCGTTCGCGGAGGTCGCAGCCGAGGTTGGCTCCCCGCCCCTTCATAAACTGGCGAGTGAGCTTCACGCAGAACTGCTAGGAGTCAACGATGGAGAGCACGCAGTGAGCCGCCGCCCGGGCCGCAGCCCCGTGCACGCCAACCCCCTCCACAAATCCCCACTAGTTGAGCCAGAAGAGCTCAAAGCGGAACCCGGGAGGAATTGGTGGCCGGTCGTCTGCAGAGGAGAGGAGAAGGGGGACGTGGTCGGAGCCAACGCGAAGGGAGGCTAGGGGGCACCGGAGCTCCCACTCCGGGACACGAGGACGCGGTCCAGGACGGACCGAGTCGGGTCTGCCTGGCGATTGGTCCAAGTAAATCTGGCCCCAATCCTATCTAACTCGCGGAGGCCGAGATCCGTGATGCAATCATTGAACATCTACATGCAGGGGAGGTTGACTAGGTCATTATTCTTGTCCGCGGGAGACCTAATGAGGTTAAAGTCCCCACTGACCAGTACCGGAAGCTAGGTGGCCGTGACCTTCCTCCGAAGCTCATCGAGGGAGGCCGGTGAGCGCCGGTGGTCAGCAGGCCCGTAGACAATCGCAATCTCCCACTTAAGGTTGAATGCACGCTTGAAGATCTCCATACTAACAAAGAACTCACCTGTATCCATGCCTCCCACCATGAAGGTGGCATCCTTTATACCTAAAAGGACCCGTTTTAAGATGTTGACTCAAACACCCCTTCATCTATGAGGTGAGAACTTTTTATCCTGGCTTTTATTGGTTGAGCTCAACTGCAACTGACTTGTGTCGTTTCCTTGTTGAAGATGTTGTCTACTTGTTGTTTTGATGAGTCTCATTGATTGGTCTTGGCAATCAGGATGATTTTTTCAGTTTATCCCCAGCTGGATGTGGCGACAATGGTGCGAGAATGCTTATCCCTTGTGGAAGAAGCCAACCTAATCATTGTTGAGTATATTGATTATTAGAAAGTATAGGATAGACTAGAATTCGGTCCTGCCTTATCTTGCACCCCAAGTTGATCTTTGTACTCCTATATATACGCCCACGAGGCTCAAGCAATACATCAAACTATTCCACCAAATCCCTCTCTCCCTTCTAACATGGTATCTATCGCAAGTCGATCCTAAGCCCTAGACGCCGCCGCTTCCGCACCCACACGCCGCCCCCGGGGCGATCGGCCTCCATGACCACCACCGGGGGCCGTGCCGCCCGTACCTAGGGTTCGTCCGCCGGTCGTGTTGATCGGCTACCCTAGAGAGTCTTTTCCCCGAGCCTTGCTCCGGGGTTTTCTCTCTCCTGCCGGTCATCTTGATCGCGCAGTTTCTTTTTGGTTTTCCGATCTATTCTTGATCGACGGCGTCGCCCACCGCCGCCGTCGACCGGCGCCTCTACTCGAGGCGCGACCAGCCGGCCTCTCCTCCGACCGGCGGCCAGCGCGCAGGCGGCCCGTCGGCCGGCCGCCATCCGCGCATCGGTCCGCTTTGTCGCCTACGGCCGTCCACCGCCACTCCGGCGGGACACCGCATCGCCCGACCAGCGGCCTCGCGCCATGCGACGGCCAATCATAGGCTGTCGCCGCGCGCCCGCCCATCGATCCACATCACCCGCCTCCGCCCGCGTCAGACGGCGGCGGCGGTCTACCTCGCCGGCCTCATCCTCCGCTGCGTCGGGACGGCTGCGTCAGGCTCGTCGGCTGCCTAAACTCGGGCTCGCTACTCCGTTGGTCGCTCGGGCCTCGCTGCCCGGGTGCTGGCGTTGCTTTGGCAACCCGGGTGCCGGTGCTGACAAGCTCGTCCGCACGACGTCCCACGTCGTCCGTCGTCGCCGGCTTCATCTCGGACTATGCCGCCACCACTCCTCCACCAAGCGGCGTCCCCGACCTCTCGCGCGATCGGTTTGATCACCCACTCGCCGCCGCGATCCGCCTCCGCAGGTCCCGTGAAGATCGTCCTGAGTACCGCGCGCCTCTCCGCTGATCGAGCATCGGGCTGCCGCTGCGTCGCCCCGTCGGGCCGCAGCGCCGCCGTCCCATGGTTCTCCTCGCGGCTTCATCGACCAGGCGTCGCCGCTGGCCGCCTTTCCGCCGTAGTGCCGCGATACACGGTCCCCGCCGCCCGAGGCCGTCCCGTGGCTGCACCGACTTCGCGAACCGTCGTTGCGTCGCCGCCTTGAACGCAGCGTCGCGGCTCTCGGTCCCGCCGCCGCGAGGTCTTCCGTCGTCGCCCGACCGCTGGCTTCTTTGCATCGCCTCTTCGCCAGAAGCGCCGCCATGGTCCACTCCGCTGTCACCGCGTGTCGACCTCCCGTGGTATGCGCCGTGCCGTCTCCCTTGGCGGCGAGATGCGCCACCGTCGCGCCGGTCTTAAATCGCAGCTTGTCGGTGTTCTTCGTCTACTTCGAGCACATTCTTGCACTCTAACCTAGCTTGCCGCCTCCGTCAGGCCTCCGCCGCCGCTCTTCTTTGGCTGCTGCCGCCGCCCGTCCACCCCCTTCGTCTTCGTCCAAGCACCTGCCCGTTGCCAGCGTCGCCGTCATCTACCCCGACCACTTCGTCTACTCCGACCACCGTTGGTGACATCGGCCCCGCGTCGATGGACGCCGCAATCGTCGTCGAGTTCTTCCACTACAAGAAATATGTCAACTAGTGACCTCCACTATTGGTCACTGAAAGGTCATAGTTTTCAATTTGTGACCTTTTTGTGACCAAAAACATAAGGTCAAAAGCTGGGGGTCGTTAATTGACTATAGCGACCCTCTCAGACGTTTACGACCAAAACAGAAGCTCGTTGAACCCATGACCTTTTGTTTTGGTCGCTAGTTGTCTGCCCAGGCCACGCCGGATCCGACGTGGCAATCTGACGTGGCAAAATTACGACCAATTCAAAAGGTCAAAAATTAGAATCGGCCCGGTCCAATTGGGTGTTTATATGGGCCGAGCCCATTAATTCAGCCAATTTAGTGTATTTTTTCTGTCAATTTTTGTTAGCTTCATGGGCCAAGCCCTACTATTCAGCCCATCAACTTCTATGCACGTTTGGCCTTTCAATAATATAGGTACTATTTTGTGCAGCCCATTTTCTTGTTTACATTCAGCCTCTTTATACGATCAAATAATAATTCAATCTTGGAGTTGGTCCAGTATACTTTTCAGCCCATTCACATATATGCAGCCCATATTCATACAAATGATTCTCCTTTTCAATAAATTTTGCAAATAATTCCATAATTCATCACTAAATATGTTTACATCACAGGCCATAAAGCCCTACAAAATAGTATCACATGTTCCTATACAAAACTTTCAATCATACGTACAACAAAACAGAATACAAAAAATTTAGTTCAACAAAAATAAATTTTCTTCCTCTTTCATCTTCCAGAACACAACACCTGTTATTGAAAGGATCGACCACTAGAAGCATATAGAATACAAGGGAAACAATCCAAATAAAGAAATGAAAGGCACACACAATGAAAATTACGACAACATCAATATTTTTTATATTGCCATACAAACAGAAATGCAATATGATTGCTTAGGACATATGGCATTATCAACAAGACAGCAAAATTTAGAGTGCCAGCCCAGGAAGAAGGCAAAGCATATTTTACGGTCTTGAGCTCAGGGATGCCACCATGCAAACTAAATGGAGGGCAAGAGAGCAGGGCGCAACTCTACACGGAAATCTTGCTAGCCAAATGATGTAAGTAAGTTGGTCGGAGCCAAAGAGGGGACTGCCAAAGAAGCCAAGCATGCCGACTAGGATGAGGTAACCGGTGATCGTCTCCTTGATCTTGCCCTCGAAGTTCTTCCGCTCCAGGTTGTCCTGCTGCAGCTCGTTCTACACCGCCTAGAAACAAACAATTCAGATGAACAAGCTGCATAGATCATACCTTGTTTGCTTATCTAGACTAGACACTACTACTATTTGTGAATATAGCAAATGTAAAAACAATGTAAATGGTGAACAACACTTGAGAATATATCAACAGATTAAGAGCATATTGTTTAGCATCACACAGATAGTAGCACAATGCTACATGCAACTATTAGGATAAAGTAGAGCTTCTACATTACATAGTCAGATATGCAAGACCAAGCAAACTGTTAGAAAAAGACAAGTTCTGAGCAATCACTTAACAAGTAATACCAACATGAGTAAATCACATAAAGAAGTGCAATCTAATATCACAAATGCCAAAACACCATAACAAGATTACATGCAGACTGAAAAGAACATACCGCAGACATATAAATATACCATGAGCATTATTTCTACAAGTAAAATGCATATAAATATTACAAACATGCCACTGGGTACTAATCAGCTAGAGTAGTGTCATGGCTACCCGAGTTATCACCTAAACACATCCTCGAAGAGGATGGCCAACGCTGCCTGCACTAGAGTCACCATGTTGCATGTAATTCCATCAAGACAAATACAATCAGCATCAGGATCAGAGGTTCAGAGCAAGAATAGTGAAGGCGTTTACGCTATAAACGACCGGGAACATCACTGATCCTCACTTCAAACTACTCCACCAAAGACAAGTACTGGCATGCTTTGTTGTAACTAGATTCACTATTTAGTCACAGGAAATACAACACAGTTCAAGAAATACTCATCAGTAATTTAACAGCTTGCAAGTCCCAATTTAACAGTAGTAATCTTCAATTTAGTTAATCGAAGATGCTACTCTAACTACTCCATTTTGCAAGATGCTACTGTAACTATCAGTACTGTACAAGCAAGATGCTACTCTAACCAGATGCTCCAAGTTGATACTCCAAGATATTACAAGCAAGTTCATCCCACAAGAAGAGAATTCAGACAAGAATCATTCCACACACACCTTTGCTCATTCAAGCAAGCTGAACATAGGTCTTTCCATGGAGGAGAGAGCATAGACTCGATCACCGGCCTTGTGCCAAATCCCCCACGCCTTCTGTGGGGCCTTCACAACAATGACACGCAAGCGAGAACACACCAAAAACAAAGATAAAATACAAGACAATAATCAAGGAAGAAATCTCGAGAACAAACCAAAGTGTTCCATTTCCTTTTAAGATAATGATCGAGCTTAGAGTAACATGATCATTGAAAATAGAAATTTGATGAGAGTAAACTTGTGACCACACACATAGTTCAATCAATACACAAGAAAGATGATTACACGAGCACGGACGAACCCAGAGAGAGCAAAGGTGGTGAAGCGGCCATCATAGAGGCCATTCTCATCAACGTGACCAATGATGATCCGGACAGAGGCGCGGTCCTTGGCCGTGATGATCCTCACAGGCCGAGCTGCAAGAAGCGTAAGAAAATGATTAGCACACATCCACCAAAGTGTAAAACACACACCATCGACTAAAGAGGGTGTGCATACCACTTCGGGGACATAGAGGTCCACCATGTCACCCACCTCGCTCGCATGGTGGCGGTGGTGGGGAGTGGCACAAAGAATAAATGATCGCAAATGGCGTAAAGCAGTTGTTGAGGCACAAACTAAGCACAAGAGGAAAGGTCATGGTTAGCCACCACAACCTTGTGTCCAAGAATCTAGCGACATCATTCAACAGAAATATTCTTATCAACCCTAACAAATGGCAGGAATCGATTGCTACTTAATTACGAAAATAGTAACAGGATCTGGGTCGCAAACTCGCGATTAACCCGCGGTTACAGGGACGAAAGTATGCAAAGCATCGCATACTAGGCTAGTCATAGATCCTGACCAAGCACTTCTTTCTCGTTCTTAATTTTGTCTCTGCATATGGGTGTTGATTTTATCTGAAAGAAAGAACCAGAGTGGAAGAACACAAGTAATTTTGGGAGCGTGGGTGTGTGCGTACCAGGCGGCGAGGGTGGTGGCGGAGGAGGCGGCCCAGGCGGGCGAGGGCGCGTGCTCGATGTGGTAGGCGGCGCGGTTGGTGGAGATCTCGTCCGAGCCGCTTCGATCCGGGCGACGCGTGCCGAGAGGTCGTGGCGAGCGTGACTGCAAAGATCACAGCCAAGGCCAGCCGGGCGCCAGCCTGGGCCACCCGAGTAGCGCGCCTGCGTTGGGATCGAGGCGCCATGGTGTAGGAAGTCCTCGAGCGTGGAGGCGGCGAGGGGAAGGGAAGGAGGAGGCGACGGTGCGAGGAGGAGGGAGGATCCGGTCTGCACCTCCACCATGGATCCAGAGCTTCGGTCGCCATGGTTGCGCGCTGGCTAGGGTTTCAGCGCTTGGAAAAGAAGGAGAAAACACGGTCTCCGGCGGCGATGGTGGTGGTAGAGGCTTGGGGCACCGCGTGGTGGGGTAGAGGAGAGGGTGGGGGTCTCCGTGGTCTCGGAGGAGGTGAGGCAAGGCGATGGGGGCGTCTGTGAGGGGAGAGACAGAGGAAGGAGAAGAGAGGGAGGGAGAAAGAAAGGAGGCGGGGGATGGATGGAAAAGTCCACGAGCATCCCGAGAGCTAGGGTTTCGCTTATGTGGGCTTGGGGTGAGGACTACCGTTGGATCCGCGATCATCCGACGGTGTTCCATGCATGATCCGCATGAAGCGCCAACGGACCAATCAAAATGCAGTACACACGAACGATGTTATGACCTTCTAAATAGGTCGTAGTTGACTAAAAAATTGGTCGTAGTTGGCTAAAAATTCATTTTTAATTTTTCAAGAGCTCAAAATGAGTTTTTTTGTGAAGGGTCTACAATATATTTATTGCAAAATTGGACCAAATCAATTTTTTAAAATACCAGGCCATATTTAATGCATAAATGACCAAATGGTTGGGTGTCAAAAGCTTTGGTCCATCTCTGGTGAAAAAGACAAATTTTCACCGATCTAGTAGGAAGCGGGTCAAATTTGAACTGCAACTGCATCATAGTTTGTTATTTATTTTTTCCAAAAATCATTTCTAGGTAAATAAGTACCTATTTAATCAGAGAAACATCAAAAGTTTTCCAAGATTCAACCACTAGCTAGGAGCAATTGAGCCCGTCGTTTTGACCGCATTTTGAAACGGGCATAAAAAAATCGAAAAAAATCAAAAAATTGGAAAACCTTTGCATTGTGTCATTATATGTGGCCAAGTTCCCAGGAAAAATAATAAACTTGTAATACGGCAATTATTTTAAAAAGGTGTTCTCAGAAACGAGCTATCACGTGTGGAGATCAATGGCTTTCAAGCCAAATGATCAATCTTATGGCCACATTCATGGCATAGTTTGCTTAAATGATCTCATATTGTGCACAAGGGTGCATATTGGAATAGCAAACAATGTTGCCTAAGGAAGTTTTCATTTTCTTTGGACGAAAAAACCATTTTCCATTTTTCGAGTGCCCAAAAGGAGGTTTTTTTGTGAAGGACCTCCCAAATAATTGTTGCAAAATTGAACCAAATCATTTTCTAAAATACTAGGCCATATATAATGCACAATTGACAAAATGGTTGGGTGAAAAAGTTTTGATCCACCTTTGGTGAAAAAGACAAATTCATGGAATTCGGTTGGAAACGGGTCAAATTTGAACTATGACTGCCTCATAGTTTGCTATTTATTTTGTCAAAAAATCATTTATAGGTACATAAGTATCTATTTAATCAGATAAACATCAAAAGTTTTCCAAGATTCACCCACTAGCTAGGAACGGTCAAGCCCGCCGTTTTGACCGCGTTTTGAAACGGGCATAAAAAATTCAAAAAAAATCTAAAAATTGGAAAACCTTCTCATTGTGTTATTATATGTTACCAAGTTTCCAGGAAAAATAATAAACTTGTAATACGACAATTATTTTAAAAAAGTATTCTCAGAATGAGCTGTCATGCGTGAAGATTCATGGCTTTCAAGCCAAATGATCAATCCTATGGCCACATTCATGGCATAGTTTGTTCAAATGATCTCATACTGTGCACAAGGGTGCATCTTGGAATTCCAAACAATGTTTCCTAAGGAAGTTTTCATTTTCTTTACACGGAAAATTCATTTTCCATTTTTCGAGTGCCCCAAATGAGGTTTTTTTTGTGAAGGACCTACCATATAATTGTCAAAAAATGGACCAAATCAATTTTATAAAATACTAGGACATATTTAATGCACAATTGACCAAATGGTTGGGTGTAAAAAGTTTTGATCCACCTCTCGTGAAAAAGACAAATTCCATGGAATTCAAATTTGGAAGGTCAAATTTGAACTACTGACTGCCTCATAGTTTGCTATTTATTTTTTCCAAAAATCATTTCTAGTTACATAAGTATCTATTTATTCAGAGAAACATCAAAAAAATTCCAAGATTCAACCACTAGGTAGGAACGGTCAAGCCCGCCGTTTTGACCGCATTTTCAAACGGGCATAAAAAATCAAAAAAAATGAAAAAATTGGAAAACCTTCGCATTGTGTCATTATATGTGACCAAGTTTCCAGGAAAAATAATAAACTTGTAATACGGTAATTATTTTTAAAAAGTGTTCTCAGAAATGAGCTATCGTGCGTGAAGATTCATGGCTTTCAAGCCAAATGATCAATCTTATGGTCACATTCATGGCATAGTTTGTTCAAATGATCTCATATTGTGCACAAGGGTACATCTTGGAATTCCAAACAATGTTGCCTAAGGAAGTTTTCATTTTCTTTGCACGGAAATTTCATTTTTCATTTTCTGAGTGCCCAAAAGGAGGTTTTTTTGTGAAGGAACTACCAAATAATTGTTGCAGAAATGGACCAAATCAATTTTATAAAATACTAGGCCATATATAATGCACAATTGACAAAATGGTTGGGTGAAAAAAGTTGTGATCCACCTCTGGTGAAAAAGACAAATTGCCATCAATTCAGTTGGAAATAGGTCAAATTTGAACTGCAGCTGCCTCATAGTTTGCTCTTTATTTTTTCCAAAAATCATTTCTAGGTAAATAAGTATCTATTTAATCAGAAATACATGGTTTGATGGCGAGACATCGAGGTTTGGACGGTGGCCGAGGGCCCCAACTCTAGAGCGAGTAGCTTCGCATGCCCGGCCAAGGTGGTCACTGGCGTGACCGTGGCGTTGCCATGTGTTCTGGGCGGCCTAGGCATGTCTAGTGGGTTGGGCACTCCCAGGTAGGTGCTAGGAAGAAAATCACAACATAAGATTCTCACGAGGAGACCGATCGATGCTCAAACATGAATTAGCGACCAAGTGTTTGATTTGCAGTACGGAAAATGCACATGGCTAATGGGCGTGAGTTTTGGCTGAGGATGATCGATTACTAAGAAGACCGTCTTCACAAATTTTCACCTCAAAAGGAGGAGCCGAGGTGGTACTTGCTTTACAAACTACCACACTTTGGACATAAATCTGAATGTTGAAGCTGGGCTCAAAATAATGATTGGGCTGAGCTGGCATTTGGTGGAGGATGGTTATTTGGGCATAGGAAAGCACTGTAGAAAATGGATATCATTTGGACATGCCAAAGTGGTACTTCCTTCACAAAGTGCTGCTCTGATCAGAATAGGAAAATGAATATTTTTGAATTATTTTTGAACTAGGCAAGGAAGATTTTTACATATTTTACGAAGATATGACCCAAAGAATTTATGAGATTTTTTTGGGAATTTTGGGAATAACAGAAATATAGGTTGCTTCACAACCTAGGGCAAAAACCGCCACATGGACATGACACATAGGCAAAACTGATGAGATGGCGCCTAGTCATCACAACCCACCACAATCTACAAGGCTATGACCATCTATATTGGTCATTAACAACTAGAAATAAGGCAGCGGACTAGCACTTGTTTGCTTTGTGACCTTTTCGTAACGAAATTACGACCTTCGACCAAAATGGTCGCAATGGTTTAGGGTTTGGAGCCCCTCGAACAGCTTTTGACCAATTGGTCTGAAATGGTCATAGATCTATGACCAATTCTTCCAGGGTCACTGACAAAAGGTCACTAGTTGACATATTTCTTGTAGTGTTCTCTGCTGGCCCCTCCGACTTCTACGACATGGCGTATAGCTCGTGCAGGTCCCTCGTCTATGCATGCCTGGTGCTGGCAACACCGATGCGTGCCTTCATCCACGACGTTTCCCGGGCACAGCAAGCACGGTGGTGCGTCAACTTCGTCTTCGTCTGTCTACGCATGCGGTCTTTGGCAACACCGGTGCGTGCCTTCGTCCACGATGTGTCCCCGGGCTTGGCAAACCCGCCGCGACGCGTTGTCAACAACATTTTCTTCCCGGCGCACCCCTACTTCGACACCACTGTGCCCGTGCTAACTCGGCGCCCTCTTGCGCCCACGGCTCCACAGCGACTTCCTCGACACCGGCTACCCCGACTCGACATCGACCACGGCATTCTTCGCACGGCTACCTCGACCACGACTCCACCACCCCCGCTCTCGGCTACATCGACAAATGACACAAAGGGCTACCGCCTGCTTGAGCAACCTCGTTGGTTTCCACTCACCACGACTCGCGATCGTCGGCCGATTCTGTTGTGGGGGCTGTCCGTCGGCTTGCCTTCGGATTCTTCTCCAGTCTCACCGTCTGCGTCGCTACCGTTGCGACTGCGGGGGGATGTTGAGTATATTAATTATTAGGAAGTATAGGATAGACTAGGATTCGGTCATGCCTTGTCTTGTACCCCAAGTTGATCTTTGTACTCCTAATATACGCCCACAAGGCTCAAGCAATACATCGAACTATTCCACCAAATCCCTCTCTCCCTTCTAACAATCATATGTGTTTATTTCATTTCTTGTAATGATTTGGTTGTGGTTGCTTTTATTTTGCACTCTACTCAATAATTAATGAATATGTTGTGTTTTAAAAAGGAATAAATAAATATGGTTGTATGCACCATAATGATGTAGAGGCCGGGGTTTAACCTCTTTCTCGAAAAAAATGGAGATAATTATCGAAGACAGGCATCATTGCATAAACGCAAGAAAACAAGGGGGAAATAAGCACGCCGATCTCCGCCTTTTGGTAACTGGATCGGCCGGTGGTGTGGTTCACATATTGTACTACTGTTCTTGTGTTGCACGAGGCAGGACCAGAGCCTTACTAATTCGTAACCTCCTGTCTCTCATACAGCACAGGCACAGGTTCCATCGTGCTGTGCTGTACGATGGATGTCCTTTTATTTTGGAGATCATCGTCCTTTAATTTCGACCTCTTCATTAGTAAGTTTGAGATCATCGTGTTGTGCTCCAGGGAACATCATCTCGGTTCTGGTCTTCATTTCTCCCGTGCGGCGGGGTGTCAGCCAGCGTGCGGGGTGGTTCACTAGAGGCGAGAAACACGGCGAGGGCGGCGCTGGGCGTGGAGGCCGGCAGCCGGGCTAGAGATAGAGGTGGCCGCACGGGAAAGAGAGAATCTTTTGATGAGGCTTGAGTTCGGCTGCTTAAATTTGAGAGAGAAGAGACACTTATTGTAAACATTTCGAGGAGTTAAACCAAACAAGAGTTTGGTTATGTGCGGCTTAACTCCTCAAAAGTGAATCGTTTGAGGAGCTAAGCTCCTTTAGTAGTTCGGCTAGAAATGCGCTTGATGGGACTGCTCGTCTGACCTGGATCTCACACTGCCTTGTGTGTAGCATTTGCAACTGCAGTAGCTGCCAAGATATCAACAGGACCAGATACATGGACAACCGATCCTACAGTAAGCTGCTAGAGTATAGCCCTCCGATGCGCTGTAACCGACGGCTCAAGAAACCAATGTGCTCCACAGCTTTGTTCATGGCTGGACCACTCTTTCGATCAGCCAACCGACGAATTTTGCTAGTATGAAAACAAGTACTCCTTCCGTCCCATAATGTAAGACGTTAGTGTAATGTCTTACATTATGAGACAGAAGGAGTAACAATGAAGTCCATAATTGGTTTTCGGAACTTGTCAAGACGACGCTGACTTACCATAAATTGTCTTTTGGTACTAGCAAAGCCTTAAGGCGAACAGAAGAACACAAACTAACATGGCATGGTCTCGAGAAAGAAGGAAAAGGAACCAAGGACGTACGGCGAGCACCGTCGGTCGACAAAGGTGAAGAAATCAAAGCGGAGATAATTGCAAAGCTTGAAAACAAAGCGGGGGAAATAAGCACGCCGGCCGATCTCTGCATGCCTTTTGGTCAGCCGGATCGGCCGGTGGCGTTGCTCACAAGTTATACTGTTCTCGTGTTGCACGAGGCGGGAGGAGTACGTAGGGCCAGAGCTTCAATTCGTGGCCTCCTGTCTCTCTCACACAGCACAGGCGCAGGCTCGGTCGTGCTGTGCTGTACGGTGGCCATGGGATGGACGTCCTTTTATTTTGGAGGAGGAGGTCGTCCGTCCTTCCGTCCTCCTCATTAAGTTTGATGCGCCTCTTCTTCTTCCTCCACCTCCCTTCCACCGGAGCCGGGTTTATCTTTATCGGCTAGCTGCCACCTGCGCCTGCGCGCCATGGACTCCACTCTCTTCATCATCGGCGTCATAGGTATGCTCCCTCTCTCTCTATCTCTATCTCTCTCATCTTTGTTGCTTGACCGTACAGCTTGGATCTTTGCGTGTTGCAGGGAACATCATCTCGGTTCTGGTCTTCATTTCTCCCATGTAAGAAGGGAACCATACCAGTTCATGCATGCGTTTATACGCACAGAAGCATCTCTTTTGTTTCCTTTGTTGCTTACACGGCTGATTGCCGGCGCAGCCCGACCTTCTGGAGGATCGTGAGGAGCAGGTCGACGGAGGACTTCGAGGCGGCGCCGTACGTGCTCACGCTGCTCAACACGCTGCTATGGCTCTACTACGGCCTCACCAAGCCCGACGGCCTGCTCGTCGCCACCGTCAATGGCTTTGGCGCCGTCATGGAGACCATCTACCTCGTGCTCTTCCTCGTCTACGCCGCCGACAAAGGCAAAAGGGTACGTAGTACGTACGTGAGGTCACGCGGTCTACAAATATAACCCATCTGTTTCTTTTTAGGCAGCAATTTACTCCTGAATTTGCTTAATTTCTATCCGAATTAATTGACGCAACCTCTATACAATGTCCATTTTACATTGTATAGACTATAGAGGCGGTATCAATTAATCAAGATCGGAGAGAGTACTATTTCTTTGAACACATGAATTTGTATTACTACGAGTACAATCAGGATTATATCCCCTAAACTGTTTGGTTAATTGAACGTTTCTCGTTAAGGGAGCTATAGGAGTCGCTTCCCCCGTAAATGGGAGTAGCTTGTCTTGACCGAGTTAGTTGCTTCCTCATTAAGAGAACAATTAATAAGGGTGCTCATGTAATTTCATACTCTAAACTATTTAATTAGTGGCTACCTTTAGTCGCAACATATCTTTCATATGAATTATGTCTGTTGAGTCGCATTCTTTCCCTTTCGTCCGACTTATTTCAGTTGTGTTAATGTTGTTACTTTTTATACCTTTTCTCAAGTTACTCTAACAGTAGTTTCACTACTGTATTTCTTTTTGGCAATTTTATGATATAGTTGGTTTGTGGGAATGTCTTTAATTTTACAGGTTAAAACCGCAAAGTTGGTGGCAGCTTTGGACATTGGGTTTTTCGGGGTCGTTTTCGCAGCCACAACATTTGCCATTGGTGGGCTGGACATGAAAATCATGGTTATTGGCTTGATATGTGCATGCCTTAGCGTGTTCATGTATGGGTCCCCACTCGCTGCCGTGGTAAGGTCATTCAACAAACAAATAAATTGATCACCATACTTTACTTAGCTATTTAGGTTTCTACATGTACTGGATTGCGATTATCTGTTTTAGAAATATTTTCTCTTTTTATTGTTCCGGTGACTGACGTAGAGAGGCCTTGAGATATAGGGTTGGACAATTTATTTTCTAAAGGACATATGTAATTGAAAAATAATTGTTTAAGTAGTTAAATCCTAGCAAATAACTCCTTTGCAACAATGCTAGCTAGGAGCAAAACTACTCAATTTTAAGGAGTACTATCTGTAATTTTCCTGCAAAAAAATAATCCCTAGATATAACCAACACCCATAAACATCTTCTTTCAAGTTGTCTAGTACTCCAAAAGTATGGATGTGTGCATCGGAAGATGCAGAGGCCAGGGCTAAACCCTCCTTTTTCTTGATAAAAACTACAAAATTATACCAATATAAGCATCTTTCGGACACAAGTCAAATGGTATGTTTGTTTTTGCAACATAATACTTATATTGTGTAAGTAATTTGTGTGGTCAAATTTAGGCTCAAATTTTTTAGGTGGCCTTGTATATCTTCACAGAGGGAGTTGAACAATAAAATATACTAACAATCCTGCACAAAACTATAATACAATATGGAATATACAACAAATAATATTTATAAAAGATTGATCCATATTTTTATGCAACCAGATCTTAATTCGATGTGGGAAAGTACTACAAGATCATCTCTAATCATATACTACATACATACATACACACACATCGTGAGATAGCCATTTTGTTGGGATACGCAAGATTTTGGTTAAACTATACAGTTTCCACTAGCTAACACTTTCTTGTACGGCAAGTGTACACCTTGCGTCGAGACAAGAGATGTACATATGCGTAGGTCAACATATAACCTGCATTTAACAAATATAGTCATATACTTCCTCCATTCCTAAATATTTGATTTTTTAGAGATTTCAAATGGACTATCACATACGGATGTATATAGACATATTTTAGAGTATAGATTCACTCATTTTGCTCTATATGTAGTCACTTGTTGAAATCTCTAGAAAGACAAATATTTAGAAACAAAGAGAGTAGATGTACTCGTGGACGAGAGATATAAGTGGATCGTCTTATAAATTAAAAAAACCCCGTAGGTGGGAACACGGTATGTAGAATGTAATCCATGGATGTCATGTGTTGAATCTTCTATTTTATTTTCTTGGCTGGGAGATCTGATGCGGGTTGTTTGATTGGACGCTGAAGTCTGAGCTACTATTTCCAGAGGAAACAGCCAACCAAAGCAGTAGCTGGCTGACAGATATCTTTGTGCTGCATGGACCTAAGCTAGCGAATAATTATTAGTAGTAGTTGGCGAATTGCAGTACAGATTTTCTTTCCTAAAGCTCACCGCTACGTGCATATCATCACTATCATCCGGACAACGATGAATTTTAGCATGCCCACTCTCAGCCATAGCTACGTGCAAGTGGGCCAGGAGCTTGATCGAAAAGGCCGGCCAGCTGCACGGGCTGTTTTCGCGGGCTTGGTTGTCACTTCCACGTCGCCTTGTCTGTCTGCCCCGCTAATAATTCACTCTCAACCGTGGTACCGCTCCTGAAAAACGTGTGTCAAATTTGTGGCGGAGCAGCGAAGGGTGATCACCTCAAGGAGCGTGGAGTACATGCCCTTCTTCCTCTCCTTCTTCCTCTTCCTCAACGGAGGAGTCTGGGCCACGTATGCCATACTCGACAAAGATGTCTTCCTTGGGGTAAGATAAGAAGCACTTACATGTCTTATAGGAGTACTTATAATCAGGTTGCTGAAAATGGCAGGAATGTTAACCGTCTTCATGCATGCAGGTCCCTAATGGAACAGGCTGCTTCTTGGGCGGCATCCAGCTGGTTATCTATGCGGTGTACATGAACAGTAAGGCCGCCTCTCACTCTCATGGCACCGACGAAGCAGCTTCCCTTTTGTCCCCTGAGGCCAGCAAACATGGCCAGCACGATGCATCCACCCGTGTTTAGTGATTGTGTAAAACTATGTAATCTTCGCTAAGTAAAGTCTAATTCTTATCACATACTTTGATATTTTTTAAAGCTAGCTAGTTAGAACATCTTCGACCGGATGTTGGGACGAGCGGCCCAAATATGGCCCGAACAGGAGAGAATGAAAAATTCCACCCAACTGGAGCCCCTTCCACCCACTTTGTCCTTATATGTCCTCTTCAACCGGAGACCTCCTCATCGTTGTTTGCAATAAACTCTCAAACTTAGCCCATATGTGAGGAGCATATGAGGGTGTTTGGGCATGTCCAAGCAGTCCGCCATGTCGGATCCGGCCCACCCGGACCACTTTCTCTTTATTCTTTCCTCTATCCCTCTCCCTCCCCTCTCTCCGCCCCTCTCTTCATCCTCATCAATCATATGCATGTGATTCTTATGGTCCTTGCTCCGGATCTTGCCTCCCCCCCCCCCCCCCCCGCGCGCGCGCTGGGTGCAAAAGCAGTTGTTTTGTAGTATTAATCATAGGACAAGTGGCTTGAGTTGCTGAAATGGGGGCTGATGTCGTACGATCAGTGGAAGTAGAAGGTGCGGAATTAGTGGACCAGGACCACGACCAAGGGTCAAGGGCTGTTGTACTGGGTCCACAAGTTGAGCGGGTTGGCTGGAACCTGAGGAGGTTTGAAAGAGAGTAAAACAACAAAAAATCCCAATAGAACTTTGAAAGTTTGTCCTATCAGCACTAGTCAGCTTTCGCTAATCCCGAGCTTGAACAAACGTGAAGGCCTGTGGGGAAACGAAGAAGCCCTAGTTGCTGCCCTAGCCAGAAAGAATGCGAGAGTGAGCCATTCATACTTCAAAGAGTGATTAGTTTTTTTAAGTTAGCCCATCAAATTAAGAGGAAAAAGTTGGAAGCACCAAAATTAGAGAAGGCCCAAGACAAACAAGAATAGTCAATCAACACCAATCAGGCAGGAGACAAACAATGAGCGCTACATCATGTAATGGTTTAGAAGAGTCACAACCCTGTTCCCTGCCAGGTTTTGTTCCCTTCCAATTTATTTCCCTCAGAGCGCAAGGGGAAACATGATTGAGGATGAGTTAAAACACACCTACACCAAGGGAGCATCAAGCATAGGCAATAGTTTTTGTAGGGGTGGGGCGCAAGCAAGCGGTTTCTGACTCCACTAGCTATCCTACTCACCAAATACTATAGCTTTGCCTTTGGAGCGCCAGTAGCATAGGGCGACTGGGCTAGCCCCAGACATATAGGGAAAAGGTATGAGGTCACGGCTGCGTGCACGGACAAATGAGGGCTTGGAGTGGGCACGTCCGGACACTATCCAGACGCGCCAACTAACGTATAGGGTGGCAAATTAGCCCATCCCACGAACTGTTTTGCTTGGATTTCCCTATTTAATGAAAGTTTTGTCTGTTTTTAATTTGTTTAGTGAAAGTTTCACTAATTTTCCGCAAGTTTGAGAGTGGTTTGCTAGGTGGCCCTCAGTCGTTTGATAAATATGACGTGCCACGCTGCGGTTTCACCTTGTGTATTCTTTTCGTGTGTGGATTGGTTTGCACCCTAAGCTAAACTTGTCACACACCCCCGCACGCAAATGTTTAGCAAAACCAATTGAACATGTCGGGTGTATGTGCACCTGACGGCTATGAAAAAAACATGTCTAACTAAGCTATTCAGTCAGTTCATGTGAGGAAAACCGCTAGACGAAACCATGGCATGGCATGTCACATGTACCTGGCGACAAGACCCATATGTTCGGTCACTCTCCAAATTTTATGAAGGATAAAATTGGCAATCCTTTCCCTAAATGAGCTAATCCGAATGAAAACTAATTAGCGTAAAATTGTCAAAGTAAAGGGTAAAAGTTAGAATCACTTTTTTGACAATATGACCATGTGTAAAAACTATATATGTACATCTTTACTGATGCAACAAAAAACATGCTGATTGGGCCACATTGCTACGTCTCGCTCTTTGCGGGCAATACACATCGTTTGACCACACTCCGTCTCACACGGGCCTGCCCATTATGCCATTTCCCTCTTCGGCCCTCGCTAGCTCCCAAGGGCTAAATCGTCAAATATAGTGCATTTTGGTACTCAACGCCTACATCCCTCCCGATCACTTCCATAGTCCCATATAACATTTCTTTTTTGTACCGGTTGGTAACCTTCTACAAGGTTCCATCGGTTTCTCTATCATGGTTTTTTTGGGATGGGTTTTGTTGTTTTTTCTTGTTATTTTATTTATAGTTTCCTCTTTTCCTTTCTTGTCCTTTTCATTTTCTAATTCGCAAACCCTTTTCAATTTTTTCAACATTTTTTCAAATTCATGAATATGTTTTTCACATTCAATTTCATTTATGTTGATTGCAAATTTGTTAAAAAAATCAAATTCAAAAAAAAATTTCCAAATTTGTGAACTTTTTAAATACATTAAATTTTATAAAATTGCGAAGTTTATAAATTTCATGAATTTTTTAATATTCATTAACTTTTGAAAAATTCTTGAGCTTTTTTCAAAAGTCACGATTTGTTTTGAAATTTGTGAACATCTTTTAATTCTTTTGAATATAGGATATTTTAATCTATAAAAACAGATTTTTTTGGGCCGTAGTTTTTCTTTTCAGAACTATGCAACGTTTTCGGGGAAAGAACAGTGCTACCGGGGAGTGGGGGGGGGGGGGGTTGGGTGGGGTGAGCCTTTTTCAAATTTGTGTACTTAAAAATCTTGAACATTTGTTTTACGTTGTAGAAACCTCTTTTAAAATTGGCAAAAATATATTTTTGAGACACGTTAATATTTTTAAAAATGTTACAAATATTTGTTTTGAATGATATGAAACATTTTTCTAAAGTTATGCAGTTTTTTTATATTTTTTAATCATTTTGTAATGTGCGATATACAATTTTGAAAATTGAGTAAGTTGCTTCTGAAATATATATTAGAATATTTGAAAATAGCAGTAAAATTAGAAAAGGAAATAAATGAACGAACCAACACATGTGTAACGAATCAAGACGTGTGTAACTCCCTACTAGGGCAACTCATTAAAGTCGTTCTTGAGGCGACGACATGTTCAGTCTCACTGCAGGCAAGATTTAGGGTCAGTTCTTTTGCTAGTTTTTTTGGGCTTTCAGAATAAGCTGCTCCCTACCCAGCTTATTCTAGAAGCTCAACCAAACTTTTCTTTCTAGAAGTCTATTAGTCAAGTCTTAATTACTAGGCTTCTAAAAAAATAAATTTGGTTGGGCTTTTAGAATAAGCTGCAGCCACCAAAAGAACTGGACCTTAGACACACCTTCACCGACTCCCACATGGATAGAACAACACTATAAATATGTTGTTCTAAATTAAAGTACTACTCCCTCCGTTACTAAATATAAGTCTTTTAAAAAATATATAAATTATATATGATGTATATAGACATATTTTAGAGTGTAGATTCACTCATTTAGATTCGTCTGTTTCTAAATACTCCCTCCGTCCGGAAATACTTGTCTTAGGAATGGTTGTATCTAGACTTATTTTAGTTATAGATACATCCATTTTCAACCATTTCTAAGACAAGTATTTCCGGACGGAGGGAGTACAAGTCTTTCGAGTTCTAGAGCTAGCTAGCTCGAGTACATAGTACTTCTTGTAAATGTAAAAAACAGAGGTCAAAACATATGAACTGAAATCTTAGAGAACTGCTCAAACGAGCATCTTGCCTTCGTCGAGTCCCATGTGAGGGCAGGCCATGCTGTTCAGATTTGGATCTAGCACTGCCTTGTATGCAACATTTGCAACTGCAGTAGCTGCCAGGATACCAACAGGACCGGAGACTTGGATAAGCAATCCTACAGTGCTGTCCTCGGATGCGCTGTAGCCGACGGCTCAAGAAACCAATGTGCTCCACTATTTTGTTCATGGCAGAACGGCTCTTTTGATCAACCAACAGACGATTTTTGCTAGAAAAACAAGTAATGGAGTTCGCAATTTGTTACCGAGACTTGTCACTCATGCTGCATTGCCTTTTGGTATTTGGAGTTTGGGCACCGAAATCTCACGCTTATGCTGAAACCGTCAGTAAATAGTGAGATTCCATTAGTAGGGGCTGCAGAAAATTCAGAAATACCAGACCTTGGCCAAATCAGCTTCTGTGTTGTTGGCTTAAGCAGAAAACAAAACAGTAGAGTAGCAAGCGCAAGTCTATCACACATCACATTCTATACGATCTCATAGGACAAACAGTGGACTTGTAGCAAGCCTTGTCACAGGTCAAATTGCATCCAGATCACAGTCTCAAATATCCAACTTAGGCAAACACAAGAAAATAAACATGAAAATAAGGCACACACAACAAAACAAACATGACACTGTTTCATTCCAGAATAGATCCGCAGCATGCCATTATCCTGCTGGTTTTCCATTTGTTCTAACGTCTCACGCTAATCCAGCCCTACCCCAATAACCCGTAGTGACCATGGGACGCATCAACCTCGATGACGTCGCATGGCAAGACAACCTTTTTTTTCTTTCAAAAAGGACGATAAAGATTACAACATCCACCAATGGACGCGGATTTGATGAACATAATTCCACGCACACCCTTTATAAATAGTAAATTAAAAAAATTAGAAAAAACAAAAACAATTGATTTGTTTTCAAACATATATACATGGTCGACTGGTATACTTGCGTATGAAATTTCACAAAGAAATGACATCCATGGACCATGGTATTCTGGGCAAAAATGACAAAATCAAAGCTATGTTAAAAAACACGGTAATAGTAAAGTGCCAATTGTATTTTGTTCGCTAAGGATACCATGGGTGTCAATATTTCAAGAAACTTCACATGTGAGTAGAATGGTCGATCAAGTTTGATACCCCCAAAATTTAGATTATTTAAGTTTTCCTAGTATTTTATTGAGTTTACTATTCATGTTGGCGTGTGAGGAACCATGTTCATCTTTGTATTTTCGATCCACCAGTTTGCTAGTTTCCCATCTTATTCCTTGTTACTTTTTTTGGCGAAAATGCAGCATTAGTGCTTTCATTGTGGTTAGGAGGAGTAAAAGTTACAAATGAAGAGAAGGGGATGGGAACATATCATCAAAGGAAAAAAGAGAGTAAAAAGGGCAAAAAAAATCAAGGATACGGCAAGCAGATGTATCGAGATCATAGATAGAAGATGCCAAGATAGCGGGTTTTGACAATGTTACAACAAAACTCACGGCTGCACGAGCCTGAGACCGCATGCTGACTACTTGCTACTACTCAACCTATCTATCCTAGCTGGGAGCGATCTTGTCTCCCGCAACAGGGCCGCAACCCTCTAGTTTTGTCGCTCCGTTTTGATCTATCGCAGAACCACGTTCACGGAAGGTGAAGCTCCGTTGAACACGATGTCGTTCCTATGTTTCCAAAGTGTCCAAGCCACTAGAGTGATCACCGTCCATGTTTCTTTCCTTTTTTTCTTCTGAATGTTGAGGGAAGTCCACCATCCTACGAGTTCAGCCTCCGGCTCCGGTGTCCAGTGAGGCTTTCCGCAATTATCCATGATTTTTTTTAGAAAAGGAGGATGACCCCCGGCCTCTGCATCTGGGAGATGCATGCGGTCATTTTTATTAATTATTCTCGAGGACCTTACAAAGTAGTACAACAATATTGCCTGAACCCGCCATCTTGATAACATATGCCGCTCCTCCTCTACAAATGATGAAGGGGTGCAAGCTGGGCCATATACCCAGACCTCTCACCTAAGCCTAACATCTAAAGCTGGAAGCCCCGACCGAGCCACATACCGGGTCCGGGGCACAATCCAGTCGGACGGACTCACATGTGTCGTCGCCACCATCTTCCATTGGTCCATCTTGAGCAGATTGAGGTACCATCCTTGGCAGGTTCCTCCGCCATCGACGCCACCATGGCGTAAGCAGCGGCCACCATCTATGCCAGACCATCTCCAAGCCGAAGGAGCGCTACCACAAGATGAAGACCGGCGGTAGAATAGATGAAACGTTGCACACATTGCCGCCGCCAAACACCTCACACGCACCACAAAGCGCCCACCGTGCTTCCGGGAACCCGATGCGACGCCTTCAAGAAGGAACGCGACGAGGGTACGACGCCGTCTCCCACAAGGGGAACTAGAGCTTTCGCCCAAAAGAAGAGCACAGTGAAAGATGGGAGAGGACCTCGACAAGGCCTCCAAGAAGGGAACCGACGCCCAACAAAGGCGCCGCCATTGTCGTGGCCTTCGCCGACGGCCAAGGGTTTCCCGGTCCCGCCCATCCCATCCACTCGGCCAAAGACACGGCGAGGAGGCGCCTGGCCGGAGAAGACGTTCGACTTCATCGATCACGAGCACCGGGTGACGGGCACCTGACCCATTGTAGTAGACGTCCACCGAGACCTCGCCGCCGCTGCCGTCAAGTCGCCGGACCAGCACCCACGGTCGCCGCCCGCAGAGGCAACGCCGTCCACACCACCCGAGGCCGCTGCCCAGATCCACCCACCGCACACAACCCGTCGAAGCATGGAGAAAGACCCACACCGCCACCACCAGGGAGCACCACACCATAGCGCAGGCAGGCGGCCACGCCGGCCAGATCCGGTGGATCCGGTGAGCCCAGCCCACCACCGCCAGATCGGAGGAGCGCCGATCCAGGCCGAGCTGCCTGATCGATGGGCGGAGCCGTCCCAGAGGCCCCCGCACGGATCGGGAGGGGACGACTAGACGTCGGCCGCATAGAGGGCGGCAAGAAGCGGCGGCATCGATGTGGGGAGGAAGGGTCTCGAGGCCGAGGCGGCGTGAGAAGCCCGCCGCCGCTGCCGCCGCGCGGGCAAGCCCGACGACGGCTGCCGGCGGCGGTAGGGGAGGAGGAGCGGCTGGGAACCGGCGGGTGACTAGGTTTTCGCCCCCGAGTCGCCCGAGAGCGGACGACGCGGGGGAGCGGCAGGACTATCTCTCAGATGACGGCCCAAACTTGTCTAGCGAGAGCACATCCAAGGAGCAGGTGATCTATCGTTTCTGGCTCCTGGTCGCAGAACGGGCATGCCGCTGGATGTGGCAATAGCCGTCGCAGTAATCTTTCTGCCGTCCAACATCTTTTCTTTGCCGCCAGCCAGGAGAAAAACTTGCAAGTTGCTGGTGCTCTAGACTTCCATATCTCCGTGGCTCCTGCCGACTCAATCCGTGCAACAAAGTGAGCATGATAGGCTGATCGGGTGGAGAACAAGCCATTTTCTTCCCAAGTCCAGACAATTTTGTCACCGATCCCGTCCGCTAGTTCGACACTCCGTAGTCAATCAACCAATCTCAGGAACTCTTGTATGGCCTGGGCGTCCATGTTGGGTGACACATCACGCCACCACTGCCCTGACATTGCTTCTCTCATTGTTCTGACCTTCGCTGCGCTCTTCTTGACGGCACCGAATAGGTTTGTCATGATATCGTGTATACGTCCCTCCTGAAGCCACCAATCCGTCCAGAACGGTACCGTCGATCCATCCCCAATGATGCACTTCGTGGCTGCTCTGTAAATGGCAAGCGAGTCCGATGAGACTTGGAGGTTAAATTCTGTCCATGGTCTAGCCGGATCCGTCCGCACCAACCACGGCGATCTCGCTCTCAGCGAAGTATTGAGTAGGCGCAGGTTGGGCACTCCCAGACCACCATACTCCTTCGGCGAACAAACTTTGTCCCAGGCCACCAAACAATGCCCTTCGTGCACGTCCCGGCGACCCTTCCACAGAAACCCTCTGCAAATTTTGTTGGCAGCTTCTATCGTCTTGACTGGCAGGTCCATCGCCATCATGGCATGTATTGGCATAGATGCCAGGGTGGTCTTCACCAATTCCAGTCGTCCGGCACGGTAAAGTATGATAGATATGTATAGTCTTTCTTGCACTTTGTCATACACATGTATATGTACTGACCCTCGGCCCTTCAGTAAAGTTAGTTGCCCATTCCTAACATGGTATCAGATGCTTAGGTTCCTCTCCCGCTCCCGCACGCTCGCAGCTCCGTGCCTCGCTCCACCGTTGCCGGCCTCCCTCTACCTCGTCGCCGGCACCGGCCACCTCCTCCTCGCCCCGGTCTGCGCTGCCCCGAGCTCGGCGCGGCTGTCGTCGCTGTCCGCCGCCCGAAAGTCTGACGCGGTCTGCCCTCGCCCGCTTCGACGCCCGCACCTTCCCGTGCTCGGCGCGCCCGGCCGGCTCCTCCTCGCCTCCCGCGGCCGCCTCCTCCCGCGCCCGGCGGCTCCTCCCGCGCCTCCCGCACCCGGCCGCCTCCTCCCGCGCTGGCCGCCTCCTCCCGCGCACGACCAGCTCCTCCCCGCGCCCTCCCACGCCCGGCCGCCCCTGGCTTCCTGCTGCAGCCGGTGCTGCCCTGGTCCGGCTCCTCCTACGCTCGCCCCTCCCCCCCGTTTCCTCCATCGGGGCTGGATCGGGCCAGCGCGAGCTCGATCCCGATCTGGATCGGGGTCCCTATGTGATTGACCAAAAAGGGAGCTCCTCATGTCTTCTTCGGGCTATGTCGCCGTTCCTCGGTGCTCGGTGATCTTCGATGGCACCAACTATACCGAGTTTGCGGGGTTCATGAGGATCCATATGCGCGGTCTCCTTTTGTGGGGTGTTTTGTCTGGCGAGGTCCCTTGTCCGCCTTGCCCTGTTGCTCTGTGGGTTCCTACCCGCCCGGCACCACCGGTTCTTGCTCTTGATGCTTCTCGGGCCGATCGCGATGCCGCCAAGGCTCTCGATGATACTGCAGTTGAGGCCTATGATCAGCAGATGTCAGCTTATTCGGATGCCCTTTCTGCCTATCGTGATGATCTTTCTGCTTACACTCAGTGGTGCAATGATGATGCTCGTGCTGCTGCTGTTCTTACTACAAGTGTCCTTCCTCAGTTCGCCTCAGAGTTCATGGGCTTTGGCACAGTTGCAGCGATGTGGTCTTATCTCTGTCAGCGCTATCAGCCCTCTGGTGATGCTCTCTACTTCTCTATGGTGCGTCAGGAGCATGCACTCCAGCAAGGTGATTCCTCTATTGATGAGTTCTATTCACAGTGCTCTGCCATCTGGCGTCAGCTTGACTCTCTTCGGACCGTCGTTTGTGGAACTTGCCATTGCTGTCAGACTAGACGGTCCGATTTGGAGTATCAGAGGGTTCACGAGTTCTTATCTCTTCTTCGCTCTGAGTTCGAGCCTCGCCGTGCTCACCTGCTTGCTCGTGGTCGTGTTCCTATCTCAGAGATCCTTGCTGAGCTCCATGCTGAAGAGACTCGACTTCGCTCTGCCGGGTTACTTGTGGTTCCATCAGTATTGGCCGCCCGAGCTCCTATGCCACCTGCTCGCCTCACAGCTCCACCGCTCCTGCCTACTCCTTCAGGGGGGTGGGTCGTCCTTCTGCTGAGAGGGGCCGGTCGCGCCGTGACACCTTTTGTGGCTATTGCTCACGGTCAGGTCACCCAAAGTCTGATTGTCGTGAGAAGAAGCGAGACCAGAGGCGCTCCTCTTCCAGTGGGACTCCTGGATCCTCCTCGACCCGTCCACTCATCGACCATGACATTATGAGGCTCAAGCGTCTCTTAGCTTCCTCGGGCTCTTCGTCGACCGGTTCCGCTGCTTCTTTGGATCGCAGCCACCGCTCCACCATCGCAGCATCGACACGATCAGTACATATTCGTGGGTTACGGATTACGGAGCCTCTTTTCATATGTCTTCTGATTCTTCCGTGCTGTCTTCTCTCCGACCGCTTGATTCGCCTGTTAATGTTCTTACCGCTGATGGCACACCTCTTCCTATTGCTAGCCGTGGTCTTCTTTCCACTCCATCTTTTTCTGTTCCTAGTGTTTCACATGTTCCTCGCCTCACCATGAACCTTTTTTCCACTGCCCAACTTACTGATTCTGGTTGTCGTGTCATTCTTGATACCGACTCTTGCTCCATTCGGGATCGTCGCACCAATGCTTTGGTTGGTGCTGGCCCCGGCGCCGTGAGTCCGAGGGCCTTTGGGAGGTTGATGGCTTTGTGTTCCTTCCGCTGCCACCACTTGACCCAGCTCCCATGCTCTTCTTGCCTCTTCATCTGCGTCCCTTCGGCGGTGGCATCATCGTCTTGGTCACATATGTGGCTCTCGCTTGTCTTCTTTAGTCCGTCAGGGCCTCTTAGGGCCAGTATCTGGAGATGTTTCTTTACATTGTAATGGCTGCAGACTTGGTAAACAGACCCAGTTACCTTATCCTAGCAGTGAGTCGGTATCTCAGCATCCCTTTGACTTAGTTCATTCTGATGTATGGGGTCCTGCTCCCTTTGATTCGAAAGGTGGTCATCGCTACTATATTGTTTATTGATGATTTCTCTCGCTACACTTGGCTCTACTTCATGAAATCTCGTAGCGAGGTTCTCTCTATATACAAACGTTTTGCTGCCATGGTTCACACCCAGTTTTCCACGCCCATTCGCACTTTTAAATGTCTTGACTCATTGGTGAGTTTATCTCCCGGTATTGCGTCAGTTTTCTTGCGAACAGGGTACTCTTGCGTAGTTCTCATGTCCGGTGCACATGCTCGAGAATGGCGTTGCGAACGTAAGCATCGTCATCTACTTGAGACGGCTCGCCATACGATGATTGCCGCTTCTCTCCCACCCCACTTTTGGGCCGAGGCTGTTTACGCATCCACCTATCTCATCAACATACTGACCCTCGATCGCTCTGCGGTGGTGGTATTCCTATGGAGTGTCTCACCGGTCGCTCTCGACTACTCCGCTCTTCGTATGTTTGGATGTGTGTGCTATGTTCTTCTTGCCCGAGAACGCACCAAATTATTTGCTTTCGATCGGTTGAGTGTGTTTTTCTTGGCTACAGTGATGAGCATAAGGGCTATCGCTGCTGGGATCCTGTTGGCCGTCGTTTGCGCATCTCGCGTGATGTGACCTTTGACGAGTCTCGCTCTTACTACCCACGTCCTTCTACCTCGAGCTTCTCTGTGGATGATCTTTCCTTTCTTCTTCTCCCTGATACACCCTGCTATGTGCCTCCTCATGTCTTTCCTCCTCCGCTTTGCACCTCTCCTTCCTTCTCCTTCACCACCGACACCATCTTCCCCATCCTCCTCCTCCAACTCTCCACCATCATCTCCAGTCCGTCCCCTCTCTCACCATTTCCTCTTCACTATACTCGCCGCCTCGCTCGAGGATGTTTCCCACGATCGCCCTCCACCTCTGGTGCACCTCCTTTCATGCCTCCCCGGTTCATAACCTCCGTGCTCGGCCTCGCCCCCCCTTTGATCGCTACTCTCCCGATCGGTACGGTCTCTCTGTTATTCTTGAGCCCACTTCCTATCGGACTGCCATGACTCGGCTGAATGGCAGCTTGCGATGGTCAAGAGCTTGCTTCCCTTGAGCGCCCGCACATGGGATCTGGTTTCCCTTCCTTCCGGTATCCGTCCCATCACATGCAAGTGGGTCTACAAGATTAAGACTCGCTCTGATGGTTCTCTTGAGCGTTACAAAGCGCGCCTTGTGGCCCGTGGTTTTCAGCAGGAGCAGGGACGCCATTATGATGAGACATTCGCTCCTGTGGCCCACATGACCACTGTTTGCACTCTTCTTGCTGTTGCTTATGTTCGTCATTGGTCTATCTCTCAACTTGATGTTCAGAACGCTTTTCTTAATGGCGAGTTGCGTGAGGAGGTTTATATGCAGCCACCACCGGGGTACTATACTCCTGAGGGTATGGTATGTCGACTTCGCCGCTCCCTCTATGGCCTTAAACAGGCCCCTCGCGCCTGGTTTGAGCGCTTTGCCTCTGTGGTGACTGCCGCTGGTTTCTTGCCCAGTGATCATGATCCTGCATTGTTTGTTCACACGTCTCCTCGTGGTCGGACTCTGCTCCTTCTCTATGTTGATGACATGATCATCACTGGTGATGACTCTGACTACATAGCCTTTGTTAAGGCTCGCCTTCGCGACCAGTTCCTCATGACTGATCTTGGTCCACTTCGCTATTTTCTTGGGATTGAGATCTCCTCGACCTCTGATGGCTTCTACATCTCCCAAGAAAAATATATTCAGGATCTTCTTACTCGTGCTGCTCTCGGTGATGAGCGCACAGTTGTGACTCCTATGGAGCTCAACGTTCAACCTTTGCCACCGATGGTGACCCTCTTCCTAACCCCACTCGCTTCTCGTCACCTTGTTGGCAGTCTTGTATATCTTCTTTATTACGGCATACGATATCTCCTATCCTGTTCATATCCCGAGTCGATTCGTTCCGGCACCCACCTCATCCACTATAGTCATCTCCTCCGTGTTCTACGATATCTCCGTGGCACGCTCTCTCGGCGCCTTTTCTTTCCCGCTCCAGCTCTCTTGAGCTGCAGGCCTACTCGATGCTACAGGCGGTGATCCCTCGATCGATGCTCATTGTCGCCTATTGTGTCTTGCTTGGTGGCTCTCTTATTGCACGGAAGACAAAGAAACAGTGCAGTTTCTCGCTTCAATCTGAGAGAGGCTGAGTTGCGAGCCATGGCTATCTTGACAGTGAGGTGATCTGGTTACGGTGGTTACTTGAGGATTTTGGTGTGTTTGCTACTACCTCGACTCCCTTATTGTCAGACAGTACTGGTGCTATCAGTATCGCGCGTGACCCGATGAAGCATGAGCTCACCAAGCACATCGGTGTGGATGCCCACTTTGTACGTGCTGCTGTGCAGGATCAGACTCTCGCTCTTCACTATGTGCCCTCTGAGTTACAGTTGGCAGACTTCTTCACGAAGCCTGCACTTCGAGCGCTGACATAGTTTTCTTCTTTCCAAACTCAGTGTTGTTGATCCATCATGAGTTTGAGGGGGGTGTTAGATGTGTATAGTCTTTCTTGCACTTTGTCATACACATGTATATGTACTTACCCTTGGCCCTTCAGTAAAGTTAGTTGCCCATTCCTAACAAAGTAATCTCGCTCCAAAGGTCTCTCAATAAGGGCTATCACCCTACGTCCCCCTGCATCAATCCATTCCATAGCTTCGAGCTGAAGCATTTGGAAACATATCCGAGTCGAAGCGGCGGTGTTCCAGAAAATTATGTTGTTCCTCTCTTTCCACAGATTCCACGGACCAGAGCAATGATCGACCACCACGCTTTAGAAACCCCTTGTTCAGGTTTGCAGAGGTGTGCTGCCACCATTGGACAGGGCTCTCATTGCCTGAGTGCAGCAAAGCAATATTCAACTTCAGCCTGTCAAGAATGACTTCCCATAGCGCTTGAGAGTAGCTGAGTAGGGGCAAGCAGCAAACAGGTGGGTGGAGTTCTCTCGAGCTTGCAAACAGAAGGGGCAACTTGGATTGTGAGGCCACCCACGCTTGGCCAGATTATCGGCGGTAAGGCAACGACTCTAGGATGCAATCCAGACGAGAAAACGGCCCTGTGTTAATAGATCCAACGGCTCACGCTGATCTGGCCCTACCCATGGTAGTGCAGTAGATAGACAAAGAAATCAAATGTGATTACACACATGAACCAACGGACTAACCTCCACACCGACACACGGTAAGACAAGCTTCTCCCGAAAAAAGGGATAAGAGCATCTTCAGCCGCGCCCCCAACACGGCGTCCCAAGGCGATTTTTTTTGCGCCGGCGCCGAAAAACGGCCCAGTCACGCTTCCAAGAGCCCGTTTTTCATCGGTTTGGGCCGAAATTAGTGCCGTCTCCGCTGTCCCGCTTGGGCTATAAAAGGCGCCCACTCCCCGCCGGTGAACGCCACACCCTCCCTCTCTCGCAAAGGCCATCTCCCCCCTTCCCGCTGACGAGCAAAGCAAAGATGGCCGAGAGGTTCCCAGGCGATGGCGCAGCGGCGAACGGCTTCGGCGGCCGGCACCTCCAAGAGCCGGAGGTGCGCCTCCTCTACTAGGCCGAGTACCCGGCGCCCCCTGACATGCGCGTATCGGGGGCGTGGAGGCTGATCGCCGGCGGCGTCCCGGTGCCGCCGGTGCCCGAAGGGGCAGCACGGCGGGTGGAGATCGCCCGCATCCGCTCCTCCCTGACGGAGGAGCAGCGGAACCAGCCGAGGTACGCGCCCGACAGCGAAACGCTGTGGACGATGTACTTCCAGCGCCGCCGCGAGGAGCAGATCGCCTCCGTCAACGACGTCATTCCCCGCGGCCGCCTCAACGCCGAAGGACAGCGCGAGTGGTAGGACGTCCCCGGCCGCACCCTCGAGGCCGTCCTCGACCACATCGAGACCGGCAACGTGCCGCGCCTGGAGTACCCGAGGCGGCCGTCCTTCTCTCGCCGCCGCGGCAGTTCCTGGACGCCGCGGCGAATGGAGCCGACGTCCTCGTCG
The DNA here is from genome assembly GCA_021605145.1 of Aegilops bicornis. Classification (NCBI taxonomy): domain Eukaryota; kingdom Viridiplantae; phylum Streptophyta; class Magnoliopsida; order Poales; family Poaceae; genus Aegilops; species Aegilops bicornis. Next base: position 97,754,481 of record CM038673.1, read on the forward strand.
TCGGGCTCCGGCTCACCGGCTCTCCGCCCCGTCAAGCCAGAGCCGGAGGAGACGCCGCAACGGCGCCCTCGTCATCAACGAGGGTGCCCGCCCCTCCCTGTGCTCCCTTCGCCTGGTCCGGCCGAAACCCGAGCCGGGCCTGCTCCCCATGAAGCCGGAGCACGCCGACATGGTGGCTCCCGACGACGAGTCCGCCCTAAAGTGGGCGAACGAGGCTACATCCGCGAGCAGGTGCGCCGCCAGCGCCCGGCGTACGCGGAACTGCAGGCCTGGCGACGCGGCCGCGAGGAGGGCGGCGTCATCGTCCTCGATAGTGACGAGGAGGAAGAGGCTGGGTCGTCCAGCTCCCGACCGCGCGTCGGCGACCCTGGGCAGGGTTACAGCAGGGATGGTGGCTCTGGCGGGGCACGTGATGACGACGACGATGACGGCGACTACACCCGCTTCTACAGGCTTCTCGGCATGTAGATGGCGGGCGGTGGACGCGCGGTAGTGGCTAGCGGCGTGGTTCGGCTTAGTTTGACGTAGTTAGCATGTTTTTACTTTTTTGTACAAATTTCAATAAATGTAATTTCGCCGAACTCAGGGCGACCTTGCGGGCGACGACTGGGGACCGAACGGCCCCCAAGCGCCAAACTTGCGCCGGTTCACCCCCAGACGGTCTTTTTTCGCCGCCCTAGGGCCCGAACGGCTGGAGATGCTCTAACATGTGTCCTCTGCATCTATCGATGCACACAACCTTATCGCAAGACAATCTTGCATGCATGTGCTGATCACGTCATGGTGACACTCTACCGCTGAGTTATATCCCTTCCCCGTCCCATACAAATCCTAAGGCAAAGGGGCGAGAATATTTGCCGAGTAAATAAACAATTCAGGAAATGTTCTCAAGAAAGAATAAAAAGGAACCAAGGACTGACCGCAAGTACATCAAGTATAGTATATAAAGAATAGGAAATCAAATGGGGATTCATGACCAAGATGGCTAAGGCGACTGGGGGCCGACGGGCGGGGTGACCACACGCGCGCCGCCTCACCTCTCCAGCGATTGACGACGCGCAGGAGGCCGGTTTTGGGAGCTCGCATACGCTGACGAGGAGGACGCGGACGGGGATGCGGATGATGCTCCGCCATCTCCGCCGTCGCTGACTCCCTCCGACCACATCAATGACCGGTTCAACACCGACTACACGGAAGAGGAAGTGGCGACTACCATCGACGAGGTGCTGCCCTCCATGATCCGGCCAGGATTGGGCTGCACGCGAGCGAGAAGAGGGAGATGGTGCGCCGTCTAGTTCACCGGAGAACGTCGGTGGCGGCAGTCAAGCCTTGGAAGGGCCCTATCCCGAAGGTCAGTCTTCCTAATCTCACATTTTTTGATTTAGTTCGGCCGGAGTCATGGATCGTCGTTAAGAGAAAGAAGAAGGATCGCCGGACGGCGGCTCGATCGGCACCGGTGGCGCCTGCGCTTGTCATGCCCAGAATTCCGGGCTTCGGGATCGCAGCCGATCGAGCGCGGCGTTTGAATTCGCTGCTTGGCCGAGAGGGGCCGAATCAGTGTGCTCTTGGGCCGAGTCAGGTTGGGCCAGGGTTAACTGGGTATGAGGCCCAGGCTAAACCGGTGCCAACCCAGTTTTTCCCGGGGGAGGACCGATGCGAGGTGGGCGCGGTGGATGGGCTAGGATCGGCTGGGTATGTGGCCCAGGTAGGTCCCGTCCTGATCGCTATTGAGGGCGACGTAGGATCCTCATTTCGATCCACGTACCATGCTGTGTCTTCGCCAGTTAGGGTTCTTCGTCGCCGGAGTCCGAACCTACGTTCGGTTGGGGGTGGTCGGGCTCGGCGTATACCTCCGCTTGGGGCGATGGCGGGTCGCGGTAGGGCCTTGCCGCCGGGGAAGAAAACTGTTGTGCCACCCGGGACCAGTCGCACAGGGGCTGCGTCGCTGCAGGGCGCTGGCGGTGGCCGTGGCGCGGTGCCGCCGCCGGCCACCGAGACTGGGGCTGCGCTGCCACCAGCCACGGGTGGTGGCCATGGTGGGGCACCTCCACCGTCCAGGCTGTTGGTCGGGGCACGGCCGCGGTCGGTGCGGCGCTGGGCCGTGGTGGTGTGTTGCCCGGTCCCAGACCGCCGGCGCCTGCTCTTGCGGTCGGGCGTGGTGGGCAGCTTAGTCCCCGCCCGCCGGCGCTGAGTGGCCGGGATCACCGCTGCGGGCCGGGGTGGCGCTGCGCTGAGGCCGCCTGCGCCGGGGCTGACGACCGGGCATTAGCCGAGGCCGGCCCCGCCGCCTCACCTCGTCGTCAAGCCTCAGCAGAACAGGGCCGGGATGGTGCAGACGCAGGCACCGCCGCCGCCTCAAGCTTCTGCCGCGCCCCGGGGTCAGTGGGGTGATGATGGTTTCAATGTGTATGGGGTTGGTAAGCACCGTGGCTCCTCGTCGATGGGCGGTGGTCGGGGCTATGCTTGGCAGAGCGATGGCTCGGCGGAGCGACCGTTCATGGTCCCCCAGGAGGTTTTGTTGAGGGGGCGTCTGGCCCGGGCTACCGACAGCGGGGTGGTTTCCGCGGTCATCATGGCGGTCGTGGGGGTCGAGGTGGCCGGTACCGCCCACGACAGCCTCCTCCACCTGTCGTCGACCAGATGGTGGTTGACTGGACCGTTGAGGAGCAGGTTTTGTCTGGTCAAGCTATGGAGGTGGTCTCGGCACTAGCTAATGCTGAGATTCCCTGGAATGAGTTCGGGGTGACAGCGTCAGTGGAGGCTACAGACAGGGCTGAGTCAGAAAGGGCGTCCAAGTGGGCGCGTAAGAAAGAGAAAATTTTGTGCTATCGATGTGGTGAGAAGGGACATTTTATTGCTGAGTGTGTGGCTGAGCTTTGTGGCACTTGTGGCAAACCGGCACATGATACAGGGGACTGCCCGTTTTTGCGAGATCAGGCACCGTCTCTCATGATGTATGGTGTGTACTGTGCTAAACTCACGTTCTTTGAGTCTCCTACGGAGATGGAGGTTCCTGACGAGACCTTGAGTTTGACGACTGGGATAGTCAAAATTACCAGAGGAGAGGTCTCTGCTACCTCTTGAACACTGCGTTGGATTTCCCCGAAGAGAAGAGAATGATGTAGCAAAGTAGCGTAAGTATTTTCCTCAGTTTTTGAGAACCAAGGTATCAATCCAGTAGGAGGCCACGCACAAGTCCCTCGTACCTGCACAAAACAATAGCTCCTCGCAACCAACGCGATTAGGGGTTGTCAATCCCTTCACGGTCACTTACGAGAGTGAGATCTGATAGAGATGATAAATAATATTTTTGGTATTTTTGGTATAGAGATGCAAAGTAAAAAGTAAAAGGAAAAGTAAAAACAAAGCAAGTATTAAAGTGATGGAGATTGATATGATAAGAATAGACCCGGGGGCCATAGGTTTCACTAGTGGCTTCTCTCAAGAGCATAAGTATTCTATGGTGGGTGAACAAATTACTCTTGAGCAATTGACAGAATTGAGCATAGTTATGAGTATATCTAGGTATGATCATGTATATAGGCATCACGTCCGAGACAAGTAGACCGAAACGATTCTGCATCTACTACTATTACTCCACTCATCGACCGCTATCCAAAGATGCATCTAGAGTATTAAGTTAAAAACAGAGTAACGCCTTAAGCAAGATGACATGATGTAGAGGGATAAATTCATGCAATATGATAAAACCCCATCTTGTTATCCTCGATGACAACAATACAATACGTGCCTTGCTGCCCCTTCAGTCACTGGGAAAGGACACCGCAAGATTGAACCCAAAGCTAAGCACTTCTCCCATTGCAACAACTACCAATCTAGTTGGCCAAACCAAACGGATAATTCGAAGAGACTTGCAAAGATAACCAATCATACATAAAAGAATTCAGAGAAGATTCAAATATTATTCATAGATAAGCTGTATCATAAACTCACAATTCATCGATCTCAACAAACACACCGCAAAAAGAAGATTACATCAAATAGATCTCCACGAGAGAGGGGGAGAACATTGTATTGAGATCCAAAAAGGGAGAAGAAGCCATCTAGCTACTAGCTATGGACCCGTAGGTCTGAAGTAAACTACTCACACTTCATCGGAGGGGCTATGGTGATGATGTAGAAGCCCTCCGTGGTGGATGCCCCCTCCGACGGAGCTCCTAACAGGCCCCAAGATGGGATCTCGTGGTTCTGAGGAAGTTGCGGCGGTGGAATTAGGTTTTGGCTCCTGTTACGATCGTTTGGGGTACGAGGTATATATAGGGGAAGAAGGCGTCGGTGGAGCAACAGGGGCCCACGAGGTAGGCGCGCCCTAGGGGACGCCCCACCCTCGTGACCGCCTCTTTGTTCCTTGGAGTAGGGGCCAAGTCCCCTGGATCACGTTCGGTGAGAAAATCACGTTCCCGAAGGTTTCATTCCGGTTGGACTCCGTTTGATATTCCGTTTCTTCGAAACACTGAAATAGGCAAAAAACAACAATTCTGGGTTGGGCCTGCGGTTAATAGGTTAGTCCCAAAAAAAATATAAAAGTGGAAAATAAAGCCCAATATAGTCCAAAACAGTAGATAAAGTAGTACGGAGCAATAAAAAATTATAGATACGTTGGAGACGTATCAGGCATCCCCAAGCTTAATTCCTGCTCGTCCTCGAGTAGGTAAATGATAAAAAGAGAATTTTTGATGCGGAGTGGTACTTTGGCATAATTTCAATGTAACTCTTCTTAATTGTGGTATGAATATTCAGATCCGAATGAATACAAAATAAGAGTTCATATTGATAAAAGAAATAGTAATACCTCAAGCATACTAATCAAAGTAATCATGTCTTCTCAAAATAGCATGGCAAAAGAAAGTTCATCCCTACAAAATCATATAGTTAGGTTATGCTTTATTTTCGTCACACAAAGATGTTCCCAACTTCTATACCCCCGATGACAAGCCAAGCAATTGTTTCATACTTAAATAATCTCAAACTTTTTCAACCTTCACGCAATACATGAGCGTGAGCCATGGATATAGCACTATGGGTGGAATAGCATATGATGATGGGGATTGTGTGGAGAAGACAAAAAGGAGAAAGTCTCACATTGACGAGGATAATCAACGGGCTATGGAGATGCCCATCAATTGATGTCAACATGAGGAGTAGGGATTTCCATGCAACCGATGCACTAGAGCTATGAATGCTCAACAAAGAAAACTAGTGGGTGTGCATCCTGATGTCTACTACACAACCTTCTTGTTGTAGACGTTGTTGGGCCTGCAAGTGCACAGGTTTGTAGGACAGTAGCAAATTTCCCTCAAGTGGATGACCTAAGGTTTATCAATCCATAGGAGGCGAGGGATGAAGATGGTCTCTCTCAAGCAACCCTGCAATCAAATAACAAAGAGTCTCTTGTGTCCCCAACACACCCAATACAATGGTAAATTGTATAGGTGCACTAGTTCGGCGAAGAGATGGTGATACAAGTGCAATATGGATGGTAGATATAGGTATTTGTAATCTGAAAATATAAAAGCAGCAAGGTAACTAGTGGTAAAAGTGAGCATAAACGGTATTGCAATGCTTGGAAAGAAGGCCTAGGGCTCATACTTTCACTAGTGCAAGTTCTCTCAACAATAATAACATAGAAAGATCAGATAACAATCCCTCAACATGCAACAAAGAGTCACTCCAAAGACACTAATAGCAGAGAACAAACGTAGAGATTATGGTAGGGTACGAAACCACCTCAAAGTTATTCTTTCGGGTCAATCTATAAAAGAGTTCGTACTAGAATAACACCTTAAGACACAAATCAACCAAAACCCTAATGTCACCTAGATAATCCATTGTCACCTCAAGTATCCGTGGGCATGATTATACGATATGCATCACACAATCTCAGATTCATCCAACCAACACAAAGTACTTCAAAGAATGCCCCAAAGTTTCTACCGGAGAGTCAAGAACCCTATGCATAGGTTCATGGGAGGAACCCGCAAGTTGGTCACCAAAACATACATCAAGTGGCACATGATATCCCATTGTCACCACAGATAAACACGGCAAGACATACATCAAGTGTTCTCATAAAAGACTCAATCCGATAAGATAACTTCAAAGGGGAAACTCAATTCATCACAAGAGAGTAGAGGGGGAGAAACATCATAAGATCCAACTATAATAGCAAAGCTCGGGATACGTCAAGATTGTGCCATAGAGGGAACACGAGAGAGAACATGAGAGAGAGAGAGAGAGATCAAACACATAGCTATTGGTACATACCCTCAGCCCCGAGGGTGAACTACTCCCTCCTCGTCATCGAGAGCGTCGGGATGATGAAGATGGCCACCGATAATGGGTTCCCCTCCCGTGGTGCCTAACGGGCTCCTGAGAGGTTTTTGGTGGCTACAGAGGCTTGCGGCAGCGGAACTCCCGATCTATCTTCTGTTCTGGAAGTTTTACGATACGTAGGTATATATGGGTGCAGGGGGTACGTCGGTGGAGCTTCGGGGGCCCCACGGAGGCAGGGGGCGCGCCCTAGGGGGGTGGGCATGCCCCCCACCCTCGTGGCCTGCTCCCGTATCTTCTGACATAGAGTCCAAGTCTATCCGGTGGCTTTCCTTCCAAAAATAACTTCTCCAGTTGATTTTGTTCCGTTTCGACTCCGTCTGATATTCCTTTTCCTCGAAACACTGAAATAGGCATAAAACAGCAAATCTGGGCTGGGCCTCCGGTTAATAGGTTAGTCCCAAAAATAATATAAAAGTGGATAATAAAGCCCAATATTGTCTAAAACAGTAGATAATATATCATGGAGCAATCAAAAATTATAGATACGTTGGAGACGTATCACATCCAACTTGCTTGCTCATGAAGACGTAGGGCATTTGAGGAAGCCCATCGTAGGAATATACAAGCCAAGTTCTGTAATGAAAAATTCCCACTAGTATAAAAAGACAACTTATGAGGCTCACTATATGAAAAACATGGTGCTACTTTGAAGCACAATATATGAGACTCACTACATGAAGAACAAGGTGCTACTTTGAAGCACAAGTGTGGAAAAAGAGAGAAACATTGCCCTTTTTATTTATTTTCTCTTTTTTTTGGGCCTTTCTTTTTTTGGCCTTTCTCTTTTTTTGGGCAATGCTCTAATAATGATGATCATCACACTTCTATTGATTACAACATAAGGATTACAACTCGAAACTAGAACAAGATATGACTCTATATGAATGCCTCCGTGATGTATCGAGGATGGTGCAATGAATCAAGAGTGACATGTATGAAAAATAATGCATGGTGGCTTTGCCACAAATACGATGTCAACTACATGATCATGCAATGGAAATATGACAAAAGTAAAGTATGTCATGATGATGATGAACGGAAAGGTGGAAGTTGCATGGCAATATATCTACTTAATGGCTATGGAAATGCCATAATAGGTAGGTATGGTGGCTGTTTTGAGGAAGATATAAGGAGGTTTATGTGTGATAGAGCGTATCATATCACGGGGTTTGGATGCACCGGCGAAGTTTGCACCAACTCTCAAGGTGAGAAAGGGCAATGCACGGTACCGAAGAGGCTAGCAAAGGCGGAAAGGTAAAAGTGCGTGTAATCCATAGACTCAACATTAGTCAAAAGAACTCATATACTTATTGCAAAAATTTAGAAGTCATCAAAAATCAAGTACTACGCGCATGCTCCTAGGGGGATAGATTGGTAGGAAAAGACCATCGCTCGTCCCCGACCGCCACTCATAAGGATGCACAAGCCAGGTACACTTCATGTTTCAAATTTGTTACACAACTTTAACCATGCGTGCATGCTACGGGATTTGCTAACTTCAACACAAGCATTCTTTAAATTCATAATCACCCAACTAGCATGACTCTAATATTACCACCTCCATATCTCAAAACAATTATCAAGTATCAAACTTTTCTTAGTATTCAACGCACTCAAAAGAAAGTTTCACATATCTTGAATACCAAGTATATTAATTTTAAGCAAATTACCATGCTATTAACGACTCTCAAAATAATCTAAGTGAAGCATGAGAGATCAATAGTTTCTTTAAAACAAATCTACCACCGTGCTCTAAAAGATCTAAGTGAAGCACTAGAGCAAAAATTATCACGCTCAAAAGATATAAGTGAAGCACTATGAGCAAAACTATCAAGCTCAAAAGATATAAGTGAAGCACATAGAGTATTCTAGCAAATTCCAATTTATGTATGGCTATATCAAAAGGTGTGTACAGCAAGGATGATTGTGGTATACTAACAAGCAAAGACGCAAATGATACAAGACACTCCAAGCAAAACACTTATCATTTGGTGAATAAAAATATAGCTCCAAGTAAATTACCGATGAGAAGTAGACGAAAGAGGGGATGCCTTCCGGGGCATCCCCAAGCTTTGAATTTTTGGTGTCCTTGGATTATATTGGGGGTGCCATGGGCATCCCCAAGCTTAGGCTCTTGCCACTCCTTGTTCCATAATCCATCAAAAGAATTTACCCAAAACTTGAAAACTTCACAACACAAAACTCAATAGAAATCTCGTGAACTCCATTAGAGAAAGAAAACAAAAGACTACTTTAAGGTACTATAATGAACTCATTATTTATTTATATTGGTGTTAAACCTACTGTATTCCAACTTCTCTATGGATTATAAACTATTTTACTAGCCATAGATTCATCATAATAAGCAAACAACACACGATAAACATAATCTGTCAAAAACAGAACAGTCTGTAGTAATCTGTAACTAACGCAAACTTATGGAACTCAAACAAATCTACCAAAATTAGAAGACCTAGACAATTTGTTTATTGATCAGTAGCAATTGGAATCATTATTTTATCATGTTCTGGTGATTTTTAATAATTCGGGCACTGAGCGCAAAGTTTCCGGAAATTACAGCAAGATCAAATAACTATCATCCAAGAAGATCCAATAGGTCTATCTTGGCACAAACACTAATTAAAACATAAAACCACATCTAAACAGAGGCTAAAAGGATTATTTATTCCTAAACAGAAGCAAAAGCAAAAAACTAAAAATAAAATCGGGTTACCTCCCAACAAGCGCTATCGTTTAACGCCCCTAGCTAGGCATAAAAGCAAGGATAGATCTAGGTATTGCCATCTTTGGTAGGCAATCCATAAGTGGCTCTCATGATAGATTCATATGGTAATTTTATTTTATTTCTAGGGAAGTGCTCCATGCCCTTCTTTAAGGGAAATTAGAATCTAATATTTCCTTCCTTCATATCAATAATTGCACCAATCGTTCTAAGAAAAGGTCTACCAAGAATAATAGGACATGAAAGATTGCAATCTATATCAAGAACGATAAAATCTACGGGCACATAATTCCTATTTGAAACAATAAGAACATCATTAATTCTTCCCATAGGCTTTTTCATAGTGGAATCCGCAAGATGCAAGTTTAGAGAGCAATCATCAAAGTCACGGAAATCTAGCAAATCACACAAAGTTTTGGGGATAGTAGAGACACTAGCACCCAAATCACACAAGGCATGAAACTCATAATTTTTAATTTTAATTTTAATAGTAGGTTCCCACTCATCATAGAGCTTCCTAGGGATAGAGACTTTCAACTCAAGTTTTTCTTCATAAGATTGCATCAAGGCATCAACATTGTGTTCGGTAAAGGCCTTATTTTGACTATAAGCATGAGGAGAATTTAGCACGGATTGCAACAAGGAAATACAATCAATTAAAGAGAAATTTTCATAATTAAATTCCTTGAGATCCAAAATAGTGGGTTTAGCAACATCTAGGTTTTTATTTCTTTCAATCCCACACTTATCAATTTCATCATCAAGATCTAAAAACTCCGAATTAGTAGAACACCTTCTAGGTAAAGGAAGATCATATTCAGTTTCATCAAGATTCATATTGCAAAAAAAATATTTAATGGGGGACACATCAATAACTTTTAGGTCTTCATCTTGATTTTCATAGGAATTGGAAGAACACGCTTTAATAAAGGCATTTTTGGAAGCACGCATCCTAGCGGTTCTTTCTTTGCACTCAGCAATGGAAATTCTCATAGCTTTGAGAGACTCATTGATATCATGCTTAGGAGGAATAGATCTAAGCTTTAAAGAATCAATTTCAAGAGAAATTCTATCAACGTTCCTAGCCAAATCATCAACTTTAAGCAATTTCTCTTCAAGCAAAGCATTAAAATTCTTTTGTGAATTCATAAACTCTTTAACACTACTCTCAATTTCAGAGGGCATCTTATTAAAATTTCCATAAGAGTTGTTGTAGGAATTTCCATAATTATTAGGAGGATTACTAGGATAAGGCCTAGGATTAAAATTCCCTCTATCTGGCGTTGTTACCAAAATTATTCCTCTGAACAAATTCACATCCATAGATTCATTATTATTCTCAATCAAAGTAGACAAAGGCATATCATTAGGATCAGAAGAAACACTCTTAGTAGCAAATAATTTCATAATTTCATCCATCTTTCCACTCAAAACATTAATTTCTTCTATCGCATGCACTTTTTTATTAGTAGATCTTTCAGTGTGCCATTGAGAATAATTAACCATAATATTATTTAGAAGTTTAGTAGCATCTCCTAGAGTGATTTCCATAAAAGTGCCTCTCGCGGCCGAATCTAAAAGATTTCTAGAAGCAAAATTCAGTCCGACATAAAAGTTTTGTATAATCATCCACAAGTTCAAACCATGAGTAGGACAATTACGTATCATTAATTTCATTCTCTCCCAAGCTTGTGCAACATGTTCATGATCAAGTTGCTTAAAATTCATAATATCATTCCTAAGAGAGATAATCTTAGCGGGAGGAAAATACTTAGAGATAAAAGCATCTTTGAACTTGTTCCAAGAATCAATACTATTTTTAGGCGTAGATGAAAACCACGCTTTAGCACGATCTCTAAGCAAAAAGGAAATAGCTTCAACTTAACGACATCATTATCGACATTTTTTTCTTTTGCATATCACATAAATCAACGAAGCTATTCAGATGAGTAGCAGCATCTTCACTAGGAAGGCCGGCGAATTGATCTTTCATAACAAGATTCAACAAAGCAGTATTGATTTCAAAAGATTCAGTATTGGCAAGAGGAGCAATCGGAGTGCTAAGGAAATCATTATTATTGTTATTGGTGAAGTCACACAATTTGGTAGCATCTTGAGCCATCGCAACAAACAAGCAATCCAACACACGAGCAAACAAAAGGCAAGCGAGAAGGCAAACGGGAAAAAGAGGAGGATATTGGGAAAGAGAGGGCGAATAAAATGGCAAGGGTGAAGTGGGGGAGAGGAAAACGAGAGGCAAATGGCTAATAATGTAATGCGAGAAATAGGGATTGTGATGGGTACTTGGTATGGTTGACTTGCTCTTGCGTGAGCCTCCCCGGCAACGGCGCCAGAAATTCTTCTTGCTACCTCTTGAGCACTGCGTTGGATTTCCCCGAAGAGGAGAGGATGATGCAGCAAAGTAGCGTAAGTGTTTCCCATAGTTTTTGAGAAACAAGGTATCAATCCAGTAGGAGGCCACGCACAAGTCCCTCGTACCTGCACAAAACAATAGCTCCTCGCAACCAACGCGATTAGGGGTTCTCAATCCCTTCACGGTCACTTATGAGAGTGAGATCTGATAGAGATGATAAATAATAGTTTTGGTATTTGGGTATAGAGATGCAAAGTAAAAAGTAAAAGGCAAAGTAAAAACAAAGCAAGTATAAGTGATGGAGATTGATATGATGATAATAGACCCGGGGGCCATAGGTTTCACTAGTGGATTCTCTCAAGAGCATAAGTATTCTACGGTGGGTGAACAAATTACTGTTGAGCAATTGACAGAATTGAGCATAGTTATGAGTATATCTAGGTATGATCATGTATATAGGCATCACGTCCGAGACAAGTAGACCAAACGATTATGCATCTACTACTATTACTCCACTCATCAACCACTATCCAGCATGCATCTAGAGTATTAAGTTAAAAACAGAGTAACGCCTTAAGCAAGATGACATGATGTAGAGGGATAAATTCATGCAATATGATAAAACCCCATCTTGTTATCCTCGATGGCAACAATACAATACGTGACTTGCTGCCCCTTGATCCTTTGGGAAAGGACACCGCAAGATTGAACCCAAAGCTAAGCACTTCTCCATTGCAAGAACTACCAATCTAGTTGGCCAAACCAAACGGATAATTCAAGAGACTTGCAAAGATAACCAATCATACATAAAAGAATTCAGAAGATTCAAATATTATTCATAAATAAGCTGGATCATAAACCCACAATTCATCGATCTCAACAAACACACCACAAAAAGAAGATTACATCGAATAGATCTCCACGAGAGAGGGGAGAACATTGTATTGAGATCCAAAAGAGAGAAGAAGCCATCTAGCTACTAGCTATGGACCCGTGAGGTCTGAATTAAACTACTCACACTTCATCGGAGGGGCTATGGTGATGATGTAGAAGCCCTCCGTGGTGGATGCCCCGCCGTGAGCTCGAACAGGCCCCAAGATGGGATCTCGTGGATATAGGAAGTTGCGGCGGTGGAATTAGGTTTTGGCCCTGTTACGACCCGTTTGAAGTGCGTAGGTATATATAGGAGGAAGGAGTACATCGGTGGAGCAACAGGGGGCCCACGAGGCAGGGGGCCGCGCCCTAGGGGGGCGCCCCCCCACCCTCGTGACCGCCTCTTTCATTCCTTGGAGTAGGGTCCAAGTCCCCTGGATCACGTTCGGTGAGAAAATCACGTTCCCGAAGGTTTCATTCCGTTTGGACTCCGTTTGATATTATGTTTCTTCGAAATACTGAAATAGGCAAAAACAGCAATTCTGGCTGGGCCTCCGGTTAATAGGTTAGTCCCAAAAATAATATAAAAGTGGAAAATAAAGCCCAATATAGTCCAAAACAGTAGATAAAGTAGCATGGAGCAATCAAAAATTATATATATGTTGGAGACGTATCAGTCTCTGAGGCACAGATTGTGCAGAGGCTGAAGTAGTTAGCTCTAGGTGATTTCTAGTGGGAGCTTGTTAGTCTCGAGGACAAACTGTTTCGGATTGAGTTCCCGTCAGTTCAGGATCTACAGAGACTTCTGAGTTTCGGGATGTGCAAGGTGCCGGGTACTGATCGTGTCCTTGAGTTTCACGAGTGGAAGAGGGTCGAGCCTACAGGCAAGCCTCTGACTCAGGTTTGGTTGCGTTTTTCGGGGGCTCCCTCGAAGCCGATGCAGGATGCTCGGGTCGTGGATAGTTTGGGTATTATGGTGGGGAGACCAGAGCGAGTGGATATGGAATTTACCAGAGCTCACGGGATAGCCCGATTACTGGTCAGTGTGCTGGATATTGAGTATGTGCCTGAGGTGGTCAAGTGGGCATATCGAGGTCAGATCTATAACCTCGTGATTGAGTTTGAGGATGAGAGTCTGTTCGCCGAGGCGGCTAACGGGACTGATACTGATATGCACGAGGGAGATGATAGTTCAGGACTTAAGGAGGCGCCGGTTGCTGACAGTGGACGAGAGTGGTCCACTGCTCCGGGAGCCGATTCTCAGACGTCTGGGGATGGGACGGTACCACGTTCCACGGTGCCTACGGCTGCTCTCAGATTTGGGTCTTTCGAGCCGGCCTCTGCGCCCCCGAGACTTTGGAGTGAGCGGGTGGAGTCTGATGAGGTGTTCGAGCACTCGCTACCTGTTTTGGAGTTTGAGGATTCTGTGAATCCACTTCTTGGGGCTTCGCGGTCATGGTCAGGAGTGAGGCGGAGGAGGTTTCCTCCCGCATGCTCGTTCATTTTCCTCAGGTCGCTGATGTCTACTACACAACCTTCTTCTTGTAGACGTTGTTGGGCCTGCAAGTGAACAGGTTTGTAGGACAGTAGCAAATTTCCCTCAAGTGGATGACCTAAGGTTTATCAATCCGTAGGAGGCGAGGGATGAAGATGGTCTCTCTCAAACAACCCTGCAACCAAATAACAAAGAGTCTCTTGTGTCCCCAACACACCCAATACAATGGTAAATTATATAGGTGCACTAGTTCATGAAGAGATGGTGATACAAGTGCAATATGGATAGTAGATAAAGGTATTTGTAATCTGAAAATATAAAAACAGCAAGGTAACTAATGATAAAAGTGAGTGTAAACGGTATTGCAATGATAGGAAACAAGGCCTAGGGTTCATACTTTCGCTAGTGCAAGTTCTCTCAACAATAATAACATAGATAGATAATCTAAGAAGCCCTCAACATGCAACAAAGAGTCACTCCAAAGCCACTAATAGCGGAGAACAAACGTAGATATTATGGTAGGGTAAGAAACCACCTCAAAGTTATTCTTTCGGATCAATCTATAAAAGAGTTCGTACTAGAATAACACCTTAAGACACAAATCAATCAAAACCCTAATGTCACCTAGATACTCCATTGTCACCTCAAGTATCCATGGGCATGATTATACGATATGCATCACACAATCTCAGATTCATCCAACCAACATAAAAGTACTTCAAGAGTGCCCCAAAGTTTCTATCGGAGAGTCAAGAACGTGTGCCAACCCCTATGCATAGGTTCATGGGCGGAACCCGCAAGTTGGTCACCAAAACATACATCAAGAGGCACATGATATCCCATTGCACCACAGATAAGCACGGCAAGACATACATCAAGTGTTCTCATAAAAGACTCAATCCGATAAGATAACTTCAAAGGAAACTCAATTCATCACAAGAGAGTAGAGGGGAGAAACATCATAAGATCCAACTATAATAGCAAAGCTCGGGATACATCAAGATCGTGCCATAGAGGGAACACAAGAGAGAGAGAGAGATCAAACACATAGCTACTGGTACATACCCTCAGCCCCGAGGGTGAACTACTCCCTCCTTCTCATGGATAGCGCCGGAATGATGAAGATGGCCACCGGTGATGGGTTCCCCCTCCGGCAGGGTGCCGGAACGGGCTCTCGAGAGGTTTTTGGTGGCTACAGAGGCTTGCGGCGGTGGAACTCCCGATCTATCTTCTGTTCTGGAAGTTTTATGATACTTAGGTATATATGGGTGCAGGGGGTACGCTTGGGACCAGGGGAAGACGAGGCAGGGGGGCACACCCCCCACCCTCGTGAGCACATCCCTTCTTTCCTGACGTGCACTCCAAGTCCATCGGGTGGCTTTCCTTCCAAAAATAACTTCTCCAGTTGATTTCGTTCCGTTTTGACTCCGTTTGATATTTCTTTTCCTCAAAATACTGAAATAGGCAAAAAATAGCAAATCTGGGCTGGGCCTCCGGTTAATAGGTTAGTCCCAAAAGTAATATAAAGATGAAAAATAAAGCCCAATATTGCCCAAAACAGTAGAGAATATAGCATGGAGCAATAAAAATTATAGATACGTTGAAGACGTATCAGTCGCGGGCCCGGCGGTGGAGATCGTTCTCCCGGGAGGGGGTCCGGGGATGGTGATCTCGGATCCTTCTCCTGCGGTCGCGATACCGGAATTCAAGGTGGCGGTGCCATCTATTGACGGGGGCTCGGGGCAGGTGGCCTCGGCGCCCTCTTCGTATCTTGCGGTGGTCGAGGTCCCGATGGTGGAGGGGTTGCTTCTTCGGGAGGGGGTCCGGGGCAGCTGGCCTCAGCACCTTCCTCTCCTCTCGTCAGGCTGGAGATGCAGGCGGCGGCTTCGCTTTTCGGAGTGGGCTCGGGGCAGGTGGCCTCGGGGCCCTCTTCCCTTGGGGCGCCCAGGGGGGCCAGCCCACCTACGGCGCCGGTGCCTCCTGCTGGCCGAAGGGCCGGGGTGGATGGGGAGCTCGGGCAGGAGGCCCAGGTTCCACCCTCCCCCGGCTTGGTGCGCTCGAGTAGGGCCACTCGAGAGGAGGTGATTGTGTTCGGTGGTATTCCGGATCCGGTCTCTGAGGGGCGACGGTTGAGCAGCCGTCTCCAGGACCATCCGAAAGTGGACGACATTCAGCAGCGTTGCGCCTTGAGGGCGGCCAAGCTTCGTGACGTGGAGGTCACTACTGGTATGTCGGTTAATGCCTCTAATTCTATTTTGCATTTTTCCAATGATGAGATCATTAATAATGCAAACCAGCTAGGAATTTCACTAGGTAGTAATGATAGTGAAATTTCAACTTCGGTTAATGATTTGCTAGATTTAGAGGCTGAGCGGGCTTTAGAGATGATTCGTAACTTAGCTGCGGTTAAACCCATGAATAATTCCGATATTGATGCTCTGGGGGTCAGGGTGCTCGATAATTTTTGTGCGGATCTTGCTCATCCTTCCCCTGAGTCTGAGGGGGAGGATGAGCGTGTGGAGAATGTTGAAGTGTGTACCTCTGAGATTGGTTGTGAGGACCGGTTGGAGAGTTTCAATATTTCTAAACGCAAGTGTAAGCGGAAGATCTACCCGGATTCCGCAGTGCGTAGGAGTGCTCGGATCCGAACGGCTAAAAAATTCCATGACGAGATATGAAAGGAATCTTTTGGAATAGTAGAGGTCTAAAAGACTTGGCTAAAAGAAGGTTTCTTGCAGAGGCTTCTATTGAGCATAGGTTGGACTTTATCGCATTGTCGGAAACTGGTAGAGCTAACTTTTCGCCCCAATTTCTCAATACTTTATCGGGCGGTATTGATTTTGACTGGCATTGTCTACCACCGCGAGGAAGATCGGGTGGGATCTTACTCGGAGTTAGATGCGATTCGTTAGAAGTCCGAAGCGTGGTCATGGGAGATTTTGCTGTTAAGTTTAGGGTGCGGTCGAAGACCGATGGGTTTAACTGGGCTTTGGTGGCGGTATATGGTGCCGCCCAGCCCGAGCTAAAACCAGATATCTTGGCTGATCTGGTTAGGATTTGCGGTTCAGAACAACTTCCTATCCTGGTGGGGGGGGGGGTGATTTCAACATTATCAGAAGGCGTGATGAGAAGAATAATGATAATTTTGATGGCAGATGGTCGTTCATGTTTAATACTATCATTGAAAGCCTGGATCTGAGAGAGATAGAGCTTTCGGGCAGAAAGTTTACCTGGGCTAACGTGATGCCAAATCCGACGTTTGAGAAGTTGGATCGAGTCCTGGCTAGTGTCGAATGGGAGCAGAAATTCCCCTATGTAACAGTCCAGGCACTTTCGCGTGGTATTTCTGACCACACGCCTTTATTTCTTGACTCTGGGGAGGCCACCCATTTGGGAAATAAAAATGTTTTTTTCTTTCGAGCTTGCTTGGTTTGAGAGAGAAGGCTTCTTTGATCTTGTAGCCAGAGAATGGGCTAAGGATGCAGGAGGTCGGTCTGCGCTTGAGCGCTGGCAGAATAAAATTAGGCATTTGAGAAGTTTCCTACGTGGGTGGGCTAAGCATCTCAGCGGGATTTATAAGATTGAAAAGGAACAACTCCTTACAATTATTCAGTCCCTAGATGTAAAAGCAGAAACCACGGTCCTGCCAGCCTCGGAGCTTCATGCCAAGCTTGACGCGGAGATGAGGCTGAAAGAGCTCCTTCGTGAGGAAGAGTTAAAGTGGGCGCTTCGGGCCAAGGTCCGAAGAGTAGTTCAGGGGGACGCGAACACACAATTCTTCCACATGATCGCTAATGGTAAGCATAGAAAGAAGAGGATCTTTCAGCTTGAGCAAGATGAGGGAACGATTCTTGGACAGGAAAACTTAAAGTTATATATTACTGAGTATTACAAGCAGTTGTCTGGGCCTCCAGAGGATAACTGTGTGTCGCTGGATGAGTCTAGGATTGAGGATGTGCCTCAACTTACGGCTCTTGAGAATGATATTTTAGTTGCTCCTTTCTGTGAGAAAGAGGTGTTTGAGGCCATTTCCCAGATGAAGAATAATAAGGCTCCTGGCTCGGATGGTTTCCCGGCTGAGTTTTATAAAAAGTGTTGGCATATTATTAAAGGAGACTTGTTGCTGTTGTTCAATGATTTATTCTCTGGCCAACTTCACCTTTTTCAGCTGAATTTTGGAACGATAACCCTACTTCCCAAGAAGACAGAGGCAGTGAGAATCGAGCAATTCCGGCCTATCTGTCTTCTTAATGCTAGTTTCAAATTTTTTACCAAGGTCGGGACGAATAGGCTCACACAGATTACGCATACTGTGGTGCAGCCTACTCAAACTGCTTTCATGCCGGACAGGAACATCCTTGAAGGGGTTGTAGTCCTTCATGAAACGCTCCATGAGATTCACACGAAAAAACTTGATGGAGTTGTTTTTAATATGGATTTCGAGAAAGCGTACGACAAAGTCAAATGGCCTTTCCTTCAACAGGCATTACGCATGCAGGGTTTTGATGAAGCTTGGCGACGCCAAGTTGAATCTTTCACGCAAAAAGGGAGTGTTGGAATTAAAGTGAATGACGATATTGGTCATTATTTCCAGACACACAAGGGCCTGAGGCAAGGTGATCCAATGTCTCCTATTCTGTTCAACATCGTCGTTGAAATATTGGCAATCTTGATAGGCAGGGCAAAGGAGGCCGGGCAGGTGGGTGGCTTGGTGCCTCATCTAGTTGATGGTGGTGTGTCCATCCTGCAGTACGCTGATGATACAATCATCTTTATGGAGCACGACTTGGCAAAAGCGAGAAATATGAAGCTGGTGTTATGCTTATTTGAACAATTGACCGGTTTGAAGATTAATTTTCATAAAAGCGAGTTGTTCTGTTTTGGTAGAGCCAAAGAGGAACAAGTGGCATATAAACAATTGTTTGGATGCGAATTGGGAGCACTACCTTTTACATACCTAGGTATTCCCATTCACCATCATAAGCTGACAAACAGAGAATGGAAATGTATCGAGGATCGGTTTGAGAAGAAACTGAGCTGCCGGAAGGGCAAACTCAGGTCTTATGGAGGCCGGTTGATTCTTATTAATTCGGTGCTCACGAGTATGCCTATGTTTCTTTTATCCTTCTTTGAAGTCCCAGTGGGGGTTAGGAAAAGGCCGGACTTCTATCGGTCCCGTTTCTTCTGGCAGAGTGATGAACTTAAGAGAAAATACCGACTAGCCAAATGGGATATCATCTGCCGACCAAAAGACCAAGGGGGTCTTGGTATTGCGAATCTTGAAGTCAAGAACAGATGCCTTCTCAGTAAGTGGCTATATAAGTTATCAGCGGAGACTGAGGCAACTTGGGCGCAGATTCTTCGTAGCAAGTATCTGCACTCTAAGACTTTGTCGCAGGCGATAGTGAGATCGACTGACTCGCCGTTTTGGAAGGGGCTTATGAGAGTCAAAGCTGCTTTCTTTAATAGAACAAAGTTTAGTGTCAGTAATGGCAACAACACTCGCTTCTGGGAGGATACTTGGCTGGGAGGAACGCCGTTGGCGCTTCAATATCCGTCTCTGTATCGTATTGTGCAGCAACGTGATGCTCTGGTTGCAACGATTATGCAGTCCACTCCCCTTAATATTCAGTTTAGGAGGGTGCTTATTGGCGACTGGTGGGAAGCATGGCTTCATCTGGTGAGTAGACTGATGGAGGTTCAACTCACTCATCAGCCCGATCAGTTGTGTTGGAAGCTTACTAGGTCTGGAGAATTCACTGTCAAGTCGATGTATATTGATGTCATCAACTCTAGTGTTATTCCTAGTTCCAAACATGTTTGGAAAGTCAAGGTTCCTTTGAAAATCAAAGTGTTTATGTGGTTTGTACATAAACAAGTCATCTTAACAAAAGATAATTTTGTTAAGCGCAACTGGACAGGATCTACTAGGTGTAGTTTCTGTAATCGGGATGAAACTATCAAGCATCTTTTCTTTGATTGCCCGTTGGCGAGGGTGTTGTGGCGCACGGTGAAAATTGCCTTTAACATTACTCCTCCGAATTCGGTCATGTCGTTATTTGGAACGTGGCTTGTTGGATAGAGTCCGAAACAGCTAGACAAATTCGTGTAGGAGCATGTGCGTTGTTATGGGCAATTTGGAACTGCAGAAATGATTTGGCTTTTAACATAACAACAACTATTCATTTTTTGCAGGTTTTATTCAGGGCTACTGCGCTAATTCGTTTGTGGTCCTTACTCACTCCGACGGAGGCCAGGGAGCGTTTGGTTACTGGATCTGTCCAGTGGAAGATGGTAGCGCGGGATATCTTCAACCGATTTAGACGGCGGTCATGTAATAAGATAGGCAATTAGTTTACCTATCTTTCATTTGCCAGCCGGTTGTAGCTTTTGGGCCTTTTGTTTTTGGCTTTGTTGCTCTTTGTGAGCCAGCCTTTTATTTGTTTGGAGACTGCAAGACCTTGTTCAACTATTTTATTTTTTTATAAATGTGGCCGTATGCATCCTTCTGATGCAGAGACCGGGGAGTCCCCCTTTTCGAAAAAAAATGGGGATTCATGAAAATATTTGCAAAGATATACATCTCAGTTATGGTGTCCTCTGGGAAAGAGGAACGACAGTGAAGCGACCGCCGGAGTTCTGTTCGAGATCAAACGTCTCAACTCTCTTCACAAGAGCGTCTCCTCTTGAAGTCTATCTTTCCTTCTTAATATCTTTTGTAATAATGGGCTTAGTCAGCCTTTCACACTTTGGTTTCCAGCTCAAGCTTCATTTCTTGTAGTCGTTTGTATGACCTTGTTTGGTCTGACCTTCTTTGGCTTTATTAACTTAAAGCCGGGTGTCTCTTGCGCTTTTTATCAAAGAAATAGCACGCATGCATCAACCTCCACGCCATCGTTTAAGACAACATTTTTATTCTTCGAAAGGAGAATAACTGTATCTATAAATGCACACAGGCTTATATTACCGTAAGACGATCTTGCGCGCATGTGCTGAAGCTGAAATGATTTGCCGATTAAATAAAAAATTCAGGAAAGGCTCTCAAGAAAGAATAAAAAGGAACCAGGGACGACCGCAAGTACATCAACTACAGTATAGATAAAGAAAATGAAATCAAATGGGGATTCATGATGATAACTACAAAAATATACACATCATTACATACCTGCAAGAAAACAAGGGAGAAATAAGCACGTCGATCTCTGCCTTTTGGTCAACCAGATCTCCAAGGTAGGCCGGTGGCGTTCGACACAACAACAACATATTATAGTGTTCTTGTGTTGCACGAGGCAGCTAGCGCAGGCCCAGCTTCGAATTAATTCGTAACCGCCTGTCCCTCTCATCCAGCAGCGCAGGCTCGACCGTGCAGTGCTTTCTCCGCATTAAGTACGATGGATGTCCTTCTAGTTTGGAGCTCATCGTCCTTTAATTTCGACCTCCTCGTTAAGTTTGATGCACCTCTTCTTCATCCTCCCTTCTACCGGGTTTCTCGGCTGGCAGCTGCGCGCCATGAACTCCACTCTCTTCATCATCGGCGTCATAGGTATGCCGGCATGCGCATGCATGAATTCCTCTCTCTCTCTCTCTCTCTCTCTCTCTCTCTCTCTCTCACACACACACACACACACACACACACACACACACACACACACACATCTTTTGTCCTTCGTTCCTTGTTGTTTCACCATAGAGCTTCTTTGCGTGTTGCAGGGAACATTATTTCGGTTCTGGTCTTCGTTTCTCCCATGTAAGAGCATCCGATCATGCATGCATTTACAGAGGCGTGTATTTTGTTTCGGCTTATTCTTGTTTTCTTTTTGAAAAGAACGATCAACGAGCCCTGGATTTTATTTCTGTTGTTGCTTCCATGCATGGCCCATTATTGCTGTTGCTTTACATAAATGGTGCAGCCCGACATTCTGGAGGATCGTGAGGAGCAGGTCAACAGAGGACTTCGAGGCGGCGCCGTACGTCCTCACGTTGCTCAACACGCTGCTATGGCTCTACTACGGCCTCACCAAGCCCGATGGCCTGCTCATCGCCACCGTCAATGGCTTCGGCGCTGTCATGGAGACCATCTATATCGTCCTCTTCCTCATCTACGCCGCCGATCATGCCAAAAGGGTATGTGAGGCCACACGGTCTATGAATCACAAAAAAAAAGGCCACACAGTCTACAAATATAACCCAATTGTATCTTTAGACAACAATTTACTCCTGAATTTGTACATTCCCCATTGAGGGAACTATAGGAGTAGCTTTCCAATCCCCATTAAGGGGAGTCGTAGCTCATCTTCACCGAATTAGTTGTATGTTTCCCCATTAAGGCAACAAGAAGGGTGCTCAAGTAATTTCATACCCTAAACTATTTAATTAGTGGCTATCTTTAGAGGCAACATATCTCTCATATTAATTGTTTCTGTCGAGTCGCATTCTTTCCCTTTCGACCCACTTTTATTTTGGTGTTCCTGTTTCAGTTGCCTTAATTAATGTTGTTATCTTTTACTTTTTCTCTAGTTAATCTAAGAGCAGCTTCATTGTCATATTTTTTTTTGGTAATTTTATGATATAGTTTCAACTATATATTTATATATATGGATGATTGCGTGAAAAACACCCAATCAGCCATCTCAGAGTTTCCAATCAATCATATCATTTCCCCCCTTTGCAGGTTAAAACCGCAAAGTTGGTGGCAGCTTTGGACATCGGGTTTTTTGGGGCCGTGTTCGCGGCCACAACATTCTTCATTGGTGGGCTTGACATGAAAATCGTGGTCATTGGATTGATATGTGCTTGCCTTAGCGTGTTCATGTACGGGTCCCCACTTGCCGCCGTGGTAAGGCCATATTACACCCAACAAATAAATATGTCAATATTTTTTTTTATCTATTTAGGCTTCTATAAATATACTTTATTACGGTGAATTTTTCAGATCTATTTTCTATTTCTTTTCTTGTTCAAGGTGTGAGTAATTAATTTGCGCTACGTGCAATTATAATGAAAAATAAATTTTAAATAGTTAAACCCAAGCAAATAATTCGCTTGCGAGAATGCAGAGAGCAAACAGTTCAATTTTAAGGAGTAGTGGGTGCAATTTTCTCTAGATATAACCAACACCCATAAACATATTCTTTGAAGCTTACTCCAATCATTATACTACTGGAAACATCTTTCAAATACGAATCCAATGGTATACTTTTGTGACATGTAACCTATATTTTGTTAGTAAAATTCTTGTTCATACTTATGCTCAAAATTCTAGCTAGACGGGGGCGCGGAGGAATTGATCCCGGGCACCAGTGATCCCGGATGAACAGTAAAATCCGAAAAAATAGTAAAAAAAATAAAAAAAATCTGATTTTTTTTGTCAAGAAACTTTGATGTTTTTTCTACGTGCGTGCCAATTTTCGTGATGAAATGGCATTTGTGGAGGTGTCAGCAAAAAAAACAAAATCATGCTCCAAAAAAACTGTTTTTGGAAACATTTTGGAGCATCGATTTTTTTTTTGCTGAGACCTGCATGAATGTCATTTTATCATGAAAATTTGTACGCATGTGAAAAATATACCAATGTTTGTTGCCAAAAAAATTCAGATTTTTTAAACTTTAAATACTTTTTCGTTTGTATCAGAAGAAGTGCCTGTGAGCTCGAGCTCACAATAGCACTTTCGGCTAGACGGCCTTATATATTTGGACGGAGGTGGAGTAGCAAAAAGTATATGTACTGATGATCCTCCCATAAGACTATAATACAGCACAGAATATAGAACAAATAATATTCATAAAAGATTGATCCTTATTTTTATCCAGTTAGATCTTAGTTCGAGGTGGGAAAGCACTACCAGATCATCTCTAATCATATACATACATACATACACATCGTGAGACAGCCATTCAGTTGGGATACGCAAGGTTTCGGTCAAACTATACAGTTTCCACTAGCTAACACTTTCTTGTACGGCATGTGCACACCTTGCGTACCTCCAGACAAGAGATATGCTATACATATGTGTAGGTCAACATATACACCTGCATTTAACAAACACAGAGGCAGTAAACGTACACGGAAATGGTGGACATTCCAGTCGTCTTGAAAAACCCATATATTTGGAAACACGATATGCGGAATATATTCGTTACATTACATTATACAAAGCATGGATGGCATGTTGAATTTTCTGTTTATTTTTTTGGCGGGTGATCTCATGTGGGTTGTTTGATTGGACGCAGAACCACTATTTTTCAGAGGAAACCGACAACTAACACAGTAGCTGGCTGATCGATCGATATCCATTTTTTTTTGAAACGAGGTAAAAGACTTGCCATTTTTATTGATTAAGAAGAAGAGAATTGTTCGGTTAATTAACGGAAAACCGGGCTAAAACCGATACAACACAACCCACATGACATGGGCACCACCGGTCAACCTGGCCACCGACATGGAACAGAAGCCACGACGGCACATGCCAACGGATGGCCACACGCGCAAGCAACCGACAGCTCTGACTTTGACGATGAGCAACACAGGGGAAATATGCAGGACTTGCGCCAACCGTGCCAAAAAGAGCACCTCGGACATGCCGGGAAGAACCGACTACCGGAGACCACGCCGCGACCCAAGATTCTCTCGACGCCATCATCGTTGCCAAACAGAAATCAGCGCCCGCCAAAGAAACCACGCTGGCGAAGATGCCGCCATCAACGGCGAAGATGCCATCATCCTCCGATCTCTCGATCGTGGCCGGCTCGAGACGATGCCCCCAAGGAGGAGAAAGACGCGAAGACGCCTCCATCGCCCGATCCAACGGATTCGAGGTTTCTCCGAGCCCAAGCCGTGGGGAGAAGGAGCAACTCCACGATGACGCTTCCAAGAAAGATCACGACACCCGCGGGCGCTGCCGTCGTCGGCTCCGGTGAAGACCGGAGCAAGGATTTCTCCCAGAGATGTGCCGACCACATGTCACCACTGACCACCACCCCTGCCGAGGCCGACCTCACCCTGGCCACGGGATCCCACGATCCACCGCGACCGGATTCGCACCACCTCCTGGCCGAAGCCGCCACCACCATACCCGGGGCCGCCGCCCCGGAGCCCAAGAGCCGCCACGTCATCGTCAACACCGTCGGCAGGAGCAATATGGTATCAATATGGGGTTATAATATTCTAGTATTAGTAGTACATCTTTTTTGCTTAATTAAGCTCATAGCTACGTGCTGATCACTATCAAAATCATTCCAAATTAAGTCAGAATTGAAACACGTTCTTGCACTGTCACGCGTGAATGGGTCCTAGTACTGTACACATCATGTTAATTAGGTGTGCGAGTGGGCCAAGAGCTTCTTGATTGAGAAGGCAGGCTGGCCAGCAGGACGCGCTGTTTCCGTGGGCCTGGTTATCACGTCCTTTTAGTTGCTGCTCCGCTACCCCTCAAAAAAAAAGTTGCTGCTCCGATAATTGATTTCATGTTCCTGAAAAACGTGTGTAAATTTGTGGCGGGAACAGAGAAGGGTGATCGCCTCGAGGAGCGTGGAGTATATGCCCTTCTTCCTCTCCTTCTTCCTCTTCCTTAATGGAGGCGTCTGGGCCACGTATGCCATACTCGACAGAGATGCTTTCCTCGGGGTAAGCCTTACACTTATTTAGGTTAATGAAAATGGAAGAATGTTAGTGATCTTTAAGTGGAATGTTAATAAAAATGCAGGTCCCAAATGGGATAGGCTGTTTCCTGGGAGGCATCCAGCTGGTTATCTACGCGGTATACAGGAACAGTAAGGTCGGCTGTCAGTCTCAGGGCACTCATGAAGCATCATACGATGCTTCGACATCTCTTCTGCCCTCCTATGCCGGCAGACATGGCCAGAACGACGTATCCACTCATGTTTAGTGATTTCGAACGATGTGCCGAAATATTACTACTATAGTGATTGTGTAAAATTAGTAGAGTGAAGTCCAATTTTTACCTCTCTACTTGATATTTGTAAAGCTAGCTAGTTACCCCATTTATCAGTTTTCATCCGAATACCCTATTTAACAAAAGTTTCACAAGTTTGTATCCCAATTACCAAAAGTTTTCCCTGTTTTTGTCCCATTAAAATTTATATTTTAAGAGTGATCTGCTATGTGGGCCTTAGCCGTTTGGTATATGGTGTGATACATTGTGGTTTTCCTCCTTGTATATTTTCCCCGCGCATGGACCGATTCGCGTCCATAAGCTAAGCTGTACTCATCCCAAACACCCGCATGCAACTGTTTAGCGGAACCAGTTGAACGACGCAGTGCGTTTGTACAGCTGGCGACCGTTAGAAAACATCATGTATAACTAAGCTATTCGGCTTGTTCGTGTGAAGAACATCGTTGTGTAAAAAACAATGGCATGACATGTCACACGTAGATAGTAACAGGACACATGTTTGCTCTCAAACATTATAAAGGATAAAACTGGTAAAACTTTCCTTAAATGAGGTAATTTGGATGATACCAAATTAGCGTAAAAATGTCAAAGTAAAGGGTGAAAATTAGAATCACTCCTTTTCTTTCATATGATCATGCATACAAACTGTGAACATCTTTACTAATGCAAAAAATAATGTACATAATTCTAATAAAGATGTACGTTGCAACATCTTTACTTTTTTTTTTTGAGAATCTGCAACATCTTTACTAATGTTAATTTAGCCACATTGTTGCATCTTGCTCTTTGTGAGCAATGCACGTCGCGGGCCTGCAGTCCAGCGGGCCTACGTCATACAGTATGACTCACCTACACAAAGCACACTGGGCCGAAAGAAACCAGCACGCCAAAAGACAGAACGGCGCTACCTGCGCACAGGCTTGCTGGGTCTAAGCCATTGCGGGATCGCTGAAGGCGAGACAAAGTTATGTCCCGTGGTAATGATAAATAGCTCGTACTCTACTACAGTAGGCCTCCCTAAAATAATTTATTCCTCCGATCCAAAATAAGTGTCACGGTTTTGAACTGAGGTTAGTTTAAAACCGTGACACTCATTATGGATCAGAGGTAGTACTACAGTAAGCAGGGTTTCTATTTTTCTTTTGTGTCTATTTTTTCTCTATAATATTCAAGTGCATTTTCTCATTTCTTACTTTTCCTTTTTATTTATGAACAATTAATTTACATAAAATGATTTTTAATCTACATATATATTGTTTCTTCCAAAAAGATATAAACCTATTTGTTAAAAATGCATGAAGGCCTTTACTGAAGGTTTACTACAAAAATGTCCACTGTCTATTAATAATATGCCTGTTATGTTTACAAAAACTGTTAGTCACATATTTTCGAAACGTTTGTTGTGAACTAAAATAGGTTCAGCCTATTTAAAAAAAGGTACATTGTGTATTTAAAAAACGTTCATCACATATTACAAAATGTTCAACTGTATTGAAGATCAGTACATTGTGTTAAAAATAATTCACCGTGTACTAATAGAGTGTTCACCTCGTACTAAAAAACTGTTGAACATGAATTCAAAAAAACATTTAGTGTGTACTCCAAAAAAGATGTTCACTTTGTATTTAGAAATATTTTTCGTGCATTTAAAAATATTCATCACATTTTTCAAAATAAATTATGAGTGTGTACTAAAAAAATGTTTATCATTGTTTAAAAAAGGTTTGATGTGCATTTTAAAATGCCCATAGCATATTTCAGAAAATTCTGCACGTATTACAAACAACGGTCATCGCGTGTTTTAAGAATATTCCATTTCATTTTAATTTTAAAAAATACGGAAACATTTCTTAAAAGGTGCGATTATTTAAATCATGAATAATTTTTACAAATACACAAGAAACAATTATTGAATATATTGACAATTTTCTTAAATCACTGTCTATTAATAATTTCTTAAAAGATAATTCTTCTAAAGTGACACGACGGAAAATTTTAAAATACAGGGCAAGTATTTTCAGTATACCATAAAAGGTACACGTGACAAATATTTAATGCACAACCAACATTTTTATACACACAACGAATTTTTAAAAACATGACGAATATTTTCAAAATAATCAATACATGATTTTGAAATACCTGATTAACTAATATTTTTAAATAATATGAACATTTTTTAATAGACATGTATGAACCTTTTTGAAATACACATGACCGTCTTTTATATCTGTGAACATTTTCCACATGGCTAGAAGCGATGGATCCACTTTCAAAAAAACATATGTTATGGTTTCCTCATGGCACTCGTTGCGTTGTTATAATGCACATTTTATTTTATTTTAAATTACAGGAAAAATATATTCAATATACCATAAATATTTTCGAACATTTTTATATACACAATGAACTGTACGTAAGATGAACATTTTTATAATAGACATGTATGAACCATTTTGAAATATACATGACCATTTTTTATATCCGTGAACATTTTTCACATGGCTAGAAGCGACGTATCCACTTTGAAAAGACATGTGTTATGGTTGGCTCATGGCACTCATTGCGTTTCTATCGCACACATTTTATTTTATTTTAAATTGCGTGTGACCCACCTCCATGGCATGCATTTTATGCGGCGTGTGCGATGACGCCCCCTCCCCCCATCGCACATCAACCCGCACCGATGGTTCGCGGATGATGACCTAAACTAACTAGTGTAAGTTTAGATATGTCCAAGTCAGACATGTTTTGATACCTAAAACTAGCCTAACCCCTCCTCCAGTTGTAATATCTTGTTGCTGCCGTAAATATCATATACTCCCTCCGTTCAAAAATAAGCGTCTCAACTTTAGTACAACTTTGTACTAAAGTTAGTATAAAGTTGAGACATATATTTTGGGACGGAGGAAGTACTACGTAATGGGCAACGCAGACGTATACTCGACTCAGTTAGTTGCCTCCAACATGGCAGCGACTACTAACGTAACCGTTGCACATGCATGTCCTCTCAGCAGTTCTCATAATGGAAACTGCACCCCCAGCATGATCAATTAGAAAAACACGAAAGAGAAGCAAAATTCCTTGCAACTTGGCACTCCATTGACCAGTGTAGAGTAACGACACCACGCGTGCTGTAACCGGCCTGTATTTCCGGTCAATTGCCCTGCTTGCATCCAGCAGCAAATTAAAACAGATAATGCCATCTTGCCGATCTTCATGAGTGGATGCAAGCTAAGCATAGGAGCTATTATCCATGATCGTCGGTGCGCGCTGTTATATATACTCCTCCACCTTAAGCTACCGAAGCACACGGACCACAGCAGCAGTTTATCTTAGCAAACTACTAGCTAGGAGACATCGAATTAAGATGGCCAAGGTTAACGCCGGCGCCGCCCTGTTGTCTCTGTGCCTGTTGCTGGCCTGTTCTGCCGGAGGCACACAGGCCGCCTACGTAGACGTGGAGGGCACCGTGAGGACAGAAGTAGAGAAGGCCATCAAGAGCAACCCCGGCATCGGTGCCGCCCTTGTCCGTCTGGTGTTCCACGACTGCTGGGTTAATGTAAGTCCCCATCAATTGATTTCATATAAGCTGATCGATCGCTTAATCTGTCGTGTTTCACCATGGACTATATCTTAGGCTAGCCATAATGGGTATTATAAATAGTACTCCCTCGCATGCCATGTTGGTAAAAATCTGATGTGGTACAACAATTAATAAAAAAGGAGATGAGAGTGGTATCATAGCACGTAAAACTATAGATAGTTTTTACGAAAAAACTTTCGATCTATTCATCAAATACCATGGCAATATAAAAAACATCAAAAGCAATAAAAATAACATCCATATCAAGATATTTTAATGACAAGTCGATCTTGTACACATATTTGTATTGGAATTCTACAAACAAATAAATAAGATGTGATTATAGTACTACTATATGATACTGTATGCATTACATGGTAGTGTCTACAAACAACTAAATGAGATATGATTATGATACTATTACATGATCCTATCTCACACTCCATTATAAGAGGGGAAACAAACTCCTAGCACTAAAATCAAGCCAATTTTTTTTCTCACACAAAAACACATGAAATGATACAATCCATTGAAATGCATATGATATACTCCTTTTCAATGCATTGGAATTGCCCTTAGTCCTGGCTCATTTGATCGATGATGAATGCATGGATGCATGTGTTAACTTCCAGGGTTGCGATGGATCGGTGCTCTTGGACAAGACGACATCCGGTGGCAATACCGAGAAGAAGGCGATCAACAACATCGGCCTGGACGGCTTCAACCTGATCGACACCATCAAGTACAAACTGGGTAACAGCGTCTCGTGCGCTGACATCGTCGTCTTCGCCGCGCGTGACGCGGCCAGATACCTGAGCGGCGGCAAAATCGCCTACTCCGTTCCCTCAGGGCGCAAGGACGGCATCGTCTCGTCTGCCGCTGCCGCAGACGCCATCCTCCCGCAATCCACCTTCGAGTTCCAGCAGCTCGTGGACAACTTCGCCAAGAAGAACTTCACCCAGGAGGAGCTCGTCATCCTCTCCGGCGCGCACTCCATCGGCGTCTCCCACCTCTCGTCCTTCCAGGACCGCCTCAACGATTCAACCGCGACCCCGATCGACGACAACTACAAACAGGCTCTTGTCGCAGACGTCGAGGCCCAGAAGAAGAGCCAAAATACGCCGGATCCGATTGAGAAGAACAACATCCGCGACATGAGCTCGAGCTTCCAGACCACCGCCGGGTACGACCCCACAGGTGTGAACACCGCGGCGAAGGGCGCCCTGGACAACAGCTACTACCACGCCAACCTCCAGAACAGGGTGCTCTTCAAGTCCGACTGGGTTATGCGCACGGACAGCAAAGCCGGGGACGACATGGCCGAGTACATGAACAATGCCACAAAGTGGAACAACGACTTCGCCGCTGCCATGGTCAAGCTCAGCAAGCTTCCGGCCGAGGGTAGTACCCGTTACGAGATAAGGAAGAACTGCAGAGTCACCAACCAGAACTACTATTACTAGAAGCAACGGCATCACCTACAGGCTACAGGTGCCATGGATGCAATGATTTGTATTTTGAAGGCTCTGTTCCATCCCTAATTTGTATAACCACAATACTCACTGCAAAATAAAACGACAATAAAATAATGAGTTTTTATCAGTTTTGCCATCGATTATATAACACTATTCAGTTTTGTCACTAAAAAATTTCACTTCTCAAAAATGCCATTGTTCCGGTGGACACAACCTCAAAAAAACCATTTTTCACTATTACCGTCAGGTCAGTAGACACTAACTGAAGGTAGATGACGAAAATACACTTATCCCATTTGTCAACTCCCCTTTCTCTCTCTTTTGACTTGTGGGCCCATCTGTCAAGGTCTGCATGTCGCAAGAGCTAACCAGCTGAGCTACAGAAATCCTTTTAGGTGAAAGGAGATACATCCCTTATATCGTGTAGATGGAATAGTATTCCAACACAGTAGCGTGTCGTGTCTTTTCTTGTTGCTAGCTAGCACGCGGTTATAAATAGAGAAAAGTCTATTTTTAGTCTCTCAATTAATCACACACATGATGCGGATTTCATCCCTCAACTTTCAAACCAGAAAACTTGCATCCTAAACTTTTCAAACCGGACAAATTTGGTCCTCTCAACCAGCCAAAGCGGTTTTCCTGCTGACTCAGCGTGGTTTTGCCCATGTGGCATTATTTCTCCATCTTATTCATTCCATCTCTTTTTCCTTTCTATTCTGTCTCTAGTGAGCATTTCATCGATCAATTAGTGTGCGCCGGCTACCGAGGCACTGCGGTGGCATGCTGACGGGCTGTGCTAGCGCTCGAGAGGCTCCGTCGCGCGACGTGTCCCTGCTGCTGTGCCGGCCGGAGGGCGTCATGCTGTACCAGCAGCACCTCCTCCGTAGCTCGTCTCTGTAACAGCATGGGGTGCCCGCCGCGCAAGTGCCGGTACACCGAGGAGGCCTGCCAGCAGGGGGTGGCCAAGAAGCCGACGAGGCCAGCGTGGGGCACAGTTACTGTCAGTCTGTCAGCGAGAGCCTCTGAAGCCGAAGCTTAACTTCATTCGTGCTGGTGATGCTCGTGTTGTTCGTCGTACCGCCGTCACGGTCACACGAACAAGGGCAGTGGCAGCGAAGCCGCTGAACTGCCGACCGTAACTCCGCCTCCTGCCGGCCACCGTATTGGTAACGATGACCAGGAGACCGGCGCCGCCGCCGAAGCGTCGATGGTTGAGCCCGGGGTGTGGACAAGTGCGACATCTCCTCTGGCCGATGGGTTTACGAGTACAACGAGGAGCTCTGGGCACCGCGTCGCTGGCCGCACCGTGCGCGCCGTCTCCATCTTTAACCACACCACGCACTGTTCCGCCGCCGACGTGCTCGTCTTTTAACTCCTACGTCTGATGGCACCGACGTCCTCCACGGCTCGTTCGCAGACCGCAGCTGCACGAGGCCCCTCACGCTGTGTGCGTTCGGCATGGCGCTCCTCCTCGGGTACGTGGGCGCTTGTGCGGACGATGAGGCTGGAGCGTGCGCCGTTGGGGAAGCCGTCGAAGACGCACTTGTGGGAGGTTGTGAGGCACGGGAGCGCCCGCAGGAGAAGATGCCACTGCTCGCTGCTCGGCCATGGACAACATGTGCCAGTGCATGCCACTTGTTTGATGAAATGCCTCAGTAAGCTAATGTGAGAAGGAAGAAGAAAGGGGGGAGAAATACCGTCACGTGGATGTAGTCCGGTCAACACATCGCTAAGTCAGCAGTGATACCGGTTCAGCCAAGACAAGGGACTAAACTTGTCCGGTTTTAAGAACTACAGGGGTGCAAGTTGACTGGTTTATGAATTAAGAGACGGAAAACAGACTTTTCTTTCCATAATAATATTAAAGGGAAGATTGTTGCTCCACCTTTTTTTTGTCCATGATGGGGCCATCAGATTTTTCGTCCGTCTTGGATGCCTACGTCGCTAGCCTTGGTACGTACGGAACCGGAAAAAATAAACATGCAAAGCCGGGATTCGATCCATAGACTGCTTGGTGTTGTTGCTTGTGAACCTACTCAGCTGTGCTGTTGCTTGTTGATGCGGAGCATCCCACGATCATCCCCATGCATTCACAACCGTCTCATCAAGAGCCAAGAGGACCCATGACTAGAGCACGAGCTCGAGCTCTCGAGACCGAGGTGACTTCTCTCCTTAGTGAAATATCATATGACCCTCTCGAGACATGGCTACTACCTCAATCTGGAATGTTGTGCATGCTTAGGTACCAAGAAACCAACCTAGGAGAAGCTGCAGCCCAAGATGGACACCAAGAACAAGAGGAGGAATTGCAGAGTCCAGAGGGAGCGGTACTACCGCTCAAGCTTGCAGTACTACCGCCAGAGAGCGGTACTACCGCTCAAGCCAAGCGGTACCATCACCGAAGCCGAGCCAAGCGGTACTACCGCTCTCCATCCGCCTACTTCCGCAAAAACCCGACACACTCCAGAATCGAGCAGGCGTCAGAGCGGTACTACCACCAAGCAAGCATTATCATTGAAAGCGGTACTACCGCCATGAAGCAACGGTACTACCGCCACACTGCGTCAAGGCGTTTGGGCCGAGGCCCATGTACTCTTTTCGCCCTAACTTACCCCTTGGAGGTCCTAGACTATAAATAGACCTTCCCTCATCCTTTCTAGGGTTAGCTTTGGATTTGCTCATATTTCGTGTGAGAGCCTTTGCTCATCCACTTGGCTACTTCTCCTTCGAGATCAGGACCTCTACGGAGAAGATCCCCAAGCGGATTGAAGACCCCTCCTAGGGTGGACCCCATCAAGACCTCCTCATGGGAGAAGAACGGCTACCCTTGTATCCTACCCTTTGTTGTCCTTGAATCTTGTGCCACTCTATGTGTTTGATAATCTAGCACTTGTGTGATCGCTTTTCTTGTCGGTTGAGTGATCTCTCTCGTTCTCCCGTGTTTTCCCTCGTGTTCTTCCGCTCGTTCTTCGTGTTCCTCGAGGGATTCTCTCCAAGCGTGAAAGATCGTCAACCTAGGGTTTCGCCCTACATCATCATGGTATCATGAGCCACGTTGATCACGTTATTGGAGCCCCTACCCCTCTTTTTCTAGCTTGATTTTGTTGTTTTTGTCCTAATTCCAAAAATTCCCCACAAAAATAGCCCCAAATTTTTTTGTGATTTGTTAGTGTGATGAAATTTTGTTGATTTTGATCCGTGGATTTGCTTGGTTTCGAGTCGATCTAGCATCTCCCCAAGTTTCACCTCTTTCCATCCACAAAATCCATCGAATTTTGACCCGAAATCACCCATTTCCCCAAAATCGCAAGAACCGTTCGAACATTCGGGAAATCCCGACACGAGCGGTACTATCGCTTTCCTAGCGGTACTACCGCTTAGAGCGGTACTACCGCCTCCTAGCGGTACTACCGCTGAGTACGGCACTACCGCCAGCCCCCTGCTCAGCCTAAATAGTCGGTAATCTCGACACGAGCGGTATTATCATTCGCTCCAAGCGGGTATTATCACACGAAGCGGTATTATCGCCTCCCAGGGTACTACCGCTTCGGGCCAGTTTCAGCCTTCCGACTTTCACCATTTTCATCATAACTTTTCACTCCGAACTCCGATTTGAGTGTTCTTTGGCTCGCTTTGAAGCTATCGACGCGTTCGAAGTCCTCACCTTGGTTTCACCACCTTTTGACACCATCAAATTTTCCGAACATCGGCATCTTTGCCTAGGGCTTAAACCACATCATCCGCTATACCACCTCCACTTTCCGCTACCACATTTTCGCTTTTGGTCTTTGAGAATTTGAGTTGTGGTTCCGTGTCCTATTGTGTTTCGGCTATATAGGTACGGTCCGACGTCAACATCACCACCGCTCATCTTCGCCAAGGACTCATCATCGTCAAGGACGGTAACCTCGACGACATCTTTGTCATCTCTCGCAATTGCATTGATAACCACATAGCCTTACTTTTGCGTTGCTTACCCATCGAGACTAGCCATCGAGTATTGCCGCAACGTGACTTGTGCACCTTAGTGATCATACTCCATAGCATACATAGCATACCATAGTGGTGCATATCTTGAGATCAACTTGTGTGTCACAATGTTGTCATAGCATACACAATTGCTATCTTGGTTCGTGAAGTTTGCATAAGAAAAGAGCTCAAAAGTGAAAGAGCCATCCAAGCTTTTAAGCAAAGAGGAAAGATAAGCAATGAGCTTATAAGCAAGAACCATAGCATCATACAACATTAAGATTGTCATATCCGATCATCTTGGATCATAGCACCGAAATATCATACATATAGCATACTTGGGATAGAGATCGTTGCATTTTTCCTAATAGGTTGTGCACAAGTTCACAGATCCGCCTATTGTGCAATCGTGCTAGCGTCTCTCTAGTATTGTGCAACAAGAGCATTCTCGTGGTTTCCACATTTTGGCTCACTTTTGGTTTGCACAATCCCACTTATCTATTTGCGTGTGTGTTTCCGTGTACCACTACTTGCTTGGTCTACTTGTTACATTTATGAATTTGCGAATCTTTTCAACTTTATTGAGTCTCACTTATAATTGCATCAAATTTTGTGCCACCATCCTAACCGAGCTCCACCATAAGCTTTTATTTGTGTAGGTGTGAGAACCGACAAGAATCGGTACCAAGAGTGCTATTTCATTGTCCACATTTGAGTGAACTTGATTCATTTTCAACATCGGTCAAAGGTACATTGGTATAAGTTCTTTTCCGTTCTACCACTCACATCTTGTTTGGAATGATGGATAGGCCAAGTTCTTCTACCAACCCACTCTTCATCGAAAGCAAGACGACGACATGTCCTCATACGTCACCAAGAGCCACCTCTTTGGTGCACAACGAGCGTTGCACCAAGAACAACAAGCAATGAGCGACCGCATCGACAACCTCGCCACCGACTTGCGACTCTCCGAGCAACGTACAAGAGATTACTTCGACAACAAATTCGAGGCTCACAAGGTTGAGAATGATGCAAGAATGGACGAGATCCGGCGTTGATGAGAACATGGCATCACTCCACTTCTTCATCATCAAGACGGAGCCGCCGAGTCGACATGCCGACGACACCTTCTACGACTCAAGTACACCGTCATCAAACACTCTTCGACGAGCCGCAAGGCCAAGACCGTCATGCATCTCGCAACCCGCTACATGACAAGCATTCACAAGAGCAAGTTGATGATCAAGTTCCTCGTCCTCAATCAAACCAAGAGGCTTTTGCTCAAGCCCAAGAACGACAACGTCTTCGCCGCCAACAAGAGGAAGAAAGAGCACGTCGTCACCAAGGCGAAACAAGACGCCAAGGCTCAACGTCTCCAACAACAACAACGTGAAGCGCAAGCTCTTGAGGCGCAACGTGCCCTTCAAGAATCAAGTAGAGCCTTCGCCAACCGCAATCGCGAACGGCGCAATCAAGAGGAAGCCCTTCGAGAAAAAATCCAAGAGAGGAACTACCAACCTCATGTACAACGTCAAGTTCCTCAAGCTCCTCCACAAGCTCACAAGCTCCACCTCAACATCAAGTTCAACAAGAGCAAGTTGATCATGGTCTTCCTCCGCGCCAAGAGCAACATGAAGGCGAGTACATTCCACGTCAAGGACGTCATCATCAACATCGCCAACAACACAATGAAGAGCAACGCCACGGCAAGCTAAAATTCACCATGCCCAAGTTCAATGGAAGCAATGACCTCAAGACTACCTCTCATGGGCATTGAAGGTTGACAAAATCTTCCGTTTGCACAACTACGATGAAGCGAAGAAAATCGCTATGGCATCACTTGAGTTCCAAGATTATGTGCTCATATGGTGGGAACAAATCATTGAGCGACGACAAGCAAGAGGTGAACCTCCAATCACCACTTGGGCTCAAATGAAGGATGTAATGCGAGCACGCTTTTGTGCCAACCTACTACAACCGCGACCTCTTCAAGAAACTCCAACTACTCAAGCAAGGAACAAAGAGTGTTGAAGAATACTATAAGGAGATGGAGATAGCCATGATTCGAGCCAATGTCAAGGAAGATGATGAGCAAACTATGGCACGCTTCTTGAACGGACTCAATCATCCCATCAAGAAGATCGCCGACTTCCAACCATACTCATCCTCATTGAGCTCGTACATCAAGCTACAAAGGCGGAACGCCAAGTACAAGATGACTTCTGGCACGCCAAGTACTCATCCAAGACCTACGGCTTCTCCAACAACCAAGCTTCGACGACTCCTCCAACATCTACACCAACCAAGCTTCCTTCAAGAAACGACGACAAGTCAAGTTACAAGAAGACATCGACAAGTTCAAGTCGTCCTCCTCCTACTACAAGCAACCTCAAGCCGGCGTGCTTCATCCTCTACTCCGACCGATGAGACCATCAAGACAAGCTCCTTCAAGTGTTTCACTTGCGGCGGCCGAGGCCACAAGTCATCTGAATGCACCAACAAGCGAACCATGATCCTCAATGACGATGGCACATATGACTCTATGAGTGAAGAGGAAATGGAAGCCCTTGAGCAAGTGGCCATGCACCGGCAAGTGAATGAAGATGAAGATGATCAAGTCTTTTGTGATGAGGATTCGAGCCCGCTCTCGTTGTCTCCAAGGTCTTGACTCTTCAACATCAACAAGAAGAAGACCAACGATGCCACATCTTCCACACAAAAGCCGCATCAATGGACGGTCCATCAAGGTCATCATCGATGGAGGTAGTTGCCATAACTTGGCAAGTGAAGAACTATGCTCCAAGCTACAATTGGTCAAGAGGAAGCACCCACACCCCTACAAGGTTCAATGGCTAAGTGACTCGGCACTATACGAGTCGAGCATACGGTCCAAGTCTCCTTCAAAATTGGTGCTTATGAAGACACTTTGGAGTGTGATGTGGTCCCAATGACCGATTGCCACCTCCTTCTTGGTCGACCATGGCAATTCGACCGTGGTGTCATCCACAATGGGCTAACCAATCACTATAGCTTCAAGATGAAAGGGAAGGAGTATGTGCTACGACCTATGTCTCCTAGTCAAGTGTTAGCCGACAAGCAAGCCACACATCATAGAGAAAAGAGTGAGAAAGTGATCCACCCAAAAGTGAGTGAGAGCCACAAGCCAAATTTGAGAGACTCTTAGCCTAGAGAGAAAAACCTCATTCTATTAGCCACCAAAAGTGAGATGAGAGAAGTGTGTGAGCACCCATCGAGTGTGATGCACTTTGTCCTTGTGTGCAAGGAGGAGAACCAAAACTAACACCATTCACGAGCTACCTTTGGTGTTTCAATCTCTTTTGCAGGAATTTCAAGATGTTTTCCCGATGAGCTACCTCCGGTCTACCTCCTCTTCGAGGCATTGAGCATCGAATCGACCTCATCCCCGAGCGCCATTACCAAACAAAGCTCCATACCGAGTCAATCCGGAAGAAACCAAGGAGATTCAACGGCAAGTACAACAACTCATCGACAACGGTCATGTACGTGAAAGCTTAAGCCCTTGTGCCGTTCCGGTTATTCTTGTGCCTAAGACCGATGGAAGTTTCCGCTTGTGTTCCGATTGTAGACCTATCAATGCTATTACCGTTCGATATAGGCATCCCATTCCTCGCTTAGATGACATGCTTGATGAACTTAGTGGAGCCAACTTTTTCTCAAAAATTGATCTTAAAAGTGGCTATTATCAAATACGCATACAAGAGGGTGATGAATGGAAAACTGCTTTCAAAACCAAATTTGGTTTATATGAGTGGTTAGTGATGCCTATGGGTCTTCGGAAGCTCCGGTACTTTTGTGCGTCTTATGCATCATGTGCTTCATCCTTATATTGGAGTCTTTGTTGTGGTTTACTTTGATGATATTCTTGTGTTTAGCAAAACCATGAAAGAGCATATTAACCATGTTAAATCTGTGTTGCAAACTCTTCGCAAGGAAAGCCTTTATGCAAACTTGAAAAAATGCACTTTTAGGCGTTGACAAAGTGGTTTTCTTGGGATTTGTTGTCTCTTCAAAAGGTGTTCATGTTGATGAAACTAAAATTGAAGCAATTAAAACTTGGCCCCAACCAACCAATTTGCAACAAGTGCGAAGTTTTCTTGGTCTTGCGGGTTTCTATCGTCGCTTTGTGAAAGATTTTAGCACAATTGCCGCTCCTTTGCATGCTTTGAGCAAGAAGAATACTCCCTTTGTTTGGGGAACTTTGCAATCAACCGCTTTTGATGAGCTCAAGTCTTTGCTTACTCATGCTCCGATTCTTGCTTTGCCCAATTTTGACAAAACTTTTGAGGTTCATTGTGATGCAAGTGGTACCGGAATTGGCGGAGTTTTAATGCAAGAAAAACGAGCCATTGCCTATTTTAGTGAAAAACTCTCCGGTGCTCAACTTAATTATCCCATCTATGACAAAGAATTGTATGCTTTAGTGCGTGTGCTACATGTTTGGGAACATTACCTTAGACCGCATGAGTTTGTCATCCATACCGATCATGAAACGCTTAAGTACCTCAAAGGTCAAACTAAATTGAACAAGCGTCATGCCAAATGGAGTGAATTCATTGAATCTTTTCCTTATGTGATCAAGTACATTAAGGGTAAAGAAAATGTAGTTGCCGACGCCGCTTTCACGCATAAACATGCTTGTCACTCAACTTGAGTTGAATGTTATTGGTTTTGAGCATATAAAAGACTTGTATGAGCATGATCCATCTTTTGCTTCTCCTTATGCTAAGTGTTTGACGCATACATCTTGGGAACAATATTACATCAAGGATAGTTACCTTATGAGAGCTAACAAACTTTGCATTCCCGAGTCTTCTCTTCGTTTGCTCCTTTTGCAAGAGGCTCATGGAGGCGGCCTCATGGGACACTTTGGACGCGACAAGACATTCGCCGCACTCTCCAACAACTACTTTTGGCCCAAGATGTTCATGACGTCTCACGCTTCACCAACCGATGCTACACATGTCGCAAAGCTAAGTCTAAAGCTCAATCTCATGGTCTTTACATGCCTCTTCCTATCCCATATCAACCATGGGAAGACATTAGTATGGATTTTGTACTTGGTTTGCCTAGGACTCAAAATGGCAAGGATTCCGTCTTTGTTGTTGTGGATAGATTTTCTAAAATGGCACATTTCATTCCTTGCAACAAGATAGACGATGCTTCACATGTTGCAAATCTCTTTTGTAGGGAAATCTTGCGACTCCATGGCGTACCAAAGACAATCGTCTCCGATCGTGACGTCAAGTTCTTGAGTTACTTTTGGAAGACCCTATGTGCCAAGCTCGGAATCAAGCTCTTGTTCTCCTCGGCATACCATCCTCAAACCGACGGCCAAACGGAGGTGACGAACCGCACACTATCCACTCTACTTCGTGTCTTGATCAAGAAGAACATCAAGGAGTGGGAAGCATGTCTACCCATCGCCGAGTACGCCTACAATCGTGCAAGACATTCAACTACCGGCAAGTCCCCCTTCGAGGTCGTCTACGGTTTCAACGGGTACATCAAGGAGTGGGAAGCAAGCTACATCAAGAAGATGCACGAAGATACAAGGCACACCATCGAGCGCCAAGTACAACGCCAAGCAAACAAGCTCAACGCCAACAAGCAACCCATCGTCTTCAACATTGGTGATCTAGTATGGCTACACCTTCGCAAGGACCGCTTCCCCAAAGAACGCAAGTCCAAACTTCTCCCTCGAGCCGATGGACCTTTCAAGGTACTAGCACGCTACAACGACAACGCTTACAAGATCGACATACCTCGCGACAAGTACAACGTGAGCGACATCTTCAACGTCAAGGACCTCGCACCTTTCCATGGAGATGAAGCTTTTGATCCGAGGTCGGATCTCTCCCAAGGGGAGATGATGCGGAGCATCCCACGATCATCCCCATGCATCCACAACCGTCTCATCAAGAGCCAAGAGGACCCATGACTAGAGCACGAGCTCGAGCTCTCGAGACCGAGGTGACTTCTCTCCTTAGTGAAATATCATATGACCCTCTCGAGACATGGCTACTACCTCAATCTGGAATGTTGTGCATGCTTAGGTACCAAGGAACCAACCTAGGAGAAGCTGCAGCCCAAGATGGACACCAAGAACAAGAGGAGGAGTTGCAGAGTCCAGAGGGAGCGGTACTACCGCTCAAGCCAAGCGGTACTACCGCGCAGAGAGCGGTACTACCGCTCAAGCCAAGCGGTACTACCGCTGAGCCGAGCCAAGCGGTACTACCGCTCTCCATCCGGCCTACTTCCGCAAAACCCGACACACTCCAGGAATCGAATGGCGTCAGAGCGGTACTACCGCCACCAAGCGGTACTTGGCTGAAAGCGGTACTACCGCCATGAAGCAACGGTACTACCGCCTGCACTGCGTGCAGCGTTTTGCCGAGGCCCATGTACTCTTTTCGCCTAACTTACCCCTTGGAGGTCCTAGACTATAAATAGACCTTCCCTCATCCTTTCTAGGGTTAGCTTTGGATTTGCTCATATTTCGTGTGAGAGCCTTTGCTCATCCACTTGGCTACTTCTCCTTCGAGATCAGGACCTCACGGAGAAGATCCCCAAGCGGATTCAAGACCCCTCCTAGGGTGGACCCCATCAAGACCTCCTCATGGAGAAGAACGGCTACCCTTGTATCCTACCCTTTGTTGTCCTTGAATCTTGTGCCACTCTATGTGTTTGATAATCTAGCACTTGTGTGATCGTTTTCTTGTCGGTTGAGTGATCTCTCTCTCGTTCTCCCCGTGTTTTCCCTCGTGTTCTTCCGCTCGTTCTTCGTGTTCCTCGTAGGGATTCTCTCCAAGCGTGAAAGATCGTCAACCTAGGGTTTCGCCCTACATCACTTGTGCTTGAAATAAGCGCATGTATGTTTTGATAGAGGAGTGGGCGTGCGGAAATAAGGTACTACAAAAGTCACGCAAGAAGAGTTACTAATTTTTTTTTTGAGGGGCGGATTAGGTACTTAATATCGTTCACTGCAATGAGGCCGGCCCAACTAATCAACCACCTGGCCTCAACCCGTTTAACAATGCAGCCGCATTTAATCAATTATTGGCCTCAAATTATTAAATAGTCCCATCTTGTTTTTTTATATTCAATCCTTCCAATTTATATATCTCTTTCAAGTTCTTAGGTATTAAGGGAGTATTCCAGGAATCAGTAAGGTTGAATAACAAGGGATGAGGAATGGAAAAAACTTTGGCCTAGCTACGTGATGCAACGATTCGGAAGGCGGACGTTTGGTCGGTTACTACCACTGCCATTATTTGGCAGTCTTTACGAGATAGGAGGTTTCGTGACTACTGTAAGGATTGGTGGCATGTGGACATCATGTTTATGTATGTTCTTCAAAATTGTAGCTGCCATATTTTATTAAGTTCTTTATTATTTATCGAGTCCAAACTGTTACTTCCTCCGTTTCTTTTTAGTCTGCATATAAGATTTGGTCAAAGTCAAACTTTGTTAACTTTGACTAAGTTTATAGAAAAAACTATCAAGATTCACAATATGAAATCAACATTGTTAGATGCATTATGAAATTAATTTTCATGTCATATAGCTTTAGTATTGTAGATGCTGATATATTTTTCTACAAAGTTGGTCAAACTTTGCAAAGTTTGACTTTGACCAAATCTTATATGCAGACCAAAAAGAAACGGAGGGAGTACTTTCTTTGGTAGATCTATTCACTATTCTGATCCGTGCTTGACTCTTTCAAATGAAGTGCACTAAAGTGGATGTACTAGCTATGTGGTTTGTTTTTCACTAATGTGTATTTGAACCATTGAATATGTTTAACTATAACAGTGGTATGAGGAAGACATGCATAAAAAAGTTGTTCTTCTCACTAACTTTATTTTTTTGTTTATTTAAATCCTTCATTTTAGAAGAGAATTGAATAGATGTTTCAATCGATTTTATGTGTTATTATTGGGCTAGGGCCAAATGATATTTTATGTAGTTTTCTTATAAAGAATGCTTTTATATTTTTTTCCTTCTTTCCACTGTCACTCTGAATATTTGGATGTACTGAATAATATGTTTTTCAGTTTCAAACTTTTTGTCTCAGTGGTAACAGCTAATCAAACTTTTGCTAGCTTTAAGAAAAAAATATTATTATTTCTCAATTCAACCATAGCTGACATAATTTGCATTGTTCACTGTAGCAAAAAAAGGTAGATACTTATCAGTTTACATGTATTCTGTTCTTTAAGACGAGGCTGGGCATGGGGATAACTCTTTCCATTGCGATACACCGTAAGGTCTTTCGAAAGTAGCATGCTAGAGTCTGATGACGAAGCTCATTACCTTGAGATTGTTATGTTTGTTGTCATGTTTGTCGTGAGGTGGACAATGGTGGCCAAGAGAGTGGTAACATGGATAAATCACTTGGAGCGTGCGAGGATTTTCTTTTGTCCCGTTGCAACCCACAGGCATATGTGCTAGTCTATCAATAAGGCAACGTCAGCTACTACAAATTCTACACAAGAATTTTGACCTCTACAAGCTATATTGAACCACACACGCACACTGAGAATTAGTATACTCACAATGGAGAAATTTCAGCCTATGCCATGTTGGAGCGTCCGGTGGCCTATGGAACCCTCCGATTTGGGCCTGCTGTTTGTCGCCATTGTCGTGGAACAATTGCACTTCAAGACCCAGGAGAAGCGTCGGAGCTGCCTGCTGGGCTGGAGGCAGAGCTGAGCTGTGGCGGGTGGCGGCACTCGGTTAGCAGTACGGCGGCGCTCGGCCGGAGGCGCCGCAGCTGCAGCGAGTGGAGGCGCGCCGGAGCTGGGCGGCCAGCCCGGCGACCGGCGGTGCTAGGTGAGGGGTTAGGCAGGCGGCGGCGGCGGCTAGGGATTGTGGTTCCGACTGGAAAAACTGGCATGAGCAGGTTGTGCAAAGGATTATGTTCTCTAGTTAGGACAATGTAGATTACACTATCAGAACAGAATTCTATTTTTGAACGGATGCTTGGGTTGGTTGGAATGGTAATCATGCGCCCCCATCGACAGCGAGGTGTCAGGGTATCTCCAGCCGTTCGGCCCCTCAGGGCGCCTAAATAGAGCGGCACGAGGCGTGCAGCGCTTAGTTCGCCCGTGGGGGCGACCTAGCTCGATCACGCCCCACGCCGGCCCCAGAATGCGGGAAATTTAAACTTGGTCGTTCCGCTCTCAAAAGACGCCGCAAATCCGGCGATCGGACGTAGTCTGGCGTTACAAAAAACAGAGCGCCGCCGCCGCAAGTTCGCATGCGCAACGATTCACTCGGCGGTGTCGGCTCCAGGCATTGGCGGTGTCGGCTCCAGGCATTGGCGGAGTCGGCGTGCGCGGGCTCGTCGGTGTCGGAGCTGCTTCGGTGCTGGGCTGCGTCATCGCGGCTTCGGCACTGCTGGGCGGCGATGTAGAGGCGTCGTTCGGGCTTGGCGTCCGTGTGGTCGTGGGCGTCGTCGGCGTCGTCGGCGTTGCCATCGGCAGCTCGTTCAGGATGAGGCCGCTGCACCAGGTACCACGCCTTGAGCTTCGTCGTTGCTCTGGAGCATGTCCGCCCGCCCATCGGAAAAGCCATGTCGGTGTTCCTCTTCTTCGCGGCGACGTTCGTCCGGAGCAGGTCGAGCTTGATGACGTTGGTCTTCATTAGCGACGACCACCGCGCCTCGGTCTTCTCTTCGCGTAGGACAGCCCGGGCCTGGGCGTTGGCGAGGCAATGCTTGATGGATTCCTGCAATCGCGCGGTTGCCGCATCGGCGCATTTCCCCTTCTTTGCCAATTTGTTGCCGTCCGGCCGCCCCTCTGACGCGCCCGGAGTCCTCGCGTCCGGCTTGTATGTCTCCTTGGCCTTGTCGAGGGCACTCCGGACATCCGCCCACTTCTCGCAC
This sequence comes from Aegilops bicornis, assembly GCA_021605145.1. Lineage (NCBI taxonomy): Eukaryota > Viridiplantae > Streptophyta > Magnoliopsida > Poales > Poaceae > Aegilops > Aegilops bicornis. The sequence continues at coordinate 97,799,190 of CM038673.1, forward strand.
TTGTCAATGCGCTTGTAGACGTGGAGGTGCTTGAAGTCGGCGTCTTGGTTGTCGCCCCGATACATGGCGAACATACGCAGCAGCTGCGCGGAGGGACGAACAGTTGGCAGGCGGCGGGCGTAGGGGACGAAGATATGCGGCGAACGGCGTGCGTACCTGATCCTCAACGCTGGCACCGCTCTCTGGGCGAGCCGCGACCTCCTCGACGATTCCATCCCATTTGTTGCACGCCAACTGGATACGCCCCCAATGGTTCCCCATCGCCTTGGAGCCGCGCTGCATGGAGCCGCGTTGCATGTAGACGCGTAGCGGGGTGGCCATGAGGGAAGGTCATGTTTGGGTTGAACCCACCGTGTGCGTCGCCGTCGGCGTAGCCGGGCGACAATGAACCCGATGGAGATCCGGCGCCTTGCTGTCCCCAGGGCGCGTACTGGGCGTGGCTGACGACGGGTGGATTCATCCTCACCGGTCGACCGATGAGGAAGACGCCGCCGCTGCCGCGTTGTCACGGGCCTTCTTGGCTATGGCCTGTTTACGCTGTCGGTGATCGCTTCGCCGCTGAACTTCCACCCTCCACTCGGCGTTCGACAGGCCGGTGGCCGATGGCGGCGCCCTCGGCTTCCTCCGCTGGCCAGCTACGGCGCTTAGTCACGATTGCCGCTGCATGGCGATTTATTCGGCGGCATGGCGTGCTTCTTCGCAGCGGCGGAGGGGTTTAGCGGAGAAAGGGAGAGAATGGCGGGAGGAAGGCGGCGGCGGAGAGATGCGAGGGAAAAGCGTCAAGAACGGCGGAAAAGGCCCTCGGTCGCCTCGTGGCGGGCCCACGCGCTTTTTTCGCTTGTGCTCCCCAAGCGCCTGTGGCGCCGGTTCGCCTGGGTCCGTCGGCACCAGTTTTGGCCCGAGCCGGCGCAAAACGGGCTTCTGAGGGCGCGACTGGGGCCTTTTTTTGGCGCCGGCGCGGCAAAATCGTCTGGGGAGGGCCTGTTGGGGGCGCGGCTGGAGATGCCCTCAGGTTCGAAACCCGATGAGATCAAAAATGGTCTTTTTGAGGTTGTGTCCAACAGAACAATGGCATTTTTGAGTAGTGAAAAATTTTAGTGGCAAAACTGAGTAGTGTTATACAACCGATGACAAAACTAATAAAAACCAATAATGATACACATGCTTACATACATTTTCTTCTCGTCCTAGATTTCTAGTTAGATGTTGTTCTACTCCTGCTGAGAAAGATGCAGGGGGCAAATATTGTTAAATACACAGGAGTTCTTGGGTGCTCCACCACCGGATTTCAAACATGAGCGTGCAATCTATTCCCGTGTGAAGTTTTATGAAAAATACTAGGAAATGTATCCATGGCAAAGAAAATAGTCTGAGCTACGATTCATCCAAACAGTTTTCCCTTTCTATACATAGATTTAGTGAGAATGCGTTTTCCGGGTTTTTTTTATGAAACTTCACACAGGAGTAGATCGGGCACCCAGATTTGATATCCCAAAGTTTCAGTGTTTCTTGAATTTTTCCGGTTTGTTTTCTGAATTTATTACTCATATAGGGGCGGAGCACCAGAGTGTGCCAAATCCTCTTCCACAAATATCTTGTTACTTTGCATATTTGATGTTTATGAACTAATGTCTTACACCATAGTGAGAAAGTGTTCTTCTTATGGTGCAGTTATACATGAAATATCAATGTGCTCTTCAGTTTTCATTTCCTGTAATTTTCGTCATGAGTTTAGGACCTTGAATGTTGAGGCTCATAGTCTTGCAAAACATGCTCTAGCTTTAGGGGTTGGCCGTCACGTGTGGTTAGGTCATCCTGGAAACCTTGCCTTCGTCCCTATCACGGTGATGACTGAGTAATAGAGTTGCATGTTTACCTAAAAAAAGGAAATTCCGCACAATAACCTTGAAACAACACGAATCTTGACAAAAGAATAAATGGTGAGAAAATTTACTTCTACAATTTTTTTACAATGGAGACAACTTACATATAGCTAAAGTGAGTCCTAACTAAATGTTCTTTTCTAGAACGGAGGCTTGAGACGAGCCTAACTTTGAATTTAAAAAGGCAACAACCAGCTAGAAATTACAACAAACAACACGCCAAAATGAGCGAACCATACAAAGGGGCTGACTGGATAGCTTACAACGCATCACACATTAAAAGCACAAAGGTAAATTTAAGAAAGGCGAGCACAACAAGGAAAGGAAGCAGGACGAGGACTAGCCATTGATACATAGACAAAGTTGTTGAAAGTAACGTGGTGCCTTTTATCCTTAAAACATAGTACTAAGTAATATCTTGCTAAAATCAAGTGTTCAACCCCTTAAAAATAATGATCATGTGTGAGAAACAAACCACCACTATTAGGAAAAGGCCTACTAGTGGCGCACCAGTTTTGCCTACTAATGGCGCACCAATAGTGCGCCACTAGTACCACGCCACTAGTATTATATACTAATGGCGCACCATAGGTGCGCCATTAGTATACCAGATACTAATGGCGCACCATAGGTGCGTCATTAGTATACCAGATACTAATGGCGCACCATGTGGTGCGCCATTAGTATACCATTCGGTGCTCCACTGATATTCCCTCCAAGTGTGCCACTAATAACCTTATAGGTGCGCCACTAGTAATAAAGGAAGGTGCGCCACTAATAAGGGCTTAAATGCGCCACTAGTAATGTATTTGGAAAACAAATAAAATATCCAATTTTACAGAAAACAACCTATAAGGAAAATAATTTAAAAATAAAAATGAAATAGAATCATATTTTTATTATAGTAAGAATATTACAATGTCTTTACAAGTATCCAATAAAAGGAAAATTGCAAGGAAATAAAAGAAAATCCTAAAACTAATCTTCTAGTAATCTTTTCTTCTTTTTCTTCACTTTATCCCTGCAAAATGTAACAAAATAAACAAAAATACAAACAAACTATTTATAACATGTGAATACTGTCATTTTTTATAACATGTCAATACTGTCTTTTCCATAATTACATGGTGTGAATATTGTATGAGTAAGATTATAATGGAAATGAATTGCAGAGGACATATGAGGTTCAACACTAATCATCGACAACAAAATCGTGCAAGAAATGATTGATCAGTAAATGGACAACCTTCTTAGAGATTGTCATGCGATGTCCAATGAATCAACAGGAAATAAGTAACATGCCTTCCAAGACATAATTCACTATTACACATAAATGCATATCCCAAACTGAAGAACGTGCTAATATGTAATCATCATTTAGAGATACCAAACTGGAAAACCATTCATTTGGTCGCAAAATGACCTACTTAACTAGTCCTTGACCATCCATCATGCGCAAGAGCAAAGATAAAGATGGGCCTTGCATCAGCGCCCAGCCCTTGGAACATTCCATTGCATTACGTGGAACATGCTCAGATTAAGCACTATATCATCACAACTTAACAAAAGTAAATCTGAGACACATCAAAACTAAAGATTCATCCTACTTGAGGATCGTCACTAATCATGGACACCAAAATCTTCCATTTGCAAGAAATGCTTCATGAGTAAATGCATAACCTTTTGGCATATAAAGCTTACACATTTTTCTGCATCCAGTAGAATTAGGTAACGAAAACAGTGAGCGGCTTAGATGGGGTACAAATTGAAATAACACTGTCCAGCAGTAAAAGAACCATAGCTAGTAAGTGACCAACACTGTCCACACACGCATCATACTAGACCAAGACCTCACCAGGCCACACCCTAGCGTATGAATAGACCAACACTGTCCACACACGCATCATACAAGACCAAGACCTCATCGTCGATGTCGTCCATGGATGACTCCTACTCCATCCAAATCAAACAAACAAATGAGAGGGGGCTGAGATACAGAGCTAGCAACCAATTTTTACAGAGAAGTTCTAAAATTTTCTGGGTTCATATATTCAGCATGTTGACAAACAGTGTAGCGCACTAGGCTAGAGCTTAGAGCTATGCATGTACATTGATTGTTATAGCAGTGAAGCGACAACTACTTGTTTAGATGCATATAAATCATCTCCTTGCTTGAAGTAGAAAGAAAGCAGAGTAAAGGGCCCTGAAGATGTTGACTACTCACTTAATTAGAAGGTAGTGAGAGAATCCCTTGCCCAGTTGGGACGAGTTTCAGACCGGCGGTGGAACTTGTTCTTGCCTGTTGAGGATCCTCAATGGACAAGAGAATGAAGGCATCATCAGCTGACACACAAAAACGGGCTCTCTTAAAACTAAAACGACCATGGGGGTGCTGCTGCTTACCCGAGCTAGGAGCCGTCTTATCAGAGGGGAGTTTTCCCTCGTACACGGCATGGTCGTTGGCCCATCTCGGCTGCACCACACCGGAGCAAGCGACCAAGGCACTGGTCTTGCGTCGAGTTGTGTTGACAACGGAAGAAAGTCCGATCTTACACACAAGTAAAGACTGAATGTTCAGTGGCAATGTACGTACATTATAATGGCAGTCCATACAGAATAAAAATGACGCCACTTGTGGCATGAGATAAATTGAACCAAGCGGGCCAATGGATCAATTTGACGGACAAATTAACCCAAAAGCATGGCATGTACGACATCCATCCATCCAACCAGCAAGCATCAATTAAAGTGCTCATTCATTCATTCATTTATTCATTCAGGAGACATGATGAGATGGATATAGTGAGCAATCTAACCTAACAATTCGTCCATAAACAACAGGCAATGGAATTAATTAAGCCCGAATCTTAGCATGGAGATGCAAAAGCACAAGAGAGGAGGAAGAGACCGAGAGGTGCATTCAGATTGAAACTGAACTGAACTACACAATGTCAATCAACACCACCAGAAAGAAGAATTGCAATCAATCAAATTGGCAAGCTAGATAAGATGTGCTCACCATGTCCACCTGCAGTAGGCAGAGGAGGAGGGAGCAGCCATGCGTCGTGCACCTGCAGCAGCAGCAGCAGCTCGTCCGGAGCAGCCTGCCCTGCACGTAAAACGAACCAATGAGGGGATGGGAGGGGAGATGAAGAAGATGGTCTGTAGCCGCACGCACCATGGTCGGGGTCGGAGATCCGTCGCCGGAGATGGCCTGCAGCCGTCGTCTATCTCCGGAGGTTGAGGCGTCGTACCTCCATGGCTAGGCCAGGCTAGGGTTTCTGGCATCTCCGTCCTGGCTTCTGTCGGCCCTGCATGGATGGTCGCGGCTCAGGTCAACGACGGGACGATGCACCGTGGATCTGGATCTGGCGCTCCTCACCTCCCCGAAGCTTCGCGGAGAAGGCCTTCCTTCCCTCCCTCCTCTCCTCTCTTTGGGAGAGAAGAGGAGAGAAGACAAGAGAAGGTGAGTCTTGGCGGCCGCGCTGCAGGGAGAGGAGGCCGCCATGACCGGGCTCCTCCTGCTGCGATGGTCGCCATGGCATCGGACTAGGGTCTTGGCCCGACCAGGCAGACAGAGGAGAGGATAGGGAGGTCGCCGGCGCGGCGTGGATGGGGAGAGGAGGCCGCCGGAGAGGTGATGCGGAAGAGGAGATCGGCGACAGTGTTGGGTCAGAGCCGGAGGAGATGCGGGTGGCTGTGTCAGGAGGAAGGGAGGAGAGAACGTGACTAGAGGAGGGATAAGGGGTGATAGCAATGGCGCACGGTAGGGAGTGCGCCATACGTATAGATAGCAATGGCGCATCTCTTATTGGTGCACCATTACTAGTTAAAACTAGTAATGGCGCACTTTCCCTCTGGTGCACCACTGCTAAGTCTGGGGAGGGGTGTGGGCCAGGACAAAACTACTAATGGCGCATCACACACTAGGCCACTAGTAATATGGCCACTAATGACGTACCCATATCTGGCGCACCACATGTCTGGTGCGCCATTAGTGTCCATATCATCTATAGCCATTTTTCTAGTAATGCACTTACAACTAGCAGAAACTGATGCACAATTTGCTCCGGTACACGTGCTGCAGCTTGTCTTTGGTCTTGTTTGATGCAGCTGATCCTTCAGTACACGTGCTGCATCTTATTCTTCTCCTTCCCCACTATCGCCCACCCTAGGATCCTGTAGTTCCAGCGCTGCTGCACGTAGACCAAGAACGCGAGCGCTGCCGCGACGAGCGGCACCACCACGCCACCAACCTTGGGGTACAAGTCCATGGCGCCGTCTTGGGCCTCCTCAGGGACAGGGTAAATGTCAACCGCGGGAGGCGGGCGGAGGAACCCATAGACGTGTGGCAGCAGCGACATGCCGGTGATTCCGGCATAGTAGCTCTTCCTCAGAGGCCGGCAGTTGACGCGCCACACGGCGTTTCCCATGACCTGCGGCAGCAGGAACCATTCCCTCGCCAGGCTGATGCACCGCTCGACAATGGCGGCCATATTGTACGAGGGCCGGCTATAGGATTCCCCCTGGCCCTGTGCTTGTAGGGTGTACACCACATGCGGCGGCGGCGGCTTGGTCGACGGGCCGCCGTACGTGGCCAGCAGCCAGTGCATGGCGAGGACGAACAGGAGGCCGCCAAGGTGCAGCCCGGCCATGTCGCTCGGGATGCGTCCTGGCTCAAGCGGCGCCCGCGCCCGAGCGCGGACACTCGACCGCCGCACCTTGCGCGCCAGGCGCAGCGTGAGGAGGAGGGCCACGAGGGCGAGGGCCTTCACGGAGCAGTCCATGTCCCAGTGCAGGCGCCGGACGTGCGTCCTGTAGTTGCCGTCGCCGTCGTACATCCTCGGCCACGCGGGTAGGATCCTGGCGTCCGTGACCAGCACCGCGCCGTAGCAGAGCGCCTGGGCGCCGAGCATGGGGAGGGAGATGTACGGCACGACGTCCGGGTGGGAATCCATGTAGCGCAGCTGGCTCATGGCGGCGACGATTGTGGCCGACAACATGGTGATGCAGACGCTCCCCTCCACGTTCTGCCCCACGAATCCGTCGGACCTCGTCCGGGGATAAAAGGATTGCAGCGCTGGGAGCTCGGTCCAGTTGAAGTGCAGCGGGTCGCCGGCCGCCCTTGTGCTGGACATGTAAACCTTGGCCAACGGGCTGAACAGCCACCGCATCTTCGTCGGCGGGTACTCCACTTGCAGCTCGATGGAGCAGTCCATCCCGCTTTCAAGGTCGCTCATCTTTGACATGACCTGCCATGGGGACTGCACATCTCGGCAACCCACCAGGTGCATCCGCCCGTCCTCTGGGTTGTACACGCCCTCCAGCGACATCACCGGGCGCCATCCAAAGACCCCGCCAGACTCGGTGAGCACGGCGGACACGTTCACTAGTTCCCGCCGCTGCTCCACGCCATCTTGATCCTGCCATTGCTCTGGCTGTTGGCGGGGCACGTAGCTGACGAGCGGGCCAATCGAGAATATCTGCAGCTCAAAGAAGCGCTCAGAGGATTGTCCCTTGATGATCCATTCTGGTACAGGGTGAAGCTTTGGCACGACCCGGAATCGGAGTTGGAGATCTTGGGAGAGGCTCGCCGTGTCACCATGGGCACGTTTCCTTGGGTAGCTAATCAGAGACATGGCGGCAAGGTTGCTGGAAATCCTGGAGGGCTTGGTCCTCCAGAGAAGCTCCATGGCCTGCTCCACCTTGTTGTAGCTGTACGTCATGCGCACCCACTCGTCGGAGCCGCCAGCCTTGTTCCAGGTCTGTCTGGGATGCAATGCTCGGTGGAACGACAGCGGGAAATGACTGCCATCCATGGAGGTTATCTGCCCCATGAGGATGCCGCGGCGGGTGATGGAGAATTTGGTGGGGATGTACAAGGAGACGCGGTGCGGGCACGCCGCCTTGCCGGTGCCGGTGCCCAGGCAGGCCGTCATGCAAAGCCGCCCGGTAGACGCTCTCCACACGCCCTCCGCCGACAGCGTCATGCCGCTCAGCCCAGCACGCTTCACCGCAGTTTCCTGGTCCTCCCATGGCGGCATGGCGCGGAACACGGCCGACACCAGAACGGCCGCCTTGCCGTCCAGTCCGCTCGTCGGCTCGCACCGAACGCCTTGCATCACGATGGCAAAACCCGTGAACGCCCTGTCTGTCGTGTTCACAAAGGGTCCCAGTCGACCGCAGAACTCATCGGTGGAGTCGCAGTTCCAGTTGGGGACGACGGCGAGCACGCCGTGCTCGTTGGCACGAAGGATGTCGCAGAAAGGGACGTCTTCGTGCAGGTCCCCTGCACAGCCACCGGCGACGTCGTCGTCGCAGAAGAACAAGGGAGACGTGCTGCACCCAGTTGTGTCTTCCTCCTCCGGCCGGAACCGGTAACTGGCGTATGGGCCGCCGAACTGCGAAACCAGCCGGACAGTGTCGAAGTACACGCTGTCCGACTTGGCGCTCGAGCTCATCATCTCGCCGTGCACCGCCCGGGTTGTCAATGTCTGCGCCTTTGGGTACCGTAGAATGAGCACTATATTGTCATCGGCGACGACCGGCAGCTCGAAGTTGCTGCTGCCATCGCCGATATTCTTGGCCCAGTCCCACGGCCCCTCCATGGTGTTGCCGCCGCGCATGGGGAGGAGAGCATTCCCGACCATGCACAGCACCCTCTCGCCACCGACAGCCTCCGTGTAGACGCCTTCCAGCAGTATCTTGAGCTTGGCAACACGAGGAAGGAGCTTGAACTCCGGTGACGGGCGCCGGCCGCCGTGTGGATCCATCATCTCAGACTTGTCGTCGGAGCAGCAGCAGTTGCGGCTGATGGTCAAGGTGAGCACCCCGCTGACGTTGAGGGAGAGTCTCGCGCGCTGCCACTGCACCGTGTCAGCGTGCGTGAGCATGAAGGTCGCGAGAGGGGTGGCCTCTTGAAGCAACTCGGGAGCGGCACCAACGTCGCCGCTACCGGTGCCAGGGAACGGCATCAGCGGCGCGCGGCCGGCGTCCTGGCGCCAGTCGCCGTTGCCGAAGTGTAGATCCTGAACCACGGGGCCGTCAGCCGTAAGCTCGGCCGCCGAGGAGAGCACTGACCGGCACTGCCGCGCCACGTCGGCGGCCCGGAGGTAGTCATGGGGAACGGCCGGACGTCCGAACGACGTCGGGAGCTCGCCTCGGCGGGATGGCTGGGCCGCGGACGAGGTGACGCAGCAGAGACAGAGACAGAAGACGCCGAGACGACTAATCCGCCGCGAGGCGGGGATCCTCTTGCCGATCTCCATCGACCTGCACTAGGTCACGGTTGGTTTTAGCAGCCGTTGGCACGAACCATGCTTCCTTGCTTCCATGTCCCCTTGAGCTTCATCGTGGAAGAAGGCTAGATCAGAGGCGCTGACTCCGAGTGTTTGTTGGACAGTACGGATGAGTTGGCTCCGAGACTCCCAACGGCGATCATGTGCGATCATGTGTCTAGCGAAAGCTCGTGCGATCATGTGCTTCGAGCATCCCAACGGCCGGGTCGAATTAAACTCAGAATAAGAAGGCCAGATGGAGACAATGGCGATGCCTTGAACTGAACCGGATGATAAAAATAATAAGACGGGTAAAATATCATTGGAGGTAGCAGTTAGACATATAGTACATGGAACCTGGCATATATGCAAATGAGTGGCCGGTGCCCAACCAAATTCCGTATTACTCCGACTGAACAACTCGAGAAGGACCGGAGCCTGCAAGACCAACTCTTCTTTTGGTGGATTTTATTCGCTTAAAAAGAAGCATCAAGAGATCTTGCCGTCCGTGTAGATGTCCGGGTCGCAGAGGTAGGCGGAGCCCTCGCCCTGGTCGGACTTGACGGAGACGTCGGCCTCCCGCGCCACCACCTTCTGTGCCAAGCGCAGCGTGTTATAATTATACTGAGTCAATTGCAAAAAACCACCACATTTGTGGCTAGGTTTGCAGAAAATTATCAACTGGTTAATCCGTTGCAAAAAACACCACAAAATCACTTAAGTCGTTGCAAAAAGCATTGATAGGGTGATTTAGCCCGTTTAATCGCTTTCTGACAAGTGGGGCCTGGCTGTTAAGAGCTGACTTCGCAAAACATTGACACACACACACACCCTAGATCTTTTAAAAAGTGCAATCAGGCCCCTCGGTGTGTACAACCTCAGCGCACTGGCCATGTCGTCCGGTAGGCACGGCGGCGCCCTCGTCGGCGTCGGAGACGGGTACGACCGCAGTAGAGGACGAGGAGGCGGCCATGGTGTGCGCATTTTCGAGGCGTTGGCCTGCCGATGTTGCAGCGATGTGGAGCACGCTTCGGGAGCCGAATCGGAGGAGCGGCACCCTCCTCCTCTTATGTGGTCGACGAAGAGGGTGGAGTGGGAGGAGGCGACGAGCTCCACCTACTCGACAAGCCATTCCCATTGCCCTCCTCCATGATAGAGGATGAGCTCGAGCCGGAGGCTGCTCTGGCGCTGCCACGGCAGAAGCGCTTGCGGCGTCTGCGCCATCGAGGGAGGGCAGCGGGTGGGCTTCCGGCGGCGGCAACGGGAGCCCGTGGGAGCAAGGCACGGCGGCTCAGGGCGTCTGCGCCATCGAGAGCAAGGGATCGGGAAGTGGGGTTGATTGTTTTTTATTATTAGATACAGGGTGTGTATGACATTTGATTGCCAAGTTAACACCTTACAACTCGGTCCCAGCTGAAAGTGATTAAATAAGCCAAAGCACCAGCCAAAACACCCGATCAGTGCTTTTTGCAACAAGTTTGTTGCTAATGTGGCGTATTTTTGCAACGGATTAATGAGTTGGTGGTTTTCTGCAAACCTAGCCATAAATGTGATGGTTTCTGCAATTGACTTTGTTATACTGCATCTTCCCAAACCAGCATGTACATGCTCACCTCCGTCTCGTCCTCCGAGATCATGTGGTAGTAGAGGATGTTCTCCGGCGAGTCGGACTCGCAGAGCTGGTTCGTGGTGAGCCGCGCCATGGCCTCCTTTTGCCCAGGATGGCGAAAGAGGAGGGGAGGGGCGGCTGGGCACCACCGGGAAGGGACAGGGAAAGAGACGACATCAGCGGCGGCAAGTGGTGGATGGGGGCAACCACCGGTGTAGAGCGGCGAGGGATGGATGGGGGTGGCAAACGACCTTCGCCCTTTCTCTCGGACATAGGTGACCCCCGGCGGCAGATGGCGGCGATGGACCATGGGTGTGGGCGGCAAGGGATCGACCAGTTAAGAGCATCTTCAACAGGCGCCTAAAAAGAGCTCCGCGCGTTAAAAAGTTGTTTTTTTGGCGCCGAACAGCTCCAACAGAAGCTGTAAAATTATGCGCGCGCTAAAAAGTTTTGGGCACGCGCTAAAAAACACCATCGCGCGCACCATATTTTGGGCTCCGGATTGGGCGCGCTTCACAATTTACACTGCGTGTTTTTTTGGACACATGTTTTTGGACGTTCTTAAAAGAATGTTGGTAAACGCACTAAAAATGCTTCTGAAGGCGTCTTATAAATTTTATCGCGAATTTTTGTCTTGGCCGTTGGAGATCTTCTGAAAGTCGAGGGCCTCCTCTCTCTCTAGAACAGAGAATCCAAAAAAAGCAATGAGTAGTGGGCCATATAATCGAGAGATATTTCTTTGACGTGGACGGTGAACCAGCCACCCCAGACTACAAAACCAGCACTGAACCGGAATAAAAATCAGGGACACGTGGCGATCAACGAGAGCAACGGCACAAAGCGTTGGGAACCCACGGTAGGTCGTCTAGCTTAGCCAGTTTAATCGTTGTATTAGATCGGAAACGCGCCTTGTCACGAGGGTGCCGGTCACAATGCTATGACTAAGTAGTGAATGCTCAATTTAGTAGAAAATCAAGTTTAGCGTATGTATTCAAACAGGATATAACAAAATAAAAGAAAGAAACATTCACATGTAATAGGAGCAAAGCATCGATAAGTTCAATATCATCCGTAAAGTTTTGGGTGTTGCAAAAATTATCATTTAGCTCACATAAATTTAGAAGCATCGAGGTCTGAAGGCCTTGCTGAATTAGGAAGATTCATGCAGATTGGAAAGGCAGGATCCAAGTGGGCCTCTGAAAAAGAACCAATGTTTCAATCTATCAGCATTATCACATGCTTTCTTTTATCTGATATTTTTTTCATTCAAAACAATCATCCATGATCCAAAACATGTAAATAACATCCAGGTTCTTCGCTCATGCACATGATGGCATATCAAAATATTTTCTGTCAAGCGATGATCAGTGATTTTTTTTACATAATGGAATTAATAGACAACGTACTAAACCTGCTTGAATGCTAAGATGTTTCTAACACCATCAGGTTAGAAAAAGGATAATGTATTAAACACATCATGATGGCTCCATGTCCAGGTAAATCTTTGGGGCAGCAACAATACAGTAGATGGAACAGAAAATAAAATAAGAAGGTTGTTCCTCCGTTGATGTTCGTCATGGTGCCAAGGAACATTTCCATCCCGAGGAAGACATCACAAATTAACGTTAGTTAGCAATGGAACGTAAATGTATTGAATACAGGATGAGGCTTATCCTGCAAAAAAAAGAATACAGGATGAGGCTTAGGATGATCAGTTGACATGAAAAAATTCATAGTGTCATTGTGTCATTCATATATGGAGGAAACATTGTTCGTTTATTTTGGAAGATGTATCGACAATAAATAGAAAATGGCTCAAGAAGTCTGAGCCGTTGCCTAAAGTGTCGTGTCAAGAAAATGACTAAGTGATACTACATATGTTGAAAGCAAGAGCCAAAAGACGGTGCTCAGAAATTGAATTAGATTATGATCAAGTAAATGCTACATGTTCCACATAGCAAATAGGTCCAATTATTAAAAAAAATTAAAAAAGCATACATAATGTGGCGAAGAACCTGAAACAATTACAATTTGAAACTTCTATATATAATTCAAGGTGCTTAAGTAAACCTTGGCTGAAGATTTTGTGTCGAGGAAACCCTTCAAATTGTTCCAGATCTACTTGAACGCACTGCCCACATACACAACCAAAATATGATGCAAGGTCTGCAATTTTAAGTAAAAATTATTACTGCACTACACCATAATACTTCTTTTAAACTATCATAATTTTAAACAAACTATTCAGTAGTATCTACAACTAAGTAAAATAACCGCCGATAATAGTCGATCTTTACCTTCTGCATATGAATATATATGTGGTATATTTGTACCAGAAACATAAGAAAAGGGACCTTACAATGCTTGCCAATGTTGGGGATCAACACTGGTCACATCCATGCCAAGGTGGGCTTCAGGTCAGAGGGAGATGCAAAACGTCCTCTATCTCTACTCCGGGGCGACCCTCCTTGTGCGTCCGCTTGCTTGATGGTATCCTTTGACTATAGATCATCCAAATCCCTCCACCTCTGGGCTTCATTTACTGCAGAGAAATGGAGTTAAGAGGGACCTCAGTTTTAGACACCAATCTAACTATGGGATAACATCATTATGGAAGTAGGCAGGAACCTTTGCGAATAATAGATATGTTTGAAATAAATAGACCAAACATGCTAATTAGAAGAGGAAGAACACGTTGATCCATCTATGACTTATAATGACCTAACACCTAATGTTATAACATCATTATGAAAGTAGGCAGGCGCCTTGGTGAATAATAGATATGTTTGAAACTAAATAGACCAAACATGCTAATTAGCAGCGGAAGAATATGTTGATTCATATATGAATTCTAATTACCTTACATGATGCTCAGCGCCATCAAGCGACCATCAATAAAAATTATAGTTCTCCACATTAGTAATCTAACACCAAAAAAATAAATAAGCAGTTACAATGATTTGTCAACATTATTTTCTGTTCCAATTTTGTAGAAAAGGACAGAAGTTTTGTTCCAGAACCATAAATAGGAAAGAGAAAGCGAAAGAGAAAGAAATACTAAAATATAGGGAACTTAACTATTTGTCAAATCATGATTTATGTACATAGAGAAGTAGGCACAAAATTAACCTTGGAAGAGGATTACTCTTCCTGTTCTGGGCCCAACAACTTAATAGTATACTGTGTACCATAAGAGCATCAGTAAGTGACACAACTACTTTGCCTACATATATGATAAAGAACTTTAATGCCATATGTGTGCTGAAAGCAAAAAAAGAAAAGGAAATAAAAAATACTGCATCTGAACCATATTGACTACTAAAAGGGTAGGCACAAGCTTAGCTAAATTTACCACAAATGTGATATATTGTGCTATAATTAAAAGGGTGCAATCTGACAATTGCCAGCATCACAGATCATCCATGCTTCTAGTTACAACTATAAGTGGCCAAAAGGAATGGCAAACTTTATTTAGCTTGTAATATATGAATGCCAGGAAACAGAAGTTGAATATATATAAGCAATCAACCAAGAAATGAGATGCTATATGTGAATAATATACAAGAGTAATGAGATGCTATATCAGTGAAGAGCATATGGCCACATCTAGGAAGAAAGAACTCATTCCTCAGTCATACAAATCAGCAGGCATGAGGCACAAACATGCATCTTGTATGCATCTAAACAGAACAATATGCACACAGAGTTTTTTCTAGGCCATCAGAAATAATGCATTCTAAGTATCAGATGTTACCTAGCAGGAAAAAATAATCCATTCGACAACAAACAATGCCTAGATTGCATCAAATCGAACCCATGCATAAAAATGTTAACAGATAGCAAGCTGAAGGCTTGTTACCTCAAAATCATCTCCTTCATAGCTTAATATCTACAACCCATCTCCAAATGATTCCTACAATATTGCAAACCTTTCCAATTGGGCATCATCCCCACATTATTAAATATCTATATATGTGAATTAAGCTCAGTTGGTTTGAGCACACAACTGTAATATGATACAATGCATAGCAAGATAGAACAAAAAATGTCAAAAAGGCAGAATAAACTTGCAAAGAGGCTACCAACATAACAATAGGGATTCCTTTTTACCAAAAGCAAAAGCATCAAGCTGCACCTTGCTCCATGAAAATTAGGGCTCATAAGGGTCTAGGGACCTGATTCGTACCTACGGCAGGCTAGCCTAGACAGGAGCAGTGGCTACCTCGACGTTGGTCCCTCTGGAGCTGCTGCACACACACACTGACCTATATGTCAAGCTGCAGAAAAAAATGGATTAGACCAGAGAGAGACAGAGGAAATGGGGGAAGTGGAGAGGGCACTCACCTCTAGCTTCGCATGAGGGATGTGTGGCGTCTCACCTCAGGCCGTCTTCTTCCTGAAGTGCATGAACTCAAGGACGATGATTCGACACTCCTCCAGTAGACGACGACGCCTCCAGGCAGAGCAGCAACGTGAGTGGCAACCGGCACACCTCACGCTTCTTAGTGTATGGAACAGAGTAACGCTGCAGTGAGGGAGCAAACCAAAGTTATACGGTGTGGGTAAGCAGTTGCTTATATCTAATTAGGAAGACTGAAAGATAGTGCCATCCCCATTTCCCTCAAAAGGCAACAATAAAACATCAAGTTGCATCACTGAAAGCATAAGAAATTCCAACAACTTATAATCAGAAAGATGAAAGATAATGTACTCTAAAGATTTCTGGGCAAAAGACCGAGAGATAGTGCCGTCCCAATTTCCCTCAAAAGAGCATGTGCTAATAATATCTGATAGTATGGTAAGAATGATTTCTGTGCAATGAAGAACATATCAACTGATAATAACGGAAAAATACATGGGCATTTACATGAATACAATAGAGATGAGAATGAGAGATAGGTAACTATTGTCATTTTCCAAACCTATCACTTCCTCGCCTGATAATAATGGTAAAATCATATAATTATATTTCTCTACATTAGTAATCTAACACCAAGAAAATAAATAAGCAACCATAATCATTTGTCTGAACCATCATTGCTCTTATAATTTTGTAGAAAAGGCCAAAGTTCAGTTCAGGAACAGAAATAAAAAAGATAATAAGATATACTAAAATATAGGAATTTAACTGTTTGTCAAATCATGATTTATGTGCTACTATCAAATCTTGAGTTTCACACGAGTGAAACAGAGCATGACATGTCCCCTTCTCGGCTTCGATTCAAAATGGATTAGTCCAGGTTGATTTACATAAAAAACAGTAGAAGTCTCTTCTACTGTCCTCAATGCTAAAAAAAAAAACAGCTGAAATACATGCAGGCTGATGCAACTAACTGAGAATAAAGGTTAGTATAAGTTTCCTAAATAAATTTAGGCTAAAAGGTAAATCAACTAAAGTTTTTTGTGTCTGCTATACACTGGTATATGGGATCAGTAACCCACACAATCTGCTCCAACCGAACAACAATAGTTGCTTTCTTTTAACGATATAGAGAGATCTGTCCCAAAAGGCCTTGCTCAGGAACCAGCAAGGCATCATGTTGTGTTTCCCACAAAGACCATGAAGCATATAAGAAACTAATCATAGAAGTAGACACAAACTTGGTTACCTAGGCTCCAAATGCAGGGCCGGCGGCTGCTTACTTAGGCTCGAAGTAGCTGTCTGTCGTTGGGTCATGGACAGTAAGGCGGGATAGATTCGTTTTGGCTTCCTCTCCCTTTATGTGGTGGCAGCCTGAGCTCCTCCCGCCGAGCGCCAAGGAGGAAGAGATCGAGCAGAATTGGTGAGTGAGACTTTCATAATGCAAAATCGGTGAAACTAAAAACACATGCTATAGTTTAAAGTAAAGAAGTAGCATATGCATTGGAGACATCATTGTTTAATTTACTGAAGTGGCATCAAATTTAAAAAAAACGCAGAAGTGGCACACTCCAAACCAATAAGACTGAAATAATCTAAGAATATTATCATTACAGAGCAACGATTTCTGAACTTGCTGTCTTTACCTGCTCTGAATTACTGATCCAGTAATCATATCATAATCATCACTGATTATTATAGGTTTCACTTTTTTTTGCAAAACTCCACAGACTGTTTGTATATGGCAAGGTAATGACGATAGACGCTATGGTTGCAGATACATAGTAAAAGGTCATGGTGAAGTATAAATCCCAAAACACATGCTCTCTCAAATAAATTTTTAAACATAACAGGTTGCTACGTGAAGGCTACTCATGGCTTGGTGTGGATTTTAGAACCGCGTACCTCATGTACTTTTTGGAAGGAGACGTTTCCAATACAACCACTGCTACAGAGAAATTTTGTGGAAGGAAGGCAAATTGAATTAAGAATAAATTGGACCTGCTAATTCAGCCAATGAAATACATATCCCCTCTGCACACATATGGACTCGCAGTATATACAGACCTAAAGTACACTCCATCTGCAGTGTACATGTTCTTGGAATACACACACGACCTAGAAATATACATCGACTTGAAATACACACATCGGCCTGCATTATTTATGGACCCAAAATACACACACCAGCCTGCAGTTTTGGACATGGCTCATTTTGCTACAAAGACTTGGAGTACTATCCGAACTTATGCCCAACTATTCCGCTAAGGCACTGTCAAATACTATTTTTGGTGTGGTTTGTTATTCAGTTAATTTGCTTGTCTCACCAGTTTGGCTAACAAATGTCATGCCATCAGTCTGAGGGGATGAACAATTCATCAACTAAAAAAGTGTAATCTAGTTGCTTGTACCAGTCTCAATCATGGCAGGTAATATTTAGATCTAGGGTAGATGGGGAGCTCACCAGTGCTGGGTGGGAGGTGAAGAGGGAGGGGTGTTGGCCTGCTCCTCCACATCCACCTCCTCCAGCCGATCTACATGCTGCACATACAGAGACGGGATGAGTCAGGGGAGGTCGAAGAACCCACAACAGCTTCCCCATTTGCTTTCCTTCACATAACAGCAGGCACTCACGCATCAAAAAAAGAAGAAGAAAAACCAAAGGAAGAAAATGTGAGGAGGGATCCATACCGAGGCTCTTGGAGGGGATGTTGCGTCCCCAACGCCGCCACCTTTGCCTCGCCTCGCCGTTCCTCCTTCCCTCCGGCGGGAGCCAGGGCCGGGGCGGGGGGTTAGGGTTTGGGCGTTAGGAGGGGGAGAGAGGTGAGGCGGGAGGAAGAGGAGAGGGGGCAGCATGAGTGCGGGCGGAGCAGACGGGCGCGGCATGGGTCGCCGGCCGGACGAAGGAGGTGATGGCTGCAGGGAGCAGGCGTGGAGTCTGGCCGCCACGCCATCGTCGGATTAGGAGCCAGTGAGGGAGGGAGGGAGGCGGCTGCAGGAGGAGAGGAAGCGAGCGAGGGAGGAGGCGACGGGGCGGCACGGCAGGGAGGCGGGCTCAGGAGAGAGGGGATGGGGGAGGAAGGAGGAGAGGGCGGCGGCGGGAGGGAGGAACGAGAGAGAGGAGAGGAGGCAAGGGGCAGGTGAGGAGCCGCCTAGGGTTGCCTCCACTGGAGCCGGCCCTTTTATACCCCCGGCGAGTGAAATGACCAAAATACCCCGGTGGGGGCATGATATTTACATTTTGCTGCCATTACTATTCATTCCAGCAGTGCCAGCTCCAGATCCGACGGCCCAGGCTTCTCCAGATCTCGATCGGACGGCCAAAAACACATCAAGCGGCCCGATCCAACGGCCAAGAATCCCAAATGGTTGTGGTGCGGGATGAGGAGCTTCTATTCTTATTTCTGGATATATATGAGTACCACTTTTTCTTCCTCGCTGTCTTCTTCTCTTATACGGGGCCATATATATTCTGATGGTTCAACATTAATCGTGTCTAACATATACTTTTAGGATCACTATGTAATTGCTCGTGCATTGCAACAGAGGCATACATATTTCTACATTTCAACATTAACCATATATATTATATACCTTTCGTATCCTCTTGGATATCAATATAGATTCAGTGACTGCTAATACCGATTCATGTTGACATTGACTACTTATTTTTTACTGTTAAATCACTCTTCTTACAAGGTCTATCAATGCCATCTTAAGCGAAGATCTCGGCTATAAGCGATCGAATCCTTAATTCCAAGGCCACCCATAGGCACACAAATGCGCTTCAAGTTCACAGGGAATTGGAAGATCAGTGGTCCACCAGCATGAATTGTATATTGTACTTATACATTTTACCAGGCCAAAAAAATGAAACATACACAGCTTGCAAAAAATATTTGCCACTCTTTTCTTTTCATGCCATTCCAGCATTCATCATGGTAGTATTAATATGTAATTTCAGAATGTGGATGCATTTAGCATCATTGTTACCTTCAGCGAAACACATGATTATGTACCTATGCCTTCGCACACCCCTGCAACCAAATTGATCCTTCCCTTAAAGGCATGTAATTCCATGAGCAAATACACCAATTGAACTGTAAAAAACTTACATACTAAGCATGTATAGTGTACATGTCAATATGTAATGAGGTCATAAAACCAAAGTGAGACACAGACACAACAGATATGCAATTTTCTTAGAAAAATTACCACATCACAATAGATACATTAAAAGTGCATTGGGATTTGTGGTGGAACAACTCGCTGATGTAGAAGTCGTACCTCCAGAAAAAGCACTCTTTGCCCCTGGAGTCGGATCGATGCCAGCGAGGATAAACCTCGCCTCCTGTCTCATCATCAGGTCGTGGAGGCGGGCTGGCAGTGCCCTAAGTTCAACATACCGACGGTCCCTGACTCCGCGCACATGAATCATCCACTGCGGAAGAGGGAAGGAAGTAACAATCACGGAAGATTGCCGCTGCAACCCCTGCTGAATGGACCTCATCTTGCATTGCCGTAATGACATTCATGCTATCTGACGGTGATCCTGATTCAGCAAACAGCAATCTTTCTTTGAGTCCTAATGCTTCCGCCGACAAAACATCAAGCACCGAGTCTATTTTGAAATTTTTTGCTGCCATGAACCTTCCTTTGTTATGTTGGATCACTAACCCAGTAGTGCCCGTAAAACTATCCTCATCCAAGGAGGCGTCCACATTGATTTTGACAACATACACCTATTCTGCTGAGGCCATCTTTTACCTGTGTGTCCACTTCTTGGTTGAGCAACGGCTAGAGTATCCAAGAAACATGTCGATTCTAGGATAGATCACCCGTAAGAAAAATGTAACGACATGTATAGTGTGTATCACTGTTTGCTTAACCGATAGCTTTTGGTATTAACGCTTCTAGCGCTTCTGAGGGCATTTCTTGGCTTTGTGGCCTTCTTCATTGCATAAGGAGCATATAAACACTCGTGTTGGACAGCTCCTGGCCCTGTGGCCTTCTTCATTGCATAAGGAGCATATAAACACTCGTGTTGGACAGCTCCTGGCCCTGTGCCCTTCCTGACCACAGCTAACACATCGAAGAACCGATGCCGGTTTCATTTTTGATGATTGTTTAGCACTAGCAGTACCAGGGTCCCGTTCTTCTAATTCTTTGGACAGGTTGGAGGGTTTAGCTATGGTGCTGCTCTCTTCAAATTCTTTGGATAGGTCGGGCAATATTGATCTTCTTTTCTGAGGACAGTAAAAGGCAACATGACCTTCTTCACGGCATGTAAAGCATATCCTTGTCCTTAAGTTGTATGCCCTGGCTATTGGACTGACTTGATGGCAGGTCCGTTTAGATAATGTGTTGACTTGTTTTGATAGTGCAAGCCACATAGCAGCTTGGAAGTTCTCTCTCTGATCCTGAAACGCTGCATTCAATACCCAATTCAAGGGGCACTGAGCAGGATAATGATCCTGACTTTCACAAATAAAGCATTTAACTTTGCTCAATCGACACTCTCCATGCAGATGATATTCGTCACAGCTTGAGCAACTGAGGAGACCATGTGTACTAGTACTATGCCCTATCTCTCCACAGCGGGTGCAAGCGCGATTCTGCGACTTGTTCTGCTGGCAACACGATATGCTCCAATGGCCATTTTTGCTACAAACTGTGCAAATAACTTTGTGTTCCTGATCCTTGAAAGGCCGGTCACAACTGTAATGTCCTTCCTCGCCACAAACCAAACAAGTGATTATCCCATTCATTTTGTCCTGATGCTCTGTTCTACCGCCTTCCCATGGACTTTCACGTTGGTTACTGCAAAAGCGGAAATCTTTATGCCTCCCTGGCGAGGTAGTGAGCGAACCATCATTCCATGGATTTTCATGTTGATTAGTGCAAAAGCGGCGGCTGAGGTCTGTGGTAGTCTCCCACTTCCTTTTTGACCCGATTTCCTGACTCTTGAGAGATAACCCATTGGTTTCCATTTGAATTGTTTCTGACCAGGGATAACAGATAAGAGGGGAAAACATGAGACAAGGCAGAATCTAGTTTGAGTAGTAGGATAAAAATGATATTGTAGAAGTCACTGTGTATGTGCAACAGAATATAGCCCAAACAGCTAAACAGCATCCACTGATGTACATGCATACAAGGCCTCAACTATACAGGTGCAAACAATGCCTCAACTATATTATTTCTGTTTGAGCACAGGCGTCGATATCCTCCTACTGCCGGTCTGAAAATCTAACATGTGAAGGGAGGGGCTAATCAGGTTGCAGACATACTGCTAAGAGATAGATTGTAACAACATAAGAGAGGGGCTAATTCTGTGATGTACAAAGCTCTGTCCGTTGAGAAGAAATAAAAGAATATTAACACGGCAATTGCTTCAAGCTGCAGCCAACTTTGTGTTATGGTATGCATAAGAAGGAAAAACAATATCGACATACTGCCCAGAGAGAGAGAGAGAGAGAGAGAGAGAGAGAGAGAGAGGATTATAACTAGATAACTTTGTGATGTACAAAGCTGAAAAATCCCTCCTTTGAAAAGAACGAAAATACGTACTAAAGAGGGCAATGGTTGAGCTGCAGTCAATTGCTTAATGAGCAGTGTGATATATTACCTCCGTCCCGAATTACTTGTCTTAGATTTATCTAGATACGGATGTATCTTGTCGCTAATTCGGGACAGTGGGAGTATTTGATATGATATGCATATAAGAAGAAATAAAAATTGACTGATGAACACATGGTAGGTAGGATTGAAGGCTGGCCTAATCACGAGGCAGAAGAAAGAGGGTTCGGTGGGATTGCTCTGCTATGTAGGCTCGGAATTCACCATCTGTTTCCATCCTACGCACGCACCGAATCAGCTACCTATTCCGAGGATCTAAACGGAAGGGGATTGGATCAACAGAAGATGGGTGAGATCCACGGCAGATACCTGAGGGGCGTGAGCAGCGGTAAGCAGGAGAAGCGGGACCCGGCGGCGGCGACGGCGATGACGATGGTGATACAGCAGCGAACTCCGGCGGTCAACAACCGGAGTTCTGGTTCGGTTCTGAACTTTTGTTGGGAAAGGGAAAAATAGAAGCAGCAACGAGTAGGGATGAGGAACAGTAGGGTAAACAAGAACACTGCTTTTTTTTTAGCGGTGCGAGAACACTGCTATACACAAGACAGACCAATGCAAAGTATAGTAGACTAGAGTGGGCTTCAACCTTCCTTCCCTTTTTTTTTTCTAGGTTCCTTCCCTTTTCTTATTAGAAAAAAAGTCTAAAATAAAGCTTGAACTTGTAGACGAAAGTTAAATCAAACCTTGAACTTCTAATCCCTGAAATCAGCACACCGAACTATATGATCCTGGTCTATCTTAAACCTTGACCGGGTTTTCAAAGGAATTGTTGACGTGGCAGCAGGTCAAACCGGGATCATTGATGTTGGCGAATCATGTTTTTCTTTTATGTAATGTGCGATCAGAAAATTCCGAGAAATGTAAAACTCACAGGGAAGCGAACATGCGATCTAGCGCTGCTAAATTACTGCGGCTAACCACTCTAACTGATGACTGTTGATGATAAAAGAGAAGCGCGAAAATATTTAAGCACACAACGCAGCATCAAGATTCCAAAATATTTTCATGAAAATTGTCAACTGTATTGAAATTTGAATATTATTAAAATACTAAAATAGTTCTTAAATTTCAAACATTTTTGCAAAGATGTAAACTATTTTTCAAATTACAAATATTTATTTAAAAAATAAACAAATTTGGAAAACTTGATCATTTTTTAATTTCCTGTACATTTTTCAAACATGGACAATTTTTAAACATGGACAATTTTTTGAAAAATAAACATTTTTTTAAAACCTGAACAAATTTAGAGAACAATTTTTCAAAACACAAATTTTTTTAAAAATAAACATTTTTTGAGAAATGGGGGCACATTTTGAAACCTGGGCAAAATTTTAAAATACAAACAAATTTTGAAAGTTTGTTCGCACTTTAATTTTTTTTTTCAGGTTTAAAAAATCATGTTTTCAAAAATTGTTCCGTTTCCAATAAGTTTTCGCTATTTAAAAATGTTTCAGGATTTCATAAATGATTCATGTTTACAAAATTTGTTTGCGTTTTCTGAAAAACTGTTCGTAATTCCAAAGAATTGTTCACATATTTGCAAAGAAGTTTAGAGTTTTTTTAGGAATATTCTGATTTCATAATTATTGATATTTTTGAAGAAAATGTTTCGAAAATTATAAAAACAAAATTCAAATCTCGGCTCTGCCATATGTGGTTAAAGATATCGTGCTTTTATTTTGACACCAATAGCCTTTGTTTGGAGTGGCTAGCAGCAAGACTTCTGTAGCTTCAAGTTGCGAGCTCTATTCTTCGGACCTTTTTTTTTACGTGCACGTTACGAGAAAAACATTAGTTCAACCTGCTGCCACGTTGACAATCCCTGTTTGGCAACGCGCTCAAGGTTTAAAATAGACCGGGATTAGAGAGTTCGGTGTGCTGATTTCAGGGATTAGAAGTTCAGGGTTCGATTTAGCTTTCGTCTACAAGTTCAAGGTTTATTTTGGACTTTTTCTTTCTTATTACTACCAAAACGGCTCGTGCTTTACAACAAGAGAAAAAATTTATAATCTCCATTGGCCATGACCACATTTTGCTACATCACCGAGGTACACTATCACTTTCATTTTCATGAAATCAAGAACAACTTTTTAAAATCGTGAACATTTTTTCAAACCAGTGAACATATCTGAAACTATGAACATTTTTACAGGTTTTCAAACATCTTCTAAAATCATGAATATTATTTGAATTCATGGAAATTTTATACTATTTGCAAACTTTTTTATTGTAAACATTTTTTAAAATATTTTTCTTGAATAGGCGAACATTTCTAGAACATACGAAGAGTTTTTTGGAAATTGTTTGGTGGAATAATTTATTAAAATTCATGATTATTTTTTTATTCAATGACATTTTTTTAAATGCATGATCATTTTTTGAATCAGCAAACATTTTATGAATCAATAAACTATTTTGTGTGTCATCAACAATTTTTGAATTTGTAGGATATTTTTCATTCATGAACATTTTTTGAATTGGTGAAATTTTGTTCAATTTAATTAACATTTTTAACACACAATCTTTTTTTAAAAATCATGACATTTCTTGATTTCCTGAATATTTTTTGATATGCAAACATTAAAAAAACATGAACATTTCTGGATCCGTAAGCGTTTATGAAATATTAAACATTTCATTTTAAAATTCACATTTTTATAATTTTTGAATCTTTTTTAATTCCCAAATTATTTAAAGTAGAAGATGTTCAAGCTTATATTGTGATGTATCATTTGCTTGCTTGAGTGCTTGTTGTTGTTGCATCATATAGGTTGCTCACCTAGTTGCATATGAAACCTACTTTGATGCAAACTTTAAATTGATAAAGAAAAATTAAAAATTGTTAGTTGCCTATTCACCCCCCCCCCCCCCTCTAATCAACTATATCGATCTTTTCAATTGGCATAAGAGCCTCGTCTCTTTATTAAGGACTTTGCCGTTCGAAGAGTATGGTTGATATCATAGACGGTGAGGAGGAGCACTCTGGTGTGAATCCATTCTCGTCTACGGCCGATGGGGGCACCGCGGTCTCTCATGAAGAATTCAATGTGTCTTTGGACATATTGAAAAACTCCATGATGGCCGAGGTCAAAAGCATGTTTAAGGACTTTCTTGATGGTCTCAAATTATCCACCGCACTGTTGGAAGTGGTCGATCCCACTAACAAGGTGACGGATGCTAACTCCGACAAGGGGAAAGCTACTAGTGAGAAAGCTCCTTTGTCTACTGGTAAAAATGGTAGTGGCATCTTTGCCTATGTGGAACCTCCTCCTATTTATGGAGGACCTATTCCCTCCACTCATTTAAATCATGCCAGCTCTCCTCCTAAGATTGTGAAAAATAAGAATTTTGATGCTTGGGTCTATCGATTTAAACGTCATTTAAATCATGTTAACACTAATCTTTGGAGAATCATTGAGCAAGGTTTTTATCCGCATGACCCAAGCAACTTCACCCCTAGAGAAGTCGTGGATCATCAATTCAACGAGAATGCTCTCTTCATTATCCAAGATGCAATTCCATCCGAAGATCTTGCACATCTCCGACCGTTCACCATGGCCAAGGAAGCTTGGCACCATGTTGTCTCCCTTTACAAGGGAAGCACAAGCATTCAACGCTCCAACTATGAAGTGGTGCAAGATGAAGCCGATGAGTTTGCAATTAATGAAGATGAAGAACCTCATGAGCTCTACCGGAGGTTAACCACACTCGCGGTCTCACTCCGAGATCATGGGAGCAAGGATACGAATGACAATTGGATCAAGCGCAAGTTCCTCAAGGCCATGATGCCATACCACAAGGCCATGTCCTCCGTCATTCGCCAAAGGCCGGACTTCCACACCTTGTCCTCGAGTGAAGTGTTGGATGAGTATGTGGCAATGAGTATCTTGGACAAGACCGCCGACAATGCGGTGTTGCGCTCTCAAAGAGCTAAGAAGCCCAACCTTGCTTTGAAGGCCAAGGTTAGTGTGGAAGAAGAGGATGAAGAGGAAGAAGAGGAGAGCAACCCCGAAGATACAAAATATGCTTATCATGAGCACATGGCTCTCGCTTCAAGGCAATTTGGAGCCTTTGATCTGGCCATCATCATCTTGTGCCTTTGATCTCCATCTCCAAAGCACCGTCATGATCATCATCGTCATCGGCGCGACACCTTGATCTCCATCGTAGCATCGTTGTCGTCTCGCCAACTATTGCTTCTACGACTATCGCTATCGCTTAGTGATAAAGTAAAGCAATTACAGGGCGATTGCATTGCATACAATAAAGCGACAACCATATGGCTCCTGCCAGTTGCCGATAACTCGGTTACAAAACATGATCATCTCATACAATAAATATAGCATCATGTCTTGACCATATCACATCACAACATGCCCTGCAAAAACAAGTTAGACGTCCTCTACTTTGTTGTTGCAAGTTTTACGTGGCTGCTACAAGCTGAGCAAGAACCGCTTACCTACGCATCAAAACCACAACACGGTAGTTCGTCAAGTTAGTGCTGTTTTAACCTTTTCAAGGACCGGGCGCAGCCACACTCGGTTCAACTAAAGTTGGAGAAACTGACACCCGCCAGCCACCTATGTGCAAAGCACGTCGGTAGAACCAGTCTCGCGTAAGCGTACGCATAATGTCGGTCCAGGCCGCTTCATCCAACAATACCGTCGAACCAAAGTATGACATGCTGGTAAGCAGTATGACTTGTATCGCCCACAACTCATTTGTGCTCTACTCGTGCATATTATATCTACGCATAAACCAGGCTCGGATGCCACTGTTGGGGAACGTAATAATTTCAAAATTTTCCTACGCACACATAGGATCATGGTGATGCATAACAACGAGAGGGGAGAGTGTGTCCACGTACCCTCGTAGACCGAAAGCGGAAGCGTTAGCACAACACAGTTGATGTAGTCGTACGTTTTCACGATCCGACCGATCCAAGTACCGAACGCACGGCACCTCCGAGTTCAGCACACGTTCAACTCGATGACGTCCCACGAGCTCCGATCCAGCAAAGCTTAGTCGGAGAGTTTCGTCAGCAAGACGGCGTGGTGACGGTGATGATGATGCTACCGACGCAGGGCTTCGCCTAAGAACCGCTACGATATGATCCAGGTGGATTATGGTGGAGGGGTGCACCGCACATAGCTGGGAGAGATCAATAGATCAACTTGTGTGTCTAGAGGTCCCCCCTGCCCCCGTATATAAAGGAGCAAGGGGGGAGGTCGGCCGGCCCCTGTAGGCGCGCCAGGAGGAGGAGTCCTCCTCCTAGTAGGAGTAGGACTCCCCTCTTTCCTACTCCTACTAGGAGGGGGGAAGGAGGGGGAGAGGGAGAAGGAAAGGGCGCCGCCTGCCTCCTAGCACACCCGGACCAGCGGGAGGCGCGCGGCCTGCCCTAGGCCAGCCCTCTCTCTCCACTAAGGCCCATAAGGCCCACTATTTCTCCCGGGGGTCCGGTAACCCTCCGGCACTCCGGTTTTCTCCGAAACCACCCGGAACACTTCCGGTGTCCGAATATATTCGTCCAATATATCGATCTTTACGTCTCGACCATTTCGAGACTCCTCGTCATGTCCGTGATCATATTCGGGACTCCGAACTACCTTCGGTACATCAAAAAACAAAAACTCATAATACCGATCGTCACCGAACTTTAAGCGTGAGGACCTTACGGGTTCGAGAACTATGTAGACATGACCGAGACACGTCTCCGGTCAATAACCAATAGCGGAACCTGGATGCTCATATTGGCTCCCACATATTCTACGAAGATCTTTATCGGTCAAACTGCATAATAACATACGTTGTTTCCTTTGTCATCGGTATGTTATATGCCCGAGATTCGATCGTCGGTATCTCAATACCTAGCTCAATCTCGTTACCGGCAAGTCTCTTTACTCGTTACGTAATGCATCATCCAGCAACTAACTCATTAGTCACATTGCTTGCAAGGCTTATTGTGATGTGCATTACTGAGAGGGCCCAGAGATACCTCTCCGACAGTCGGAGTGACAAATCATAATCTCGATTTATGCCAACTCAACAAGTACCATCGGAGACACCTGTAGAGCACCTTTATAATCACCCAGTTACGTTGTGACGTTTGGTAGCACACAAAGTGTTCCTCCGGTAATCGGGAGTTGCATAATCTCATAGTCATAGGAACATGTATAAGTCATGAAGAAAGCAGTAGCATTAAACTAAACGATCAAGTGCTAAGCTAACGAAATGGGTCAAGTCAATCACATCATTCTCCTAATGATGTGATCTCGTTAATCAAATAACAACTCATGTCTATGGTTAAGAAACTTAACCATCTTTGATTAACGAGCTAGTCAAGTAGAGGCATACTAGTGACATTATGTTTGTCTATGTATTCACACATGTATTATGTTTCCGGTTAATACAATTCTAGCATGAATAATAAACATTTATCATGATATGAGAAAATAAATAATAACTTTATTATTGCCTCTAGGGCATATTTCCTTCACCATGGTCAAGCTCCCGCCTGAGGATACTTGTTTCGAGATAAGGAAGAACCATAGAGTCATGAACCAGAACTACTATTAATAGAAGTGCACTTAAATCGATTGGTATTACCCTGAAAGAAGAAATAAAACAGAATAAAAACTAAAATAAAATCAAAATAATAAAGTTCTCTAATAAAGAACGAATTGGTGGTTTTACCCTTTAAGAAGAAAGATAATGGAAAACAAACTTAAGAATACTCGCACACACTCTTCGCACTGAAATTGCAATTTTTGTAATATGCAATGAATAAGCATATAATAATGCAATTTCCACTCTATTGTAATATACGTACATATTGCATAATACATGTGTGTATACTTACACAGATACAAAATGATGTTCTCTAAGAAAGAATGAATTAATGGCACTGGTAAATTTACAAATCAATTCTAGTTTTTCTATAATGTGCAAGCATAAGCACATAATAGTGGAAAAATTGCAAAAGAGAAGTTTTCTAGGAAGGAATGTATTAGTGGCATTGGTATTACCCTTAAAATAGAAAGAAAATGTAAATTTAAACAATATTGAAAAAATGTTTTTCCTAAAAAAGAATGAGTTAGTGCCATTTGTATTATCCTTTAGTAGGAAAAAATTTGCACAACTTTATATTTAAATTTCACTTTTTATAACATGCAAAGAATAAGCATATAATAGTGCAGTTTTTGCACTCTAAATAACTTACACACATATTATATTGTACTTGCTTGAATACATTTACAATCACCAAACACCCTAAAAGTACCCATAAAGAAAATGGAAATGACTAAAATGAATAAAAAGAAAAAAATCCAACAAATAACGGGCTTCAAGCCCAATAAAAATCAACTGAACTCAAACAGAGGCAAGTCAGAAACTCCACACAATAACCTTGACATAACACAAGAAAAAAAACATGAATCTTGATAAAAGAATAAACGGTGAGAAACATTACTAACACAAATTTTCTACTTCCTGTCAAAAAACGCCTTACATTATGAGACGGATGGAGTAAAATAGAGGCAACTTACATATAGCTAAAGTGAGTCCTAGCTAAATGTTCTTTTCTAGAACGGAGGCTCGAGACGAGCCTTAACTTCGATTTTGAAAAGCCAACAACCAGCTAGAAACTACAACAAACAACACGCAACACAACAACAATGAGCGAATCATACAAAGGGGCTAAGGGCATCTAACCCGCAAATTTTCTCCCTCATCCATCCGCAGACAGGGGGATCAATCTGTGGACACGGATGGGAGGACGCCATCCAACAGTAGCCGCATACATTTCAACCTCTTTTTCAATAAACCGGATGAAGTTCGTGCAAATAAGGCCGGATTTCATATAAACATGACGGATTTAATACAAACACGGCGGATTTTTATTACATTTCAAACATTTAAAACAAGAAAAACAACTCAACCCTAAACCTATTGATGCGTCTCCAACGTATCTATAAGTTATGAAGTATTCATGCTATTATATTATCCATCTCGGATGTTTATTGGGCTTTATTATTCACTTTTATATTATTTTTGGGACTAACCTATTAACCAAGTCCCAGCCCAGAATTGTTGTTTTTTGCCTATTTCAGAGTTTCGCAGAAAAAGAATATCAAACGGAGTCTAAACGGAATGAAACCTTTGGGAACATGATTTTCAGAACGAACATGATCCAGAGGACTTGGACCCTATGTCAAGAAAGCTACTAGGAAGCCACGAGGTAGGGGGGGGGCGCGCCCTCCACCCTCGTGGGCCCCTCGTGGCTCCCCTGGCGTATTTCTTCCTCCTATATATACCAATATACCCTAAAACCATCGGGGAGCAGAATAGATCGGGCGTTCCGCCGCCGCAAGCCTCTCAGAGCCACCAAAACCAATCGGGACCCTATTTCGCACTCACGGAGGGGGAACCCTCACCGGTGGCCATCTTCATCATCCCGGCGCTCTCCATGACGATGAGGGAGTAGTTCACCCTCGGGGTTGAGGGTATGTACCAGTAGCTATGTGTTTGTTCTCTCTCTCTCTCTCTCTCTCTCTCTCTCTCTCTCTCGTGTTCTTGAGGTGATTCGATCTTGATGTATCGCGAGCTTTGCTATTATAGTTGGATCTTATGATATTTCTCCCCCTCTACCCTCTTGTAATGGATTGAGTTTTCCCTTTGAAGTAATCTTATCGGATTGAGTCTTTCAATGATTTGAGAACACTTGATATATGTCTTGCGTGGGATACCCGTGGTGACAATGGGGTATTCTATTGATCCACTTGATGTATGGTTTGGTGATCAACTTTTGGGTTTCGCCCATGAACCTATGCATAGGGGTTGGCACACGTTTTTGTCTTGACTCTCCGGTAGAAACTTTGGGGCACTCTTTGAAGTACTTTGTGTTGGTTGAATAGATGAATCTGAGATTGTGTGATACATATCGTATAATCATACTCACGGATACTTGAGGTGACATTGGAGTATCTAGGTGACATTAGGGTTTTGGTTGATTTGTGTCTTAATGTGTTATTCTAGTACGAACTCTATGATAGATCGAACGGAATAGCTTCGTGTTATTTTACTATGGACTCTTGAATAGATCGATTAGAAATGATAACTTTGAGGTGGTTTCTGTTGGAAATATGCCCTAGAGGCAATAATAAAAGCATTATTATTATATTTCCTTGTTCATGATAATTGTCTTTATTCATGCTATAACTGTATTATCCGGAAATCATAATACACGTGTGAATACATAGACTACAATACGTCCCTAGTAAGCCTCTAGTAGACTAGCTCGTTGGTCAACAGATAGTCATGGTTTCCTAACTATGGACATCAGATGTCATTGACAACGGGATCACGTCATTAGGAGAATGACGTGATGGACAAGACCCAATCCTAAGCATAGCACAAAGATCGTGTAGTTCGTTTTGCTAGAGCTTTTCCAATGTCAAGTATCTCTTCCTTAGACCGTGAGATCGTGTAACTCCCGGATACCGTAGGAATGCTTTGGGTGTACCAAACGTCACAACGAATCGGGTGACTATAAAGGTGCACTACAGGTATCTCCGAAAGTGTCATTGGGTTGACACGGATCGAGACAGGGATTTGTCACTCCGTATGACGGAGAGGTATCACTGGGCCCACTCGGTAATGCATCATCATAATGAGCTCAAAGTGATCAAGTGTCTGGTCACGAGATCATGCATTACGGTACGAGTAAAGTGACTTGCCGGTAACGAGACTAAACGAGGTATTGGGATACCGACGATCGAGTCTCGCAAGTAACATACCGTCTGACAAAGGGAATAGCATACGGGGTTGCTTGAACCCTCGACATCATGGTTCATCCGATGACAACATCGAGGAGCGTGTGGGAACCAACATGGGTATCCAGATCCCGCTGTTGGTTATTGACCGGAGAGCGCCTCGGTCATGTTCAAGATGTCTCCCGAACCCGTAGGGTCTACACACTTAAGGTTCGGTGACGCTAGGGTTAATAGGAAGGCTTGTATGTGATTACCGAATGTTGTTCGAGTCCGGATGAGATCCCGGACGTCACGAGGAGTTCCGGAATGGTCCGGAGGTAAAGATTTATATATGGGAAGTCGCCAAACGGACACCGGAAAAGTTTCGGTCATATCGGTATTATGGAGGGTCCACCGGAAAGGTTCCGGAGGACCACTGGAGGGGCCACCTTTCGGGGGCCACTTGGGCTGCGTGGGAGGCAGCCAGCCTCGATGGGCTGGGCGCACCCTCCCTTGGCCCATGCGCCTAGGGTTGAGGGAACCCTAAGGGCGCCTTGCTTGGGGGCAAGCCCCTCCCTTGGCCGCCGCCCCCTCTAGATGCATCTAGAGGGGCCGCCTCCTCCTCCCTTCCCTATAAATAGAGGGGTGAGGGAGGGCTGCAAACACCATTTGAAGGCGCAGCCCTCCCTCCCAACACCTCTCCTCCTCCGCATAAGCTTGGCGAAGCCTCGCCGGAGAACAACACTCCATCCGCATCACGCCGTCGTGCTGCCATTGGAGTTGTCTTCCTCAACCTCTCCTTCCTCCTTGCTGGATCAAGACGGCGAAGGAGACGCCATCGTCTCCGCACGTGTGTTGAACGCGGAGGTGCTGTCCGCTCAGCACTTGGTCATCGGTGATCGGAATCACGTTGGGAACGTCTTCATCATCACCACTCCCTCGAACGCTTCCGTACTCGATCTACAAGTGGTATGTAGATGCAAATTCTCTCTCGACTCGTTGCTTAGTAGAACTCATAGATGGATCTTGGTGAAACCGTAGAAAAATTTTAATTTTCTCGCAACGCGTTCCCCAACAAAGTGGCATCATGAGCTAGGTCTATGCGTAGTTCTCTATTGCACAAGTAGAACACAATTTAGTTGTGGGCGTGGATCTTGTCAATTTACTTGCCGCTACTAGTCTTATCTTGCTTCCGAGGTATTGTGGGATGAAGCGGCCCGGACCAACCTTACACGTACGCTTACGTGAGACCGGTTCCACCGACTAACATGCACTAGTTGCATAAGGTGGCTGGCGGGTGTCCTGTCTCCCACTTTAGTTGGAGCGGATTCGATGAAAAGGGTCCTTATGAAGGGTAAATAGAAGTTGACAAGATCACGTTGTGGTTATTCGTAGGTAAGAAAACGTTCTTGCTAGAACCCAATTGCAGCCACGTAAAAGATGCAACAACAATTAGAGGACGCCTAACTTGTTTTTGCAGCGATTGTCATGTGATGTGATATGGCCAAGTTGTGATGAATGATGAATGACACATTGTGATGTATGAGATCATGTTCTTGTAATAGGAATCACGACTTGCATGTCGATGAGTATGACAACGGCAGGAGCCATAGGAGTTGTCTTTATTTTGTATGACTGCGTGTCATTGAAGAACGCCATGTAACTTACTTTACTTTATTGCTAAACGCGTTAGCCATAGAAGTAGAAGTAGTCGTTGGCGTGACAACTTCATGGAGGCACAATGTTAGAGATCATGATGATGGAGATCATGGTGTCATGCCGGTGACAAGATGATCATGGAGCCTTGAAGATCGAGATCAATGGAGCTTTATGATATTGGCCATATCATGTCACTACTATATAATTGCATGTGATGTTTATTATGTTTATACATCTTGTTTACTTAGAACGACGGTAGTAAATAAGATGATCCCTTACAACAATTTCAAGAAGTGTTTCCCTAAATGTGCACCGTTGCTAAAGTTCGTCGCTTCTAAGCACCACGTGATGATCGGGTGTGATGAATTCTTACGTTCACATACAACGGGTGTAAGATGATTTACACACGCGAAAACACTTAGGGTTTACTTGACGAGCCTAGCATGTACAGACATGGCCTCGGAACACGGAGACCGAAAGGTCGAACACGAGTCGATAGAAGATACGATCAACATGAGAATGTTCACCGATGATGACTAGTCCGTCTCACGTGATGATCGAACACGGCCTAGTCGACTCGGATCGTGTAACACTTGGATGACTAGAGGGATGTCTAATCTGAGTGGGAGTTCATTCAAATAATTTGATTAGATGAACTTAATTATCATGAACTTAGTCTAAAACTTTTGAATAATATGTCTACAAGTGATCAAATGGCCAACGCTCATGTCAACTTGAACTTCAACGCGTTCCTAGAGAAAACCAAGATGAAAGATGACGGCAGCAACTATACGGACTGGGTCCGGAACCTGAGGATCATCCTCATAGCTGCCAGGAAACAATATGTCCTAGAAGGACCGCTAGGCGACGCCTCCGTCCCTGCAGAACCAAGACATTATGAATGCTTGGCAAACTCGTACGATGATTACTCCCTCGTTCGGTGTGGCATGCTTTACAGCTTAGAACCGGGCTCCAAAAGCGTTTGAGCATCACAGAGCATATGAGATGTTCGAGGAGCTGAAACTTGTTTTCCAAGCTCACGCCCGGTCGAGAGATATGACATCTCCGACAAGTTCTATAGTTGTAAGATGGAGGAAAACAGTTCTCGGTGAGCACATATCTTGAAGATGTCAGGTTGCTGTACAACCGTATGACCCAGTGAATATTAACCTCCCCGATGAGGCGGTCATCGACAGAATCCTCCAGTCGCTCCCACCAAGCTACAAGAGCTTTGTGATGAACTACAACATGCAGGGGATGGTAAAGACCATTCTGAAGTGTTCTCTATGTCAAGTCACCGAGGTTGAAATCAAGAAAGAACATCAAGTGTTGATGGTCAATAAGACCACTAAGTTCAAGAAGGGCAAGGGTAAGAAGAACTTCAAGAAGGACGGCAAGGAGGTTTCCGCGCCCGGTAAGCAAGTTGCCGGGAAGAAGTCAAAGAATGGACCCAAACCCGAGACTGAGTGCTTTTATTGCAAGGGGAGGGGTCACTGGAAGCGGAACTGCCCCAAATACTTAGCGGACAAGAAGGCCGGCAACACCAAAGGTATATTTGATATACATATAATTGATGTGTACTTTACCAAGATTCGTAGTAACTCCCGGTATTTGATACCGTGTCGTTGCTCATATTTGTAACTCACAGCAGGAGCTGCGGAATAAGCGGAGACGGCAAAGGACGAGGTGACGATGCGCCGGGAATGGTTCCAGAGTCGATGTGATCGCCACGGCACGCTACCTCTTCATTTACCTACGGGATTAGTTATGAACCTTAATAATTGTTATTTGGTGCCAAGTTTGAGCATGAATATTGTATCTGGATCTCGTTTAATGCGAGATGGCTACTCATTTAAATTCGAGAATAATGGTTGTTCTATTTATATGAGAGACATGTTTTATGGTCATGCTCCGATGGTCAATGGTTTATTCTTAATGAATCTCGAGCGTAATGTTACACATATTCATAGCGTGAATACCAAAAGATGTAAAGTTGATAACGATAGTCCCACATACTTGTGGCACTGCCGCCTTGGTCACATTGGTGTCAAGCGCATGAAGAAGCTCCATGTCGATGGACTTTTGGAGTCTCTAGATTATGAATCATTTGACACATGCGAACCATGCCTTATGGGCAAGATGACCAAGACTCCGTTCTCCGGAACAATGGAGCGAGCAACCAACTTATTGGAAATCATACATACCGATGTGTGCGGTCCAATGAGTGTTGAGGCTCATGGAGGATATCGTTATGTTCTCACTCTCACCGATGACTTGAGTAGATATGGGTATGTCTACTTAATGAAACACAAGTCTGAGACCTTTGAAAAGTTCAAGGAATTTCAGAATGAGGTAGAGAATCAACGTGACCGAAAAATAAAATTCCTACGATCAGATCGTGGAGGAGAATATTTAAGTCACGGATTTGGTACATACTTAAGAAAATGTGGAATCGTTTCACAACTCACGCCGCCTGGAACACCTCAACAGAACGGTGTGTCCGAACGTCAGAATCGCACTCTATTGGATATGGTGCGATCTATGATGTCTCTTACCGATTTACCGCTATCATTTTGGGGATACGCCAGAGAGACAAATTTACATTCACTTTAAATAGGGCACCGTCTAAGTCCGTTGAGACGACACCGTATGAATTATGGTTTGGGAAGAAACCTGTCGTCGCTTTCTAAAAGTTTGGGGATGCGATGCTTATGTCAAGAAACTTCAACCTGAAAAGCTCGAACCCAAGTCGGAAAAATGCGTCTTCATAGGATACCCTAAGGAAACCATTGGGTATACCTTCTACCTTAGATCCGAAGGCAAGATCTTTGTTGCCAAGAACGGATCCTTTCTACGGAAAAAGAGTTTCTCTCGAAAGGAGTAAGTGGGAGGAAAGTAGAACTTCGATGAAGTACTACCTCTTGAACCGGAAAGTAGTGCAGCTCAGAAAATGTTCTGTGGTGCCTACACCAATTGGAGAGGAAATTAATGATGATGATCAAGGTACTTCGGATCAAGTTGCTCACGAACTTCAGGTCCACTAGGACACGCCCGCACTGCAGTGGTACGGCAACCCTGTCCTGGAAATCATGTTGTTAGACAACGGTGAACCTTCGAACTATGAAGAAGCGATGGCGGGCCCGGATTCCAACAAATGGCTTGAAGCCATGCAATCCGAGATAGGATTCATGTATGAAAACAAAGTATGGACTTTGACAGACTTGCCCGATGATTGGCGAGCGATAGAAAATAAATGGATCTTTAAGAAGAAGACGGACGCGGATGGTAATGTCACCATCTATAAAGCTCGACTTGTCGCTAAGGGTTATCGGCAAGTTCAAGGGATTGACTACGATGAGACTTTCTCTCCGGTAGCGAAGCTTAAGTCCGTTCGAATCATGTTAGCAATTGCCGCATACTATGATTATGAGATATGGCAGATGGACGCCAAAACAACGTTCTTTAACGGTTATCTTAAGGAAGAACTGTATATGATGCAGCCGAAGGTTTTGTCGACCCTAAGAATGCTAACAAGGTATGCAAGCTCCAAATGATCCATTTATGGGCTGGTGCAAGTATCTCGGAGTTGGAACATTCGCTTTGATGAGATGATCAAAGCGTTTGGGTTTATGCAGACTTATGAAGAAGCCTGCGTTTACAAGAAAGTGAGTGGGAGCTTTGTAGCATTTCTCATATTATATGTAGATGACATACTGATGGGAAATGATATAGAACTCTTGGACAGCATTAAGGCCTACTTGAATAAGAGTTTTTCAATGAAGGACCTTGGAGAAGCTGATTACATATTAGGCATCAAAATCTATAGGGATAGATCGAGACGCCTCATAGGTCTTTCACAAAGCACATACCTTGATAAAATTTTGAAGAAGTTCAAAATGGATCAGTCCAAGAAAGGGTTCTTGCCTGTTTTGCAAGGTGTGAAATTGAGCTCGGCTCAATGCCCGACCACGGCAAAAGATAAAGAAGAGATGAGTGTCATCCCCTATGCCTCAGCCATAGGATCTATTATGTATGCCATGCTGTGCACCAGACCTGATGTAAACCTTGCCGTGAGTTTGGTAGGAAGATACCAAAGTAATCCCGGCAAGGAACACCGGACAGCGGTCAAGAATATCCTGAAGTACCAAAAGGACAAAGGACATGTTTCTCGTTTATGGAGGTGACGAAGAGCTCGTCAGAAGGGTTACGTCGATGCTAGCTTCGACACGATCTGGATGACTCAAAGTCACAAACCGGATACGTGTATATGTTGAATGGTGGAGCAAGAAATGGTGCAGCTGCAAGCAGAGCGTCGTGGCGGGACCTACATGTGAAGCGGAGTACATGGCAGCCTCGGAGGCAGCACATGAAGCAATTTGGGTGAAGGAGTTCATCACCGACCTAGGAGTCATACCGAATGCGTCGGAGCCGATCAAACTCTTCTATGACAACACCGGAGCTATTGCCCTTGCCAAGGAGCCCAGGTTTCACAAGAAGACCAGGCACATCAAGCGTCGCTTCAACTCCATCCGTGAAAACGTTCAGGATGGAGACATAGAAATTTGTAAAGTGCATACGGATCTGAATGTCGCAGATCCGTTGACTAAACCTCTTCCGCGGGCAAAACATGATCAACATCAGAACTCTATGTGTGTTCGATTCATCACAATGTAACTAGATTATTGACTCTAGTGCAAGTGGTCTTCCTCAACCTCTCCTTCCTCCTTGCTGGATCAAGACGAAGGAGACGCCATCGTCCCGTACGTGTGTTGAACGCGGAGGTGCTGTCCGTTCAGCACTTGGTCATCGGTGATCGGAATCACGTTAGAACGTCTTCATCATCACCACTCCCTCGAACGCTTCCGTACTCGATCTACAAGTGGTATGTAGATGCAAATTCTCTCTCCTGACTCGTTGCTTAGTAGAACTCATAGATGAATCTTGGTGAAACCGTAGAAAAAATTTTAATTTTCTGCAACGTTCCCCAACAGTTTCGTACCCTACCATAATCTCTTTATTTGTTCTCCACTATTAGTGACTTTGGAGTGGCTCTTTGTTGCATGTTGAGGGATAGTTATATGATCCAATTATGTTATTATTGTTAAGAGAACTTGCACTAGTGAAAGTATGAACCCTAGGCCTTGTTTCAACGCATTGCAATACCGTTTACGCTCACTTTTATCATTAGTTACCTTGATGTTTTTATATTTTCAGATTACAAAACCTATATCTACCATCCATATTGCATTTGTATCACCATGTCTTCGCCGAACTAGTGCACCTATACAATTTACCATTGTATTGGATGTGTTGGGACACAAGAGACTCTTCGTTATTTGGTTGCAGGGTTGCTTGAGAGAGACCATCTTCATCATACGCCTCCCACGTATTGATAAACCTTAGGTCATCCACTTGAGGGAAATTTGCTACTGTCCTACAAACCTCTGAACTTGGAGGCCCAACAACGTCTACAAGAAGAAGGTTGTGTAGTAGACATCACCTATCGTACGGCGGTTGCACCCGACGTCCAAGCCCGTGTCGTCCTCCATCTGCCGTCTTCATGAGCACAGGCGATAAGACCGATGAAGTGAAGGTGCGGTCTCCGGCGAGGAAGAGTAGAACATGGGACATAAGGCACCACCGCCTCTAGAAGTGCATTGGAATTCGTGGTGGAACAACTCGTTGATGTAGAAGTCGTACCTCCAGAAGAAGCACTCTTTGCACCTGGAGTCGGACCGATGCCAACGAGGATAACCCTCGCCTCCTGCCTCATCATCAGGTTGTGGAGACGGGCTGGCAGTGCCCTAAGTTCAACATACCGACGGTCCCTGACTCCACGCACATGAATCATCCATGCTTGCCAATGATTAATGTTGTTGTTTGCACAGTGAGATTTGTTACAACAGATAGAATAGACAACGAAACATAATTGGCAATGACATACTAATAGACTTTGGTTACTTGAACAATAATGCGTGAATAAATAAAGAAACATGGATTAGTAACTAGAGTAGAAACCAAAACCTCATGACCAATACGCTCTCCGATCATGGTACCAAGTTCAGACTTCACCCTTCTGATCCACCAGCTATCAAATACAGATGCTTCAGCGTATCCTAGAAAAAAAATACAGATGCTTCATGTACAAGATGTGTTATCCTCCATTAATGTCAATATATAGGTGCTGTAAATATAAAGGAGGACTTTCAATTCTAACATAACTTGAAAGAATAAAAACAAACCGGTGATAAGAAAAAACTCTGAATCATCTTCAGTACCATATAGTTGTGTTATTTACCAAGCCACAAAAAAGAATCTCAAGTCCATTTGATCCATTTTGTATTATTGACTTCACTACTAAATATTCTCAGAAATGAAGACAAAGAAGCAGTGGGCCTGGAGACATGGCTACAGAGGTGGTTCTGCACATTAGCCCCTAAATAGATAATCAAATTCTTATTTTTCACATATGTCTCTTAATGCAGACATGTGTTGCTACTACCATCATTAAGGCATCATTATTATAATAACTAAGCTATCAATCTTTAGCAACTATTCTTTACAAGATATTTATTGTTGTCTGTAGAAAAAAAGAAGCTATATTTATATTTGGAGTTTATTGCTACAATCTTCCTGTGCCGATTGCTACAGAATTTTATCTGAAGTGTCTGAAGCTAGAAAAAAAATATTATGTACAACTTGTTAAGCATCCAGTGCAGCTAGCAAGAACATTATGCATCACAGTTTGTCAAACATCCAGTTCAACCATCGAGCTCAGGACAGTTTACAACTCAAAAGCTAGATATTAAATATCTCCGATGCACTGGTGCTATCTCAGAACAATCAGGTGCCAATTATGGATTTCAAGAAACCGACCCACATGCATCATGCCATGCAGAATCGATATGGCACCATGGATGGCCTGCACCTCCATAGTCGTCCAAAGGTTCATCAAGTATAGCATACCTGCAACGGAAACGACAATCAAACAAAGGATACCGCACATGCACATTGCCAGGCAGGGCAAGTCCTCTGGAAGGGGGTGGATGCCTATTATCATGACAATGATCCCAGACCAAGCCTCAACACCATCAGTGAGGACCTCCGACACCGCCTTCACTGCCGCTCGTTGCGACAGTCATCCACGCTCTGCCGGCCGTTGCCCAGGAGCGTCTGCTCTAGCCAACCTTGGCTCCCCTACGCTACCTCAGGCGACAGCTACTCCCTGCTTTCCATCGACCAGCGACTCAGCGATGATGCTGCACGTAGGGAAGGAGACTGAGTCAGGTGGACCCATCCTAGCCCTGAGGCAGACACTCGAGGGGAGGATTGGACAGCGATGCTCAGGGTGAGGGCTGTGGGAAACGAGCACGGAGACGGCAATCGACGGAGGTGCGCAGAGGCAACGTGGGTTTGGGAGGAAACTGAGCACGATGGGCAGGCAGACGAAACACAGGTGGAGAGAAACAGGGAACACTATGTCTTCAACAGCTAGAGTATCACAAGAAATAGCAACTGTGCAGCAACTTGTTGGTCAAAGGTGGAGGTCTGGCTCAGCTCAGCGAGTATCTTACCAAGCTTCCTTGGTTGTATCTTAGTGTCAACATCTCTTTCCCAGCTGCTTCTTGGCGTGATTGAAAATTTAATGACAGTATAGTGTGTATCACTGTTTGCTTAACCGATAGCTTTTGGTGCGGCAGTCTTAACGCTTCTGGCGCTTCTGAGGGCATTTCTTGGCTTTGTGGCCTTCTTCATTGCATAAGGAGCATATAAACACACGTGTTGGACAGCTCCTGGCCCTGTGCCCTTCCTGACCACAGCTAGCACATCGAAGAACCCACTTCATATCTGATGAATGTTTAGCAGTACCAGGGTCCTGTTC
Organism: Aegilops bicornis; assembly: GCA_021605145.1. Lineage (NCBI taxonomy): Eukaryota > Viridiplantae > Streptophyta > Magnoliopsida > Poales > Poaceae > Aegilops > Aegilops bicornis. The sequence continues at coordinate 97,840,251 of CM038673.1, forward strand.
TTCCAATACTTTGGACATGTTGGAGGATGTAGCTATAGTGCTGCTCTCTTCTAATTCTTTTGACGTGTTGCCAGATATAGCTCCGAACTTCAGCGGACACATACGGGCATAGTGACCTTCTTCACGGCATGTAGAGCACATCCTTTTCTCCCCTTCTGTTTTTGTTTTACATGTTCTAACCATTGGACTAGACTTGTTGGAGGTCAGTACTTTTGCTTTTGAGGGGCAACACTGATCGTACAATATCGGTTTCGTTTCTGATGATTGTTTGGCAGTACCAGGGTCCTGGCCTTCTAATTCTTTGGACAGGTTGGTGGCTGTAGCTATAGTGCTGCTCTCTTCAAATTCTTCGGACACGCTGGGGCTGTTCTGAGGACACTGAAAGGCAAAGTGACCTTCTTCACGGCACGTAAAGCAAATTGGACTAGACCCATCGGCTCTAAGTACTTTTCCTTCTGATTTTGCGGAACACTTGGCAGGTGCAGATGATGTGCTGCCTCGTTTTGATAGTGCAAGCCGCAGAGCACCTTGGAAATTCAAGGGGCACTGAGCAAGATAATGATCCTGACATTCACAAACAAAGCATTTAACTTCGCTCAGTCGGCACTCTCCATCCAGATGATATTCGTCACAGCTTGAGCAACCGAGACCATGTGTACTAGCAGTATGCCCTATCTCTCCACAGCGGGTGCAAGCGCGACTCTCCGACTTGTTCTGCTGGCAACACCACATGCTACAGTGGCCATTTTTGCTACAGAATGTGCAAATGACTTTGTGCTCCTGATCCTTGAAAGGGCAGTCACAACTGTAATGTCCTTCCTTGCCACAAACCAAACAAGTGATTATCCCATTCATTTTGTCCTGATACTCTGTTTTGCCGCCTTCCCATGGACTTTCACGTTGACTACTGCAAAAGTGGAAATCTTTTTGCCTCCCTAGTGAGGTAGTGAGCGAACCATAATTCCGTGGAGGCCACTCTTGCGAATAGTGGCCTTGGTACCCAGAGGAATGGCATGCGATGTGCTCTGTTTTGCCGCCTTCCCATGGACTTTCATGTTGGTTACTGCAAAAGCGGAAATCTTTTTGCCACCCTAGCAAGGTAGTGAGCAAACCATAATTCCATAGAAGCCACTCTTGTGAATATTGGCCTTGGTACCCAGAGGAATGGCATGCGATGTGCTCCGTTGTGCCGCCTTCCCATGGACTCTTATGTTGGTTACTGCTTTGCCTCCCTAGCGAGGTAGTGAGTGAACCATCGTTCCATGGAGGCAACTCTTCTACTACTTTTGAGAGGTTGGCAGACATAGCTCTTAACTTTTGAGGACACTGACGGTCATAGTGACCTTCTTCACGGCATGTAAAGCATATCCTTCTCTTGAATCTCTTCCCTGAGTTTTTTGTTTTACATGCTCTGAATATTGGACTAGACTTGTCGGGGGTCAGTACTTCTCCTAGCGTGGTAGTGAGCGAACCATCATTCCATGGAGGCCACTCTTGCGAAGAGTGGCCTTGGTACCCAGAGGAATGGCATGCGATGTGCTTCGCTGTACCGCCTTCCCATGGACTTTCATGTTGGTTACTGCAAAAGCGGCGGCTGAGGTCTGCGGCTGTCTCCCACTTCCTTTTTGACTCGATTTCCTGAGTCTTGAGAGATAACCCATTGGTTTCCATTTGAACTGTTTCTGACCAGGGATAACAGATAAAGAGGGGAAAATATGAGACAAGGAATAATCTAGTTTGAGGAGTAGGATAAAAATGATATTGTAGAAGTCACTGTGTAAATGCAACAGAATATAGCCCAAACAGCTAAACAATGTCCACTGATGTACATGCATACAGGGGCTCAACTATACAGGTGCAAGCAATGCCTCAACTATATACGTACTTCTGTTTGAGCACAGGTGTCGATATCCTCCTACCGCCGATCTGAAAATCTAACATGTGAAGAGAGGGGCTAAACATTCATGAATGGTTAACGATTCCTTAAAAGCTAATCATACAAGAGTCAGACAAGTCTCACACCTCACATCATTGTTATAAGAGCATGCAGAATGGTTCAAAGAGTCTGAAACCTATACAATGCCATAACCCATGCATGCCTTCAGGACAGAGAACAATTATCTTTAATACACGACATGCGCTTGTATATTGGAATTTTACCTTCGCTGTCACTGATGCATATCGGATCGCCTTCCCTCGACCCTTCCATGATGCGGTTGCTGCCGGTGCTCTGGGAAGAACGAAGCTATATTAATAATAATTCTGAAAAAAAACATGGTGTTTGAAAAAAGCAAAGTTTACATCACATAAAAGACCCGGTTAACTAATATGGAGTCAGAATCGAAAATTGTGTATACTGCTATATAAGCATCTTCGTAAGTCCGAGGTAAAGCAAAAATCTGATTTTCATTATTTATTTATTCATGAATGCCATACTATATAATGTTTGCTGGGGAATCGTCAACCATTCTTGCAACAAATACATCAGTTGCGAAATCTAACATGTGTGTGTTGGACATACTGCATTGATATGATATTAGGCAGGATTGAAGGCCTGACTAATCACGAGGCCGAAGAAGAGGGTTCAGTAGGCCTGGAATTCACTCTCTGTTTCCACCTAACGCACGCACCAAATCAGGTGCCTATACCGAGGAATCTAAACGGAAGGGGAACTGGATCAACAGAAGATGAGTGAGTGAGATCCGCGGTGAGATACCTGAGGGGGCGTCAGCAGCTGTGAGCAGGAGAAGGGAGACCCGGCGGCAACGGCGACGGCGACGGCGGCGGGGTCAACAACCGGAGTGTCGCCTTGCGTTTCGGTTCGGAACTTTTGTTGGGAAATAGAAGCAGCAACGAGTGGATGAGGGATCGAGGAGCAGTAAGGTAAACTGTTTTTTTTTTTCTTTTGAGAAATAGTAAGTTTTTTTTTAGAAATAGTAAGGTTTTTTTTTTTGAGAAATAGTAAGGTAAACTGGGTTGGTTCGGATTATGAGCCTGAATATAGAGTAGACTGGGTCACTCGGCTTTTTTTAGCGGGGAAGAGTAAATTGGGCTTCAATACGGATATTCAATTCGGTGCCTAGGCTCATCTGCATCGGGCGAACAGTAATAAACTCAAAAAGTAAATACTAAACAAATTTATAAAATTCTGAAATTTCTTAGATGGAAGATGTTTCAATACGTGATGTCCATGCCAAATTTCAACTTGTTTGGTCATCTGAGGAGCTCAGGCAAAAAAGAAAAATTCGGTCAAAATAGTACGTAAACAGTACACTTTCTTACAGCTCCAAAATTTATCGTTTTTACTGAGAGCTACTGAAATGTCCAGACTCCATGAAATTTGGCATGGACTTCACGCACGTGAGCATCTAGCATCACAAAAGAATAAAAAATAAAATCTTTTTTACTATTTTAAATGAATTTACTGTAAATACAATTATAATGCAATGACAATTGGACGTAGAACGACAAAAAAAAATTATAATAAAATCATATACTAGTCTTCTACTTTCTTTAATTGTATGCAGCCTGTTGGAGTAAAAATTGCATTTGAATTTGAACCAACGGTACATAAATTTTGGAGCTGTAAGAAAGTGTACGGTTCACGAACTGTTTTTTGACCGAATTTTTCTTTTTTGCCTGAGCTCCTTGCATGTCCAAACAAATTGAAATTTGACATGGACATCACATCTGAATTTAAAGGGTCACCTTTAAACAACTTCCCCGCTCTCTTCGCCGAACTCCAGGCGTTACCGCCCCCGTCTTGCCACATTAGGTGATTGACCATCGGGGTGCTAGCCTGGACTTGTACTGTTAGGAATATGCTTGTAATTCAGCGTATCTCTCTTCGTGGCGCTACTAACGCTCTGTTCAAATGATCTGGTTACTTGCAGATTTGGCGGCCGCTTAGCCGCCCCATGGAGAGAGACGCCATCACCTCCATCATCACCCAGCTTCGAGCGATGGCTCTCCAGATGGCTCCGCCGCTTCCCCCTCCACCGCCGGAGCCGGATTAGATCTCCTCTACCTCGTCGTCGCCGCCGTGTGTGTTGTGCGTGCCTGTTGTGTTTGTGTTGGGCTTGTTGTGTTGTGCCCACAGCTGAACCCGTGTGGTGTTTGTGTGCTTGTCTGTTGGACCTTGCCTGGGGTGGCTGTGTGTGTTGTTCGGTTGATTCTTTGTTGACTTTGTGCTCGGTGGTTGCTTTATTTATAAAGCGAGGCGAAAGCTTTTTTCGGTAAACACTTTGTGGTACCAAGCTTTAAAAATCACACTAGTCACTCACCTCTTGAAGCAAGATCTATAAAATCGCTGAAGAAATATTGGCTGAAACATCATCCCACATAGCACAAGCTTGCAATCAAAGATATTTGATGGGCTAAGATTCGACATGAGAACCGTCTTCCTTCCCCTTCTCTTTGTTTGCTCTCACGATAGGCGAAAGGGAGGCGACTCGTGTGCCATCGCTCTCTGTCAGCCGCTCCGGCGGCGGGATGACGGGGGAACCTTCTCATCTTATTCATGGCGTGTGGATAGGTAAGGGCTAGGTTTTCTGTGGTCTGTTGTTTTGGTTTCGACGGTTATGGCGGCGGCGCTGAATAAAGGTGCTCCGGATCTCTTCCCCGTGGCTTGTGTGCGGAAGTCGTCGGTGGATCTGGAAACAAACAGGTTTTCCAATCGAGGCAGGCATGGCGGCGACCGCTGCCTTGTGGTTCGTTTTCTACTCTAGCTTCGCTGCCGCGGTAATGCGTGCTCCGGCGTCCCTGTGGAGCCTTGGAGGTTTTCCAGGTGCATTGCGCCGGCGGTGCTGCGACTGCAGATATTCGTTGATGATCAGGACCACGCCATATTTTCCTCTCTCTCGATTGCCGGCAAGAGAGGTGATGTTTTCAAATCGGTGGTGCCCTGATACAATGCTTCTTCGGCGTGTTGGTTCGTGTGGACTGAATCTGTCAACTTCCCGCTCGCGAAGAACGTGTTTTGCTTTGGACTCCTTTGGTGAATCTGCCGGCATTTCTTCATACGAACTCAAATTTTGATGCCTTGGGCTTATTAGATTTGTATGAATGACGCCGATGCACCTGTAGTGTTGGATATTCAAATTGAGCACTTTGCAAAATGTCATACTTGACACTCCAAAATGTGCAAGTCTGGTACCTGAAGGTCCTCCTTTTTTTTAATCTCAATCTTGACCTTTTCATCGTGCTTCGTCCATGATTTCTCACCTATAGACACAATAAACAAAGAAAACTATTAAAAAAACACAAATTATGTAATGCTCACAATGAGAAGTGTAAAAACGGAGAAGCATGCATAATGGACATGTAATTGGCTCAGCAGGACATGATATACGAAGATAATATGCAACAAATAAGCTCCAAAAATGCGTACAAAATAGAGCAATCAACATGGAAACATAATGTTGTCTATATTGTTGCCTCTACGGCATATTTCCAACAATAATACCATCGTAATATTGCAGAGGCAGCGCCTTAAAATCATACTGGAATTCATGACCATCTGCGCGCGGTCCATTTACACCGAGGAATAACTTGAGTGAAAGTAGATGCCCAACACCAGCTATACGAACCTTCTGGCTCTTGTTCTAATAGTTGTGTTGCCAAGCGAACACTGACAAAGAAATGAGAACAGCCAGAGTTTATTAGGAAGGCCACTGTATGCTCAGCTATCGGACAATCTAGGCGAATGACACTAGTGGCACCATTTGTTGTTTGCATCTCTTCTGACAAAACCATAAGGTCAATATTGCTGCCCTCAGAATCAACATTGTCAACTCAACAGAATTCAAGCATTTCTTGGACAATATGCAACTGAACAGTAGCACTGCACTTGCGATCTTTTTCCCATCGTTCACTACAGATGAAGAAAATACCCTTCGCTCTTCGGTAAGCCTTCGATGTTGCCAGCTTGTCATCTCCAACAGGGCTGCTCTTGAAATTGTCATTGCTCTTTGGCTATTCAGGAATTCGAGTGCTGGCTTGTTTGCTCTGACGATAAGATGAAGAAGTAACACTGGACCGATGACTTGGCGAATAAAAGTCAGCATCAAACTCCTCCATCTCCTCTTGCACAACAGCGATAGAATACACAGTATCTGAATCGATGGGCCTTTGAACAACAACAATCACACAAACATTGTATTTTGAACCATCTACATATCTAGTATCAGGATCGGGATCATAGGCTGCAAGCCTGCAACTGGTCCATAAGTTCAGAAAACTGTCCGACGTAATCTTCGACAGATCCAGTCTACTGAAGACGATACAAACGACGCACTAAGGATCGATGTTGATTTCGCCCAAAGCGATGAAACATAGCAGGACAGAAATCCTCCCATGTTTCTCTAACGAAAACAGAGGAAAGCCAGCGTGATGCTGCTCCCTCAAACTGCATCGCCGCTACCGCGATCCATAGATCCGGATCAGTGTCGAACATTTCAAAGTAGTCGACGCACCTAGTTTGCCCAGGCAATGTGTTCAAATGTTGGTTCAGCTTGTTCAAACACACTCCATCCTTCGGAAACATTCTATACCTAAATTAGTAGATTACAAGGTAACAGCCACAATTTACAAGCTGTCCGGTTTATGAGCAAAAGCTGCTAACTAACAGGCTGTACTCTACTTCTACATTTCTCAGACCAATATTCAAACTTATTTGACTAAAACAGGCAACGAAACTATGGATAACTCATATATACAAGCACAATGTAGGATTTCCATGTTTTCAGTTAGATTGGAGTTCTATGATTATATCATTATGTAGTCACTTCAGATCAAGGGCCGTAAAGTGCAGCTCGACAAATTAACCGCAATATAAGTAGGGATCAACATTATATATGTTCCAGCAATCGAGCATCCATATACTGAGCAACAATGAGTAACTTTTTCTCTTAGCCAAGTCATTATTCAAAATGCATGGTTATGTAAAGGTTAAATGGAGAGTTTCTTTCGGATCTTTCAGAAGACAAGAGCAGTATGTATTTTAATACCGATAACACTTATGCCGAGTATTCATTTGAAAGAATGTAATTCCAGTAAATGAAGGTCATTAGTTAATGCAGAACTAGTAAACATTTAGTCTGCCAGCACTGGTATTAAGACTTCATCTGCCTAAGTTTGTTATGTGTGCTCCTGCCAAAAAACGTAACTAGGTCCTCTATCAGAAGAGCCCCAGGGTTACAACTATTTCGAAATCATCAACACGTCTTTCAAAAAAAACAGGTAAATCTTGGCATTCCCAAGTATCAATGCAACTCCTGCAGACATATCTTGTACTACGAAGTAAGAAGGCAACTTGCCATCATTCAGACTTCACACATGATGAACTCATCATTTAAATGGTTCCAAAACTTCTCCAGTACCAACTCATGGTGTTTACGGAACTTTCCAGTACTAACTCAGATGTTCTATGCATTCTTCAGATATTACAGAATATTGCCGCAACTTACCCAGATGTATTCCTTACACTTCATCAAGTTCATTTAGTATGGATTAGCATTTATTAAACCAAGCAACATGCCAGTAACTTGCACAGTCCGGCAGTTGTGAACGCAGTCTTGGGAATGTCTTTTCATCAGATCTTCAATTGGCACCACCAACTTCACAGAAAAGGACATTCTAAAACACATATCATAAGTAGACCCATATCCTTGAAAACTTTCAACAGCTAGAATATCACAAGAAAAAGCTAGTAACTCTGTAACAACTTCTTGGTCAAAGGTGGAGGTCTGGCTCAGCTCAGTGAGTAACTTTGCGAGCTTCCTTGATCATATCTCAGTGTCAAAATCGCTTCACCAGCTGCTTCTCGGCGTGATTGAATATGTAACGACATGTATAGTGTGTGGCACTGTTTGCTTTACCCAGCTCTCGGCGTGGCAGTCTTAACGCTTCTGAGGGCAATTCTTGGCTATGTGGCCTTCTTCATTGCATTTGAAGCATGTAAACACTCGTGTTGGACACCTCTTGGCCATGTGCCCTTCCTGACCACAACTAACACAGTGGACATTCGATTTAGGCTTCATTTCTGATGATTGGTTCTGAGGGCAATTCTTGGCTATGTGGCCTTCTTCATTGCATTTGAAGCATGTAAACACTCGTGTTGGACACCTCTTGGCCATGTGCCCTTCCTGACCACAACTAACACAGTGGACATTCGATTTAGGCTTCATTTCTGATGATTGGTTCTGAGGGCAATTCTTGGCTGAGTGGCCTTCTTCATTGCATTCATAGCATGTAAACACCACTGTTGGACACCTATTGGCTCTGTGCCCTTCCTGACCACAGCTAACACATCGAACAACTGATGCCGGCTTCATTTCTGATGATTGGTTCTGACGGCAATTATTGGCTGTGTGGCCTTCTTCATTGCATTTGTAGCATGTAAACACCACTGTTGGACAGCTCCTGGCCCTGTGCCCTTCCTGACCACAGCTAACACATCGAACAATCGATGCCGGCTTCATTTCTGATGACTGTTTAGCAGTACCAGGGTCCTGTTGTTCCAATACTTTGAACATGTTGGAGGATGTAGGTATAGTGCTGCTCTCTTCTAGTTCTTTTGACGTGTTGCCAGATATAGCTCCGAACCTCTGCGGACACATACGGGCATAGTGGCCTTCTTCCCGGCATGTATAGCACATCTTTTTCTTCCCTTTTGTTTTTGTTTTACATGTTATAACCATTGGACTAGACTTGTTGGGGGGCAGTACTTTTGCTTTTGAGGGGTAACATCGATCGTACAATATCGGCTTCATTTCTGATGATTGTTTAGCAGTACCAGTATCAGGGTCCCATTCTTCTAATTTTTTGGAAAGGTTGGCGGATGTAGCTATAGTGCCGCTCTCTTCAAATACTATGGACAGGCCGGGGCTATTCTGAGGACACTGAAAAGCAAAGTGACCTTCTTCACGGCATGTAAAGCATATTGTTGTGCTTGCGTTGTATGCGGTGACTATTGGACTAGAGTTGTTGGCGGTCAGTACTTTTCCTTCTGATTTTGCAGAACACTTGGCAGGTGTAGCTGATGGGTTGCCTTGTTTTGATAGTGCAAGCCGCAGAGCAGCTTGGAAGTTGTCTCTCTGACCCTTAACTGCCTCAGTCAATACTGAATTCAAGGGGCACTGAGCAAGATAATGATCCTGACATTCACAAATAAAGCATTTAACTTTGCTCAATCGGCACTCTCCATCGTCATGATGCTCGTCGCAGCTTGAGCAACTGAGACCATGTGTACTGGTACTATGCCCTATCTCTCCACAGCGGGTGCAAGCTCGATTCTCCGACTTGTTCTGCTGGCAACACCACATGCTACAGTGGCCATTTTTGCCACAGACTGTGCAAATGATTCTGTGGTCTTGATCCTTGAAACGGCACTTACTACTGTAATGTCCTTCCTTGCCACAGACCAAACAAGTGATTACCCCGTTCTTTTTGTCCTGAAGGTACCTACTTTCTACATCTTGTTCGTATGGGTTGAATGTCAGAAAGAATTGACCTCCTGAAACATGGAAATCATTCCTCTCTGGTGAGGGGGTGAGTGAACCACCATTCCGTGTAGGCCACTCTTGTGAAGAGTGGCCTTGGTACCAAGAGGGATGGCATGCGATGTGCTCTGTTGTGCCGCCTTCCCATGGACTTGTATGTTGGTTACTGCAAAAGCGGAAATCATTTTGCCTCCCTAGCGAGGGGGTGAGTGAACCACCATTCCGTGTAGGCCACTCTTGTGAAGAGTGGCCTTGGTACCAAGAGGAATGCCATGCGATGTGCTCTGTTGTGCCGCCTTCCCATGGACTTTTATGTTGGTTACTGCAAAAGCGGAAATCTTTTTGCCTCCCTGGCGAGGTAGTGAGCGAACCATAATTCCATGGAGGACACTCTTGCGAAGACTGGCCTTGGTACCCAGAGGAATGGCATGTGATGTGCTTCGCTGTACCGCCTTCCCATGGACTCTCATGTTGGCTAGTGCAAAAGCGGCGGCTGAGGTCTGCGTTAGTCTCCCACTTTCTTTTTGACCCGATTTCCTGACTCTTGATAGATAACCCATTGGTTTCCATTTGAATTGTCTCTGACCAGGGATAACAGATAAGAGGGGAAAACATGAGACAAGGAAAAATCTAGTTTGAGTAGTAGGATAAAAATGACACTGTAGAAGTCACTGTGTAGATGCAACAGAATATAGCCCAAACAGCTAAACAGCATCCACTAATGTACATGCACACAAGGCCTCAACAATACAGGTGCAAACAATGCCTCAACTGTCGATGTGAAAATCTAACATATGAAGAGAGGGGCTAATCATCAGGTTGCGTGTGTTGGATATTACTGCTAAGAGAGAGATTGTAAGAAGATAACTTTGTGATGTACAAAGCTCCCTCCTTCCAAAAGAAAGAAAAGATAAACAGGGCAATGCTTGAGCTGCAGCCAATTGCTTAATGAGCAGTGTGATATATACTCCCTCCGTTCCTAAATATAAGACCTTTTAGAGATTCCAAATATGGACTACATACGTAGCAAAATGAGTTGATCTACACTCTAAAATATGTATACATACATCCGTTTGTAGTCCGTATTGATATCTCGCTTATATTTAGAAATGGAGGGAGTATTTGATAAATATGGATAAGAAGAACAAAAAAAGTGGCTGATGAAACACATGGTAGGAGTGAAGGCCGGCCTAATCACGAGGCAGAAGAAAGAGGGTTCAGTGGCACTGCTCTGCTATGAACTCTTGGAACTCACTCTCTGTTTCCACCCAACGCGCGCACCAAATCAGCTACCTATTACGAGGATCTAAACGGAAGGGGATTGGATCAACGGAAGATGAGCGAGATCCACGGTGGGATACCTGACGGGCGTGAGCAGCGGTGAGCAGGACAAGGGAGACCGGCGGCGGCGGCGGCGGCGACTATGGTTGTGCAGCAGCAAGCTCGGGCGGCGGGGTCAACAACCGGAGTGCCGTCTTGCGTTTCGATTCTGAACCATTGTTGGGGATGGGAAAATAGAAGCAGCAACGAGTAGGGATGAGGGATTGAGGAAAGGGTAAACAAGAATACTGTTGGAGCATCTCCGACCGGACTTGCAAATCCGGCCAAACACGCCTCAAATTAGCTAGTCTGCATTCGAGCCTCAAATTAGCCGGTTTGTATTTAAGTCTCTCATATTTCAACCCTTAGATCCATACAAAGCATTAAAAAATCATACGTACTGCATACTATGTACTATCCTTGCTAATTTTCATCGTCGGAGATGTCCACGACGACGGTGCCAGGCACCGGCTAGACGGGCGGGTAGGAGGGCTCCAGCTCATCCCCTCCTACTCAACCTCATCCATGTAGGAGAGCATCTCTGCCTCCTCTGCAGCCTACTGCGCCTCCATCTTCTGCCGGCGACGACGTTTGGCCTCCGCAACCAACTCCAAGCGGAGGGAATCGAGGATGGCCTGCAGATCCGCGTCGCCAGCGTCCCCCACATCCTCCTCCTCCTCCACCACCACCACCACCACCACCACCTCCTCCTCCTCCTCCTCCTCCTCCATTTCATCCTCCGGATGCACTGCATTCGGAGGTAGCTCCGCGGCGATACGAGCTTGTGCGTTACCCGAATCTGCTCAAGGAGCTCGAGCCGGCGCTCCAGCATTAGAAATGGCTTGCTCCTCATCCGACGGCATGGGGGCATGGCTACTAGGCAGACAAGGGAGTGGAAAGTGGCAGTGGCGGTGGACAGGCGGAGAAAAAATATGAATGGTAGGGTTTCAACGTCGTCGGTCGGATTAAATAGCCGGGCTAGGCACTACGCGGCCCGCCCGAGCGGTGACATCGATCCAACGGAGGAGACGAGCTTCGGACCGCGGGTTTCCTGTCGTTTCCGCATGGGACTCCGTCGTCGGTCCGATGTGGTGGGCGCGCCCCGGCGCCCCCATATCTGCCTCATATTTGGGCTAGATATGAGGGGTGACGAAGCTAGTGTAAGAGGTTCGAATTCGACCTCTCGATAATAAAGTATATTTGATTCTTCTCGAAAGTATCTATAAATTTTTTATTATTTCATGCTATTATAATATCAATTTTAAATACCTTTTATAGCAATTTTTCTGGGCTAACCTATTAATTCAGTGCTCAGAGCGAGTTGTTGTTTTCTACATGTTTTTGACTTTTCAGAAAATCCATATCTAAGGAGGTCAAAATATACCAAGGATTTAATACGATTTTTTTAAGTTATGAAGATTCCAGAAAATGCCGAGAGAAGCCAGGGGGTCATCCGCCCCCACGCGGCCAAGCCAGGCGAGCAGGGGCCCACCCACGTGGAGAGGCCGTGTGGGGTCAATGGGCCCCTCTGGTCCGAACATTTGCTGGCATTTTGAGGGTCCGCATTGGAGATGCCCTTAGCGGGGTTTCCCTCGAAAAATTGAACACTAAAAAAGAGGAGAGGCCAAAGATATTTACACATGAATTTGTTTTTTGTTGTTGTTGTGTAGCTCAACTCTTCAAGTATCTCATCATGAAACTTTACATACATGTAGAATACAGCCTTAAGTACTTGTGTATACTTTCATATATTTTGTGAACTTAAAAAAATATGATTAATATTTAAAAGAAACAGAAAGGGGCTCCAAAACACCCCACTCTAAAAGATGAGCCCTCAAGAGCACACAGTTTCAGCCCTTATACAGACAAGCCATGAAACTTAGTGAGCAAAATACGAACGCCGGATAATTCGAATTACACACGGCGAGTTTCCACTTTCCATGCTCTGTGATATCTACTGATGCCCTGTTACACACACATAGATAATAATCATAAGTAGAACTCTGATATATTCAAGCAAATGAAGCTAGCTCCTTTCTGAAGATAATAGAAGTGACACGATAACTATATCGCTCGTCTTCAATGATAACTTGAAAGTAAGCCATAGTAAGAAAAGCAGTAAATCGCCCAGATAACTATAACGTTCATCTTCAATGATAACTTGAAAGTAAGCCTTAGTAGAAAAGCAATGAATCGCCCAGGCGATGGACTAGTGCTCAAATGTACAAGGTAATCTGCTAAGTGCTAATCTGGCGCTTTATAAGCAACTTAGAAGCTGTGATAATCTGGCGCTTTATAAGCAAAAGCTGCTAAGTGCTAACAAACAGACTGTACCCTACATTAGCATTTTTCAGTTCAAAGCAACGAAACTTGGGGCATACTCATGTACAAGCACAATGTAGGGTTTCCACATTATATCATTATGTTGTCACTGAAAATCAATGATCCTAAAGTGCGGTTCTACAAATTAACCCACAGTATAACCTAGGGATCAACATTATATATGTTCCAGCAATCGACACCCCCCCCCCCCCCCACTGTATTGAGCAAGGATGAGTAACCTTTTTCTCTTCGGCAAATCGTTATTCTGAATGCATGTTATGGAATGGTTAAGTGGAGAGCTTATTTTGGATCTTTGAGAAGACAGCAGCAGTACATATTTCGATACAAATAAAACTTATACAGAGGATTCGTTTTGAAAGAAAGTAATTGCAGTACCTTGAAGGTTATTAGTTAGTGCAGGACCAGTAAACATTCGGTCTGCCAACACTGGTCTTTTTAAGCCTTCATCTGCCTAAGTTTGTTATGTGTGCTCCTGCCAAAAAAACTTCACTAGGCCCTCTACCAGAAACAAAACAAAAAGGTTCTTACCCAGATGTATCCCGTATGTTCATCAAGTACATGAAGTATGGAGAAGCATTTACTACCAAGGAATATGCCAGTAAACGTGCACGATGCAAGTGGTTGTGAATCCCATGTTGGGAATGTCTTCTCATCAGATCATCAATTGGCACCAACATCATCTCAGAGAAAGACATTCCACAAGCACATGATATAAAATGCCCTTCCTTGAAAACTTTTCAACCGCTAGAGTATCTAAAGAAAAAGATGGTAACTGTGCAGTAACTTTTTAGTCAAGGGAGGAGGTCCGCCTCAGCTCAGTGAGTATCTTTCCCCTTGGTTGTATCTTTAGTGCCAAGATCTCTTCCCAAGCTGCTTCTCGGCGTGATTGAAAATGTAATGCCATGTATAGTCATTATGAGTACTACTGTTTGCTTTACCGATAGCTCTTGGTGGAACAGTCTTAAGGCTTCTCGTGCTTCTGAGGGCATCGATTGGCGCAGTGGCCTTCTTCCTTGCAATGGAAGCATGTAACCACTCGTGTTGATGTGTTGTCTACTGTAACCAAAGGACTAGACTTGTGGACGGTCTATGATTGATGTTTCAACGGACACTTCTTGCGCCTGTGCCCTTCCTCACCACACCTTACACATCGGACATTCGATTTACGCTTCATTTCTGATGATTTCTGGCCCTTCTGAGGGCATTTCTTGGCTTTGTGGCCTTCTTCATTGCATAAGGAGCATATAAACACTCGTGTTGGACAGCTCTTGGCCCTGTGCCCTTCCTGACCACAGCTAACACATCGAAGAACCCACTTCATTTCTGATGAACGTTTAGCAGTACCTGATGAACGTTTAGCAGTACCAGGGTCCTGTTCTTCCAATACTTTGGACATGTTGGAGGATGTAGCTATAGTGCTGTTCTCTTCTAATTCTTTTGACGTGTTGCCAGATATAGCTCCAAACTTCTGCGGACACATACGGGCATCGTGACCTTCTTCACGGCATGTAAAGCACATACTTTTCTTCCCTTCTGTTTTTGTTTTACATGTTCTAACCATTGGACTAGACTTGTTGGGGGTCAGTACTTTTGCTTTTGAGGGGCAACACTGATCGTGATATATCGGCTTCCTTTCTGATGATTGTTTAGCAGTACCTGTATCAGGGTCCCGTTCTTCTAATTCTTTGGACAGGTTGGCCGATGTAGCTATAGTGTTGCTCTCTTCAAATTCTTCGGACTGGCCGGGGCTGTTCTGAGGACACTGAAAGGCAAAGTGACCTTCTTCATGGCATGTAAAGCAAATTGGACTAGACTTGTTGGCGGTCAGTACTTTTCCTTCTGATTTTGCGTAACACTTGGCAGGTGTAGATGATGGGTTGCGTTGTTTTGATAGTGCAAGCCGCAGAGCGGCT
The DNA here is from genome assembly GCA_021605145.1 of Aegilops bicornis. NCBI lineage: Eukaryota > Viridiplantae > Streptophyta > Magnoliopsida > Poales > Poaceae > Aegilops > Aegilops bicornis. The sequence goes on from CM038673.1 coordinate 97,855,327, forward strand.
TGGAAGTTCTCTCTCTGACCCTGAAATGCCTCAGTCAATACTGAATTCAAGGGGCATTGGGCAAGATAATGATCCTGACATTCACAGATAAAGCATTTAACTTGGCTTAAACGGCACTCTCCATCGTCATGATACTCGTCACAGCTTGAGCAACCGAGACCATGTGTACTGGTAGTATGCCCTATCTCTCCACAGCGGGTGCAAGCGCGATTCTCCGACTTGTTCTGCTGGCAACACCACATGCTACAGTGGCCATTTTTGCTACAGACTGCGCAAATGATTTTGTGCTCTTGGTCCTTGAAATGGCACTCGGAACTGTAATGTCCTTCATTGCCACAGACCAAACAAGTGATTACCCCGTTCTTTTTGTCCTGAAGGTACCTACTTTCCAGGTCTTGTTGGTATGGGCTGGACATCAGAAAGAATCGATCTCCTGAAACATGGAAATCATTTTGCATCCCTAGCGAGGGGGTGAGTGAACCACCATCCCGTGTAGGCCTCTGTTGCGGATGGTGGCCTTGGTACCCAAAGGAATGCCATGCCATGTGCTTCGCTGTATGTTCATGTTTGTTCTTCCACTTTCTTTTTGACCCGATCTCCTGACTCTTGGCAGATGATCCATTGGTTTCCATCTGAATTAACTGTTTCTCAACAGGGGTAACAGATAAGAGGGGAAAACATGAGACAAGAAAGAAAATGCAGGTTGAGGAGTATGATAAAATGAATGATATTCTAGACACTGCTGTGTAGATGCAACAGAATATAGCCCATAGAGCTAAACAGCATCCACTGATGTGCATGCATACAAACAATGCCTCAACTATATAATATAGGTGCAAAGCAATGCCTCAACCATATACTACTTGTGTTTGAGCAAAGGTGTTGATATCCTCCTACTGCCGATGCGAAAAATCTAACATGTGAAGAACAGCATAACTCTCTGATGTACAAAGCTCTGTCCTTTGTAAAGAAAGAAACGACTAACAGGGCAATTGCTTCAGTAGCAGTCAATTTTGCTTGTTTTGTGCTGCCAGAAGCAACAGCAAATTGCTTAATGAGCAGCGTGATATACTAATAAGATACGAAAGAGGGGGGATGAACAAATCGGATTCAAGACCTAATCATGAGGTAGAAGAAGAGGGTTCAGTGGGAGGGACTGCTCTGCTCGGTAGGCTTAGAATCCATTCACCGTTTCAACCTACCGCATGCACCAAATCACCTCCCGAATTACTCGATGCAGGCCGCAGGCGGGATAATCGGTCTAAATGGAAGGGGAATGGATCTAGAAAAGATGAGGGAGATACACGAGGAGCGTAAGGCCTACCTGAGGGGATGGGAGTGGGTAGGGGGAGCAGGAGAAGGGAGCCCCGGCGGCGGCGGCGGCGACGCCGGTGGCGAATTGGTGGCGGCGGGGTCAACAGCCGGACTGCAGCGTAAACAAGGGTCTTTCTTCTTCTTTTTTTTCCTTGCTTCTTCTCGTCTACGGACCACAATAGCGGGCCTGCCCATTTTAGAGCGGGTGCTCGCTACGTTTCTTTTTTCTTTTTTGGTTCCTTTTATTCTTTCTTCGATTTGTTTTGTTTTTCACTGGTTTTCTTTGGGTTTTTTATTTTTTTTTTCTTCGCTTTACTTTGTTTTCTCATTGGTTTTATTTTGGTTTATTCTTTCTTCCGCTATGCTTTGTTTTCTCAATAGGTTTTCTTTTTCTTTTTAGTCGGGTTTTATCAGTTTTCATTTTTTTTCAACGCATGTCTACTTTTTCTCGCTACACAATGTACATTTTATAGCACACATGATACAATTTTATGATACACGCTAGACATTTTCCAAATGGGTGACAAATAACTTTTTTAAACCCATGTTTTGAACACTTTTTAAATTCATGGGATTTTTTTTCAAATACACGTAAACATTTCTTTTAAACTAATCCCCCCGATCCATATTAATTGTCGCTGATTTAGTACAAATTTGCAATAGATCAGCGATGATTAATATGAAATGGACGGCATAAACATTGCTTTTACATTGTACATTTTTAATAAAAATGGAAACACGCGGATATTTATTGAAAGTCATGATACAATTTTTCATGGAAAAGTTTTAACCAACATGATTTTTTTCTTACATATTTTATATATCATTTTTAAAATGCATGGACATTTTCATGATATGCGGGAATGTTTCCATCAAATTTGATATACATTTTGAGTGGCACAAAACAATTTTTTTTGCATTATCAAAAATAGAATAAAATTTTGTATGCACTTTTTAATAATTTCGCATGCATTTTCTTTAAACACGGGAAGTTTTTTATTGCCACAAATATTTTTTTGAATGTTGTCAACTTTTACTTTTTTTAGGGATATCAACATTTGAATACACTTTCTCTCTCGCCAGGGTTTGTTCCTTCTCTCGCTGACTTCGCTAGTGTAGAGCTTTCTCTCCTCCTATTCATCCACCCTCACTGATGAGGACATCCCAACCATGGACACCACACCACCAATCACCAACGGGACAATTACAAGAAGTCGCGTAATGCAAATATATGATCAGGTGAACACTAACTTAAGTTTACCATTTGACCTTGAAAACATGGTTGTGCCTCCACCTCCTTTGTTGTTGGTTGAACTCAGGTGCAATGTCAAAGAAGGCCAAACACATTTCAATTCGTGCAAAACAATGTTTTATGGTGAAGAAACAAAGTTAGGAGTTCATGAAGAAATGAGTTGTCTGTTGAGGAAACAGTGTTCCGACTCTGGCGAAACAATGTTTTGCACGAGTTTGGATATCCCAACTTGCGAAAGGTTTCCAGAACTCGAGTTTGCTGCTGAAGGAAACATTGTTCGACCCTAGTGAACAATATTTGGTTGGGAACTGCCAACCACCTCCGACGAGAGATTTCCAGAAGATACCTCATTAAGTCTCGAAGCCATTTAGTCCTACCAAAGCCGGTTCTCTTTCACATCTAAGTTGGTTCCCAAAGCTAGTTTTGTTTTCACACCTATCCAGGGGGGTTGTCCCGATTATAAATAGGCTAGCTCTTCACTTCGTTGGGGACTTTGCCATTTCTATCAAAAACCCAAGACATAGACTCTTCCTGAGATTGGAGAGGTCTTGTTATCCTTATTCTCGTGATTCCTTAAGAAATTGCTCCTAATTCGTGCTCCACAAGTAGATCGTATTGTGTGGGTTAGAGTTCGTGGTTTCCCTTGCGGATTGCACCTATCCCGTGCTCCCCGACTTGAGCGTGGTTGTGTGGGGTAGTATTACGGGTTGTGGATCAGCGAATGTTCGGATTGCAGACTTCGATGAGCATCCTCCTCGTCGGGTCATAATCTCTTATTTTTTGTTTTTCGGTTGCTTGCAACTAGTTATCCGCATCCATTTATCGATTCTATGCCGTGAAGATCGGACCTCCCCATGTACACCCTCTTCTCCGAAGACGGTGTCGCATCACTCACCATGAATTCCGCTCGGGTTGATCCAGGCGGTCTCTGCAATGTTGTCCAGCCTTGGTGATGCGTGGCAACAACGGGGTTCAAGGAGTTTCTCCAAGTAGATTGATTAGTGTTTTGTGATCAGCAATCCGTCGGATTTTTCATCACAGAAGAGGGGAATGGATGATCTTGAGGGTATGATGGAAAGATTGGGTCTCTTGAGGAAGACATCAACAATGCTGTGTTCGAGAGGGAAGGACCACCATTGAAAAATACTTCACGGCGGGTTGATTTAGCCAAGATCCAAAAAATAAGGAATACTTCTAGTTTTGTTTTTTTTTTCAAAAATACGCCTTCAGTCAGGGAGCCAGTGTAGGAGGTTCGGATTCGACATCTCGAACATAATATATATTTGATGTATCTCAAACGTATCCATAAAATTTTATTGTTTCATGCTATTATAATATCACTTTGAATACTATACATAGCAAAAAGAAAATCCCAGACTAACCTATTAATTCAGTGGCCAAAGCGAGTTGTTGTTTTCTACATGTTTTCGACTTTTCAAAAAATCCATACCTACGAAGGTCAAATTATACCGGGGATTTAATATGATTTTTTCCAAGTTATGAAGATTTCAGTAAATTCCGAGAGGGGCCAGGTGTGGTCCCCACACGGCCAAGCCAGAAAGCCAGGGGCCCACATGCGTGGGGCAGCCATGTGGGGCCCCTCGGTCCAGATATTTGCTAGCGTTTTGAGGGTCCACATTGGAGACGCCCTTAGCAGGGTTTCCCCTAAAAAATTAAACATTTAAAAAAGGAGAGGCCAAATATATTTACACATGAATTTGTTTTTTGTTGTTTCTGTGGAGCTCAACTTGAATATCTCATCATGAAACTTTACACACATGTAGAATACATCCTTAAGTACTTGCGTATACTTCCATATATTTTATAAACTTAAAAAAAATATGATTTGTAATTAAGAAAAAAAACAAAAAGGGGCTCCAAAACACCCCACTCTCAAAGATGAGCCCTCAAGAGCCCACAGTTTCAGCCCTTATACAGACAAGCCATGAAACCTAGTGAGCAAAATATGAACGCCGGATAATTCGAATTACACACGGCGAGTTTCCACTTTCCATCCTCTGTGCTGTCTACTGATGCCCTGTTACACACACATGGATAATAATCATAAGTAGAACTCCGAAATATTCAAGCAAATGAAGCTAGCTCCTTCTTTCTGAAGATAATAGAAGTGACACGATAATAACTTGAAAGTAAGCAGCAAGCAAAGCAGGGAATCGCCCAGGCGATGGACTAGCGCTCAAATGTTGGTTCTATACCTAATTTTACATTACTGTACAAGGTAATCTGCTAAGTGCTAATCTGGCGCATTATAAGCAAAAGCTGCTAAGTGCAAACTAACAGACTGTACCCTACATTAGCATTTTTCAGTTCAAAGTCCAAACTTCTTTGACTATACAAGCAACAAAACTTGGGGCATACTCATGTAGAAGTTCAATGTAGGGTTTCCACGTTTTCAGGCTAGAATGGAATTCTATGATTATATCATTATGTAGTCACTGAAAATTAATGATCCTAAAGTGCGGTTCCACAAATTAACCACAGTATAACTTATGGATCAACATTATCTATGTTCCAGCAATCGACCCCCCATGTATTGAGCAAGGATGAGTAACCATTTTCTCTTCGGCAAATCGTTATTCTGAATGCATGTTATGGAATGGTCAAGTGGGGAGCTTATTTTGGATCTTTGAGAAGACAACAGCAGTACGTATTTCGATACAAATAACACTTATACAGAGGATTCGTTTGAAAGAAAGCAATTGCAGTACTTTGAAGGTTATTCGTTAGTGAACATTCAGTCTGCCAACACTAGTCTTTTCAAGCCTTCGTTAGGGCCGGGTCCAAGGCCAGGTCCGGGTCGGCCCGTTCCCATCCTGATGCCTAAGTTAGTAAATTTGTTATGTGTGCTCCTGCCAAAAAAACTTCACTAGGCCCTCTACCAGAAACAAAACAAAAGGTTCTTACCCAGATGTATCCCGTACACTTGTTCACCAAGTACATGAAGTATGGAGAAGCATTTACTACCAATGAATATGCCAGCAAACATGCACAATGCAAGCGGCTGTGAATCCCGTCTTGGGAATGTCTTCTCATCAGATCGTCAATTGGCATCAACATCATCTCAGAAAAAGACATTCCGAAAACACATGATATAAATGCCCTTCCTTGACAACTTTCAACCGCTAGAGTATCACAAGAAAAAGACGGTAACTGTGCAGTAACTTTTTGGTCAAGGGAGGAGGTCTGGCTCAGCTCAGTAAGTATCTTTCCCCCTTGGTTGTATCTTCAGTGCCAAGATCTCTTTCCCAAGCTGCTTCTCGGCGTGATTGAAAATGTAATGACATGTATAGTCATTATGAGTACCACTGTTTGCTATACCGATAGCTCCTGGTGGAGCAGTCTTAATGCTTCCGGTGCTTCTGAGGGCATCGTTTGGCGCAGTGGCCTTCTTCCTTGCAACGGAAGCATGTAACCACTCATGTTGATGTGTTGTCTACTGTAACCAAAGGACTAGACTTGTGCACGGTCCATGATTGATGTTTCAACGGACACTTCTTGCGCCTGTGCCCTTCCTCACCACACCTTACACATCGGACAATCGATTTAGGCTTGTTGGCGGCCAGTACTTTTCCTTCTGATTTTGCGGAACACTTGGGAGGTGTAGATGATGGGTCGCGTTGTTTTGATAGTGCAAGCCGCAGAGCAGCTTGGAAGTTCTCTCTCTGACTCTGAAATGCCTCAGTCAATACTGAATTCAAGGGGCACTTAGCAAGATAATGATCCTGACACTCACAAAGAAAGCATTTAACACCGCCCAATCGGCACTCTCCATCCTCATGATACTCGTCACAGCTTGAGCAACTGAGACCATGTGTACTGGTACTGTGCCCTATCTCTCCACAGCGGGTGCAAGCGCGATTCTCCGACTTGTTCTGCTGGCAACACCACATGCTACAGTGGCCATTTTTGCCACAGACTGCGCAAATGATTTTGTGCTCTTGGCCCTTGAAATGGCATTTACGACTGTAATGTCCTTCCTTGCCACAGACCAAACAAGTGATTACCCCGTTCTTTTTGTCCCGTGCAGGCCTCTGTTGCGGATAGTGGCCTTGGTACCCAAAGGAATGCCATGCGATGTGCTTCGCTGTATGTTCATGTTGGTTCTTCCACTTTCTTTTTGACCCGATTTCCTGACTCTTGGCAGATGATCCATTGGTTTTCATCTGAATTAACTGTTTCTGGACAGGGGTAACAGATAAGAGGGGAAAACATGAGACAAGAAAGAAAATGTAGTTTGAGGAGTATGATAAAATGAATGATATTCAAGACGCTGCTGTGTAGATGCAACAGAATATAGCCCATCAGTGGCGGAGCCAAGGAGGGACGAGCAGGGGCCAGCCCATCCCCGATACTCTTGGAGCTGGTGTACGCAACCAGCAAAATCACGCGTTCAAGCATAGACGGCTGCGGCGCCGTATGCCCTTTCCACCGCCGCTGCCCATCAGCTTCTGATCTCCCCACTTTGCCGCTCACAATCTGATTTGTACGACGACTCAGCAACGCAACGTACTTCATAGCTTCAGCCAACGAACTAGCAGGTTCACACATCACACTATACTAATCTCTCTCACTTCTCATCTCGTATCAGTGTTGAAACTATATATATATCAGATTTTATTTGTTTTGTTTTCTCATTTGAGATTCTATCAAGAATTCATACCTTGTACGTGTCCTAAAATTACCGTGATGCAAATTATCTTGTATGAGTTTATATTTATTGATGCAAAAAAATTCTATGGGGACCTTACACAGTAGCTAATTCTGAAATTGAAATTCTTCAACTATGAGGGGAAAAATGCAGCCAAACACCATTAATATTAATTCATTTTTTAAGCTAGTTACTTCTAAAATTGAAATTCCTCAACCATGAAGAGAGATAACGCTGCCAAACCGCATTAAGATTAATTTGTTTTCGAAGCCAGTTGCTTCAAATTCTTGACATACTGAAGTTGTTAATGATGCTGACGTGCTATAAATATCTTTTACACTGGATTTTTTATCTACTTAGCTTGTCCCCCCTATACTCAAATCCTGGCTGCGCCCCTGTAGCCCATACAGCTAAACAGCATCCACTGATGTGCGTCCATACAAGCAATGCCTCAAGTATATAATATAGGTGCAAAACAATGCCTCAACCATATACTTGTGTTTGCGCAGAGGTGTTGATATCCTCCTACTGCCGATGCGAAAAATCTAACATGTGAAGTGAGAGACTGTAACAGCATAACACTGTGATGTGATGTACAAAGCTCTGTCCTTTGTAAAGAAAAAAACGACTAACAGGGCAATTGCTTGAGGAGCGGAGATATGAAAGAGGGGAAAAATTAGTGACGGATGAAGAAATAGGACCCAAGACCTAATCATGGGGGAGAAGAAGAGGGACTGCTCTGCTCGGTAGGCTAGGAATTCAATCGCTGTTTCAACCTACCGCATGCACCACATCACCTACCGGATTAGTAGATGCAGGCGGGATAATAATCGATCTAAAATCTAAATGGAAGGGCGATGGATCAAGAAAAGACGGGGGAGACACACGAGGAGATGGGGAGCGGAAGGCCTACTACCTGAAAGCAGTGGAGTGGTAGCGGGGAGCAGGAGAAGGGAGCCCCGGCGGCGGCGGCGGCGATGGCGGTGGCGAATTGGTGGCGGCGGGGTCAACAGCCGGCGGCGGCGCTCTCGGTTTTGGTTGGGAGTTGAAGCAAGCAGGCAGGCAGTGGGGAATTACCTAACGGACCGACAGTAGCGGGCCTGCTCCGGGTTTTTTCCTTTTTTTTTCTTTTTGGGTTCCTTTTATTTTTTTCTTCGATTTGTTTTGTTTTTCACTAGTTTTCTTTCGGGTTTTTTTCTTCACTTTACTTTTGCTTGTTTGTTTTCTCATTGGTTTTCCTTTTTTTTATTCTTTCTTGTGCTATACTTTGGTTTCTTTGTTTTCTCATAGGTTTTCTCCGGTTCCTTTAGGTTTTCTTCGTTTTTCTTTTTTTGTTTCTTACTCATTCTTTATCGAATTTCCTTTTTAACACATGTCAAATTTCTCTCAGTACACAATGTACATTCTAGAGCACACGTAATACAATTTTATGATACAACCTAGACATTTTTCAAATGCGTGACATATACCTTTTTACTTGCATGTTTTCACCACCTTTTGAATACATGAGACTTTTTTTTCAAATACATGTAGACATTTTTCAAAACATATGACTAAATCAACAATAATTAATATGAATCAGACGGCATGAACATTGTCTTTACGTTGTAACACGCAAATATTTTTGAAAATGCCACGATACGATTTTTAGTGGAATTTTTTTAACCAAAATTATTTTTTTTCTTATATATTTTATATATCATTTTATAAATGCATGCACAATTTCTTAATATGCGGGAATGTTTCCATCAAAAGTGATGTACATTTTTAATGTCACAAAACATTTTTTTACATTATGCAAAAATAAATGTGTACAGATTTTTAATAATTTCGCATACATTTGTTTTTTAAACATGGGAATTTTTTTTATATTGACGCAAACATATTTTTAATGTTATCAACTTTTACTTAAAGCCATACCAACAAAAAATAAACTATACCAAGTGAAACAAAATTGAATATATGATTAATATTTTTTTCAAATACATGTTTTGATGACTAATTTTTTCGAATTAGATGCAGGCGGGATGATAATCGGTCTAAATGGAAGGGGAATGGATCAAGAAAAGACGAGGGAGATACACGAGGAGATGGGGGCGCAAGGCCTACTACCCGAGGGCAGGGGAGTGAGTAGCGAGGAGCAGGAGAAGGGAGCCCCAGCGTCGGCGGCGGCAATGATGATAACGGTGGCGAGTTGGTGGCGGCGGGGTCAACAGGCGGACTCCTCTGCTGTTTTTTGGTTGGGAATTGAAGCAAGGCTCAGGGACTTGCTGTCAAAAAAGAAAAGAAAAAACAAGGCTGAGGGGATTACCTTTCCGGTTCCTTCCTTCCTTCTCGTCTACGGATGACAGTAGGGGCCTGCCCATTTCAGTGCGGGTGCTCGCTTTGTTCTCGCTCGTAGTGGTTGCTTCGCTCGCTTTGGGTTTTTTTTTCGGTTTTTCTTTTTCTTTTTTTTTGTACCTTTTCTTTTTTTCTTTCGTTTGTTTTGTTTTCACTGGTTATCTTTGTTTTTTTCTTCACTTTACTTTGGTTCCTTTGTTTTCTCATTGGTTTTCCTTTGTTTTATTCTTTCTTTCTCTACACTTTGGTCTATTTGTTTTCTCATAGGTTTTCTTTGTTTCATTTTGGGTTTTCTTCGTTTTTTTTGCTTTTATTTTTTGCCTATTAGCCAGTTTTTACTGGTTTTATTTTTTTCAACGCATGTCTATTTTTTCCAGTACACATTGTACATTTTAGAGCACACATGATACAATCTTATGATACAAACTAGACATTTTTTAAATGTGTGAGATATATCAAAAAGCAAACATTTTTTAATACACCTACATTTTTATGAAATTTCAAACTTTTTTTGAATATGATAATTTTTGAAATTCCACACATTTTTGAAAAAAGTGAACAATTTTCGGAATTCAGAACTATTTGTGAACATCTTTTGATATTTTAGAATATTTTTTAAAATCCTGAACAATTTCTTAAGTTACCAAACATTATTTGGAAATCATGAAAAAAATTAAAATTGGGATAGATTTTTAAAAACAAAAGATTGAAAATTCCAAATATTTTTTAAAACAAGAACGAAAATTTAAAGTATGAACAAATTTTAAAATTCTGAGCTAAAACAGAACAATAGAAAGTAACAAAAAGCCCAAGAAAACCGTCAGACAAAAACAACAACAAATAAACAGAAAAGAAAATAAATAAATAAAGTGGAATCATCTAGAAAGTTCCTAAAACTGGTAACACCATAGTCATAATCTTTCAAAAAAAGGGAAATCATGTAGACAGTAAATGAGTCGGTTCATTCAACTACCTATGCATTTTAATTGGGGTTTGTCTTATAATGTAGAGAATCCTTGTATTAATCTCTAGAGATGTTGTCGGAGGTGAATTTTAGACCTTTGTGAAGAAAGTATATTTTCAAAAATCTAGAAAAAATCAATAAAAATAACCCGAAGGGACTTGCTAAAAAAGTATAATGAGGATCCTGTCTTTCATGTGCACTATCCGAATAACTTCCTCCATTTGACATACTCCAGGTCCATGTGAGGACTGAGGATTACAAAAGTTTGGTCAAACTTCATGACATTTGACTTGAGTGCAGAGTTAAAAAAAAAGAGAGAGTATAAGGGCATTTTCAACAATGTCCCTTAAGATGGACACGGTATTTGTCTGCGGAGACGAGTCCGCGAACTGCAATACGGAACCAGCCATACAACGCTTATAAGTGCAGACATAATTTACATAAACCGGACGATATCTGAGGCGGCGGCAACTCCTCCTTGACACGGGCTCATGGCAGCGAGAGGCGGTGCCGGACCACGATCCTAGACTGACTGCTCGATCAAGAGCTCAATGTGCTGCCAATTGGGTACAGAAGGCGTCCGGAAATGTCAATTCAAACGTTTGCGGTCGACCTTAGAAATGCCCCGTATTTATGTTTTGTTTTTCGAGGGATTGCCCTGTGTTTATGTGATTTTCACCAAGCCCAACGGGCGCAAATGGCAATGCACGAGGTGTCTCGAAATTCCATCAGGGCGAAAAGGGGCTTTGTCAGAGCTGAAAAGTCCCACGTGACCGGCTCCCGATTCTAAAAATCGTAACATGATGAGCGAATGACCAAAACGCCCTTCCCATCCTACCCAACCATATATCAGGGATCCATCTGGATTGGTTGGACTCTTCTCTGGCCGCCGTCCGCCTCCGCCTCCGCCCGTTTGAGCTTCCCCGTCCGTCCTCCTCCTCCTCTTTGCTCGATTCAAATGTTCAAATACCCCCAGCATTGCTGAGCTGGGTTCTGGTGGTGTGGACCTGCCTGAAATTCCCCATCTTGAATCGCTCGCCGGTCTAGTGCGCATTGCATCTAGCTCGAGCGAATGAGGAGGCTCGAGGCGGCGGCGCTGCTGCTGGCCGCGGCGGCGGCTGTGCTGGTGCTGGCGGGGGCGGCGGAGGGGCTGGGGGTGAACTGGGGCACGCAGGCGTCGCACCCTCTGCCGCCCAAGGTGGTGGTGCAGCTGCTCAAGGACAACGGCATCAAGAAAGTGAAGCTCTTCGAGACCAACCTGGAGGCCATGAAGGCGCTCGCCGGCAGCGGGGTCGAGGTCATGCTCGCCATCCCCAACGACATGCTCCACCGCATCGCCGGCGACTCGGGCGCCGCCAAGGACTGGGTCAAGCGCAACGTCAAGCGCTTTGACTTCGACGGCGGCGTCGTCATCAAGTAACCTCTCCCTTCCCTTTCTCTCATCAGCCGTCGCCGTCGCCCTGCTTCATTTTCTACCTTATCTTAGCACAAGTGCAAATATTCGGCGTGATATTGTCACCAACCATTTCCATTTGGGTGCAGCACTAGCACACCACACCACCAAACACAGTGGCGACAGCGATGATACATTTCATGCTTCAGTTTCCTCTTCTTCCTGCACACAATATATTGTAATTCGGTGAAGATCTGCAGAGCATCAGTGTGTCTATAAAATGAATGAGGGTTGGAGGGGGACAGTGGTCAGTGGAGGAGATTGTTGGGACGATTTGGTTGGTCGTGCTGTGCAAACGAAGGGATCATATTCTTTTCTTTTGGTGGGCCATCTTAACAGCATGGATAATTCAGTGGGGTGGCTGTCAATTGTCATAGTTTCACAATTAGTGTGTTGAAACTCAATAGAGTTCCATCTATTTTTCTTGACAGATTGGTACGATTTATATGTGCTTCATTGACAGTGGTAGCTTTAGGACATACTGGAATTCAGGGTAAAGGAAATGTGTGCGTGTTATTTGCAAAAAACACAGAAAGAAAACTGTAGCATGTCTAAGAGTAACTCTCGCCATATTGGACCGATCGGCATAATAACCGTCAGTCGATATGGCAATACTGGAATTCAGGATAAAGGAGATGTGTGGAGTTTAATTATGCCAATAACTTACTGTAGCCAATAATTCAATGTTGAGTTTTGGACATTTTCAGGCGCTTACTGAACCTGCAACATGAAAGAAGTGAGTTTTTCTCTTCAGGATGCTGCCTTACAGAGCCACAATGCCGGAACTTGAACATAAAACAAGAGTTTTGTTCTGATTCTTACTACTCCATGGTCTGCTGCAGGTACGTGGCCGTGGGCAACGAGCCATTTTTGGAAGCGTACAAGGGGTCGTTCATGAAGGTCACCTTGCCGGCGCTGGAGAACATCCAGAACGCGCTCAACGACGCGGGCGTGGGCGACCGGATCAAGGCGACGGTCCCTCTGAACGCCGACGTGTACAACTCCCCGGCCAGGAACCCCGTGCCGTCGGCGGGCCGCTTCCGCGCCGAAATCTCCGGCGTCATGACGGACATGGTCAAGTTCCTGGCCAAGAACAAGGCGCCCTTCACCGTCAACATCTACCCCTTCCTCAGTCTCTACCTCGACGACAACTTCCCCCTGGACTTCGCCTTCTTCGACGGCGGCGCGACGCCGGTGAACGACAACGGCGTGATGTACACCAACGTGTACGATGCCAACTTCGACACGCTGGTGGCGGCGCTGGCGGCGGTGGGGCACGGGGACATGCCGATCATTGTCGGCGAGGTCGGCTGGCCCACGGACGGCGACAGGCACGCCAAGGCGTCCCACGCGCGGCGCTTCTACGACGGGCTGCTGAGGCGGCTGGCGGCGAACCGAGGCACGCCGGCGAGGCCGAACCGGCACATCGAGACGTACCTGTTCGGGCTGGTGGACGAGGACCGGAAGAGCGTGCAGCCGGGCAGCTTCGAGCGGCACTGGGGCATCTTCCGGTACGACGGGCAGCCCAAGTTCGGCATGGACCTCAGCGGGCAGGGCCGCCGGGACGCGATGCTGGTGCCGGCCAAGGGCGTGCAGTACCTGTCCAGAACGTGGTGCGCGCTCAACCCCAAGGCCAGCAGGGACGATCTCAACAAGCTCCTTGGCGCCAAGATCGACTACGCGTGCAGCAACGCCGACTGCACGACGCTGGGGTACGGGTCGTCGTGCAACGGCATGGACGCCAAGGGCAACGCTTCGTACGCCTTCAACGCCTACTACCAGACGCAGAGCCAGGAGGACGAGGCCTGTGACTTTCAGGGCCTCGCGCTGCCCACCCAGACGGATCCCTCCACGGCGACGTGCAACTTCACCATCCAGATAGCCACCTCGGGGGCGGCGGTCACGCGCCTCGGCGTGGCGCCGGCGGCTGCCGCCCTGCTGGTGGCGTTGCTCCAGCTCTCACTGTCGTAGTTAGTTCTCCTATTTGGCATTCCCACGGTTGATTAGTTCACAGGATCAATCCCGCTATTGATTTGTAGCATTTCTTCTTTAACGCATCAGGCCTCCTTTTGAACTGGATTACAGAAGTAACTCGGTGCTTCTCTTTGAAGATCAAGGTGCGATTTAGGGCAGCCCTAGGCGCCGGCCGATCGACCCAATTTTCGGTTCGTTGCATAGTAGCCGCCCGATAGAACTCATGGAAACCATGCGATCTTGTCGTCAACGTCTTGCCTGGTCGCGAACAAAAAGGAAACCACGGTTGTGGCACCCCGCCGGCGTGGTCACCACCGGCAGCTTCGGGTTTCTAGCATCTGGCAACCGCGGTTGCAGCACAGCGCCGGCGTGGTCACCACCGGCAGCTTCGGGCTTCTAGTATCTGGTCACCGTGGTTCTAGCATCTGGCAGGTTGCAGCACCCCCGTCGGCGTGGTCATCGCCGGCTGCTGGAAACGCGGGTGGTGCTCGACGCAATGCAGCCCCTGGACGCTGCAGTTCCAGCACGGCCGGTATGCATCATTGTACAAACCACAAAGTTTTGACATATAATCATAGTTCAGATCTTCAGATAAGTGCCGAATGGAGGCACACGCCGAGCACGAGGAGACTCGTGTGCTGGTGGTCCCGTGCACGGTACGTGCACTCAGCGAACCAAAAATTATGGAATTTGCAATCACCCCAATATGGGCCACCAACCAGCTAGAGCGCATGACGATATGCTTGGCGATCCAATTTTTTTAGAAACATGGTTATCATATGGTTAAATGGACGAGAGTTTGCAGATCCAAGAGGATTGGGGGTTTAAGGATTAAAGATCTTCATAAACAAAATATTGCCCTGCTCGCTAAGTGGTGGTGGAAACTGGAAACGAGTGATGGTTTATGGCAGGGTATTGTTCGAGCTAGGTACTTCAGGAACAAAACAGTAGCTAACATCCGGAGTCGCTTCTCGGACTCCCCCTGCTGGAAAGCCATTATGAAAGTCAAAGATTCGTATATGGCTGGTAGAAAGGTTAACATTGAGAACGAGAACCTTACTAGGGTCTGGGATGACCCGTGGATCGAAAACATTATATTGAAAGATCATTTTCCTGACTTGTTCAGTATCTGCCAGGATCAGGATTGCACTGTTGCATCCTGGGCTGCGAGTAACTATGAGATTGGCTTCAGACGCAGATTAGTTGGGACACTGGGTGATCAATGGGCTTGGATGGTCATGGAAGCTAAAAAGCTGACGTTGAATGAATCCCCAGATAAGATCTCTTGGTCCCTTGATGGTAAAGGGAAATTTACCACTAAATCCTTGTACGAGTGGCTGGAGAGAAACCTGTCAGGTCCTAACTATAAAATGGTGTGGAAAGCACCTATCCCGCTAAAGATTAAGATTTTCCTTTGGCAATTATTTCAAAATGCCATCCTTACCCGTGATAACATGCGTGCCAGAAATTGGCCTGGGAATCCCATTTGCTCCTTCTGTACAAATGTTGAAACGGCAAACCATTTGTTTTTCTCGTGCTTGCTCGCTCGTTCAGTTTGGGGGACGCGCTCGTTCAGTTTGGGGGACGCTGGGCATGACTGCAGGGGCATCCAGCTGCCCTCGCTCCCTTTGGCAAAGTTTTTCTTGGCTTTATAAATTCTTTCCGGGTGGGAAGCATTTATATATGATGATAATTGATGCGATTTGTTGGGGATTTGAAATCTCCGTAATAAAGTTACGTTTGATAAGCATGTCGTTCGATCCCCTCTGGAGGCCGTTTTCACGGCATGCTCTTTTATGATGTATTGGGCAGGTTTGCTGAAGGAAGAGGACAGGGTGAAGCTCCAGGCAGGTGTGAAGAGATTGACGCATGCTGCTGCGGTATTGACGGACAGATCTTTCCCTCGAGACAGGCTGCTCTTGGGAGACAGAGATGGGTTGCAGATTGGCTAGACGCGATCAGCGTTTGGCGGCTTCTACCTCACGTTCCACTGGGGTTTGATGCCCGCTGGTGAGCTGTACTACGACTGTTTTACCTAGTCGCTGGAGTCTGATAGATGTTTCACCTTGGGTTGTTTTTTTGATACTTTGTGCTATGAGCAGATGGCTTGTAAGTGTCATCAGGTTTTCGCCCCATAGCTGGTGGTCCGTTCCAGGATCATCACGCGGTGGGTTTTCTGGTGATGCGCCAACTCGCTCCCCCCTTTTCAGTCTCATTTCGCGCAAAGTGGATTTTATTTGGTTTGAGTTGGGTGATGAACTTGGATAAAGACTGATGTATTTCCGTTGATTGCAAAATTAATGGAAAGGGGTTGTGAGCCCGGTTGGAAAAAAGATCTTCAGATAAGGGGTGAAGATATATACGTAAGTGCTGTTAAACAAGGTGTCAGCCATCTTTTGTTACTAATATACTTCATCAGTAAAAGTAATGTTAATGAATGTAGTCCTAAGGTGCCGCGTTTTGTCAGTGAAGAGATGTATTGGAAAAAACAGTAATGTAACTTGAGAGTAAACTGCAGCCTTAGCCACCAAATTCTTTTAGGTAAAAGCTATCTAATTTTTTTTTCAAGCTGCAGAAAACAACAGTCCGGCATAATTGGATCAAAGGGGTTGCTGCAAAACTGTTTTATGCAACTTACTCAAGAGTATAAACAAGTGCATCTTGAAAAATACGATGGTGCAATGTAAATTGAGGAAATGGAGGATGGGATTTAGTGATAATTACACATAAACCAGTAACTAAGCGGGATGAGTTTTCTATCCCTCCAGACTCAGGTTCTTCTCCTTGAGGCCTTGAGTTCCAGTTCACCATCGATAGGAGCATGTGGTCGTTTCTTTTCATCACCTAAGATCTGAATAGACGGAAATAATGTACTACAGATTAGAAGCATGTATCAGTCCAAATTCAGCCCACACAAAATTAGATATTTGGATATATATATGGATCGAACGAAGTTTGTTAGCACCTTCCCTACCTTTTCATCCGCATCGTCCTCGTCCTCGTCCTCGTCCTCGCTCTCGTACACGACCTCGCGGAATATGTGATCATGAGCACGTTTGAAAGCATCAATCTCCTGAATGTATGTGTTTACCATCAAGCCAGAGGTCATGGCTCTGTTTGAGGAATTCTTCTCGGGCACTATGGATCTTGGGCGCCTTAACTATGGCATCGTAACCCTCATCCCTAAGGTCCCGGGCGCCTCCGACATCCGCCAATTTCAGCCAATCACTGTGATCAATGTGATTTTCCGGATCTTGGCCAAAGGGTACGCCAATAGGGTGACCCTGCTCGCGGATGCCATTACCCACCCGAATCAATCCGCCTTCATTCAAGGCCGATTTATTCTTGATGGGGTTCTGGTATTCCACGAAGTCCTTCATGAGGTCCGGCAGAGACACCATGGGGCGGTGTTTCTGAAGCTTGACTTTCATAAGGCCTACGACACGGTTCACTGGCCCTTCTTGCGGGAAGTGTTGCTTCAAGAAGGGCTTCGACGACCGTTGGGTGACTAGGGTCATGCAACTTGTCTCCTCAGACGGATTTGTGAACATCAACGGGGACATCGGGCCCTTCTTCCCCACCCTATGTGGGGTTCGTCAGGGTGATCCTTTCTCCCCCTTTTTGTTCAACATGGTGATAGATGCCCTGGCGTCCATCCTTGATAAGGCCAAAGATGCTGGCCATATTCATGACATCGTCCCTCACCTCGTCGGAGGGGGAGGGGTCTCCCTTCTCCAATATGCGGACGATACCATTATTATGGTGGAGGGCTCCGCCCATGACATCGCTAACCTCAAGTTCCTCCTCCTGTGCTTCCAACAGATGTCGGGCCTTACCATTAACTTCGATAAGAGCGAAGTGATGGTGCTCGGGTTCCCCCCTGAGGAAGCACAGTCCATAGCGGACCGCCTTAATTGTAGGTTGGGTTCTTTCCCCACGACATACTTGGGGATCCCCATCAGTGACTCGCGCCTCACCGTGGCGGACCTCCGCCCCACGGTGACCCGTATGCAACATCGTGTTGAACCCTGGAAAGGGCGTTGGCTGTCAAAGGCTGCTCGGGTGATCCTAATCAACTCTTCGCTCGCTAGCCTTCTATGGTTCCTCATGAGCTTTTATAGCCTCCATGAGACCCTCCATTAGGAGATCGCCAAGTACCAATCCAGATTCTTCTGGGCTGGCGAGGGGGATAAGCAGAAGTACCATATGGTTAGCTGGCCTGATATCTGCAAACCCAAGGACCAGGGAGGTCTTGGGATCCTGTCCTTCCGCCGCATGAACATAGTCCTCCTGACCCGCTGGCTCTGGCGCATTGCCAATGGCGACGGAGGTCTCTGGCTCACCATTATCCAGAGCAAATACCTTCGTGGACAGCCCCTTGCCTTACATCGGCCGGGCGGCTCCCGATTCTGGCAGGCCGTCGTCCCGCTTCCGGTGCTTCGTATTGGCACCTCCATAGCGGTTGGTACCGGCTCTTCGACCATGTTCTGGCTTGACCGATGGCTTGGGGACTCCCCCTTGGCCGCACGATTCCCTGCGCTCTTCACAATTGCAGTTGACCCTCGTATCTCTATCGAGGCGGCCCTTATTGACTTAGGGCGCCTCGCCTTCCGACGCCCCTTCGGCCCTCCAGAAGTGGATGCCTGGGACACCTTATGCAGGACATCGCCCTCCTCCCTATGGATGGAGTTGGCTCCCCGGATATAACGTCTTGGCGGCTGGAGCCTTCTGGCTGCTTTTCCACCAAATCCCTATACGCGGCCATCACCCCCTTGACGGCCCCCGAACCCTTTAGTTTGATCTGGGATATCCGCCTGCCCTTGAAGATCCGGATCTTCTTATGGCAATGGATTCGCGGCCGCCTCCCAACTGGCGTGGAGGTCCGTAAGTGTAATGGACACAGGGAACGGGATGTGCCCTTGTGCGACACGGTGGAGGATGCTAACCACATCTTCTTGGCGTGTCCCTACGGCCCGGTTCCTCTGGTCACCTTCCGCGAGACGGTTGGGGAGTCGGTGGTGTAACACCAACTTTCTGACACCTTGCTGAAATCCATGCTCCCCCCAGCGCTACCGCCATCTCGAGATGGCTCGAGTTGGGGTCCTCGCCGACACTTTGGACCGTCCGCAAATAAGCTTGTCATTCGGAAGGTCCCTCTGCGGCGATACTCACGGCGTCATTTTTAAAATGTGTGGTTACTTGCAGTTCTGGCGGCCGCTTAGCCGCCCCCAGGACCGGGACGTCATCAACAACCTCATCGCCGACCTTCGACCGATGGCCTTCAGCTTGGCGCCCCTGCTCCCCGCGCCACCTCCGGAGCCAGACTAGATGCTGTGCAGCACCCTATTTGTGCGTGCCTTTTCTGCTTTTCGGGCCTTGTTGAGCTGTGCACTCAGCATTAACCCTATGACTTCTTGCCGTGGTCAAACTTGTGCGTGTGTGTGTTGTGGTCGAACTATGTTTGGATGTTGGGCTTTATCTATAAAGCGGGACGAAAACCTTTTTTGATAATGTATATGTTTGGGAGAGGATCAATTGAGGTTTACAGATCCAACACGCACGGGATGAAGAATTAGAGCGATCTTGAGACAAAAGGGAGAGCTGAAATCTGATTGGGATCGAGCGCACCTCGCGTAAGCGGTCCATCTTTTGCTCGAACGTCTTACCATCAGAGCTGTTGAAGATATCCTGGGCCTTGTTCATGTCAAAGTGTCGGAACAGGTAGATCAGGCGAGGAGGAAGAGGCGGCAACGGCGCATGGGGTGCACGAAAGAGACGAGGTCTGCCTTCGCCGCCGGGTGGTCTGCCAGCCATGATCGCCACAGAGGAACGGCGGCGGCGTGGCTAGGGTTTTGACTTGGTAATGGTTCCTCTATTCGGGGAGCGGATAGAATGGCCTTCCCTCAACAACAGCAAAGACTACGCCGAGAGAAATTTTAGCTGCCCAAATATTGTTAGTCCATTTTTCAACTTCTCCAATGATTTTCTTTTAAAACACTCATTTTTAAAAATATACAATCTTTATTTATTTTTTTAAAAACTCTCAATCTATTCATCTTTAATCATGGCTGTACAAAGATCAAAGATCTCCAACTAATTAGATAGTTTATTCTACGTATTGTTTCATTGTGCAACTTCGGATCTCCAACTGATTAGATAGTTTTCCGTGACTAATAGTGAAGCTAATAAAATGTTACACGGTATATGCAGTACCAATTAAATATATATTCTACAATAGTGACACGGGACTAGAGCAGAAGTTCATATCTCTTAGGATTTTTTGACAAATTGAAAAAGGAAAAAAATGCTATCCAATAATAAGGCATGCCTATTTTGTATGGAGACATCTCGTGAATATTCGGTATCCAAAGCAAAATAAACAAGTTGTTGCTATAACTAAAATAGTATGCATAGTCAAATTTACCGTTCATGCATGAATGGATGGCTTAGATTAAACATTTCTCTTGCCTCCTAGAAGGTAAGAGAGGATATATAATCTTAAAAGAGCCCAAATTGAAAATCTACCATTGTGGTTACTCAACACATGATTTTCTACATACATGTGATGGTAGCATGCACCGATGGTAACGTGTGCTGCTAACTTAGTGGTAGATCTATCGGCGACGTGGCCATGCTTATCGCTACCATGTGTCACGTCACATAACACGAGCGTTACTAGTTCATAGATGATGACAACATTGCTTCCCTTTCGGGGCCCCCTTTATATCTATCTCTCGCAGGCACAATAGAACACAAGCACACCGGTCCCCTTTCCCTTGTTCCTTGCTCCCACATCACCTATCTCTTCCTCTCTCATCCCTCACCAGGTCTGTGACCAAGATCTCATGGCCGCCAGCGCCAACTGCATGCCCACGAACCGACATGCCGATGACCAGCCTTCGCTACCACCAGCGATCTCGCTAGCATCCTCCACACACCACCCTAACCGCGGACTCATATCCGAGGAGGAGAACCTCGCCTTCTCTCTGATGATGCTGGCTAGTGGCATCCGTGACGAGCATCCTGCATCCCTCGACCATGTTACAACACCGTCATCGCCTCTGCCACCACACGTGACAGATGTTCCAGCGGGTGTACCCCAGGGTGCACCGGCGACCGAGGCGACCAGCCAAACACCCGCTTCGGTGGTTGTGGTCGCTTCAAGGCAAGTTCCCACACAAGTGCCTTCACCGTCGCCGGCAGTCGCTGTCAGGCCAAATATGGTGCTGGAGCAGGTGGTTCCACCGGGCCAAGCGACAGGCCTGGTGACCGTGACTCAACCAGCCCCTGGTCTGGCATTGGCATCAACCCAAGTGCATCCGACTGTCGCGACGAACAAAGCACCATTCAGCAAGCCCAACAAAGTATCCACACGGCCGATCAAGACCGTGGCCGCGATGGCGGGGAACCAGACGCCACAACAGGAGAGCCAACAGCTGTTGCACGAGTGCCCGTTGTGTCTCAAGAGGTTCAACAAGTCTCGGGGCCTTAATGTGCACATGAAAACCCATCCAGATGGGAGGATGCACCCGTGTGTGTGGTGCATGAGCACTTTCCCAACCTCCTCCGCGCTTCGCTCACACGTCAGGCGCAGCAATACCTGCGGTGGAAACAAGCCGAGAAGGCTTGCACCCGTAGCCGCGGCGGCGATCGCATGGCACACCATCGACCTGAACATGCCGGAGATTTGATTAGTTCGGCGACGGAGAAGGAGGAGGACATCGACAAAGAACTTGCGGTTGGTGTGTTAATGCGGCGATAAATGTCAGTTTCTAGTCCTCACATTAGAGTCCGGCAGTTTCAAGTTGATGAACAGCTGTAGTATTTAATTTTGGTTGCTAGCTTTGGCTTTTATTGTCAGTCCGTGTTTTTATCTTGCGCTTGTTGATTGGTTCACCATGGCCCGATCTTTCTTTCTTGTATGCCCTTTTGTCTTGGTCATGTATTTGCGTTTACATGATTGAATAAACTTTATTCATTTTAGTAATTCTTAGCCGCCCAACAATTTCCTAACTCTTGGTTAAGGTTGCATATTAGTTAGTGTAAATTTGGCCTATTCGAATCGTGCAGTTTTGTGTACCCATGTTAGATCAAGTTTCAATACTATTTAGTTTGCATATGTATGAAGTGAGTGATATGCTAATGGTTGGATGCGGATCCAGAAACATAGGGAAAAGACTTGAGATATAATTATTAGAGAAAAGTATATTTTTCGTCCCTCAACCCTTGGTGAAGTCTAGATTTGGTCCTTAAGCTTTAAAATAGGACAACTTTTAACTACGAAACCGGACAAGGTTCGTCCCTAGTCTCGGTTTTGACTGGTTTTGGTGCTGACTCACCCCAGTTTTGACCACTGCATACTCAAATTCGTGTAATTTTTTATTTCCGTGAACTTTTTGAAATTCACATAAACTTTTCAAATCCGCGTAGTTTTTCCAAGATCGCATATTTTTTTCAAAAATAAACATACTTTTTTCAAATCAGTGAACAATTTGAATTTTGCGTACTTTTTCCAAATTCATGATTTTTTAACATTTGCATATTTTTTTAAAATCTACTTATTTTTGCGTACAAAAAAAATCCAAATCCACGTACTTTTTTCAAGTTCACATAAATTTTTCAAATTCATGAACTCTTTCCAAAAAATGTATGCGAATATGAAAAAGTACGTCAATTTTAAAAAGTACATGAATTTGAGAAAACTTCATGAACTTTAAAGTACGCAGATTTGAATAAGTATGCGAACTTGGAAAAAGTACGCGGATTTGAAAAAAGTACACAGATTTTTAAAAAGTTCACGTATTTGACAACAGTACCCGACTTTGAAATCATTACGCGGACTTGGAAAAAATATCCGAATTTGAGTTGGCACGGTCAAAACCGGGGTGGGGCAGCATCAAAACCGGTCAAAACCATGACCAGGGATGAATCTTGTCCGGTTTCAGAAGTTAAGGGTGCAAGTTGTCCGGTTCTGAAGTTGAGGGACCAGATCTAAACTTCGCCAAGAATTGAGGGATGAAAAGTATACTTTTCTCTAATTATTATATTGGACAGCTTATGAATATATACTCCCATTAATTGCAAGTGAGCTACATCTATAGAATTTTCTCATGGAGGAAATTTACAGACTGAGGTGGAGGACTCGATGAAATTTAGAGTAGAAGGGAGCAGAGTGAAATTCAGAGGGAGAAGTCCTTGTTTGGATGGCAGACGGGACTTGCCTTACCAAATTGTTGGGTTTTTTTAGAAAAGGAGGAATCACCCACGGCCTCTGCATCAAGGTGATGCACGCGGCCATATTATTATTTATTTACAAAGTCCTTACAAAATAATACAACAGTAAGCCCGAGGCCATCATCTAGACGACACCTGCCGCTACTCCTATCCCCTTGATGAAAGCGTGCCGAATGTCCGGGTCAAATACCAAACGGACATCGCACGAAAGCCTAACATGTAACGCCGGATGCCCCATCCAGGCCATATAGGCGGGATTGGGTAACACTCCGGTCCGGCGCACTCTCAGTGAGTACCACACGCACACGCTGCAAAGGGCCGTCACCTCCATCTTCCCTCGATCCATCCTCAAAGCATGTACTGACGCATCGACCTTGTCAGGCCTCTCTGTCATCGACGCCACCACGACGCCAGACAACGTCGACCTCCTGCCCGTGTCCCTCACCACACATCTGACGCCAAGCATCCACTGCTCCATGCCGTCGAGAACCGCCACCATGAATATGTAGAAAGAAACACCGCTCCACCGCAGCTGCCATCCGCTGGTCCCTCGAGCCCAAGTGCATCTCCAAGAATGCCGCCCCCAAGGGGGTAACGACACATGAATGCCGCCGTCATCCGATCAACTGATCTAGGGTTTCCCCCGGAGGTATTGGGTGGGATTGGGAACTTCACCTCGATGATGCTTTCATGAAGGAAACGATGATAAGAGCATCGTCATCACCGACTCCGGCCAATGACCGAAGACCAAGTTTTCACCCGGATCCATTCCAAGAAATCCACCCGACAACCTGTAATTGTCTCGATCGACCGCCTTCAAAGCCCCAGATCTAGCCTCCTAGATCCGGCGACCAACCGCGACAACAAGCCACCAGAGGAGCCCCGGGCGCACTAGCCACCGCTGAATGTGCCACCACTGGAGCTGGGAGGAGGGCTCACCCCACCTCGCCAAACCGCGAGAGCCCCGATGGATCCGACACTCATCACCGTGTCGATCCGAACCAATCCGTGGCCAAACCACGAGATCGCTGATGCAGATCCGCCTTGGATAGGGACTACACCACGCCATGCCTGCGGGAAGCTCGAGCTTCACTCGCCGCCACCTTCCGTGTCCGCCGCCTCGGATCCAAATTGCCGACAAGACGCGCCGCCCACGCAAAGAGTCGGAGGAGCCCCCGATCCAGATCTGACCGAGAAGTCGACCACGGCCGCCCCACGCCGCAAGACGCCTACCGTCCGCGGATTCAGAGCCACCCGCGCCCGCGCCGAAGCCGCCATCCGCCGCCTCGACGATCCACGCCAAGGCCGCCTGCATGGCTGCGCGATCCGCTGCTGAGGGCGCTGTCCCTGCCAGCCCCACACCGCTACCGGCGGGGAGGAGGCTCGCTGCGCCGACGCGGGCTTTGCCGCGGGCGGCGGGAGTGAGGGGACGGGGAAGGGTTGGAGGCGGCGGCGCGTGGGTTTGCCCCCCCATCCGAGTCAAAAATTGGCCATCCCTTCTGATTGTGTGTCGGAGATCCTGATGGCGGTGAAATTCTTCCGCTTGAATGGGCAAGTGAGGGCACAATACAAACGAGCCCTTACAGACTGCATACCCCGCGTCTTGGACTCAGATGCAGACTACAGAGGCGTACGTGTCTGACTTACAATGTTCACAACTTTCTCATCGGGACTTCAAATCGGGTGATCTTGGTATTTTCGGAGACATTATCTCATGCATTTTCCAATGCACCCAGTCACACCTTTAAAATTTCTTGGGCTTTTCGGAAATCAAAGGAAAAACAGTAGATGCTGAGGAATATCCACCACTATAAAATCTCAGATTCACGAATGATCCAGCACAAGCCAGTGCGAGGCATCATATAGCCAGCTACATAAACAGCTACCTCGCGACCATAGTAAAGTACACACTGCATGAATAAGTGGCGGGTAGCGAAGCGAGCCGTTGGATCCTTCTCGCCAGCATCCATCAAAGGCGTTCGTTAACTGAACATCGTCTACTTATAACTGAAGAATAAAGACTGCAGGCCGTAGTCCTGACACTCCAAATCCCATTAGCATGGTTATCACTTTTGTCCACACAGGCCAGTGGCAGCACTGGTATGAGCACTTTGTGTGCCACGAGGGTGGTCTTCAAGGAGTGCAGCAGATCCTCCTCGAGCCATACATTTTCTTTATGCGGGAACCTAAACCTCAAGCCATACTTCAAACAACATAGACTTCAAACAACATAGCCCATAAACCATATGCTTAAATTGAATCCCAGACCGAATGCATCGAAGTCGGCGAGCATTTTGATGGCGAGCACTGATGCTGGTACGCTATCATCATATTAATTATTCTGCGAAATTTTTAGGCTTCCATATAACCAGAGTTCAGACAACGTGTAAAGCTACCTGAGTATGTTGAACTAGGTGTCATTTTAACAGCCATCTATTGTTAATACTTCAGCAGTAAAAGTAATGTTAATGACTGCAGTCCTAATTAGCCGCGTTTTGTCCATGAAGAGATGTATTGGAATAATCAGTACTGAGTAAACTACAGTCCGAACTGCAGCTTACTCAAATGTATAAACAAGTGCAACTCTAATCATTTTAGATTGTCCTAACCGCAGCTTCCTCAAGAGTATAAACAAGTGCATCTTGAAATATGTTGGTGCAATGTAAACTAAGAAAACATAGGCTGTGTGATTCATACAGCACACACAAATCACAAACTACCGGGAGGAATTCTCTGTCCGTCCAGCCTCAGGCTCTTCTCATAATCGGCACCTCAAGTCTTGCGCTGTCTTTGGCTTCTTGCATTCCAGTTCGCCTTCAATAGGAGCATGTGGCCGTTTCGCGATATCTGGTTTTTCTTCATCTTCATCACCTAAGAGCTGAATTAATAGACAGAAATAATGTATGTCCATATTAGAAGCATGTATTAGTTTCTAATATATGGATCGACTGAAGTTTGTTACCATCTGTCCTACATCTTCATCCGTCTCATCCTCGTCCTCGTACTCGTCGTCCTCGTCGACCTCGACCATGTAGAATATGTCACGAGCACGTTCGAAAGCATCCAGTTCCTGAATAGAAGTTACGGAGAATATATCTTAAAAGATTGACTGAGGTTTGCAGATCCAGCACAGGGACGACGAATTATAACGATCTTGAGACAATGGGGAGACCTGAAATCTGAATGGAAGAAAAACTAGATGAGAGAAGGGATGGATGGAGCACGCTCACCTCTCGTAAGTGGGCGATCCTCTGCTCGAACGTCTTGCCATCGGGACGGTTCATGATATCGCGGATCTTGTCCAGGCCGAATTGTTGGAACAGGTCGGTCAGGCGAGGAGCAAGAGGCGACGACTGCGGATAGGGTGAATAAATCACATCACAGTAGCCTTCGCCGCCGGGTGGTCTGCCACTGCCAGGGCCGGCCATGGTTGCCACAAGGGAACGGCGGCGGCGCGCGTGGTGGCCGAGGGTTGAAGCGTGGATGGTTTCTTTATTCGGGAAGCAGCGGAGAGGCAGTACATATTTGGGATTTAGTCATTAGGCGGGCCCAAATAAGTATGCAAAGCGAAATTTAAGGATGGGCCCAATTAGTATGAACCGTCCATTTTGCAACATCCGATGGCTCGTATCACCTCTTGAAAATTTTCCCTTTATGCAAATAATAAAAGAAATTATTATGTCATTAAAACATGATGTTAAATTAGGAAATATAGCATGCAGTGCTCAAATTTCCATGTCACTTTTCTACATGCCACGTCTCTATCATTACTTGAGAATCCTAGCTCGATCAAGGCCATCACTGCAAATGCCATCCATCAGTGTGTTGTATGTAACCGGTGCAACCAGCAGCAACAAGTTCATCCAGCACCTAGCTGCTTCATTCACGGAATGGTTGTTGCAAAGGCTATAAATCCAAATATTATATGTGAAAATATCTGGATCACAGCCATCTGCAGGCATCTTGTTCATGAAAATCATGGCACCGTTCTTAGCCTGGGCCAAGCAATATGCAATAACAATTGTAATGCACGTTATTCGCCATGTCCAACCTTCCTTCTCTGCAAAAACCATCAATCCGAATGTTGCTTATGGAAACATCAGGAACAAGACCACCCTGCATCATCTTCTGCTCTAGTTTCAGTGCTTCAGCCACATGGCCGACCATACAAAATGCAGATATGAGAGAGTGGTAAGCAATATTGTTCGGAACAAGACCTCTTCCTGTCATCTCCACAGATACCCGATAAGACTCGTTTACATGATCTAAGCCTCGTTTACATGATCTAACCTGCAAAGGTCACTGATGTATGCAGAGAAGGCAATAAAATCAGGCTGCACGCCAACTTTCACCATATCATCCCAGCATTTGAAGACACTTTCTACATTACCAGACCTGAAGCATGAATCCATGAACCCCTACTAATCATATGTTCTAGAAACAGTTGTGCATCATCTAGTCTTCCTTGATTGCATAGACCCAGTATCAAGTAATTCAAAGTGGATGATAAGGGTGCAAGGCCTATCTCATTCATAAGTCTATATAACTCAAGAGCTTCTTCTTCAAATCTCATCTTGCTATATGCAGCAACCAGAGCATTAAATCCTGAAACACTGACTGGAACACCCTGCCCAATTGCACTACACATAAGCTGATGTGCATCATCCAATTGTCCATCCGGAAGACGGCGAGGCTCGGCCGTGGCCCCATCGCAATGTCACAGCTACACGGACGAGCCCCTGTGGCATAACCCTAGGATCATGGTGTTGAAGACGGCGAGGCTCGGCCGTGGCCCCATCGCGGTCATTTCCACGAACACCTTCCACGCAGCCTGGACGTTGCCCTCGCGGAACAGCAGGCGCAGCCGCGCAGCAGCGTCGCGAGCGGGGAGAGACTGGGCGTTTTCCCACCGCTGCGGACGCGCGCGAGGACGACGAACCACTCGGACGCCATGCCGGCGGCGAGGAAGGCGCCGGAATGGGTTCCCCGCCGCGTCGAGGTGGCGCATCGGGCCCCGGCAACGTAGGAGTGGGAGAAGGAAACTGAGGTATACTGGTTGACGAGGATGCCAACTCACTCGCTGCGTACCATCGGATTCAAGACGGAGCGACCAGATCGAACCGAGTGGTCGGGCTATGGCTTATGCATTGTACACACAAGCCAAAGATTAGAGCATCTACAGCCGGGCACGCCAAACCCGCCTCAAACGCTCGGGCGGCCCGCCTGGTTACTGGTCGGTCACGAAATTTTGACCCAACCAGAAGCCTCAAACATGCTTCAAAAGTCGGGATTGACCGCTACCCCTCATATCCAGTTCAAATATGGGGCATGGGCGCGCCTGTCACATCGGACTGACGTCAGGTCTCATGCGGAATCGCCCAAAAACCCGGCGGACCGAAGCTCGTCTCCTTCGTCAGATCGATGTCACCGCGTAGTGCCTAGCCCGGCTATTTAAGCTGACCGCCGGCACCGAAACCCTACTCCTTCACATTTTCCTCCGCTCGTCCGCTGCTGCCGCCGCCGCCGCCATTTTCCACTCCCGTCCGCCACCACTGGTAACCATGCCCCCACGCCACGGATAAGGGGCCACCCATTTCTAACGCCGGAGAGCCGGCTACATCTCCCTGAGCAGATCCGGGCAAAGAGCAAAGCCCAGATCACCGCGGGGCTACCGGATACAGTGAATCTGGAGGAGGAGGAGGTTGAGGAGGAGGAGGAGGAGAATGTGGGGCACACCGGGGACGTGGATCTGCAGGCGGAGTAGCAGGCCATCCTCGATTTCCTCCGCTCCGAGTCGGATGCGGAGGCGAGACGCCATCGTCGGCAGGAGATGGAGGCGCAACACGCCGCAGAGGAGGAGGAGATGTTCGCCTACATGGATGAGATCGAGCAGGAGGAGGGGCCGGAGCCCTCCTACATGCTCGTCCACTCAGCGCCCGGCACTGACGTCGTGGACATCTCCGACGACGAAGATTAGTTAGGGTAGTATGTAGTAAATAATACGTAGGATTTTTTTATTGCTCTGTATGGATTTAGGGGTTTAAATATGAGAGACTCGGATGCAGAGTAACTAATCTGACCGGTCACTGTTCGTAGACGTGCCCAATCGCGTTTGCGGGCGTTTGAGAAACCAGATTTATCAAGTCCAGTTGTAGATGCTTTTAGTTCCGTCATAGGATTTGACCTGCCAATTTGCCTAGCTGACTAGTTCTATATCATTGGCATGATTCACGGTCGAGGTTAATTTGTGAAGCATGTTAGGCCGAATCATCGTGATTCTAGCATGCCAAAGTGCAGGGTATGACCTGTCAATTTGCCTACTTCTGTGTCAGCTAGCACGATTCATGGAGGTTAAATTTTGTAAGTATTGTAGACCAGATCATCATGATTATGGCATGCCAAGAGCAAGCCATTAGGGGCCATTTAGCACCCTATGTCCCCTGATCCCTATCCCTGTGGTGGTAATAATATTGTTGGACAATTGGAGTAGATGGAACCTCCCCCTCCTCCCCCTCACGTTGCCCCGCGAGCGACCGAGGAGGAACCCTAGTTGCTGCCGCCGCCAGGACCCCCTCCACCTCTCCCTCCTCCCTTGTTGCCGCCCAAGGGCGCGGCTGGGGAAGCCCAGTCGCCGCCGCGCAGCGGCGGGGAATCTCTCATCTCCTTGTTCGGTGGCCTCGGCGCCGGTCTTGGCGGCGGGTTGCGGTTGCAACGCTGGGCAACGGGCGTTGTAGCGCGGCGGCGCGCCGGCGCCGTAGGGTGTCGGCCCCGTGACGGTTGTCCTGGTGGAGGGGCACACGCGGTGGCCGAGGGCGTCGTCTGCGGCATACTCCGTCGATGGGGCGCTCAGATCTGGCCTTCGTGAGGTACGGGCCACGAGCGGCCTGAGCTGCAAGCGGCCGCCCCCTACCGTGGCGGTTGGCTGGTGGGGGTGGCGGCGCAGTGCTCGTGGTGGTGGATCGTGCTAGTGGTGGCGCTGGTAGCGGTGTGGGCTTCGGCCGGACCTTGCATGCAGCGGCCGTTGGCGACGAGAGTGGTGGCGCTATTGTTGCGACGTGGATGTGGGTTGTCACGGCATGGCGGTGACTCATGGCGGTGGTCTGGGTCGGTTCACGGCGGCGGCTGGACATCTCCGCCGTCGGTTTGTCGGTGGGCGGCCTGTGTCAACCTTCAATCCCTCTCCTCGTCGTCCGGGCGCTACCTTCATCGAAGGGTTGGCCCTCTCCTAGCTGCGGTCCATTACTTGTCTCGCGCTCGACAGCAGGACCGGACTCGTCTTGCGTCCGGCAGCAGGACCGAGATCGTCTCACGCCCGATAGAAGGACCAAACTCGTCTCGCGCTCGACAGCAGGACCGGACTCATCTTGCGCCCAGTAGCAGGATCGAGTTCATCTCACGCCCGGTAGCAGGACCAAACTCGTCTCGCGCCCGGTGCAGCAGGACTGGGCGATGGTGGCCAGTTTTGGCCGGCCTATTGGGTCCTGGCGCTGGGGCCACCCAGGGATGCGAAAGGCGGGGCCTTTCCACTTGTCACTTTGGTTGGGGTAGCTGTGGGTGAGGTGATATCAAGTTCTTGGATGCCGGGGCGGCGGCACTGGTGGTGGTAATGCGATGCTCATGGGCAGAGCCCGTGGCTTGGTGCTGCCCAGTGATCATGGCCGCGTGGGCGGCATGGTAGCCATGGTGTGGCGTTCGGTGGCGGTGAGTGTTGGCCGGGGTGAAAATTTGCTCTAACTTCGGACGGACCGGTGGCGGTGAAAATCGTTTCCTTCTTGAAGGCGTTGTCATAACCATCATTGCCCGTCGTGTTGCTTCAGGGAAAACTCTAACCCTCAGGTCGGGCGGTGGTGGCGCTCCAGTGTTGTATTTTTCCTAAAGGCGCAACCTTGGAGCTCACGGTTTGTCATATGCGGCTTCATCTCTTCGCGGTGCGGTGTTCGTGGCTGAGGACCCCAGTTGCTCTTGAGGTGCTTGGGGTGGTGCTGCTGCGCTCAGCACCTATGTATCCTGCCTTGAATGCGTGCGTGTGTTATGATGGCATGCGTTTATACCGGGTTGTGTATGATTGTTGCTTTATATATATAACGGGGCAAAAGTCTTTTTGGTATAATATTGTTGGACTCCTGCTTAGCTTATATGCATATTCATCACCACACTACCATCTCAAAATACAAATTCATCACTATCATTTGTTCGGTACTAGTACCTTTCTTTGACAGTAACTAAAATACATCTCTATACTGTAGTGAGCATCTCGTGGTTTCCGCTTGTAATTCTGAACTTCACTCAGACTTTGTTCGAAACACTGAATTGCACAAAAATTTGAAAACGCTAAGTTGCTGCCGGAAATCTCGGAAACTCACAAGTTTGAGATGTCTTAAATAACGTGGTGTCAGCTAAACTTTATCTTCATTTTGGGTTATATATCATAAACTTAATTAGACAGCTAATTCAGCCCCACGCCAAATGGCTTATGGCAAAGGAGCAAGCAAAAACAACTGAAAAAAAGGAGCGGGTAAAACTAGATTGCTCCTAGGACCGGCCAATTAATATATTTATGTTTTCCTTGATTATAAAATAACATATCATGTTTTCCTTTTTTTTCGAAAAGGGGATCTCCCCGGCCTCTGCATCAGAGTGATGCATACGGCCATCTTATTAACCAAATAAAAAGGTTCCAACAAGGTCCCAAAGTCTCCAACTGAAAAAAGTGAAAATAAGCTCACACAAAGTTAAAATGGGCTAGAAACACAAACTAGCCAAATAAAAGACGCCACAACCGGCTGGCTATAGGTAAACTAATTGTCTATCCTATTACATGACCGCCATCCAAACCGGTTGAAGATATCCCGAGCTACCATCTCCAAATGGATAGATCCAAAGAACCAAATGCTCCCTGGCCTCCATCGGAGTGAGTAGCGACCACGAACGGATCAATGCCGTGGCTCAAAAAATAACCTGCAAAAAGTGAATACGTGATGTTCTGTTAAAAACCAAATCATTTCTGCAATTCCAGATAGTCCACAGCAAATCGCAAACTCCAACACGAATATGTCTCGCTAAGTCAGGCTCAATCCCATTAAGCCATGTCCCAAATAACGTGTTGACAGAATTCGGTGGAGAAATATTAAAAGCAATGTGGACCGTCCGCCAAAGAACTTTGGCTAACGGGCAATCAAGAAAAAGGTGCTTGATCGTCTCATCCCGATCACAGAAACTACACCTAGTAGGTCCTGTCCAATTACGCTTTATCAAGTTGTCCTTGGTTAAAATAACTTGTTTATGGACAAACCACATAAACACTTTTATTTCCAAAGGAACTTTGACAGCCCAAACATGCTTGGAGGTAGGAATGAAGTTCGAATTGATAACATCGATATACATTGATTTAACTGTGAATACTCCAGACCTAGTCAGCTTCCAGCGTAATTCATCGGGTTGTTGAGAAATCTGAACCTCCATCAGTCTCCTAACTAGACGGAGCCATCTTCCCAACGATTGCCCGCTAGCGACCGTCTAAACTGAATATTAAGAGGGATAGATTGAAATACCGTTGCAACGAACACCTCATGCCGTTGAACAATACGATATAAAGACGGGTATTGAAAGGCCAAGGGTGTCTCTCCGAGCCAAGTATCCTCCCAGAAACGCGTACTAGCACCGTTGCCAATAATAAACTTTGTCCTATTAAACAAGGATTGTTTGACTTTCATCAGTTCTTTCCAGAAAGGCGAGTCGGTCTGCTGTCACCACCGGGACAAAGTTTTGGTGCGAAGGTACTTGCTATGAAGGATTTGCGCCACGTGGCATCGGTCTCACCGGACAGCTTCCACAGCCACTTCATCGAGAAGGCATCTGTTCTTAACTTCAAGATTCTCAATACCAAGACCCCCTTGGTCTTTCGGTCTACAGATGATATCCCATTTAGCTAGCCGGTATTTTCTTTTTAGTTCATCACCCTGCCAAAAGAAACGCGATCGATAAAAGTCCAGTCTTTTCCTGACTCCAACTGGGACTTCAAAGAACGACAAGAGAAACATAGGCATACTCGTGAGCACCGATTTATCAGAATTAATCGGCCTCCGTATGACATGAGCTTGCCCTTCTAGCAACTCAGTTTCTTTTCAAATCGGTCTTCGATGCACTTCCATTCTTTGTTTGTCAGCTTACGGTGGTGGATTGGTATACCTAGGTAAGAGAAAGGTAAATCCCCCAAAATCGCACCCAAACAATTGCCTATAAGCCTCCCGTTCATCCTTGGCTCTACCAAAGCAGAACAACTCGCTGTTGTGAAAGTTAATCTTTAACCTGGCCAATTGTTTGAAAAGGCATAACACCAGCTTCATATTTCTCGCCTTGGCCAAGTCATGCTCCATAAAGATGATTGTATCATCAGCGTACTGAAGGATGGATACACCTCCATCAACAAGATGAGGCACCAAGCCACCTACTTGACCACTCTCCTTAGCCCTTCCTATCAAAATTGCTAACATATCAACCACAATGTTAAACATGATAGGGTACATCGGATCTCCTTGTCTTAGGCCTTTATGTGTCTGGAAGTAATGACCAATATCGTCATTCACTTTAATTCTAACACTCCCTTTTTGCGTAAACGATTCAACCTGGCGGCGTCAGGCTTCATCAAAACCTTTCATACGCAATGCCTGTTGGAGGAATGGCCATTTGACTTTATCGTACGCTTTCTCGAAATATACCTAACTACTCCATTTAATTTTTTTGAACTGATTTCATGGAGCGTTTCATGAAGGACGACCACCCCTTCAAGGATGTTTCTGTCCGGCATGAAAGCAGTTTGGGATTGTTGTACCATAGAATGCGCAATCTGTGTGAGCCTATTAGTCCCGACCTTGGTGAAGATTTTGAAACTAACATTGAGAAGGCAGATCAGTCTGAACTACTCAATTCTCACAGCATCCGTTTTCTTAGGAAGCAGTGTGATTGTTCCAAAATTCAAGTGAAATAAGTGAAGCTGTCCAGAGAACAAATCATGAAACATAGGTAACAAATCCCCCTTAATAATGTGCCAGCACTTTTTGTAGAACTCGGCCGGGAATCCATCCGGTCCGGGAGCCTTATTGTTTTTCATCTGTGCAATAGCATCAAACACCTCCTTCTCTGAGAACGGGGCAACCAGAATATCATTATCAGCAGCCGATAGTTGAGGCACATCCTCAGTCCTGGACTCATCGAGGGACACACAACTATCCTCTGGAGGTCCAAATAACTGCTTGTAGTACTCGGTTATATATAGGGGCAGGCGACACCATATGACGACCGGATCTTAAGGGAGGATTGATGGGGGCGACTGGACGAGCGACAGGGTGGGCGCCCATGCACGCGACCGCACCGGCGCCATCCATTGCCGCCGGTGATCGCCGGCGCGTCGGCGGACGGTTTTGGGCTCTGGCCGAATCCGACGAGGACGACGATGGGGATGCGATCTCGGCGGAGTTTCCGCCCTCACCGACGCCTTCAGATCTCATTTGTGAGTTTTTTCATTCAGGCTATAACAAAGACGAAGTGGCAACGACGATCGACCATGTTCTACCATCGGACGATCTGGCACGAATCGGATTTCACGCGGGCGAGAAGAAAGAGATGATCCGACGCGTTGTTCATCGGAGAACGGCGGCGACGGCGCTCAGACCTTGGAAGGGTCCCCTCCCTAAGGTGAGTCTTCCAAATCTTACGCTTTTCGATATGATTAGGCCGGAGTCATGGCTTACTGTTAAGAAAAGGAAGAATGCAAAGCGGATGGCCGTTCGCTCGGTGTCGGCGTTGCCCGTGATGGCCGTTCCGACGATCGGGATATCCGAGATGCGATCGCAGCGTTTGAATCGCTTGCTGGGCAGCGTTGGGCCGGCTCGGAGGGAGCCGGGTCCGTGAAGGGACGGGCCAGGGTCAGATGGGTATGAGGCCCAGGCTGTACCGGACCTTAATCCTACCCGTAGCGCTTTCTCATGCACGTACGCGAGCGATCTTTCTTCCCCTCGTGCGCCGTCTTCTGCTCGTGCTAGGGTTCCCACGCGCGGGACTCGTGGTTTCCCGGCGTGTGGTGCTGGTCGGGCAAGGAGGATCCGACCTCTCCAGGCCATGGCTGGCCGCGGGGCTGCGGCACCGCCAGCCAAGAAGCACGCCGCCTCTGCTCCAGCAGGTCGGGGCGGGGCTGCTCCGCCGCCTGCGGCGGGTGCAGGGCGTGGTGCCCTTATGCCGCTTGGGCAGAGGCCGCCGACACACTGTGGTGTGACTCAGGGCACCCAGGGCCGCGACAATGGCCACTTGGGCGCTCGGCCGCCGGGGCAAGGGCCCTTGCAAGCTGCGGCCGGAAGAGGCGGGCTGAGACCTCCGGCGCCGGGTGCGGCTTCCGTGGCGCAGCCGGCCGCAGTCACGCTGGACCTCGGCCTCAGGCGTCGGGCGTGGCTGTTGTGGCTGCTGCTGGCCGGGGTGGTGCGGCCCTTGGGGTTGTGCCAACGCCTACCGGCGGCCAGCCTCGTGCCGCGCCTCCGCCTCACTTCGTCGCGAGGCCAGCTCAGAACCGTTTAGGACCATTGCAGACGAGGCAGAATTTAAACAACAGAGAGTCCCATGATCCTCTCCGAGGCCAGTGGGGGGACGATGGGTATGATGCTTATGGAGATGGACAACATCGTGGTTCCTCATCCACGGGAGGAGGTCGTGGTTATGCCTGGCAGAGTGACGGGTCTGCTGAGTGACCGTTTCTCGGCCCTCCAGGTGGATTTGTTGAGGGAGCCTCTAGTCCGGATCACCGCCAGAGAGGTGGTTACCGTGGACATCGTGGTGGTCGGGGTGGTGGCCGTGGGAGGTATCGCAGACAGCCTCCGCCTCCGGCAGTTGTTGACCCTGCGGCGTCAGCCGTGGAGACCGATCACGCTCAGTCCACTGATCTTCCTAGCCAGGCGATGGATGTGGTGACGGCCTTGGCCAATGTAGAGGTTCCTGTGACTGGGACTGTGGCTGAGGCTAGCGACAGGTCTGATGCAGAGAGGGCGTCCAAGTGGGCGTGTAAGAAGGGAAGGATGCTATGCTACCGTTGTGGTGAGAAGGGCCACTTCATTGCTGAGTGCGTGGCGGAGCTGTGTGATACGTGTGGCAAGCCAGCACATGCCTCGGGGGATTGCCCATTATTGCGTGACCTGGTTCCGACTCTTACAATGTATGGAGTATATTGTGCTGAGCTGATGTTCTTTGAGTCCCCGGCCGCGAGAGAGATTCCGGAGGAGACACAAAGTTTGACCACCGGGGTTGTGAAAGCTACCCAGGGTGAGGTGACTGAGGCTCAGATTGTGCGGAGGCTTCAGGAGCTGGCACCGGGTGACTTCCATTGGGAGCTGGTTAGTCTTGAGGCCAATGTTTTTAAGGTTGACTTCCCCACTGTGGATGATTTACAGAGACTGCTGAGCTTTGGCTTGTGTAGAGTTCCTGGCACTAAGTGCATTATGGAGTTTCACGAGTGGAAGAAGGTGGAGCCTCAGGGCAAGCCCCTTACGCAGGTCTGATTGAGGTTCTCGGGGGCTCCCTCTAAGCCTTTGCAGGATGTTCGAGTTGTGGCCAGTATAGGTATTATGGTTGGGAAAACGGAGAAAGTGGATATGGCTTTTACCCGTGCTCATGACGTGGCCCGGATTCTAGTGAGCGTGCTGGATATTGAGTTTGTACCTGATGTGGTCAACTGGACTTATAGGGGAGAGGTTTTCCCTCTCGAGATTGAGTTTGAGGACATTGATCTGTTTGCTGAGGCGATTAATGGGAATGATGTTGATATGCACGAGGGTGACGATAGTGCGGGGGCTAAGGGGGCACCGACTGATGAGGCTACGCGAGAGGGGTCTAACGGTTCCGGCCCGGTTGCTCAGTTGCCCGGGGATGAGGCCAGGGTTGAGCCGGCACCCTCACCATCGGTGCCTATGACATCGCTGCGTTTTGGGTCCTTTGAGCCAGCCTCTGCCCCTCCCAGACTTTGGAGTGACCGGGTAGATTCTGATGATGTGTTTGAACACACGCTCCCTATGTTGGAGTTCGAGGGTGCT
The DNA here is from genome assembly GCA_021605145.1 of Aegilops bicornis. NCBI lineage: Eukaryota > Viridiplantae > Streptophyta > Magnoliopsida > Poales > Poaceae > Aegilops > Aegilops bicornis. Next base: position 97,892,599 of record CM038673.1, read on the forward strand.
GGCGGATCCATGGTTCGTGGCTTGGTGAGGACACTGCTACCTCTTGAGCACTGCGTTGGATTTCCCCGAAGAGGAGAGGATGATGCAGTAAAGTAGCGTAAGTATGCCTCAGTTTTTGAGAACCAAGGTATCAATCCAGTAGGAGGCCACGCACAAGTCCCTCGTACCTGCACAAAACGATAGCTACTCGCAACCAACGCGATTAGGGGTTGTCAATCCCTTCACGGTCACTTACGAGAGTGAGATCTAATAGAGATGATAAATAATATTTTTGGTATTTTTGATATAGAGATGCAAAGTAAAAAGTAAAAGGCAAAGTAAAAATAAAGCAAGTATTAAAGTGATGGAGATTGATATGATGAGAATAGACCCGGGGGCCATAGATTTCACTAGTGGCTTCTCTCAAGAGCATAAGTATTCTACGGTGGGTGAACAAATTACTGTTGAGCAATTGACAGAATTGAGCATAGTTATGAGTATATCTAGGTATGATCATGTATATAGGCATCATGTCCGAGACAAGTAGATCGAAACGATTCTGCATCTACTACTATTACTCCACTCATCGACCGCTATCCAGCATGCATCTAGAGTATTAAGTTAAAACAGAGTAACGCCTTAAGCAAGATGACATGATGTAGAGGGATAAATTCATGCAATATGATAAAACCCCATCTTGTTATCCTCGATGGTCACAATACAATACGTGCCTTGCAACCCTTTACATCCTTTGGGTAAGGACACCGCAAGATCGAACCCAAAGCTAATCACTTCTCCCATTGCAAGAACTACCAATCTAGTTGGCCAAACCAAGCGGATAATTCAAGAGACTTGCAAAGATAACTCAATCCTACATAAAAGAATTCAGAGAAGATTCAAATATTATTCATAGATAAGTTGGATCATAAACCCACAATTCATCGGTCTCAACAAACACACCGCAAAAAGAAGATTACATCGAATAGATCTCCACGAGAGAGGGGGAGAACATTGTATTGAGATCCAAAAGAGAGAAGAAGCCATCTAGCTACTAACTATGGACCCGAAGGTCTGAGGTAAACTACTCACACTTCATCGGAGGGGCTATGGTGATGATGTAGAAGCCCTCCATGGTGGATGCCCTCCCGTGAGCTCCTAACAGGCCCCAAGATGGGATCTCATGGATACAGGAAGTTGCGGCGGTGGAATTAGCTTTTTGGCTCCGTATTTGATCTGTTGGGGGTACATAGGCATATATAGGAGGAAGGAGTACATCAGTGGAGCAACAGGGGGCCCATGAGGCAGGGGGGCGCGCCCAGGGGGAGGGCGTGCCCCCACCCTCGTGACCGCCTATTTTGTTCCTTGGAGTAGGGTCCAAGTCCCCTGGATCACGTTCGGTGAGAAAATCATGTTCCCGAAGGTTTCATTCCGTTTGGACTCCGTTTGATATTCTGTTTCTTCAAAACACTAAAGTAGGCAAAAACAACAATTCTGGGCTGGGCCTCCGGTTAATAGGTTAGTCCCTAAAATAATATAAAAGTGGAAAATAAAGCCCAATATAGTCCAAAACAGTAGATAAAGTAGCATGGAGCAATAAAAAATTATAGATACGTTGGAGACGTATCAGACACCGCCGGCGAGGACTTTGGTTGGAGTTGGGGAGGTGGAGCCTGTGGTGGCTTCTATTTCCCTTGCTTTACCTGTGGCTGAGGCTTCGGAAATGATGACTGCGTCCGAGATGGTGCTTGGGGGAGGGGGTTCGGGGCAGGTGGCCTCGACTTCTCCCCTCCCTATCCAGACGCCGGCGACGCCGGACATGATGACGCCGTCTGGTTCTGGGAGAGGTGGTCCGAGGCAGGTGGCCTCAGCTACTTCTTCTCCGGTCGTGGCGACGGCGCCCACGCTTCCAGTGGCGCTAGGGGGAGGGGGTCTGGGCAGGTGGCCCTGGCTCCTCCTTCTTCTTCGGCGGCCAGGAGGACCGTGTCTCCTACGACGCCGGCGCTCCACTCTGGGCCGAGGGGTGGGGCGGGAGGAGGGCTCGGGCAGGCGGCCCCCACACTCCTCTCTCCCGACTTGCCCGTGGCCCAGGGCCTCGGGGTGGGTCACTTGTCCGAGGGGCATGGGAGCCTTCTGCCGCCTCCTCCGGTAAACTTGGTTAACCCTTTGCGGGATTCAACGCGAGGCTTTACTAGGGAGGAGGTCGTTGCTTTCGGCGGGATCCCTGACCCGGTCTCAACGGGGAGGCGGATGAGTGCTCGCATTCAGGAGCTTCCGGAGGTTGATGACATGCAGCAGAGGTGCGCTATGAGGGCGGCCAAGCTTCATGATGCTGAGATCTCTACTGGTATGTCCATCAACATATCTAATTCGTTATTGCATTTTTCTAATGAGGAGATTATTAATAATGCAAACCAATTAGGAGTTTCACTAGGGGCTAATGACAGTGAAATATCCAATTCGGTGAATGATCTTCTAGATTTGGAGGCGGAGCATGCCTTAGAGACTATTCGCCATCTCGTAGTGGTAAAACCCATGAATGATGATGAGATTGATGCGTTAGGGGTCCGAGTGCTCGATAATCTGTGTGCGGATCTAGCACCATCCAACCATGAGTCTGAGGATGATGATGTACCTCTAGATAATGCAGTTGTTAGTACCGCTAAGCCCGGTTATGAGGACCGGGGGGAAGAACCTAGTAAACCAAAGCGCAAGTGGAAACGGAAGATTTATCCCGATTCTGCAGTTCGTAGGAGTGCTAGGATTCGGACTACCAAAAAAAATTCATGATGAATTATGAAAGGAATCTTTTGGAATAGCAGAGGTCTGAAAGACTTGGCTAAAAGAAGGTTTCTTGCTGAGGCATCTCTGGAGCATCGTTTAGATTTTATTGCTCTTTCAAAAACTGGCCGCGAAAATGTTGCGCCCCGGTTTCTTTCCTCTCTTGCGGGTGGTGTTGATTTCGATTGGCATTGTCTTCCTCCGCAAGGAAGATCGGGTGGTATCTTGCTTGGCGTGAGATGCGATTCGCTTGAAGTCCGAAGTGTAGTGATGGTCGACTTCGCGGTTAAGTTTTGAGTCAGGTCTAAAGCTGACGGTTTCAACTGGGCGTTGGTGGCGGTTTATGGTGCCGCACAGCCCGAGCTTAAACCGGAGTTTCTAGCGGATCTGGTTCGAATCTGTGGGTCCGAGCAGCTTCCAATTTTAGTTGGGAGTGATTTCAATATCATTAGGAGGAGAGAGGAGAAGAATAATGATAATTTTGACGGCAGGTGGTCGTTTATGTTCAATACCATTATTGAAAGCTTGGATCTGAGGGAGATAGAGCTTTCTGGTAGAAAGTTTACCTGGGCTAATGCGATGCCAAACCCGACTTATGAAAAGCTTGATCGAGTTCTCGCGAGCGTCGAGTGGGAACAGAAGTTCCCTCTCGTAACGGTTCAAGCCCTCTCGCGTGGAATATCCGAGCACACACCCTTGTTCGTGGACTCAGGGGAGCCGAACCACGTGGGAAACAAAAACACCTTTTCCTTCGAGATGGCCCGGTTCGAATGCGAAGGTTTCTTGGACCTGATTGCCAGGGAATGGGCTAAGGGTACATGAGGTAGGACTTCGGTCGAGCGTTGGCAGAATAAGAGTAGGTATTTGAGAAGCTTCTTACGGGGGTGGGCTAAGCACCTTAGTGGGGTGTATAAGATTGAAAAGGACAGGCTCCTTTCTCTTATACAGACCCTAGACATAAAGGCTGAATCCACGATTTTGCAGCCAGCAGAGCTTCAGGTTAAAAATCAGGCGGAGAAGAGGTTGAAAGAACTTCTCCGCGAAGAAGAATTGAAGTGGGCATTGCGAGCTAAGGTCCGCAAAGTGGTCCATGGGGACACAAATACTCAATTCTTTCAATTGATTGCTGATGGTATGCACAGAAAGAAGAGGATCTTTCAACTTGAACAAGATGAAGGAACTATTTTAGGACAGGACAATCTATCATGTTTTCCTAGTCCTACTATATGTTAACAAATGAGATGTTTCCAAGTTGTGTCAGTACTTCAGTCAAGATTCAGGACGGAGCCCTCTCGTCACAAAGAAGACGGATTCAGAACGGGGCACGACCCAGCTAGGTGTATACTATTTTTTTTTCCGAAACAGAGCCCAACTATACACTTCGGCGTCAGAACTCAAAGAGCGAGGCGAGGGCGACTGTCATTCGTCCATGTGTGGTACATTCGTTCATTTAGTCCCGTATCGGAAAGCCGAACACACAATCTGCTCCTTAAATATGCTCAGAGAGCAAGCAGGGCGTGCCAAATGGAAGCACACCCCGAGCACGAGGTCGACGAGGCTCTCGTGCCGGTGGCCACGTGCGCGGCATGCGCACTTAGCAAACCAAAAATTGTCAATCGACATTCAACTACGAGCCTGATCATCAGCAACTCGGCCAACAAGATCAGATGGAGCGCATGACAAATGTGCTTGGCAATAATAATACAACATTTTTGGTTTAATAATTAGGTGCTGCAATTCCAATGGTGTTGAGTGCTGCAATTCTTTGATTGTCTTCCTTATGAGTGGCGGTGGGGGACAAGCGATAGTATTTTCCTACCAATCTATCCCCTTAGAAGCATGCACGTAGTGCTTGGTTTTTGATGACTAGTAGATTTTTGCAATAATTATGTGAGTTCTTTATGACTAATGTTGAGTCCATGGATTATACGCATTCCCACCCTTCCACCGTTGCTAGCCTCTCTAGTACCGTGCAACTTTCGCCGGTACCATAAACCCACCATTTACCTTCCTAAAAAAAGCCACCATACCTACCTATTATGGCATTTCCATAGACATTCCGAGATATATTGCCATGCAACTTTCCACCGTTCCGTTTATTATGACACGTTCCATCATTGTCATATTGCCTTGCATGATCATGTAGTTGACATCATATTTCTGGCAAAGCCACCTTCATAATTCTTTCATACATGTCACTCTTGATTCATTGCACATCTCGGTACACTACCGGAGGCACGCATATAGAGTCATATTTTTTTCTAAGTATCGAGTTGTAATCTTTGAGTTGTAAATAAATAGAAGTGTGATGATCATCATTATTAGAGCATCATCCCGTGTGAGGAAACAAAAAAAGAGAAAGGCTAAAGAAGCCCAACAAAAAAGAAGAAGAAAGGCCAAATAAAAAAAAAGAAGGCCCAAAAAAATAAGAGAAAAAGAGAGAAGGGACAATGCTACTATCCTTTTTTTCCACACTTGTGCTTCAAAGTAGCACCATGATCTTCATGATAGAGAGTCTCTTATTTTGTCACTTTCATATACTAGTGGGAATTCTCATTATAGAACTTGGCTTGTATATTCCAACAATGGGCTTCCTCAAATTCCCTAGGTCTTCATGAGCAAGCAAGTTGGATACACACCCATTTAGTTTCTTTTGTTGAGCTTTCATACATTTATAGCTCTAGTGCATCCGTTGCATGGCAATCCCCACTCCTCCATTGACATCAATTGATGGACATCTCCATAGCCCGTTGATTAGCCGCGTCAATTTGAGACTTTCTCCTTTTTTGTCTTCTCCACATAACCTCCATCATCATATTCTATTCCACCCATAGTGCTATGTTCGTGGCTCGCGCTCATGTATTGCGTGAAAGTTGAAAAAGTTTGAGAATACTAAAGTATGAAACAATCGATTGACTTGTCATCGGGGTTGTGCATGATGAGAGCATTCTGTGTGACGAAAATGAAGAATGGCCAAACTATATGAATTTGTAGGGATGAGCTTACTTTGGCTATGTTATTTTGAGAAGACATAATTGCTTGGTTAGTATGCTTGAAGTATTATTATTTTTATGTCAATATTAAAATTTTGTCTTGAATCTTTCGGATCTGAACATTCATGCCACAATAAGGAGAATTACAATGAAAATTATGCTAGGTAGCATTCCACATCAAAAATTCTGTTTTTATCATTTACCTACTCGAGGACGAGCAGGAATTAGGCTTGGGGATGCTTGGTACGTCTCCAACGTATCTATAATTTTTTATTATTCCATGTTATTATATTATCTATTTTGGATGTTTAATGGGTTTTAATATGCTCTTTTATATTATTTTTGGGACTAACCTATTAACCGAAGGCCCAGTGCAAATTGCTGTTTTTTTTGCCTATTTCAGTGTTTCGCATAAATGGAATATCAAACGGAATCCAAACGGAACGAAACCTTCGTGAGGATCTTTCTTGGAACAAACTCAATCCAGAAGACTTGGAGTTGAAGTCTGTGACTCCGCGAGGCGGCCACGTGGCAGGAGGGTGAGCCCAGGGGGGTAGGCGCCCCCCCACCCTCGTGGGCGCCACGAAGCTCCACCGACCTATTTCTTTCGCCTATATATACTCTTATACCCTGAAAACATCTAGGAGAGCCACGAAACCACTTTTCCACCACCGCAACCTTCTGTACCCGTGAGATCCCATCTTGGGGCCTTTTCCGGCGATTTGCCGGAGGGGGATTCGATCATGGAGGGCTTCTACATCAACACCATAGCCTCTCCGATGATGTGTGAGTAGTTTACCACAGACCTTCGGGTCCATAGTTATTAGCTAGATGACTTCTTCTCTCTCTTTGGATCTCAATACAAAGTTCTCCTCGATGTTCTTGGAGATCTATTCGATGTAATATTCTTTTGCGGTGTGTTTGTCGAGATCCGATGAATTGTGGGTTTATGAACTTGATTATCTTTGAATATTATTTGGTTCTTCTCTGAATTCTTATATGCATGATTTGGTATCTTTGCAAGTCTCTTCGAATTATCGGTTTAGTTTGGCCTACTAGATTGATCTTTCTCGCAATGGGAGAAGTGCTTAGCTTTGGTTTCAACCCTGCGGTGATCGATCCCAATGACAGAAAGGGAACCGCCACATATTGTATTGTTGCCATCGAGGATAAAAAGATGAGATTTATATCATATTGCTTGAGTTTATCCCTCTACATCATGTCATCTTGCCTAATGCGTTACTCCGTTCTTTTGAACTTAATACTCTAGATGCATGCTGGATAGCGGTCGATGTGTGTAGTAATAGTAGTAGATGCAGAATCGTTTCGGTCTACTTGACACAGAGGTGATGCCTATATTCATGATCATTGTCTTAGATATCATCATAACTATGCACTTTTCTATCAATTGCTCGGCAGTAATTTGTTCACCCACCATAATACTTGCTATCATGAGAGAAGCCACTATTGAAACCTATGGCCCCCGGGTTTACTTTACATCATATATGTTTCCAATCTATACTTCTAGTTTACTATTTATTTTGCAATCTTTATTTTCCAATCTATACAACAAAAATACCAAAAATATTTATCTTATTATCTTTATCATATCTCACTTTTGCAAGTGGCCGTGAAGGGATTGACAACCCCTTTATCGTGTTGGTTGCAAGGTTCTTGATTGTTTGTGCAGGTACTAGGCGACTTGCGTGTAGTCTCCTACTGGATTGATACCTTGGTTCTCAAAAACTGAGGGAAATACTTATGCTACTTTGCTGCATCACCCTTTCCTCTTCAAGGGAAAACCAATGCATGCTCAAGAGGTAGCAATCTACTACTATTACTCCACACATCGACCGCTATCCAGCATGCATCTAGTGTATTAAGTTCATGGAAAAACGGAGTAATGCAATAAGAACGATGACATGATGTAGACAAGATCCGTTTATCTATATGGCGGTAGATATAGATCTCGTCTTTTTATCCTTAGTAGCAACGATACATACGTGTCGGTTCCCTTTCTTTCACTGGGATCAACCACGGGAAGATCGAACCCACTACTGGGCACCTCTTCCCATTGCAAGATAAATAGATCAAGTTGGCCAAACAAAACCCAAATATCGGAGAAGAAACACGAGGCGATAAGAGATCAAAGAAACTCAAATAACTTCCATGGATATAAAAAGATATGACTGATCATAAACTCGAAGTTCATCAGATCCCAACAAATACACCGCAAAAGAGTTACATCATATGGATCTCCAAGAGACCATTGTATTGAGAATTCAGCGAGAGAGAGAAAGCCATCTAGCTACTAATTACGGACCCGAAGGTCTACAAAGAACTACTCACGCATCATCGGAGAGGCACCAATGGAAGTGGTGAACCCCTCCGTGATGGTATCTAGATTGGATCCGGTGGTTCTGGACTCTGCGGCGGCTAGATGAATATTTAGTCGATGCTTCTAGGGTTTCTGGAATATTGTGGTATTATAGAGAGAAGAGGCGGTTCGGGGGGTACCCGAGGTGGGCACAACCCACCAGGGCGCGCCAGGGCCTCCTGGCGCGCCCTGGTGGGTTGTCCCCTCCTCGGGACTCCCCCGAGGTGCAACCAGGGCCCATCTGCTTCCTTTTGGCCCATAAAAAATCATCATGGAGTTTCATGGCATTTGGACTTCGTTTGATATTGATTTCCTGCGATGTAAAAAACATGGAAAAAACAGCAACTGGCATTGGCACTATGTCAATAGGTTAGTACCAAAAAATGATATAAAATTACTATAAAATGATTATAAAACATTCAAGATTGATAATAAAACAGCATGTAACAATCAAAAAATATAGATACGTTGGAGACGTATCACCTCCTTCCGCCGCCGACCGCCCTTGCTTCCGCCCGTCCGCCGCCGGCGATTCCGGCCAAATCTGCGGGTGGAATCGCGCCGCGGGGCCGCCCCACACCCTCCCGCGCCGAGACGCTGCACCGACCCCCCGATCCGGCGAGAAGAGCCGCCCCTCGTCGCCGCCGCCGCCGAGGATCGGCCACCGTCCAACCCGCCCTCGTCGTCGCCGCCCGGGATCACCTGCCGCATCCGCCACCGGTTAGTGCATATTTTTTTGATTTTTGCGAGCGAGCGGTATAGTTGATTGACGCGCCGGTGCGCATGTAGATGGAGTTGAGCCTGTGCGAGAAGTTCTTCCTCTCCGATTCGTCCGATTCGGATGACTCGGATATTGAGACCATGCTTGCGAACTTTCGGCAGCAGACACTAGTCATGGCACTTGCCGTGAAGGAGCACGAAGACGAGAACCGAAAGAGGAGGTGAGGATCGACCGTCGGGCGTCTTTGCATCCCTCGGAATCATCATCTTGGGAACGAGATGTTGATGCAAGACTACTTCGCGGAGAATCCTACATATCCACCGCACCTCTTCCGGAGAAGGTACCGAATGCGCCGATCCCTCTTTGTGAAAATTGTTCAAGCTTGCAAGGCAAATTGCCGCTATTTTACTCAAAGAAGAAATGCCGCGGGCTTAAAGGGATTTAGTGCATATCAAAAAATCTCCGCAGCTATGCGGGTGATTGCATATGGCATTCCGGCTGACTATGCCGATGAGTACCTTCGCATTGGTGAAGATACTACAATTGAGTCTATGCATAGATTTGCAAAAGTGATCATCCGTGTCTTTGGTCCTGAGTATCTTCGGGCACCCAACGAAGATGACACAAAGAAATTGATGACATCTAATGAGAGGAGAGGTTGGCCTGGCATGCTAGGTAGCATTGATTGTATACATTGGACTTGGAAAAATTGCCCCAAGGCATGGCAAGGAATGTATTGTGGCAAGTCTCGTGATGCAACAATTGTGCTAGAGGCCGTAGCATCCGAGGATTTATGGATTTGGCATCGCTTTTTTGGTATGCCGGGCACTCTCAATGATATCAATATGTTGCAACAGTCTCATTTGTTTGCTAGGCTTGCTAGTGATGATGCTTCTGCTTGCAACTACACTATCAATGGGCATGAATACACAAAGGGATACTATCTTGCAGATGGTAAATACCCTCATTGGTGCACATTTGTCAAGAGCATCAAAGAACCCAAAACTAAAAAACAATGTGAATTTGCAAGGGTGCAAGAGGCAGCCCGAAAAGACATTGAAAGAGCATTCGGTGTTTTGCAATCTAAATTTGCCATTGTCCGTGGCCCTGCTCGTTTTTTGGATAAGAAAACCTTGAAAATATCATGACATGTTGTGTTATCCTGCACAATATGATTCTTGAAGATGAGAGAGGAATGAACTTGGAATTCTTCTACGACAATGTGGGTAGCCGTGTCAAACCAGCTAGAGACCCTAACCGCATCAGAGCTTTTCTTTAGACATATAAGGAGATTGAAAATGCAAACACACACTTGCAACTTCAGGAGGATCTCATTGAGAACCATTGGCAAAGGGCTGGACGGTGACTAATTTTTTGTATTCATTTGTATTTGTATTCATGACAAGTTTTGTATTGCATTATTTAAGTTTGCTACGGTGATTTGAATAATTATTTGTAATATGGATGATTATTGTATTATGTTTGATTTGAATAATTTAGTTTTGCTTTCGATTGTTGTATTATGTTGGATTTGGTATTTGCGGGCCAATGAGATGCGGGATGCAGCGGCGCAAAGAGCAGACCCTAAACCGACCGTAAAAAAACATATTCCGCGAATATACTTTTATACGGGTCCGTTTGAGGGGTCTGCATCTGTGATCGTCCGCGCCGGCTCATAAAGGCCATTTTGCGCGAACTGCAAACGCGTTTTACGGGCCGGCGGGATGCGGGGTTTGCTAGAGTTGCTCTTAAAGTCCCAGACCAAGATGACTTCTGGCAAAACAGCAAGCAAGCAAAGCCAAATTCCATCGTGTGTGCAAGTCAAAGATTATGTCCAAGTTGTAGGGTTTGACCTGTCAATTTGCCTACTTCTATGTCAGTTAGTATGATTCATGGAGGAGGTTGATTTTGTAAGCATTGTGGACCAAAATATCAAATCATCATGATCCTGGCATGCCAAGGGGAAGCTATTAGGGGCCATTTAGCACCCTATGTTCCAGAATCCCTATGCCTGTGGTGGTAATAATACTGTTGGACTCCTGCTTAGCTTATATGCCTATTCATCATTACCATCTCAAAATGCAAATTCATCACTATCATTTGTCCAGTACTACCTTTTTTGACAGTAAATAAAATACGTCTCTATACTGTGGTGAGCATCTCTGTGGTTTTCGCTTGTAACTTCTGAACTTCACTCAGACCTTGTTCGAAACACTAAAATCTCACAAAAAATATGAAAACTTTAAGTTGCTGCCGGAGATCTCGGAAACTCACAAGTTTGAGATGTCTTACATAACTTGGTGCCAGCTAAACTTTATTTTCATTTTGGGTTATCATAAGCTTAATTAGACAGCTAGTTCTCAGTACTTTAGTCAAGACGGAGCCCTCTCACAAAGAAAAACGATTCAGAACGGGGCACGGCCCAGCTAGGTGTACACTTTTTCCGAAATGGAGCCCAGCTATACACTTCGGCGTCAAAACTCAGAGCGAGCCAGCGAGGTGACTGTCATTCGTCCATGCGTGGTTCATTCGTTCATTTAGTCCCGTATCGGAAAGCCGAGCACACGCTCTCCTCCTTAAATATGCTCAGAGAGCAAGCAGGGCGTGCCAAATGGAAGCACACCCCGAGCACGAGGTCGACGAGGCTCTCGTGCTGGTGGCCACGTGCGCGGCATGCGCACTTAGCAAACCAAAAAATGTCAATCGACATCGAAGTACGAGGCTGATCATCAGCAACACGGCCATCAAGATCAGATGGAGCGCATGACAAATGCGCTTGGCTATTTATACAACATTTTTTTTAGTTTCTTTAACTTTTTTTATTACTTTCTTGGTTGAGCAAATCAGAAACTGCTGAAAGCGGCTGGGATGATGGTCCCTTACTCACTTTTATGTTTCTTTTTCGCAATTTTATTTCTGTTTTTAAGATGAATTTTATTTCTGTTGTTGCTGGCCTTTATGGTGAAGCCCTTGTACTGCATCATTTCAGCTTTACGTGACCCACACATATTTGTAGTCCAATTTTGATCCCAAAAAACTGAGTTGTATGGAAAAATAAGAGGTAAAAGGGACCATGTTAAAACTACTCGCTTTTTTCAGTTTTAGTGGAACGGTCGGAGTATCCTTCAAATTGTCTTCTACCTCTAGCGCACGGTCTACCCCTCCCCCAAACCAATCATCTCATCCCTCCCCTGTAGTCGTCGCTGAACCTCGCCGGTAACATTTTGGCAGGCTGCGGCATCCCCGTCTTCACCTCGGCCGGGTTCGACAGGAGTGAGTACAAAAAGACCCTCACCTGGGCCTGTCAAGTTTTAGACTCGCTTTTGCCTGCAACAACACAGCCAGCAGTGTCATCGCCGGCTCTGGCTCGGCTTTGCCAGTGTCCCTGCGCCTCGCTGCAGCTCACTATGGCGCCCATGTCTCGCCCCAGCCACCGCTTTCTCTCCCATCCAAATGTAGAATTATGGAAAGAAACTGATTTAGAATTCGGGAGTTTAAAAATTCGGAAATTTCTCAAGAATTTAGAAACAACCAAGTTGTTGTGAGAAATCCTTACTAGAAAACCAATTAAACCACAACCAAAGATGACTAATGGGTAAACGTCAAGCAAGCAAAGCCAGATTCCACAATGAACAGGTCACTGTTTTTCTCTTGGTGGCATGTCGTGCGTTAATTTCATTTTGAGCTTTGCACTAAGAAGAAAAATCAGTATTGTGAAATCTCAGTTGACAGTGGATTGCGCAGTTGTTTAATCTTCGTGCGGAGATTTGTGCTAGACTGAGCACTGTCCAACAACTCTTGCAACAGGTCGACCCATCGCTCACTGTGTCCTTCATCGCGGGTTGTTGTATGTCATCTCACCGGTCACAACATCCACCCTCGTCGCTCGTAGCACGTCGTCTCATTGTCATTGCCGCTTGCAACATGTAATCTCACCGGTTGCAACATCTGCCATCGTTTCATCATGTCTAATAGTATATACCGTTGTCGTCCGCAATATGCGGCCTCCGTATCTTTTCTTTTCTTCACGATATTTGTTTGTTGAATCGACCAAAAAACACACACACAGTCAATTTGAGTGATTAAAATATTAATTTAAGATAACATTGCATTACAAAGTGGTTACATAGGGGTAGCAAATGTCATTCTAATGACTTTAGACATCTTGGGAGAAGCACTAGCTGCTCCTCACCACGACATCGGTGAATGCAGTGCACAGGGCGCATGCATCCAAAATATGATGGTCGGCGGGAAACGGGACATTTATGGGCGTGGGCAGTTGGTACGCAACCGGCCGCTATTAGTTGGCATGCTTCCCGATGCAACGACGTCTTCTACTGTCCGCGCGATCGACTGGGTTAGGAAATGGGTCGCATGGGAGGATGAGGAGGGAGCTGAAACTTCCCTCCCGTCCAGGCGGCTGGCTGATGGCGCTTCATATCGAGGTCCCAACCACCAAATATAGTCTTGCGGGTCATATATGAAGTGTGCTCCATAAATTATGGCGATCGAGGGTCAGATGGTGATTCTGCTAGAGTGGCACTTATAATAAAAAATCATCACATTAACGGTTATTATGTCGATCGGGACGATATGGCGACTCTGCTAGAGATGCTCTAATATGTTAGCTTTTCGACAAAGGGTGGATTTTATCTGCTTAAATGAAGCATCAAGAGGATAGAAACACTAGGAGTGCTCACATGCCCTTTGCCTAGCTAGGATGCACAGTGCCAAGACTAACACGCGGACAACTAGCAAAGTCATATAAGACCAAAGTTATGTGTAGGTAAGAAAAAAAGTCTAATAATATGTTAACTACACTTGGACCTTGTTCGAAACACTAAAATAATGAAAAATAATGAAAAATCTTGAAAACTCCCAAGCTCGAGATGTCTTAATCTTGATAATGCTGATGGCGGGGTTCTTGGAGGTTTATCTTTGTGTCGGCTAAACTTGTTTTCCATTTTGGGCTATCATAATCTTTTTTTTTGACGGGAAAGCTTATTTTATTAACCAAAGGACGGATATATCGTCTGCTAGCAGACTCACAATGAAATCAGGCGGGTCATCAATCCAACGAGATGGATTATTAGCACGTCCCCATCTAGCCAGCTCATGAGCTACATAATCCAGTCGATGGAGACTTTAATATCATTCGGAGGAGAGATGAAAAGAACAATGACAATTTTGATGGACGGTGGTCCATGATGTTTAACATGATTATCGAGAGTCTTAATTTAAGAGAAACTGAGCTCACCGGTAGACAATTTACATGTGCCAATTCGTTGCCCATTCCGACTTATGAGAAGTTGGATCGGGTACTTGCTAGTGTGGATTGGGAACAAAAGTACCCTTTGGTGTCGGTTCATGCGATGCAGCGAGCGATCTCGGACCACACACCACTTCTTGTAGACTCGGGTGAGGCTACACATGTTGCGAACAAGAATGCTTTCTCTTTCGAATCAGGATGGTTCGAGAAAGAATTTTTTTTAGAAATCATTGCACGCGAATGGGAAAAACATGTTAATGGAAGTACTAATATTGAGAGATGGCAAAATAAGATCCGACATTTGAGACAGTTCTTGAGAGGTTGGGCCAGAAATGAGAGTGGTATTTACAAACAAGAAAAAGAACGACTCACTCAATTAATTGAAGTGCTTGATTTGAAAGCTGAACGTAACCTCCTTACGGTTCATGAGCAAAGCTCCAAACCCGAAGCTGAGCAAGGCTTACGGGCTCTTCTAAGAGAAGAGGAGCTCAAATGGGCATTGCGTGCTAAAGTGCTTAAGGTAGTCCAAGGGGATGACAATACACAATTCTTCGATATGATTGCAAATGGTAAACATAGGAAGAAGAAAATCATACAGCTAGAACAAGACGAGGGGACAATAGTGGGACATGAGAATCTGAAAGCATATATATCTAACTATTATAAACAACTCTTTGGGCATCCGGAAGCAAGTACGGTGACCCTAGATGAATCTGTCCGTGGAGATATTCCCCAGCTCCAGGTAGAGGAGAATGATATTCTCTCTGCTCCATTTACCGAGAAGGAGGTTTTCGATGCAATTTCCCAAATGAAACCAAATAAAGCACCAGGGCCAGATGGGTTTCCTGCTGAATTCTATAAGAAATGTTGGCATATTATTAAGGATGATCTTATGCCTATGTTTCATGATTTCTTTAACGGCCATCTTGAGCTGTTTCATCTGAACTTTGGCATGATTACATTGTTAACAAAGAAAGAAGAAGCGGTTCGGATCGAACAATTCAGGCCCATATGTCTTCTTAATGTGAGTTTCAAAATATTCACAAAGGTGGGTACCAACAGATTGACACAAATTGCTCATTCTGTGATACAACCCAGCCAGGCAGCGTTCATGCCAGGACGACACATACTGGAAGGGATGGTCGTATTGCATGAAACGCTTCACGAACTCCATTCGAAGAAGCTAGATGGGGTTATCTTCAAAGTGGATTTTTGAGAAGGCATATGATAAATTTAAATGGCCTTTCCTTCAGCAGGCAATGCGCATGAAAGGATTTAGTGAGGCTTGGCGGAACCAGGTGGGTTCTCAAGTCCAGAAGAGTAGTGTTGGAATCAAGGTTAATGATGATATCAGACATTTTTTCCAGACACACAAGGGCCTGAGACAGGGCGATTCCATGTCTCCCTTGTTGTTTAACGTAGTTGCCTATATGTTGGCCATTCTTATTGGCAGAGCCAAGCAGCATGGTCAAGTCGAGGGGTTAGTTCCTCATCTGGTTGATGGAGGAGTATCCATCTTACAATACGCTGACGACACTGTCCTATTCATGGAACATGACATAGCTAAAGAGCGTAATATGAAACTTATATTATGTCTCTTCTAACAATTATCTGGGTTAAAGATAAACTTTCACAAGAGTGAATTGTTCTGCTTTGGGAAGGCCAAAGACGAGTAGGATATTTATAGACAATTGTTTGGGTGTGAATTAGGTTCTTTACCATTTAGTTATCTGGGCATACCTATTCACCACCGTATAAAGAATGGAAATGTATCGAAGATCGAATTGAGAAAAAAGCTAAGCTGCTGGAAGGGTAAGCTTATGTCTTATGGAGGCCGGTTAGTACTGATTAATTCGGTATTGACTAGTATGCCAATGTTCCTACTATCGTTCTTCAAAATTCCGAAAGGGGTACGGAAGCGACTTGATTTCTTTAGATCTCGGTTTTTCTGGCAGTTAGATGAGGTCAAGAGGAAATACCGACTCGCGCGATGGGATATACTTTGCCGCCCAAAAGACCAGGGGGGTCTGGGTATTGAAAATTTAGAAATCAAGAATAAATGTCTTATGAGTAAATGGCTCTACAGGTTAGAGACAGAGCCGGAGGGCATGTGGGCACAGCTTTTGCGCAATAAATATTTGCAGTCGAAAACACTCGCTCAGGTTACCATGAGACCAACTGACTCGCCATTCTGGAAAGGACTTATGAGGACGAAGGATGTGTTCTTTCGTAGGGTAAAATTCTTGGTTGGCGATGGGATGTCAACAAGATTTTGGGGGGATACGTGGTTGGGAGAGACGCCTTCAGCCATCCAATATCCAACCCTTTATAATATTATGCAACATAAGGCGGACTACGTAGGCACAGTTTTCCAAATGATTCCTTTGGATATCCAGTTCAGACGGGCGCTAGTTGGGGAGCGATGGACAGCCTGGATGCACCTAGTTCAGAGATTGATAGATGTTCAACTCTCCGACCAGCCAGATTTGATGCAATGGAAATTAGCTAAAAATGGGGTTTTTACAGTGAAGTCGTTTTATTTGGATTTGATTAATTCTGGCCCAATCTCAAGATCGTTGCATATCTGGAAGATTAAGGTTCCCTTGCGGATAATTTTTTTTATGTGGTTTGTCCACAAGCAAGTTATTCTCACCAAGGACAACCTAATTAAGAGGCGTTGGGTAGGTACTTCACGTTGTTGTTTTTGTGATCATGATGAAACAATACAACATTTATTCATTGAATGCCCAATAGCCAAATTGCTTTGGAGAACGATTCATATAGCCTTCAACATTAATCCTCCAGTTGACATTGACTCGTTGTTTGGAACGTGGTTAGCTGGGGTTGAACATACTATTGCAGCTCGCATTCGGATTGGAATATGTGCGCTTTTGTGGGCTATATGGAACTGTCGGAATGATTTTTTTAACAGACAATACAATTTAAATTTCTTACAGGTTATCTTCAGAGCTACTGCTTGGATCCGTACGTGGTCCTTACTCACTCCTATGGACTCCGGGGAGCCTTTGGTTACTGGGTGCAACCAGTGGGAGATGGTAGCATGGGCTATATTCAACCGGTTCGGATGGCGGTCGCATAGCAGGATAGGACTCTAGGAGTCGTATCATACATATTGCCGTACCGGTTATGATTCTCAGCGTGTACTTTTTTCTTTTTTATTTCCTTTGCTCCGCTTGCGAGCTGTAATACTTTTATGACTTTGTGCTACTCTGCGAACTTTTAATAAGATGGCTGCATGCATCATTATGATGCAGAGGCCGGGGGTAAACCTCCATTTCCAAAAATAATGAGCTACATAATTTAACTCTCTAATACAATGCTCAATAGTAAACCTCCCGAAATATACTAGATAACTACGACATTCATCAAGAACTGGCGCTGCCACCATAGAGTAACCTTCATTGAAATTAAGTGCATCCACCATCGTGATATTATCCGGTCTCACCACCAAGTTATTGCATCCCGTATCTCTTGCTAGCTTCAGTCCTTCAAGCAGAGCTGCCGCTTCTGCCGTGAACACATCAGCTACATGTTCTAATCTCGCCGTGGACGCCGGCATGAAAGACCCCCGGTGATCATGGATGACAACACCACAAGACCCTGCATAATCGCCCACTGTGAATGAAGCATCGACATTAAGGACAAGTTGTCCTGCTAGGAACGTCAGCCACCTGTTGATCTTGGGTGTAGATTTAGCTTGTGCTCCGCGCACAAAATTAATCGCTAGGGCAACCACCGCTGGCGCTGTTCGTTCTGGAGTCAATATTTCCCCCCCTCGCACGAATTGTCTTCTTTGCCACCATAAGAACCAACAAACTTTTGATATGAGCTCTGGTAGCTCGACCGATCCAGAATATTGTCGCTGATAAGAATCATCACATAAAATGAACTCCAAGACTGCTGTACCTGCTCGATCAGTCAATGAAGCAAAGTTAATATCTGCTGCGATTCCCAAAGCTTCCCAAACTACTTGCGCCCTTACACACTTAAACAACATATGGGCTAAGTCCTCCGCACCATCTGTACAGTATGGGAATTGGGACAAGTTTCCAACACGGCGATTCATAAGAGTACTTCGGCATGGGATGGCATTGTGCAAGCATCTCCAGATATAAATTTTAACTTTCGCTGGCACTCTCAAACTCCACAACTTCTTCCAAACTGGATGGGGCGCCATGGAGAAGTGGGCCAGATCGCTGTCATCTGTAGCATAATTCACTTCCCATTGCTTATAATAGGCAGAACGGACTGAAAAAACGCCGCTCCTCATGAGATGCCATGCAAAATAGTCCTCTATCTCCACATGGAATAATGGGATTTGTAGTATGCGTTCAGCATCAATGTGCCAGAAATTCTCCCGGATTAACATCTCATCCCATTCTCCCGTCATTGGGTCAATTAACTCATTCACTTTAGTAAGTACTTGGTTCCCCTCATCGTTAAAACTTTTTGGAGGCACTGTTAGGGATCCAACATTCATCCCATATATTAATCTTTTCTCCATTGCCTACTCTCCAAATGTAACCCTTCTTGAACGTTTGAATTCTGCACCAAATGCTTTGCCACACATAGGACGACCCCTTCTTGAGTTGACAATTCAGAATATATCCTGTAGGGTAGCACTTGGCTCTCAGAACTCGTGCACATAATGAACCAAAGTTCTCAATTAGTCTCCAACACTGCTTTGCCAACATTGCCAAGTTGAAGCTATGAATATCCCAGAATCCCATACCTCCTCTCTCCTTCGGAATACACATCTTCCACCATGCAAACCAATGCATCCTTCGTTGGTCCTCCTCATTAACCCACCAGTATTGCGACATTGCATCAGTGATTCCCTTGCAAATTTTCTTCGGGAATTTAAATACGCCCATCACATAAGATGGGATGGCTTGGGCCACCGCTTTCAGCAAAGCCTCTTTGCCTCCGAGTGAGAGAGTTCTCTCTTTCCATCCATTCACCATTGCTTGAATTCTTTCTATTATGTGTTCAAAACAAGCAACACGGTCCACCCCTATCATGGATGGTAGACCCAAATATTTGTCTGAAATAGACTCCGTCATAATATTCAGAATTTGACAAACTTCTGCCTTCACCTCCACATTTGTGTTAGGACTGAAAAATATAGAGCATTTTGAAACTTGGACTGCTATCATGGAGCGGCATCAACATGCCATGTTAAAAAAATTGTCCCATTTGGGGCAGGTTCGGGTATATGCTTCTCACAAACCAGAGCTTGTCACAACAAGCATGATGGTTTCGGTAGGGAATCCGAGTTCTTGGCACACGTTCAGCTCGGTGACGCTCCTCAGGCTCCGATCCAGCAAAGCTCCGGGGAGAGAGAGTTCCACAAGACGACGGCGTGGCAGGACGATCTTGATGTTCTATCGGCGCAGGCTTCGCCTAAGCACCGCCACGATATGACCGAGGTGGAATATGGTGGAGGGAGGCACCGCACACGGCTAAGAGATCCAAGAGATCAATTGTTGTGTCTTTGGTGCTAGCCCTGCCCTCTATTTATATGTTGAGCCCGGGGGTCGAAACTTGGAGCAAAAGCCTCCTCAAAGTCGGTTTTGCCCGAAAGGCAAGAGTCCCACTCGGACTCCGGGACCAAACGCCACAATCCTTGGCGTCGGCCCAGACGCCATGGGCCTCGGCGTCGGCCAGGGCCGACGCCAGTGGTTTCGGCGTTTGGCCCCTCGGCCTCATAAAACTCCTTTTGCACCGACCTAAAGCCTCATGGGCTTGACCCCTTGGCCTAAACATATCATCCAATATATGAATCTTTACGTCTCGACCATTTCGAGACTCCTCGTCATGTCGCCGATCTCATCCGGGACTCCGAACTCCTTCGGTACATCAAAACATGTAAACTCATAATATAAGCATCGCCGAAACCTTAGCGTGCGGACCCTACGGTTCGAGACCAATGTAGACATGACCGAGACACGTCTCCGGTCAATAACCAATAGCGGGACCTGGATGCCCATATTGGCTCCTACATATTCTCCGAAGATCTTTATCGGTCAGACCGCATAACAACATACGTTGTTCCCTTTGTCATCGGTATGTTACTTGCCCGAGATTCGATCGTCGGTATCCAATACCTAGTTCAATCTTCACATCGGCAAGTCTCTTTACTCGTTCCGTAATACATCATCTCACAGCTAACTCATTAGTTGTAATGCTTGCAAGGCTTAGTGATGTGTATTACCGAGAGGGCCCAGAGATACCTCTCCGACAATCGGAGTGACAAATCCTAATCTCGAAATACGCCAACCCAACATACGCCTTTGGAGACACTGTAGTACTCCTTTATAATCACCCGATTACGTTGTGACGTTTGGTAGTACCAAAGTGTTCCTCCGGTAAACGGGAGTTGCATATTCTCATAGTTATAGGAACATGCATAAGTCATGGATAAAAGCAATAACAACATACTAAACGATCGGGTGCTAAGCTAATGGAATGGGTCATGTCAATCAGATCATTCAACCAATGATGTGACCTTGTTAATCAAATGACAACCCCTTTGTCTATGGTTAGGAAACATAACCATCTTTGATTAATAAGCTAGTCTAGTAGAGGCATACTAGTGACACTCTGTTTGTCTATGTATTCACACATGTATTATGTTTCCGGTTAATACAATTCTAGCATGAACAATAAACATTTATCATGAAATAAGGAAATAAATAATAACTTTATTATTGCCTCTAGGGCATATTTCCTTCACGTCCCACCTTTGGGGACGAAACGATATCCATTGCCTCCTATTGCTTTCAAAAATTTCTCGTGTCAACATAGAACAACAGGAGTGTTGTGTCAATTTTGGGTATTTTTCGGGGTTCGTTTGGACATTTTTATGCATTAAGTGAGTTTTCAATGCATTTATGTGCATAATTCAAATTTTAACTACATGCACATGCTCCACTGCATATAAATTGGTTGAAAAATCAAATCTGTGTCCTTGGCTGCATGCTTAGGTCCCATGCAAGAAATGGGAATGAATTTCAAACACCGGGGCACCGTTGATTGCCGGCAAAACATTGAGATGCCTCGTTTTTAAATCCTAGTAAATCCAAAACTCGTCTGAAATTCATGAAACTTGGCATGCTTTCATGGAGCGGCATGCACATGCCGGGGTAAATTTTTTGTCCCATTTGGGGTAGGTTTGGGTATATGCTTCTCACAAACCAGCACTACAAAAAAAATACACTTCCGTGATGATACGTGTTTGTCACAGTAGGTCGTGTTTTTTGTCATGCATGTACATCCATGACGATTTTATGACAGAATCAAGATAGTCATACCCGTGTCGTCAGAGAAGTGTTCCATGACATTACCAAAATTATCATCACGGAAGTGTGCACTTCCATGACGATAAATCGCGCGTCACAGAAGTGCTTTCGTCAAGGGTGACCGACACGTGGCATCCACCGTAATGGAACACCGTTAAGCTATCGGGTCGGGTTTTGGATCCGATAACCCATTAACAGCCCCGACCAATGGGGATTTTCCATGTGTAAAATCATCATTGGCTGGAGGAAACACGTGTCGGCTCATCGTTGGGACAAATGTCATCCACTCATTGGACGGAAGGCGCCTATGATAGGTCGACATGTGGCACGGCCCAACATTGGCCCATTCCGGTGAAAAAGGCCGGCCCAGTAAAAATTAGCAGGCCGGCCCATATAAGGCCTACTTGTGTCAGGTCCATTTAAGCCCACGGCCCATAGAGATGTGCCAATTCGGCCCATCAACCGTCCGTTAAAGATTTGACACCATTGCAGCCCATCGTCAGTTCGAGCCCGTTAACAGCCCGCTATATATTTGGGCTCAATATCGTCCCGATGATATTTCGATCTGTTAACGGCCCATTTAATGGATGGGCCAATTTTCAGGATGTACATCTTTCGGCCTTTTAGCGACCCATTTAAATGTTGGGCTAATTTCCGGCCTGGTGTGTCTTTCAGCCTGTTGACGGCCCATAAATCTGATGGGCCATTTGTAGCCGGACCTGAGTTTCAGCCTTTTAGCGGCCCATTTAAGTGTTGGGCCAATTTCTATCCGGTGTCACTTTCAGCCTGTTGACGGCCCGTAAATCAGTTGGGCCATTTGTAGTTGGACCTGAGTTTTGGCCTTTTAGCGACCCATTTAAGTGTTGGGCCAATTCCTGGCCCTGTGTGCCTTTCGGCCTGTTAACGGACCATAAATGAGTTGGGCCATTTTTAGTCGGACCTTAGTTTTGGCCTTTTAACGGCCCATGCCCTTCATGGTCCAATACCAGCCCGGTTTCTCTTTCGGCCTGCTAAAGTCTCACAACACAGTTGGGCCGTTTACAATATGACCTGACTTTCGGCCTCTTAGCGGCCCATGCTCTTCATGGTCCAAAGACAAGTTCATTGTCTCTTTCGCCTGCTAAAGGCCTACAAAGATAGTTGGGCCATATGTAGCCCAAACTTAGTAACGACACGTTAACGGCCCGTGAAATAAATTGGGGCCACACATTTGCCCGCTTCGATGTCGGGCTCGTTAACGACCGGGAGGTAAGAGGGCCGACCATTAACTTTCGGCCTAGTAACGACCCATTAACTTAATGGGCCCACTAAAGTTCGTTTCATGTCTTTAGGCCAAATTAGATAATTTGAGCCCATTACGACGCAGCAATTATGCACAGGACCAAAACCGATCAAGCAAAGGTACGGCATACTGTGGAATAACGTTGCTCATCCGGCATATATTACAGAAATTACATCCATCGGGCAATCAAAGATTGATGCCAGTGCAAATAAATGAGCAGAACCTAACCATCTACAACGTCACAATCTGCAAGCTCAGCATAGATGACGCCCATAAGCATGTGGGCAAGTTCTTGCTGCTTTGCTACACTGTCTGAAAACATTGATCAGTTGTTATGTCGCACGACTCTGCACCTCTGATTCATCCACCATTTCAATCATTGCTTCAGCCATTAATTGGTTCAGAAACATACATTTATTTCGTTGCATTCGAGACAGAGGATACTGAACAGATTCAGATGGCGATTTTGGCAGGCTTGTATTATTGATAGTGGAGAGTGTCTCGACCATTGCATCATAACATAAATTAGGATGGGAACCAAACAGATTAATCATGAGTTATTGCCATATTACGGCCTAGATTTACTAGAAAGAAACAATGGGGTTGCCTTGCTATTTTCAGAGTTTGTCTTCTTATCTTCAAAGACTGCACAAAATTAACACACTAGCAATGCTATCATTGGCCAAGTCAGATAATAGGAAAGCAACATTGACACAATGAACGTTTGGGCAACTAGCCTACACCAAATTAACACAATATGGCACAGCTATCATCAGCCAGGTAAGGTAATACGAAAGCAACATTGACACAATGAATGAACGGGCAACCAGAGAAGCACTACAATTCAGTAATGTACGTGATATGAGATAGTACATTCATGCAACTCAGTATGCAAAACTACCAGGCAGTTTTCCTTACAAAAATCAACATTGGCGCCTTTAACATTTTGCTACAACTAATTTTAGATCAGTTAAAGGTTAGATTCACGCCGATTAACAAAATACATGCTGATGTAAAAATATAGTGATATACAACAGGTACTTACATCAGCATTGGGGCACAGAGAATTCCATAAGATATTTTCCTCGAATCACGATCCCAATGGAGGAAGTCTTGTATCGCTTTAACCTTATTTTCTAAAAGAGAGATGGGTAAGAAACATGTAGAAAATATGATCGAATGCTATAAAATTTCATGATGCGAGGATACGCACACGCTTCTTAGAATGGAGTTGACATTCTTTTGCCGGATCGGAGCGGACTAGTTCTTTGGCCACTGAAATCTTCTTATTATCGGTGGGAGTTGGGTTTCTCTGTCTTTGGAGCATTATCTATGAAAAATGGAGTTGGTTTATTATCTCCGGCGTTTGGATCTTTTGCAAAGACCTGGTTTGTAACCCTTGATTCTAACATAGCCGTCTTCCCCTTGCATGCCTTATATAGAAGAATGGTGATTCAGTTATAAAACATGCTACAACAGAGATGGAATAGGTACTGAAGAATAGAAAGGCATGACATATTGACATGTATTCCCTCCATCCGGAAATAAATGGATGGGTCTAGGCGTATTTAAGTTCTAGATACATCCAGTTTTATCCATTTCTGCGACATTTAATCAGGACGGAGGGAGTATGATGTAAGAGCTAGGGATACGACAGGACAACACAGTAAAAAAACACTGAAAAACCCACTGCAGAACCAAAGTATTCAAACCCACTGATATGAGATAGTACACTCATGCAACTCAGGATGCAAAACTACCAGGCAGTTTTCCTTGCAAAAATTAACATTGTGGCCTTTAATCATACATTTTGCTACAACTAAATTTAGATCAGATAAAGGTTGGATTCACGCCGATTAACAAAATACATGCTGATGTAAAAATATAGTGATATACAACAGTTACTTACATCTACATTGGAGCACAGAGAATTCCTGCAAGAATCTTTCCTCATAAACGATACCATTGCAGAAATTCTTCTATCTGTTAAGCTTATTTTCTAAAAGAGAGATGGGTAAGAAACATGTAGAAAATATGATCAGCATGCTATAAAAATTTCATGACGCAAGGATACGCAAACACTTCTTAGAATTGAGTTAACATATTTTTGCTGGACTGGAGCGGACTAGTTCTTTGGCCACTGGAATCTGCTTATTATCAGTAGGAGTTGGGTTTCTCTGTGCTGGAGCAATATCTATAAAAACTGGAGTTGGTTTATTATCTCCTGGCGTTTGGATCTTTTGCAAAGGCCTTGTTTGTAACCCTTCAGATTCTAACATAGTCGTCTTCCCCTTGCATGCCTTGTATAGAAGAATGGTGCTTTAATTATAAAACATGCGACAACAGAGAGATGGAATAGGTACTGAAGAATAGAAAGGCATGACATATTGACATGTATTCCCTCCATCCGGAAAAAATGGATGGGTCTAGGCGTATTTCAATTCTAGATACATCCTTTTTTATCCATTTCGGCAACATGTAATCCGGACGGAGGGAGTATGGTGTAAGAGCTAGGGATACGACAGGACAACACAGGAAAAAAAACACTAGTTGAATGTAAAACTGTATGCTAGCGGAATACGTACAGAAATAACTAAGGCAACATACACGTGTATGATTGGGAAAATAAGATGGCATTGCAATAGAGCACTAGAACATCACTTCAATGTAAAAAAATGGTATGGTAGACAGATGAAGTACATACTGATGAATAACAATGCATAAGATATTCAGAAGCATGATGTCCAAATTAATCAGATGGCATTGCGATAGAGTAGAATGACAGTACTTGAATTTGAAAACATGTTATCATGAATGGGATAGGTACTGAAAAACAGGAAGGCATGACATATTTACATGCATGATCAACATGCTAAGCACATGGCATTGCAACCGAGTAGATACACTCTGGGACATTATATGCATGTTGTACCCATATCACAGGCCAAGTTAGAGCAAGGACCTTGTGGGGTGAAGAGGATTCATCATCTTTACGCAAGTCTTGAAGAACTGCCTTTACATGTTCCATCATATTGGGTATCATTGACATCAAGTTTATTGGCCTTTACATTGCTCCGTGAGGTTCTTGTGGATATATCAGTGTGTGCAATTATATCTGACATGCATGGAAGACAACTAGTAGTTAGATTTATGTAATGAGTGCCTGTAGGAGACGACATAAATAGTAGGACTGGGGTTAACTAGCAGCAACATGTCTCATAAACTAAAGGGAGAACACAGATGAAAGCTACAGAATATGTATCGTTTGTACTCGAGATTAACTAGATGGCACACAAAAGTATTAAAAAACAACATAGGTAATACTAGAAGTGGTATAATACTATAATCACCAGCCTGTGGGATAGCATTGGCTGATGGATGATAACTATGGAACAGCGTTACCTAAAGAACAAGTATCTTAGCTGAACTATGGAATAGCGTTAACTCCTGAACAAGACCCGTAAGAGATCAACATGAATATACAGTGAAATGTGATGATCTATTTTCCATGCTTAGATGAATAACAAAGCCATAAATGTTGCACACAAGTAAGATGAGGGTACAACCTATCCGCTGCCATCCATAGGAGTGAGCATCATGTGCTGACTTGTCGATGGCCCTGCAGTTGTTATGGCTGTCCATGTCAGGCACGCGCATTCGATGCAGGGAACTGTTGAGTGGGACTATAGCTTCCTTCTGGTGTATGCTTCCCTTGTTGGAGCAGCTGCGGCGAGTCGGAAGACGGTGTGTCTGAAGATGCAGATAACACATAATGTTAAGAACGACATATCTCTTTGATCTGAAGAAATACACTAAGAGATCAACAACAAGGTAAGAGAGTGGTCACACGTCTGTTGACTGAAGACTAAATTGGGGTCACATGATTTTATTTTATTTTGGTACTGTCCGATCTACGCCGGATGGCTTGTCGTCTTGTGCCTCCCGGCTGACACTGTTCGGAATCTTCCCCGTAGAACAAGCGACCAATGGTAGAGCAGCCTGCCTCCGCCGTCCGTGGCCTCGGCCAAAACCCCGCTCCCCGCCCCACCGCACTGCCGTGGTTCCGCCGCCCCCGGGCCAATCCACAAAGACTCCCCGTCATCCAGATCCGGCGGCGGCAGTACCTTCAACCCACTCAACTCTAAAAGATAGCCATCTAAGCGCTGCTTCCGCGGCGACTTGCGACCCCGCACCCTTATGTTAGACACCAGCCAACCGGCAGCCTAGGAGCTCCGCCGCCTCGAGGGGTGTTGCTTCCCATTGGGAATCGATTGGCCCAGAATAAAAATTCATACAACTGAAGCCTAAATAAAGTGATTTGAGATGAGGGTGCGACCTATTTGGCGGCCCGGTGAAGTAGGCAGCTCCACTGCCGAAGTCGGTGAGGCCGGGCGATTGCAGTGGTGACCGTGGCAGGAAAGAGTGATGTCGCGACGGTCCACGGCTACGCGGAAGCAGTGCCAGGACTCTAGACGGATCCGAAGTTGGAGCCGCTCCGGCGCCGTGAACAACAGCGGGGGTGAATCGGCTCCGGTATGGTTCACGCGACCGTCGTCGAGGCAGCACCAGTAGCACGGAGTAAGAGGCACACGGCCCAGTGCACGACGGCAAATGGACAGCGTCTCCGGCATTAGGGAGGAGGGCAATTGTGAATTTGGTGCGGTGGGGGGCGCCATGGAGGTGGGGCCAAGGTTTCATGGCTCGGGAGAAGGGAGCTTCCCGGGGAGAAGGTGATTTGGCGCCCATGAGGTATGAATGGGGGTGGGGGGGGGGGGGGAATTGGGATGGGAGTGGAACCATGTCTTACAGACACATTTGTCTGAAATGTGAGGGGGAGTTACAGTTCTACCCTTGCCTATAGGCTTCTCGGCTTGGGTGCATGTCTTGAGGGTCGGGATAGTAGAGTAACTTTGCTTCTCCCCAAATAGTGGGCGGGAGCGATTTGAGGAGGGCGTGTTTTGAACTATAGTGGGCACGAGCGATTTCAAAGTAGGAGAGGCGTGTTTCGAAATAGTGGGCGCGAGCTATTTCGGGCGAGGAGAGCGTGTTTTGCCGACCATGGTTTATGAATTATTCGGACATGTCATTTCGGCCGAGGAGAAGGCGCGCTTGGATGAAGTTACGAACCTACCCTCGATGTACGACGGGCCAATTGATGCATGTCCCACATAGGACGGTAATTTCGCGTCTCCCATTTATTTGCTTGGGCGAATTCCACCGAGCAGAGAGGATGTTTAATGGTTCGTTCAAATTTTGGGAGAACGAGCATCCACGTCTACCTTACCAAGTCGATTCGGATCAAATTTTGAAATATTAGCTTGCCACTTCTTTTTTAGATGGAGAGATGATGCTCGGGAGTAATGTGTTTTTACATGCTCGTTGCTAGAGATTTACTATATGACAAATAGTTGACCCACTCAAAAACACGAATTAAACCCAAAATGAAATATCTCGATTCAATGAAATAGCTCGTTCAGTAGGTCAAAGTAGTGAACTAAATCCAAAATTGAACACCTCAATCGAGTAGCATGTTGTACAGTATTATAGTACTCCATGGACATGTTGAAAGTCAAATTAATGAACTTGTTTGATATACGCATATATCCGTTCATGTGTGGATTGCAGACAACATGTTCTCCAATTTAAATATTTGAATGCAAGTTTATATCGAAACATGGTTTATATCAGTCTTTGATGCATAAAACGCGACCTCCCCCTCTCCCGGACTCCTGCTCTCTCTCTCTCTCTCTCTCTCTCTCTCTCTCTCCGACAATCTTCAATTCTGTCGCATGCATACGACACAAAAACCTTGTTGGTCCCTCTTCCTTTCTCTCCATCTCTCTCTCTCTCTCTCTCTCTCTCTCTCTCTCTCTCTCTTTGTGTGTGTGTGTGTGTGTGGGGGGGGGTCTTTCTAGTTCGCATGCATATATACACCATCTATAGGTCTCTCTCGCACACTATGTATGATACTCTAGCTAGTCCAAGCTAGATATCTTGGGTGCACTCATTGTACGCACACAAATTCCTTGGCTCTTTGCCTGTAACTCTGTCACGCACCACTATGTCGCCCTCGAGATCTTCCCCCCTCTCTCAAACTCTCCATCCACCTGGGTCACACATACACATGCATATCTCACTCGCACTCGATAGGCCCATAAAACTCTATCTCTCCCCCTCGTTCTCTCTCCATCTCACACGCGCACACACACAAATTCATGCCCAGCTAGCCAAGTATGATGGTCTCTCGCTCAATTGTAGGCACACGCAATCCCCCCTATATGTATATGACTAGGTAATCTTAGTCTCCATCACAAACATGTGCATGGTCTATCTCGATTTCTCTCGGGGCATCTTTCTATCGCACACGCACTCCCTCGATCTCCCACCCATATAGTCCCCTCACGATCTCGACGGGATCTTTCTATCAAAAACACACCCTCTCTCCCTCCCCATGCGTCCATGCCATCCATGTGTCCCTCTCGACCTTTGTTCCTTGTTGGCCAGACCTCTATTGGACGTGTGCTACAGGGGTGTCTCTCTCCGTTGCAAACAATCACGCACTAGCTATCTTCGTGTATCTCCTCGCCTCGCTTTTCCATCTCGGAGATGCATGCGTGATATGTTCGCATAAGAAACGAAAAAACACACACTCTCTCTCTAATTTATCGTTTGTTGTCACTTTCTCTTTCACACACATACTCTTTTTGCACACTTACTCATTCTCGTGCACACACACTTGATTTGTCTCGACTGAGGCACTCTCTTCGGTCCATAGCATATAGATTTATTGAAAAGTCAAACATCACAAAGTTTGACCATGTACGTGGAGAAAAAGAATTACATCTAGTACGGAAAACATATACCACTAGATTCACCATGAGATGTAGTTTTGTATGATGTATCTTTGGTATTGTAGATATAAATAACATTTGCGTAAACCTGATCAAGTTTTCCAAAGTTTGAATTTAAAAAATTTACATGCACTGCATTATTGAGCGGATGGAATATCTCTTTCCCCCTCTCAGCTCTCTGACGCACCACTCAGCCTTATCGGGGCTCCTCAATCTCTCACAAACTTTATTGGTCAGTTTGGTTTGTGACCTGACCCTCATGCCTTGATGGCCGGTCTTGCTGGTGTGGACGTGAGATGTAAAATATTTCTGCTGGCCGGGCTTGTGTAGTCTTTGAAGCGTTTGGTTCATGCCCGCCAGCAAAGCATCAACGTCCCATCAATCAATCCATGCATCAATTATTTAATGCTAATATCCATCCATGTTGTCATTAGCCTTGTGGCCACACGACTGTGCACGGCCAGCGTTCGAAATCAGTCGCTGGGCCAGGCTACTTGCAGTGTCCGGAGTTCAGCCAAAGCTAATTAAAGTGCAAGGAACCCGGGCCAGGCGGGCTTTCTTTTTCACAGTGGTAGCAACCAAACAAGCGTGCATGAAATCCAGCCACAACCCCTGTGCCAGGCAAAAGATGCTCAGACGCAAGCCAAACTGGCCTTATATCTCCCTAGTTCACACATACACATGTCTCACTCGCGCTATACATATAGACCCATCCAACACTCTCCGCCCTTGTTCTCTCTCCATGTGACACTTGTCGTGGTTCTAAGTATGACAGTAGAATGGGGGGGGGGTAGGAATGGAGAGGCAAGATCCTACCTTGGAGTAGTCGTATACACAAGATGTTTACGAGTTCAGGCCCTTCTTGGAGGAAGTAACAGCCCTACGTCTCGGAGCCCGGAGGCGGTCGACTGTATTATGTGCGTATGAGTTACAGGGGTGCGAACCCTTTACACTGAGGAGGGGGGTGGCTTATATAGAGTTCGCCAGACCCCTCCAGCCCTCAGTTATGCAGGGATTAAGGTACATTAAGACAGGGAGTTACTGGTAACGTCCCACATAAAGTGCTATGATGGCCATAAAGCCACTTAATGACCGACCGTTTGTGTGCAGACTGACTGTAGGTCTCCTGACGGTCGAGTGGTTGGCTTCACGGTCGAGTGTCTTCAGGTCCGTCGAGTGGAATCCTTCCAGCTCGACTGAAAGGCGGTTTCTTCTAGGGACGTCCTTGGGAGGGTACCTTGGACAGGTCCATGACCCTACCCTAGGTACGTGGCTTCATCATTAGCCCCCGAACGGATCGAGGTTTGAGTGGGGAAGGAGTTGAGAGCTCTTCCGACCCACTTTTCGTGAGATGAGTATGTCTTGCTCTGGATCAATGAACTTTAGATGACGGCATCAACTTCTTTTTCAGTCGCCTTGATCCATTCTTTGTATCTGTCGAGTGAAGTTTTCGCTTGAAGAGCTCCGAGTGACAGAGTGGAGGAAATCTTCTGCCTGACGGGTTGTTCTGCAACCCGCGGATTTTGTGGGATTTGTATTTTGGGAAGCGCGGGGGGTGGGGCGAGGCCGCAGCAATCGGACGGGATAAGCCAGGGACGCCTCAATCTTCGCGCCACCTTTTTCGCCACGTATCGCGCACGCGACTGTAGCGGGATTTGACAGGATCGCTCGGGCCCACATGTCAGCCACTCGGAAGTGGCCTTATATAAGGCGCCGGATGGGGGTTTTGAACAGTGCACCCTCATTTCTTTCCTTCTTCTCCAGATTCATCCGCCGCGCTAGCTTCCACCCTAGCGCTCTTTGCCCGTGCTGCGCCGCCCGGCAGCGATGGTGAAGGAGAAGACGGCGGCTTTGGAGCGGGCGAAGAAGGCGCAAAAGTGAAGGCGAAGGAAGGCGACGACCGGGCGGATCTTCGTCAAGGACCGGCTCGCGGAGCTGGATCTGTGGCATGGATCCGCTTGACGATCCGTCAGAAAGATCTTGACGACCTGGCCAATGAAGGACTGATCCCCCATGGATCGGCGAGGCTCCCGGGGAACGAGTCGAAGCCATAGCCTCAGGAGGGTGAGTGCGTCCTCTTGGCCACCCACGTTGACCGCGGATTTTCTTTACCCCCTCATCCTTTCTTTCGGGGATTTCTGCACTTGTTTGGGGCACAACTCCACCATTTCACACCCAACTCTATCATGTATCTTGCTGCTTTCATGTCGTTGTGCGAGAACTTCTTGGGTTGTCGGCCTCATTGGGGTCTTTTCAAGCACATTTTCACCTGTCGCTCACAGATGGTGAAAAAGGCCAATCCGAGTGATGAGAGAACCCAAGTGATCCAGATGTGCGGGGGTCTTGGAGTTCAGATGAGAGGAAAGAGCGCCTTTCCGGCCAGGATCCTTCCCGACTCGGTTCGTGGATGGCAGTCAACCTGGTTTTACTGCAAAGACCAGCCGACGCCAGGGCAGTCGACTGGACTCCCTCCTTTTTCTATGGGCCGAGTGGGGAAGCCTTCTTATTTGAAGGTGATCCCGAAAGAGAAGGCGCAGGTTAAAGTGTTGGTCGAGCGTGTAGTTCAGCTTATCCGTGACGGGGTGACCGGCATGGATCTCCTGGAGGTCTTCCTCCGACGACGCATCCAGCCTCTTCAATATCGAGACCACCTGATGTAGATGTACTCTGGCACTGAAGACACCACTCGGGTCCACCCGGAGGAGGTCGATGATGCCACGCTGGAGAGGTGGATGACTGCCATCACAGGGAATAGAGACAACCCCCGAGGAGCCAGGAGGATCCCCCCACTCGACCAATCATACGAACCAAACCAGGTCCAATTCTGTTTCTCCGACTGTGGTCCTGCTTTCTTCATTCCGTCTTGTTAGAGTTCAGTCGACTAACGTTTGCTTTGTTCGTTGTCTTCCAGGTCACCACTGAGATGTACTCGATGCCCAACGGGGCGCAAGAACAAGTCGAAGAGGAGGAGGCGAGCGGAGGCGAAAGCCAGGAGGAGTGGCAATCTGACGCTGAGGGGGACAAAGATGACGACGACTCTGGTGGAGAGGAGGAGGAACAGGAGGAGGAAGAGGAGGAGGAAGCCGACCCTTCTCGCACGAAAAGGCGATCCAAGCTCGCCCACGATCCCTCGGTCGAGCGTGGCAAACAAGCTAATGCTGCGGAGAGTCGACGAAGCGCCCTCGGACGTCCTCCCCTGCTCCGACTGAAAAAGCTCCGAAACATCCTCGAGCGGCGTCGTTGAAGCCGTCGAAGGCCCTGCCAAAGATGAAGGTGGCCATTCCCACGATTTCGGGGTAACAGCAGAACTCGTGTTTCCTCGTTTAGCATGGATAGACTCTTGGTCGACTCGTTGATTAACCGACTGATTTCTGAAATCTGCAGTGCCGCTACCTCCGAGACCTCCACCAAGAACAACGATCAAGAGATGGAAGACGCTGCTACCTCCAGTCCTGGTACGCTCTCTGTAGTTTCACTTCCGGTCGATTGGACTTTCGTTTCTAACCCTGAATTTATCCTGCAGCTCCTCCTTACGTCATTGATCTCCTTGATGACGACGACGAGGTGCCACTGATGGGGAGGAAGAACAAGAAGGCACTGTCTGGCAAGACCATTCGGACTGCATCGATGCCTGAGGCATTGGTTCATGAAGGTGGTGAAGTCACTCGGCATTCTGTGTCCTTCACTGTGCCGCTGACGAGTGCCCGGCCTTCATCGTCGACTGGTGATCCACCCTCCCTTTTTGCCACGCACCACGTCCCACAGGACCAAGTGAGTGCTGCTAGGGAGGCTATACGCCAAGCGGGGATCATGATGGAGCAAGTGAAGGTGGTCCGAGAAGCCAGTCAGGCGGCCTACGATGCTAGCTCAGCTCTTCAGAGCAACGTCCAGCTTAGCTGATCACCACTTGTTCTGTTAGGATATGCTACCTGAAAACTCTTCTTTCTCGAAGATTCAGATTCTCAGACACCCACCGGGTGTATCGATTGAATTTTTGGATTGGTGGGGCACGCCGAGTGCACCCACTAGGTGTAGTCCCCGAGACTATGGTGGATCTGGTAGTCGATCGTAGTCTTTATACTTTGAATTTCTTTGCTAACTTCTTCACTCGGTCTGGTCGGACCATGTCGAATGGAATCTTGGAACCGGTGGGGGCACGCTGAGTGCACCCACTGGGTGTAGTCCCCGAGACTATGGTCGACTGCTGGCAGTCGACTATAGTCTGAAGAACTTTTTTTTAGATCATGATGATACCGTGGCTGACTGCTGACAGTTAGCTATGGTTTAGGATCATAACCTTTTTGCCTCTTTCGGTCGACTGATCGAACCGAGTCGGTAAAACCAGTGGGGGCACGCTAAGTGCACCCACTGGGTGTAGTCCCCGAGACTACTGTTGAATATTTTCATTCGATCGTAGTCTTAGAAACGCCTTCGATCTTTTCCTTAGTCACTTTCGGAAGCAACCTATCTTTGACGTCTGTCGATTGACTCTTCGCAGAAATCCTGCGAGCTTGTGGCTCGCTATACTGAATTGGAAAACAAACAGATCCAGCTCAACCTTGACTTAAAGCTTGCTCAGGAGAACTTGCAGAAGGCGACAGACGAAGCAAAAGGTATGGCTGGTGAGAACTTTGATGACTGTCTTTGTCTTTCTGCCAATTCCTAATTCTGATCCCATTGTCGTTTTGCAGACAAACTGGAGGAGGATCTGAAGAAGAAGGATCATGATCTTGCGGAGGCGTAGAAAGCGGCTTTGGACAAGACAAAGCTCGCGGAAGAAAAACTGGCTTCAGTCGGTAAGCTTGAAGAAGAGAATGTCAATCTGAAAGCTGCTCTCGACGCGGCCAATAAGGAGGTTAGTCGACTGAAGAATGACAAGAATGCTCTGAGTGACAAGGCTGGCGAACTGGCGGGGAGGAGAAACGATCTGGAGGCCTATCTGGGAAGGCTCGCCAAGAAGTTATTCCTCATGCTTGAAGGTAATCTCCCTTATCCGACTGACTTGTTAACACCGACTCATCATAGAACCATTAGCTTGAACTCGAGTTGTGTCTACAGAATTCTGTCAGAACTTCAAGGAGGAGACTAGTCGAGTGGAGACAAGCATGGACCCCATTAACTCTCCTATGAAGGATGAAGCCGCTATGAACGTGCTCCGACTGGAGTCTCGTGTTGCTGGTGTGGTGGACTACCTCGCTCGACTGAAGGTCGCGGTGTCGCGAATCGACTCGACACTCGGGCCAGGCGAGACGATTCAAAATGACCTCGAGTCTTTAATGACTCGTCTGAATGACGTTCCAGGTCGAGTGCAGGAATGGAAAAAGTCTTCAGCCAGGTGTGGTGCCGATGTTGCTCCGTCCCTGGTCCGTGTTCACTGCAAGGAGGCGCGAGAGGAAAAGCTGGCGTCCATCAAAGTTGCCAATACCAAGAAGCATGACTTCCAATCTTTCATGGAGACCTTCATTGCTACTGCCACCCGCATTGCTGATGGAATCGACCTGGACCAGTTTGTCGCGCCTTCCAGTCCTCCCACCTGAGGAGTAAAAAACTTCTATGTTTTGTCTTAAATTTGCCTCGGAATGCTGAGTGGTCTTGTAACCGATGAACTTTAACAGGCTTGACGCCTGAGTACTTCTGAATCCGTAGGATGTTATCTGAACTTGGCTTATCATCGAATATGCTCTTATTTGCCTTCGAGCGAACTTTGTCCTTCACTCGGAATTTACTTCAGTGCTTGAGATACATCTTCGAGGTGAAAAATCCAGTCGACCTGCACTTCATTGTCCCTGCAGGTAGGGATGGAGCACAGATTGCGGTTGACCTGCATCTCGTCGTGCCTGCGGATCAAAATGGAGCGCATGTTGTACTTGTGGCGCAGCTCCGAAGGAGAAGGTAACAGTCGACCTGCACCTCGTCGTCCTTGCGGATCGGACTGGAGCGCACGTTGTACTTGTGGCGCAGCTCCGAAGGAGAAGGTAACAGTCGACCTGCACCTCGTCGTCCTTGCGGATCGTAATGGAGCGCACGTTGTACTTGTGGCGTAGCTCCAAAGGAGAAGGTAACATTCGACCTGCACCTCGCCGTCCTTGCGGATCGGAATGGATTTCATACTTAGGCGAGTACTGGACTGCAGCTAAGCCTCCGAGTGGGAGGTTCGCTCTCCACTCGGTAGGATTTTCAGATACTTAGGCGAGTACTGGACTGCAGCTAAGCCCCCGAGTGGGAGGTTTGCTCTCCACTCGGTAGGATTTTTAGATACTTAGGCAAGTACTGGACTGCAGCTAAGCCTCCGGGTGGGAGGTTCGCTCTCCACTCGGTAGGATTTTCAAATATTTAGGCGAGTACTGGACTGCAGCTAAGCCCCCGAGTGGGAGGTTCGCTCTCCACTCGGTAGGATTTTTAGATACTTAGGCGAGTACTGGACTGCAGCTAAGCCCCCGGGTGGGAGGTTCGCTCCCCACTCGGTAGGATTTTCAAATACTTAGGCGAGTACTGGACTGTAGCTAAGCCCCCGAGTGGGAGGTTCTCTCCCCACTCGGTAGGATTTTCAAATACTTAGGCTAGCATTGGATCAAGAAGCTAAGCCCCGAGTGGGAGGTTCGCTCTCCACTCGGTAGGATTTTTGTGTTGTAGCTCTGAAGGAAAAGGCAGCAGTCGACCTGCACCTCGTCGTCTTGCAAAGCGCACATTGTATTAAATACTTAGGCGAGTACTTGGACTGCAGCTAAGCCCCCGAGTGGGAGGCTGGCTCACCACTCGGTAGGATTTTTAAACACTTAGGCGAGTACTTGGACTGCAGCTAAGCCCCCGAGTGGGAGGCTGGCTCACCACTCGGTAGGATTTTTAAATACTTAGGCGAAAAGGATTCGCAGCTAAGTCCCCCGAGTGGGAGGCTGGCTCACCACTCGGCAGGGATTTTTTTTACAAACTTAGGCGAAACGGGTTCGCAGCTAAGCTACCCACTGGGGGGAGGGGTTTCTCATGTAAACAAAAAATAACAATCACTGGGAAAATTATAACATTCTTGTCTTTGATAAACAAACTACAGAGGTACTTTTATTACATCTCATCCGAGTGAGTACTTAAGTATAAAAGGGGCGGAGTAGCTCCGCATTCCAAGCTCGAGGCTCATCAATCTGGCGATCGACGTTGTAAAGATGATATGCTCCATTGTGGAGAACTCTGGTGATGATGAAGGGACCTTCCCAAGTGGGAGCGAGCTTGTGTGGCTTCTGTTGATCCACTCGAAGGACCAAGTCTCCTTCTTGGAAGGTTCGACCCTTCACATTTCTAGCATGGAATCGACGCAAGTCTTGCTGATAGATGGTCGAGCGGATCAGGGCCATCTCTCTCTACTCTTCTAGGAGGTCGACTGCATCTTTCCGGGCTTGTTCCGCTTCATCTTTAGAGTAGAGTTCGACTCGCGGTGCATCGTGAAGCAGGTCACTCGGCAGAACTGCTTCAGCTCCATAGACCAGAAAGAATGGAGTTCTCCCAGTCGACCGATTAGGAGTGGTCCTCAATCCCCAAAGAACTGACAGAAGTTCGTCGACCCACGCTCCTGCTGCATGCTTGAGATCACGCATCAGCCGGGGTTTCAATCCTTTGAGAATTAGACCGTTTGCCCGTTCTGCTTTTCCATTCGACTGGGGGTGAGCAACTGAAGCATAGTCGACTCGTGTGCCTTGAGAGGCGCAAAAGGCTTTGACTTTGTCTGAATCGAAGTTTTACCCATTGTCAGTGATGATGCTATGTGGAACTCCATATTGGAATATCAACTCTCTGATGAAACTGATAGCAGTGCACGCATCGAGATTCTTGATAGGCTTAGCTTCGATCCACTTAGTAAACTTGTCGACTGCCACCAGCAAGTGAGTGAAGCCGCTCCTGCTAGTCCTCGATGGTCCAATCATATCCAATCCCAGACGGCGAAGGGCCGACGAGTGGAATGGTCTTCAAGGCTGAGGCCGGTTTGTGTGACATATTGAATAGAACCGACATCCTTCACACTTGTCGACTATTTCCTTTGCCATTTCATTTGCTTTTGGCCAAGAAAATCTCGCTCGGTATGCTTTAGCCACAATGGTCCGAGAGGACGCATGATGACCACAGGTCCCTGAGTGGATATCTTCAAGAATTATCTGACCTTCTTCTGGTGTTATGCATTTCTGGCCAACTCCAGTCGCGTACAACTGTCCCTTGATCACAGTAAAGGCCTTGGACCGGCGGACGATTTGTCGAGCCTCTTCTTCATTCTTCGGGAGCTCTTTCCTTAGGATATACGCGATGTATGGCACTGTCCAGTCGGGAGTGATGACCATGACTTCCATGATCAGGTCGACCACAGCTGGGACCTCAACTTCAGTCGGATCAGTGGCACTTTTTGGCTGCGGGGCTTCTTCGGTGAAAGGATCCTCTTGAACTGACGGTGTGTGGATGTGCTCCAAAAACACATTGCTGGGAATGGCTTCCCTCTTGGACCCTATTTTCGCCAAATCATCAGCAGCTTGATTTTTCAGTCGGGGTATATGATGAAGCTCTAACCCCTCGAATTTCTTCTCTAGCTTCCTCACTGCATTGCAATAACCAGTCATGGCTGGACTTCTGACGTCCCACTCCTTCATCACTTGATTAACCACCAGATTTGAGTCACCATAGACCATGAGGCGACGGACGCCGAGTGAAATGGCCATACGCAACCCATACAAAAGTGCATCGTATTCTGCTTCATTGTTGGAAGAATCAAAGTGAATCTGGAGCACATATCTGAGCTTATCTCCTCGGGGGGAAACCAACACTACCCCAGCACTGGAACCATTCAGCATCTTGGAGCCATCAAAGAACATGGTCTAGTGCTCCGAGTGAACTTGAGTCGGTAGTTGCTGTTCAATCCACTCGGCGATGAAATCAGCTACTGCTTGGGACTTGATGGCTTTCTTTGCCTCAAACTTGATGTCAAGGGGAAGGAGTTCAATCACCCATTTCGCCACTCGACCAGTTGCATCTCTGTTGTGCAGAATCTCTGACAATGGGGCATCGCTGACGACTGTAATGGAATGGTCAGAGAAGTAATGAGCAACCTTCTTCGTGGTCATATAGATCCCATAAACAATCTTCTGATAATGAGGGTATCTTTGCTTTGATGGGGTCAATACTTCAGAAAGATAATATACTGGGTGTTGAACTTTGAAGGCTTTTCCTTCTTCTTCCCGCTCGACCATAGAGTAATCCATCGACGACTTGTCCGATGGCTGCAATGTAAAGCAGCAAAGGCTCTTTGTCGATTGGAGCAGCAAGCACCGGTGGGTGGAGAGCGAGCTTTTAGCTCGCAAATGCTGCATCGCCTTCGGAGTCCACTCGAACTTGTCTCGACTTCTTCATCACCGGTAAGAGGCAACGCCTTTTCACCGAGACGAGAGATGAATCGACTTAACGCGGCCAAGCATCCGGTAAGCTTCGGACATCGTGCACGCACGTATGCGTTTCATTCGGAGTATAGTGCCAACTTTTACGGGTTGGCGTCGATTCCTCGTTCGGAAGCGATAAAACGAGTAACTTTCCGCCGGGAACTCCGAATGTGCACTTTGATGGATTAAGCGATATCGTACCTCCACGAGATTGGCAAATGTTTCAGCAAGGTCAGTCAACAGGTTGGAACCTTTTCGTGATTTGACCACAATGTCATCCATGTATGCTTCCACATCCCGACTGATTTGAGTGAGCAAACACTTCTGAATCATCCTCATGAACGTGGCTCCGGCATTCTTGAGGACAAATGGCATGGTGACATAACAGAAGCACCCGAATTGAGTGTTGAAATATGTTTTGATCTCGTCGGGTCCATACAGACGAATCTGATGGTAACCGGAATAGGCGTCTAAAAAAGACAACCGCTCGCATCCCGCAGTCGAGTCGACTATTTGGTCGATGCGGGGGAGAGGAAAATGATCTTTCGGGCAGGCCCGATTGATATGTTTGAAGTCGATGCACATGCGAAGTGACTTATCCTTCTTAGGGACCATGACAACATTGGCGAGCCACTCGGAGTGGTAAATCTCTCGGATAAATTCTGCTGCTAAGAGCCGAGCCACCTCCTCGCCAATGGCCTTTCTTTTCTGGACGGCGGACCGTCGGAGATGTTCTTTGACAGGTTTAACTTTTGAGTCGACTCGTGAAGCGATGCTCAGCGATCCACAGGATCACCCAAAGCATGTCGGCGGGCTTCCATGCGAAGATGTCCCAGTTCTCACGGAGGAACTGGATGAGCGCTTCTTCCTATTTGGAGTCGAGTGTTGTTGAGATGTGAGTCGGAGCAGCATTGGGGTCGGTCGGGTGGATGTGAATCGGTTTCGTCTCACCGGACGACCGAAATACTGATTCCGCTAGGGCTTCTTGGCTCGCAACAAATCACTCGGGTCTGCCAGTTTTCTGGTATTCTTGCAGATCTACCACCGCCATCCGAGCATCAGCGATCTTAGAGCCTTTAAAAGCACTCTTCTGCTTTCTTCCGATTGCCAGTGACAGTGATCACACCTTTGGGGCCCGGCATCTTCAGTTTGAGGTATACATAACATGGTCGAGCCATGAAACGTGCATATGCCGGTCTTCCCAGAATTGCATGATAAGCGCTCTGGAAATCCACGACCTCAAAGGTCAACTTTTATTTACGAAAATTCTTGTAATCACCAAAAACCACATCAAGAGCAATTTGGCTGAGTGACTCAGCCTTCTTTCCAGGAATGACTCCATGGAAGCTCTTGTTGCTAGTGCTGAGTCTGGACATTGGAATGTCCATCCCTTTCAATGTCTCTGCATACAGTGTGTTCAGGCCACTGCCACCATCCATCAAAACATTAGTCAGTCGAGTGCCTTCGACGACTGGGTCGACCACCAAAGCTTGCCTCCCAGGGGTGGCTATGTGTGTCGGGTGATCAGATTGGTCGAACGTGATGGCAGTCTGCGACCATTTCAGATAATTGGGTATCGCCGGAGCAACCATATTTACTTCTCGGTTGATAAATTTCAATCGACTTTTGCTTTCAACATCAGCAAAAATCATCAGGGTGGAATTGACCTGGGGGTATCCACCATCACTATCTTCCTTGTCCTCAATTTTGTCCGACTCCTTCTCCTTATCTTTGGGCTGCTTCCCCGAACCTTTGAATCAAGAGCCGGACCTTTGTCGAGTGGTACGTTTTGGGTAAATGAGTTTACCCTCTTCATCTTTCTTCGTGTGAATGTGACATGGCAAGTCCAATACATCATTTCCATCTTGGTATTTCACCTTTTGGGGTTCCAAGGCCCTTGGGTTTCCCTTGAACTTTCACGAGTCACGGCCAAGGCTTCTCCAGAGCAGCCGGCTCGGCTTTCCGCTTCGCTTCCCTTGGAGTTCCTCCTCCGCTTCATTAGCGGCTGACTTGTACTTGCCAATTCAAGCCGATCCTCTTCTTCACCATTGGCATACTTGGTGGCAATCTCCATCATTCGACTCAGGGTCATGTCTCCGGTCCGACCGAACTTCAAACTTAACTCTCTGTACTTAACGCCTTCCTTGAAGGCACAAACTGCCTGATGGTCAGATACATTCTCTACTGTGTGATGCAATGTGATCCATCTCTGGGTGTAATCCCTCAGAGTTTCATTCGACTTTTGCACACACGACTACAACTCACAGCCCCGCTGGCCGCCAGTGTTCCTTCAAATGTCCTGACAAACACTCGGGCAAGATCTTCCCAAGTGTAAATGCTGCTGGGTGCTAACTGATTCAACCACGCTCTGGCTGAGCCCTCCAACATGAGAGGCAAGTGTTTCATGGCCACTTCATCGTTGCTACCGCCAATCTGAACAGCCACTCGGTAGTCCTCAAGCCAAGTATCCGGCTTGGACTCACCGGTGAACTTACTGACTCCAGTCGCCAACCTGAAGTTGGGAGGAATCACCGCGACTCTGATGGCTCTGCTAAAACACTCTGGTCCTGAGACGGGCACTCTGCTGCTAATGGGAACATCTCTGTCATGGCCTTCTCGGTGAGCTCTGTTCCTGTCGACCAAACTTTGAACGATAATGGATATCGCATCAAAGCCTAGTTCCCTGGGGTCGACTGGAATCCTTCGCCCAACACTGTGATGACGTCTGTCATCCTGCTGTCGAGGCGCATATGACCCACCCCTTGGGGGAGGAGTGGGCACTCGACGTCGATCATCACGATTGAATCGGTCCTCATACTGATCACGCCGGCCTCCATGTCCCTCACGCCTCGGGGCGATCTTGGGCTATGAGCCGATCGACTGAATTCACGGCGACGGATCTGCTGTGAATCCTATTCATGATCGCGATACGGCTGAATTTTGATCCCCTGCTGCCCGGAGTAAATCTCTGATCTGTAGCAAGCCTCTGCCAGCCTCTGACTGGGAAGGCTGAATCGACTCTGCTATACGGGCTGCAGCTGCTAGATTCTGAATTGGAGTTCGATATACCTGAGTCGGTTGTGGAAAGAGTTGACGTCGACTGGACGACGGGACCCGTTGTCGCGCTCGTTCGTCGAGCACTCGCTGGAGATTTTCCAGTCGAGTGCGCTCAGCCAAGTTGGCCAAACGCGCGTCTTCTAAGGCACGGGCCTCGGGGGTTTCTCCAACGATAGGAGTGTGAAGCGCATCCATGTTCCGGCGGCGGAGCTCCTCCCTCTGCAGCAAAGTGAGTGGCTCGGGCAAGTACTCTTCATGAGCTTGCGATGGATCGCCCTTGCCGTCGCCATCGTCGTCGCGGGGAAAGCCGGGTGGACCGCGTGGCCCATCGACCATCGGGACTTCCGCCATCGGATCATCTTTGTCGCTTTTCGGATGCGATCTCTGCGGAGCTAGTCGACAGGTCGAACAGGCCGTAGAGAGATTCGTTGGGCTCGATTGCCGCGACTTGGGGAGTGGCCGACTGGCGGGCCACAGCATGCCTCACTCACCGCTGAGGCCTCGACCGACTAGAGCGCTTGCACCGGCGAGAGACGGGAAGGGAGGACGACACAGGGGCCGACCGATATTGGGTTGACGGTTGCCGCAGGAGGACGCCGCGGACGCACGCGCGAAAGTGCGTTGCCCCGCGGACGGGGAGCGCATCGACGTCGAGTGGAGCCTCCTGGAGCCAAGCGGAGTCGCCGGCGATGAACGTGAGCGCGCCGAGACGGATCTCGTGGCCCTCAACCAAAACTCCACCTGAAACCATAATGAAGGGGATCGGGAAAACTGCAACTTCTCCAACAAGTCGCTAAGACACCTGCCCCACGGTGAGCGCCAACTGTCGTGGTTCTAAGTATGACAGTAGAATGGGGGTAGTTATGGAGAGGCAAGATCCTATCTATGGAGTAGTTGTATGCGCAAGATGTTTACGAGTTCAGGACCTTCTCGGAGGAAGTAACAGCCCTACGTCTCGGAGCCCGGAGGCGGTCGACTGTATTATGTGCGTATGAGTTACAGGGGTGCGAACCCTTTACACTGAGGAGGGTGGCTTATATAGAGTTCGCGAGACCCTCCAGCCCTCGATTATGCAGGATTAAGGTACATTAAGATAGGGAGTTCTTGGTAACGTCCCACATAAAGTGCTATGATGGCCATAAAGCCACTTAATGACCGACCGTTTGTGTGCAGAATGACTGTAGGTCTCCTGGCGGTCGAGTGGTTGGCTTCACGGTCGAGTGTCTTCAGGTCCGTCGAGTGGAATCCTTCCAGGTCGACTGAAAGACGGTTTCTTCTAGGGACGTCCTTGGAGAGGGTACCTTGGACAGGTCCATGACCCTACCCTAGGTACGTGGCTTCATCAACACGCACCCCCCTAAGTACCATAATCCCTCACTCCATCATAGGCGCAAGCACTCCCCCCTCCTAAGTATGATTATCTCTTACTAGCCATCAGGATCAGACGTATTGTCTCCTTCCATCCATACGTCTATCTCGATATCTCTCGGGGCATCTTCTATCGCGCACACACCTTGTCACTCGATCTCCCACCCATGTAGTCCCATCACGATCTCCAAGGGATCTCTCTATGACAAACATACACTCTCTCCTCCCCATGTCTGCATTTTCTTCGTACGTCTCTCTCGACCTCTCTCACTTGTTTGTCAGACCCCTCTTGGCCACTTTCTAGGGGTCTTGCTCTCTCGGTTCCAAACAACCACACACTATCTCCTCACCTTGCCTCCATTGTCGAAGATGCATGTGTGATATGTTTGCATAAGACACGCACGCTTTTTCTCTACTTTTATCGTGTGTTGTCCATGTCTCTTTCACTCACGCACACACTTTTCTCTCTCTCTCTCTCTCTCTCTCTCTAGTTAGGGACTCTGTCACGTCCATAAGCATATGGATGTTTTGAAAAGTCAAACCTCAGAAAAGT
Organism: Aegilops bicornis; assembly: GCA_021605145.1. Classification (NCBI taxonomy): domain Eukaryota; kingdom Viridiplantae; phylum Streptophyta; class Magnoliopsida; order Poales; family Poaceae; genus Aegilops; species Aegilops bicornis. Next base: position 97,936,556 of record CM038673.1, read on the forward strand.
TTGACCAGGTATATGTGGAGAAAAACATTTACAACTGGAACGATCATTAGATTCATCACAACATGTACTTACTTCATACTATCATTTATCTTTGGTATTGTAGATATAAGTAATTTCTTTATAAACTTACCGACGGATTATACGTTCACTGTGTCAGCGTATAGCTCCGTATATTGTTTAGTTGACCGGTCAACCAATCCACATGCTGCCTTGTCAGCTCGTATTATGTATCTTCATGTGCTGGCCCATGTGGCAGTGGGTGAAAATAAGTAAACTAGAGGCCCATCTGGCACACGGTGAAGTAAACAAATTTGAAACCACTCGGGTAGCACCCTGCACGCTAGTAAATTGAGGGCGCATTGAGGACAAACTTCTTGCTTGAAGGACGACTCACAAGACACAATTCACCACTGGCGGCGGCATGCACGAAGGGCCTTTTCGCACACCCAACACACAACACACACTAGCACACGTGTACACCGGCGTCGCCGCCGGTTGAGATGAACGGATTGGCAGCCAACAAGCGGAGGCGGCTCAAGCCAAAACCGCATCCGGCGAGCCTGGTGTCGGTGTCAAAACCGGCGGATCTCGGGTAGGGGGTCCCGAACTGTGCGTCTAGGCGGATGGTAACAGGAGACAAGGGACACGATGTTTTTACCCAGGTTCGGGCCCTCTCGATGGAGGTAATACCCTACTCCTGCTTGATTAGTATTGATGATATGGGTAGTACAAGAGTAGATCTACCACGAGATCAAGGAGGCTAAACCCTAGAAGCTAGCCTATGGTATGATTGTTGTTCGTCCTACGGACTAAAACCCTCTGGTTTATATAAACACCGGATAGGTTAGGGTTACACAGAGTCGGTTACAATGGTAGGAGATCTACATATCCGTATCGCCAAGCCTGCCTTCCACGCCAAGGAAAGTCCCATCCGGACACGGGACGAAGTCTTCAATCTTGTATCTTCATAGTCTTGGAGTCCGGCCGTGATGATAGTTCGGCTATCCGGACACCCCTAGTCCAGGACTCCCTCGGTAGCCCTGAACCAGGCTTCAATGACGACGAGTCCGCGCATATTGTCTTCGGCATTGCAAGGCGGGTTCCTCCTCCGAATACTTCATAGAAGGTTTTGAACACAAGGATAGTGTCCGGCTCTGCAAAACAAGTTCCACATACCACCGTAGAGAGAATAATTTTTACACAGATCTGCCGACGTATTCCGCGGCGTGACATCGCACCGCGGCCAGGTCTTTATATGAATTGTTTTTTACTGTTCCACCTCAGCGCGTTTAGCGAGGCGGTTTCCTTGGCACGTCTTATCAAAGCATAGATCATGCCCCCTTATTCCGGGATTCCCATCAATACGGACGTGGGTAACCCAACCGTGCCCGTCGACACGCCTCCTCTATCAAAGGCGAGTCCTAGTCGACCACGGGGTGGGATCTTGGTATTCAACCTCTTTATAATGAGACCAAAGCCCTCTTCTTTTTACACCCTCCATCGAGTTCGCCTCGCGCTTCGAGTTCTAACACCCAAAGCTTCAGATTTAGGCGCTTCGGACCTTCGACGATGTCCGGCTCCGACCAACACGGCCGATGGATGTCTTCCTCCGTCACAGAAGAAGATGTGCTAAAGCTGCGAGACGCCAGGTATCTAACCGGCGAGATTTCGCATAGGCTGCCTACTCCAGGGCAGGTCGTTCCCACTCCTAAGCCCGGCGAGAACGTGGTGTTCGTGTCCCACTTCCTTCGGGGCTTAGGCTTCCCGACGGATCCCTTTGTGCAGGGGCTCATGTTTTATCATGGGCTGGATTTTCCATGACTTGAATCCGGAGTCCATCCTCCATATCTCGTCATTCATTGTCGTATGTGAGGCCTTCCTCCATATTACCCCTCACTTTGGATTGTGGCTCAAGACCTTCAAGGTGGAGCCAAAAGATGATCGGGGGTAGCAAGCAGAGTGCGGAGGGGCGGTCATAAGCAAATGTGCCGATGCTCTGTGGCCCGAGGGCTCTTTTCAAGAGGAGCTTGGTTTGTGGCAACGGGAGTGGTTTTATATCACCGCTCCCAGGGGCACCAAATGGGTGGCGCTCCCCGCCTTTCGCTCAAGTCCACCACAGCGGCTGGCATCATGGGTCAACAAGGGGCTCGACTGGGGGCCGTCCAAGGACGTCCCATTGCTGCAGGGCCGTATTCGAGATCTCCAAGAAAGAGAGATCAATCTGGTTGCGGTGGCGCAGGTTATGTTGATCTGGCGCCTTCGCCCTGCAAACGCCGCCCCTCACTTTGTGGGAATTTAATCCAGAGGGACCACGAGCTCTCCAAAATTTTATGGGCACGACGCCCGTGGAGATGTATAAACTGTTCTTCGGATCACAAGAGAAGTGTCCGGACCTGACTGAGGACGCAGGACTAAGCTGCAATCGCCCAGATACTCAAGTAAGTAGTCCTGCGACCAGACAAGCTGTTCATTCATTTATCATATATATATGCCCTTTAAAGGAGCCGTTTCTTGAACATGAGTGGATAGCCAAGGCAAAGTTAATAAGGTGTCCGGCTCCCCTCCCAGAGACCATGGCGGATCCCATGCTGACCAAGATGTTGGAGGCCGCGCCTTTTGAATAAGGCGAAGGGGGGAGCGGGGAAGCAACTGCCTCTACGAAGGAGGCTATCAAGGAAGGAGGGATTAGAAGTCCCATATTTCGAGGAGAGAAGAGGACCGCTTCGGAAGATCCGGAGGTCAAGGCCTCAAAGAGGGGAAAGGAATCTTCATCAAAGAGTCCGGTGCTGGGAAGTAACCCAGCCGCACTATTTCCCCAAGGGATCAGCCCTCCAAATGAGCCGTAAGTAAGTAAAAATAAGGGGTCTTGTAAATAAGGAACATCCCTGTATTTATTTATGAAGATAACCGAAATTGTACCTTATAGTTCGGACCTCGGCCCTTCTCAGTAGAGCTCGTCTTCGGGGGGTCTTCTTCTGGAGATGATGGAGAGCGAAACGCCTCCACCTGTCGCACCCTCATGCGAGGCGGACGACCCTGAGGTGTCGTCGCGGAGGGTTCCCCCAAGTCCAGCGGGGCCGGAAGGTCCGGCGCCAAGTGGTGTGCGGTCGGAGGAGCTGAAGGATCTGCTCGGGCGAGCGGCTATCTCAGAAGATCACCGTGCTCTAATGGGTACGGTGATTGAAAGAATTGCATCCGTGGAGGGCGGATTGCATGAAGCCGTCAGAAGCTTACTGACGGGGTTCGAGGTACGCCAAAATGATGTACCTTCTGACAGTTATGCATATAGAATGCGCCCTGTATAGATAGTAACCCCTGAGACTCGGTATGTTGCCAAAATTGACAGCGTGTCGAGGATCAAAATCTCAATTATAACATATCGCCGTTCCTAAACAGGTGGCGGGGCGTCCGGTGGCCAGCCGGACTGATGAATATGCTGAACTAAAGCGGCAACTTGACAAGGCGGATGCGGACATCGCGCTGGTCAATAAACAGTTTGACGAGTCACAAGGTATGCGACTTCTACGCGGACACCTGGTAAGGGAGCTTGACGCCCATGTCTTACTACTTGTATGCTTAATGCAGATGGTGCCGCTCTTTGTGGAGGAGCTGCGGGCGGAACTCGCCGAGCGAAAGATCAAGCCAGAAATAGTAATGCGGCGGCTGTAAGGGCGGCCAAGAGCTAAAAGCCGAACGGGCTGCTCAACGCCGGGTTAAAGAGGAAATGGCCGATATGGCCGTAAAGTTGAAGAATACTACCGATCGCTGCGAGGTTCTTGAAAAGAACGTCAAAGCCGGAGCAAGAGGGCTGAAAAAAGCCGCCGCCGAATCCAGGGATGCCCGTTCGGATTTGAGAGCTGCCACGGAGGAGCCGAGTCAGGCCGGGGCAATTGCGGCTGGAAAACCGTTTCTGCTACGGAGGAAATATACTGATCCAAAGTGTGCTCAATTGGACAAGTTGTGGAGTTCGGAGGATGCTTATCCGGACTTAGCGGCGAAGCGCCGCGGATGCGATCGAGCACTTCCGAGGCCGGAAGGGGCTGAAGGAAGAGCTATATTGGTCGCAATTCCATAGTCCGGAGCGTCCTCTTCCGTTGACCGATCGGTTGGCTGAATGAGCCGAGCTGAATCGATTATCCGGACTTGCCATGAAGCATGTCATGACTCATTTGTGGCCGGGCGGCCCCCTGCCGAAGAGTTATTTTGGTTTGGTGCAGCAGTTCCTTGGTGCGGTACCGCGTATCGATGCAATGAAGCGGTCGGCGTGTATTGAGGGAGCGCGGATGGCTCTGGCCCGTGTCAAGACATACTGGGCAGAGATGAAGGCCACCGACGTTGCATCCCGAGATTCGGACAGGTTTAGTACCTGCCAAGCACTACTTTGAGGAAGTCTGCAGGTGCTCGTTTAATAGAGACGCGATGCTCGAAGGATATTATGTTTAAATGACATGTATGATTTGTGAAAACAATGTTTCAATATAATATAAGAGCTTTTTATACTTGTGCGTTCAAGTAGCAAACTACTCCCTGTGCGGCCGTTTATGTATATGTATATATAACCTGAAAGATGGCAATCCTTGGCTTCAGCCCCCACGCACATAGTGCGGGGGTGTTTGAAAAGAAGGCGCTTTTTCACACTTAATCCAATGTCTTGGTCCTGTTAAGGAGGTGGTAGCGTAGCAAACTAGGCAACCGGACTATAATGCTTTATCACTTTCACTTAGCCATAGGAGTTCGAGGGTGGGGCTACTATATAGCCCCTGGGGGCACCACACTCACCCGAATTCGGGGTACGTATGTGCCTGACCGAAAACCGGTCCTTCGTTAATGTGGAGGAATTCTAAACATTCCGGTGAGTCATCGAGTGGTTGACCAGTCTCTCGCTATATCATGTGATCAGTTTTCGGCTTTCTCTCTTGAGGTGCTCGCCGGCCAACCGGGCACAATCACAAGAGTTCTCCCGGTGCCGCGTTAGCCAATAGAACGGAACGTAAGGCAGCAAAACACATGAGCCGTGCAAACCCAACATTTGACCAAAGACATGATTCAGAGCTGATGCATATAAGGCCTAACTCGATATGCCGAACACTCCCTAAGGTATTCGGTCTTTATAAAAACGGGCAGAATAATGCCCTAAGCCCCTGGTGCCCAGGTACGCGCAAAAACTCTGGTGCGGCCAATGCCAAAACGCCAGCCTCCTCCTCGGTTATAGTGAGAAACCGGGATGTATATCAACAAGAGACAAAAAAAGGTTTACGCAGGTCTTAATCTGAAAAGAATCCTTGCAACGGGTCCCTACTGCACGCCTGCGCTGTGTCTCCGCAGCCGTGATCCTCGACGGGTGTAGCACGTTGTTCATCTGTAAAGAGAGGAACTTAGTTTAAAAGAAAAGGATCGTGCAAAAGATGTACTTTATATTAAATAAACAGAGTACGATTCAAGAAGTGAATAAAATTGAGCTTTATTGTCTCTTGTTATACATGCATGCAGCCCCTTGTATGGGGTATGCCGCTAGTAGGCGCCGGACTCGTCTAGCCGTGTCCGGGGTTTGAATGACCTATTCAGGTTCTTTGACTAGCGGAGCCGGATAGGTGTGGGGCTGTCAAGGCAGTCCCACGTTCTTCCGTGCTTGAGTAACATTTAATACTCCCTTTTAATGAGATGACGCCTCGTGGACCGGGCATTTTAAGTGTTAGAGATGCATAATGCGGTATTGCGTTAAAGCGGGCGAAAGCTTCGCGTCCCAATAGTGCTTGATGGCTACTTTTAAACGGGGCGACATGGAAGATTAACTTTTTGCGACGGAAGTTGTCGGATGAACCGAACACAACTTCTAGCAGTATGGAGCCCGTACAATGGAGTGCCTGGCATTACTCCTTTAAAGGAGGTGTTGCTACGGCGAATTTTGGTTGGGTCTATCCCCATCATGCGGATTGTGTCCTGATATATCAGGTTTATGTCACTGCCACCATCAATGAGGACGTGTGTAAATTGGAATCCGTCGATTATAGGATCCAATATCAAGGCAGTCCATCCTGCGTTCCAGATACTTTCGGAATAGTCCTGATGGTCGAAGGTGATTGGTTTTGACAACCAGTGTTGGTACTCCGCTAGGGTAGTTTGTGCGGCGTGCATTCTAGTGGGCGCCGCTCTGTTTTTCTCTTTGATCACGTGAAGTGAGTTTACTGTTTTAACCTCTTGTGGGAAATTCTTTTGTTTTCTGGGGCTCTGCTTGTGGTGCTCGTCATCATCTTCACTTGGTGTGTCCAGCCCCTTGTGTTCGGCGTTGAGTCTGCGACTGTTTGAAAACCCAACAATCTCTGTGGGTATGGTTTGCAGGCCTCCCGGGAGTACTGTGGATTTGACATATCTTGTCCAAGATTTTGTTTAAGTTGGATAGCTCATCGCTATTGTCCTTGAGGGGCAGTTTTTTATTGTTCTGCCATGAGCTTTTGAATCCGGTGTTGACTGCCGCGCTCTTTGGACCGTTCCTTTTAATCCGGCGCTGGTCCTTGTTGCACCGTGGTTTCCCATTTCCATCCCTGACTTCGGATGTACTTGGGTCATTGGTGCTGCATCTTGCTAGCCAGCTATCCTCTCCCGCGCAAAAGCGGGTCATGAGGCTTGTTAATGCGGCCATTGTTCTTGGGTTTTCTTGGCCGAGGTGTCTGGCGAGCCATTCGTCTCGGACATTGTGTTTGAAGGCTGCTAGGGCTTCGGCGTCCGAACAGTCGACTATTTGGTTCTTTTTAGTAAGGAACCTGTTCCAGAATTTCTGGGCTGACTCTCCGGGCTGTTGAGTTATGTGACTTAGATCGTCTGCATCCGGAGGGCGGACATAGGTCCCCTGAAAATTTGCCCGAAACGCATCCTCGAGCTCTTCCGAGCTTCCAATGGTATTTTCAGGGAGGCTTTTAAGCCAATGCCGAGCTGGCCCTTTGAGTTTGAGGGGTAAGTATTTTATGGCGTGGAGATCATCTCCTCTAGCCATGTGTATGTGGAGGATGTAATCCTCAATCCGCACTCCAGTGCTGTTGTTCCGTCATATGCCTCTATGTTTATGGGTTTGAACTCGCTGAAATTCATGATCTAGCACCTCATCGGTGAAACATAGGGGATGTCTTGGCGCCCCTGTATTTGGGTGTGCCGTGATGTTCGGATATTTGGCATGTTGCATTGCTTTGAAGAGCTTGCTTTCTCGGCCCATAGATGGACCTAACTGGGCCATCCTTTTGATGTGAATCCTTATGCGGATCGCGTATCGGCTTGTGTGCGTCGCCATTTGCCGCTCTCTTTGTGCCGTGGGGTCGTCCATCCGACCGGGTGGCCTTCTTACTTTTTGATTGTGGGAGCTCTAAGGCCTCCTCGTCAAATTCGGGCAGTAGCTTTCTCTTTGGGTAGCTCTTTGTTCGTATCGTCGCCGTATTTGTCTCATGAGGTGTTGAATACTCGCTCCATCTGATTGAGTGCATCTTCCGCTGTTTTGAGCTTCCGCTTACGCTTTTCAGGCTACGCAGCGATGGCAGCGAGCCTTTTGTGGAGGTTATTCTGCTCCAACAATTTGTCCAGCGTGAGATCGTCCGGGATCGTTGTCTTCGCCGGGACGGGTTTTTTATCCAAGTTGTCTTGTTTGGACGATTGCTCGATAGTATGTTCGTGCGTCCACCGGTTCGCCTCGCTCTATGGCTGGGTCTTTGTTGAGGCGGGACTTGGTTCGGCGTTATGCGTTGCCATTTTGACTGCCGAGGGATTTATCCTTCAGAAGCGCCCCGTTGTTCCCTCGCCTTCATTTCCTTTAGGTGTATCCACCATGTAGACATCATGGGATGAGGTGGTTGTCCAGCATCCTATAGGCGCTGGTTCATGGTTATCTCCTACATCGCCGCCCATACCGTCGATGTCTCGAGTCGAAATCGAGCACGCCGTGTAAGCTTTTCGAAGGGCTCTGAAGTGGGTGGTGGGTGGGCGTTGAATTTCTTCGCCGTCCGCATCCCAACCTTCCCGACCGTAGTTCGCCATGGCTCTCCGGATAACGAGAGAGACTTTAGTGAATTCAGGATGTCGCCAAAGGGCGAGTCTTGAAAGATGTCCGCGGCAAAGGAACTCCATGACCGCGCCCGATCGGATTCGATTGGCGGGGCGCCAAGGGTTCGGAGTCCGCACCGGGAGTCACGGTCTTCGCAGCGACAGGGATTATGTTCGCTTAATCGCCGTAGAAGATTTTAGCCTCCGAGGTGGCGCCCATCCAACCATCCTCAATCGGCGAGATCGGCTCGAATCAATGTTCGTGAGCGGACACTAGTGCGGCCTCCGTGACACCGCTCAGCGGCAGAGTTAGATCATGCCCATCGAGACAAAGGCGGTGCGCTTGGCTGTGGCTCGAATCCGTCGAAGATCAAGTCTCCGCGGATGTCGGCCGTATAATTCAAGCTTCCAAATCTGACCTGATGGCCAGGGGCGTGGCTTTCAATCTGCTCCAGATGGCCAAGTGAATTGGCCCGCAGGACAAAGCCGCCGAATATGAAGATCTGTCCGGGGAGAAAAGTCTCACCCTGGACCGCGTCGTTGTTGATGATCGAAGGAGCCATCGGGCCTATCGGTGACGCATACGAGGAACTCTCAATGAAAGCACCAATGTCGGTGTCAAAACCGGCGGATCTCGGCACGGGCCCCGAACTATGCGTCTAGGCGGATGGTAACAGGAGACAAGGGACACGATGTTTTTACCTGTGTTCGGGCCCTCTCGATGGAGGTAATACCCTACTCCGCTTGATTAATATTGATGATATGGGTAGTACAAGAGTAGATCTACCACGAGATCAAGGAGGCTAAACCCTAGAAGCTAGCCTATGGTATGATTGTTGTTTGTCCTACGGACTAAAACCCTCCGGTTTATATAGACACCGGATAGGTTAGGGTTACACAGAGTCGGGTACAATGGTATTAGATCTACGTATCCCCAAGCTTGCCTTCCACGCCAAGGAAAGTCCCATCCCGACACCGGACGAAGTCATCAATAATGTATCTTCATAGTCTTGGAGTCCGGCCGTGATGATAGTTCGGCTATCCGGACACCCCTAGTCCAGGACTCCCTCACCTGGACTTCATCAGCAGCCTCCCTGACGACATGCTGCTCGTCATCATCGGCGTCCTCCCCACTAAATCTGCCGTGCGGACCGCCCTGCTCTCCCGGCGGTGGCGGCCCCTCTAGCGCTGCATCCCCCTCAACCTCACCGTCGATACTGCCTCTGCGACGGGATTGCAAACGATGGTCATAGCCTCCAAGATCCTTTCATCGCACCCTGGCCAGCCAGACGCCTTGACATCCGCATGTTCAGTACCAACTGCAAGGTCCAACCCGAGTTCGACGAGTGGTTCTTGTCCCCCGCCCTAGATTTGCTCGAGGAGCTCAGCTTTGAAGCTGGACGATGTCGCTCTCTGTCGCCGTCCGCGCTCCGCCTCACGCCAACGCTGCACCGCGCCAGCTTCAGCTCCTTCTATCTTCCCCAGATTAATGACGCGCCCGCCCATCTTCTCCCTCAACTCAAGCAGCTCGACCTCTTCGATGTTGTCATATCGAAGAAGGCTATGGAGCACCTGCTCCGCAGCTGTACTGCGCTCGAGTACCTTCGTCTTGAGTAGATCCACGGGTTCATTAGCCTCCACATCGCCTCGACGAATCTTCGATGGATTTATGTGTCTTGCTGGCCCCACAACAAGACATCAATTGGGAAGATATCACTCCATCTGTTCCACGTTATGGTCATTGAGAATGCGCCTTTCCTTGAGAGATTGCTTGTATCAGATCTAGAAGGTCCAACAAAAATCAGGGTCATTGACGCGCCGAAATTGACAGCGTTGGTGTACTCGTCGCCAAATTCTCCTAACACTTTATTGGATCCATAATCGCTCGTGCACAACACTCATCTTCTTCTCCGCCTTCTTGAAATTCACATTTTAAATTTCTTCTTGATGTATTTACGACCATCTTCTAAAAAATGATTCCCACAAGCTTGACCCAGTCCATGCGCACAGTAAAGATCTTAGCACTAAAATCTATCGGCCCCAATCTGGATCAAGTTGTTGGATTCCTTACATGCTTTCCGTACACGGAGAAGCTACTCATCAAGGTGAAACTTCTTTTCCTATAAGTAAACGGTAATCACAACGTAGCTCAATTTTTTCGTAATTTTCCCAAATTACGATGACAAGTGTAGTGTTCAAAACTGCATCTACGCACTGCACCGAAAGAAATGTTTTTATTATTTTTTCTCACGTGATCACCGCATCGCTTTTTATGCTGTACTACTATAGTAGCTTAGGCTAGTCATAGTGGAAAGTAACTTAGACTACTCCTGTAACTCTATGGTTACCCTAAGAGCAAGTACTACCTCCGTCTGGTTTACTCTTGAATTTTGTAGTATCAAAATTTGACCATAGATTTAATCGACAAAATGTTAATGCATGTCACTAAGAACTATATCGTTGGATTCGTATTTGAACATAATTTCAAATGGTGTAATTTTTAGTGACATGCATTGGCATTTTCTTAGGTAAATCTATGGTCAAAATTTTATACTAAATCTGAGAGTTTTTCCGTCCCAAAATTCTTGTCTTACATTTGTTTAGATACGGATGTATCTAACACTAAAATGTAACTAGATACATCCGTATTTAGACAAATTTAAGACAATAATTTTGGGACGGAGGGAGTACAAAAGTGGGCTATGTAGGCCAAAACATGTGCCAAATTCACTTGTGATGCATTTGGCATCGATGCCCCTCCATTACTCACCTGGTGCCCCAATCTGGATCACCTACTTTGCTCCGATGCCAAATTAACTCATGCAATGAAAAAACACTGCATGGGAGAGAGAGAGAGGACTGAGGCAATAAAAAACACTTGTTTGGGAGAGTGAGAGGCTGGTGTAGTTGGTTTGATTGATTTGTTTATACATGTGGGTCTGTGTGCACGGTGCCAACTCTCTCACATCGCGAGAGCGGTGCCAAAATCTTTTGATTTGACATCGATGCATATTATGTGGCATACTTTTGCGAAATATGGCATCGGCCACATAGTGGAAGGCAACAAATGCCCAAGCTCTCACGTGCTCCTAGTTAAATGAGAGGAAACAGAGAGAGAGAGAGAGAGAGAGAGAGAGAGAGTGAAAAAATATCACTAGCCAGCCAACCCTATCGTATGAGCGAATGATATTGGTACCTCTTGATGACACGACAATCTTATGCAGCCAGCTGCTCTAATATGTTCTCTTCTTTTGCAGATAAAAAAGACCCGAAAGTGAAAAATGTGCTGCACTATAACAATCTCATCGAATGCCTTGATCTCCATCTTACCGAAATTGATTTGATCGACTACTGAGGCAGAACATCTGAGATTAAATTGGCCTGGTTCTTTGTTCTGGAGGCAAGTGTGCTCAAGGTAATGAGGTCTGGCGTTCTCTGGCGCAACAATGAATGGCGTGCTGATCACCGCAAGCGTCTAAGCCTAAATGATAAAGTCTCCGCAGAAGCTGAATTTGTTTTTGAAACATCAAGTGGCCAGAGAATCGAAAACTTATTTGCCCATTAGTGACTTGTCAGGGTGGTGGATTTTAGTTTGTACGATAATGCTGCATCCACCTAAAGTAACGAAAGTTCTTACGTAAACTTCCTAGTAATTCCCTCTTCGTAGGTGCAGCATTACTCCTAACATTTGTAATATCAGTTTGAAACTTTTAATATTGCCGTGTCCTATTGCTGCGTTTTGAAAATCCTGCGAATCAAATAGGTCCTGAGTTGGTGATGATGTTGTGCCTCCCATCTTTCACCAATAGCCGTCGGATCTAGATCTGACGCATACAAACCAAGCTTCTCCATTTTTGCAAAAATATGCCCACACTTGTTCCCTATATATGAACAACTCCTTGTCTCTCACAATCAGCCTTATCTCCTCCGCACCACATCTAGAAGGCCGTGGAAAAATCTGGCGCGATGGCCGCTGCCGGAGCCGTCCACCCCCAATCTTGGTGTTCCGTGCAATGCACGTGCATATACGCACGGGAAATTATGTCGATCAGGGCTAGTTGTAAGCAGGCTAGCTCTACAGCCATGATGATAGTGACTGCAGACGGTGAGGCTGACTATGGTATGCCGAATACGACGCCTATACTCAGGTGTCATCTCCGGCGTAGGGTCTTGTCACTTCACTGTGAGGAGCAACCCGTAATAATTTGACCAACGGGTAGTACAGTGCTAGTACTCCTACTAGTACATTGGTAGTACTACTACTAGTACTAGTAGCACCACCATCTGGATTTAGGAGTACTACCACGTCCATCTGGATTTTAGTATTTGACTAGCAATATCTAGTAATGCATGTCACAAAAACGCATTACTCCCTATGTAAATAAATACATGGTGTTTTATTCCTATCGTGTAGAGAACTTAATGTTTTTTGCTAACTAGAGTACTAATAGGATTACATGCAATGAACTAAACACTGCATGTCATTTTTGGTAGTCTCAAGTCACTGAAAGCATGCACGGCCCACATCTCTCATTGGTTGATATGTCACGAAATAAGAAACAAGGAGGGAGTTAATGCACCATGCCTAAGTATTTTGAGATTATTTGGTTTTCGTAAGGTGACTTACACAACATTTTTGTTTACATGCATTAATATTTTATTAGTTAAATCAAAGGTCAATACTTGGCGCAAAATGCAAAGGGGACCAATAAACCAGTAAACATCAAACTTCTCTCGTTTGGCCCCAACTAGAGGTCCGGTGAGATGACTATACTGCACCGGCACGGAGGGGGACACGGCTTCATTGACTTACGGCAACTGCCTTTGGGTGAATGACACGTGGGCCCAGGGGGTGGCTGGCCCACCTATCATACAGCCGAGGAGTAGTATGAAATCCTACGCACCTACGCACGCTAACCAAGGGCAAGAGTGATCACTCGAATTGCAAGATCAGTTGACTAGAAGCTAAGCTAGACCCATGGAGGCGATGAGCGCGAGCATCATCGGCCAGCCAGATGGTCCACGACGCCGCCCACGGCCCGCATCGAGGAACGTCTCCAGGTAGAATTGCTTGAGGCCGCCAGGGCGAGGGGCCGCTTGGACGACAACTTCGTCTCCTTGTTCTACGAGGTCCTCGTCGGTTTCCTTGACAAGTTCACCGTCGTCAAGAAGCTTGCGGACGAATTTGACGTAAGCCTCTAGCCGATACGCCCAGGCTCTGTGATGCCCGCCACCCTCAACGACCACTATGGTGACAACCTCTTTGACGCACTGGTGGCCCTGTGATTGCCCGCCGTCGCGCCGGAGAATGTCCACCTCGAGGTCACGCTCGCCACGCAGCGCCTGGCGCAGCAAGACACCATCGCCGTAATCATCCACGTCTATGCAGCAAGAGGAGGACGATAGGACGCTGGCCTTCTTGGACCGCAGGGCAACCTTGGATGGCACTGTTCAGAAGCACGTTGAGCTCGCCGCCAACGCCGCTGCTCCTCAGATGTTGGTTGGTGACCCGGGGCACTAGGGCGTGAGGATGTCGTTGATGGATCCGTATGTATTTTTATCTTTCCGTCAAATCCATGTAGTAGTACATGATACTACAGTAATTATCTTACCTTTCGCATCAACTTCATAATTTTCAGACGCATCTCCATGCATGAACGGCGCCGTAACCAAACTTCTCATTACTCTAGGCAAAATCGTTATTTTCTATCTATCGGTCGCGCCATGGAGCGTAACCAAATTTTACAAGTTACGAGTTCAAAAGGAAAAGCCTGTCGTGTTCAAGGCCGCACCCCCACACACGGTTGGTCCGCACGCCGCTCAAGCCGGAATGCGTATGTGTTGCATTTTCACTTACAAGTGGGACCACAGTTGAGCAAGCAGACTATCGGCAAACCACCACCCCGCCCACCGCGATGCGATGGTCGAGAAAACAGGAGGGAGAAGAGATGGTCGTAGCACGGACTCCAAGAAAATTGGTGTCGGATGGGACTCGTGTGGGTGGCGTAGCCGCATCGCTAGACGTGAATGCTAGTTATGGCCCATGCCACCCCAATATATCGAGCCTATATTGAGGTACGTAGAACAAATTTCCTGCAGTCCGTGCTCAGCCCTCCTCTATCTCTCTTCTCAGCCAGCCAGCGGACGCGTGGAGCCCATCATATGTTTGCTCACATGCGGCCCCGCATGTCAGTGAAAACGCAAGAGGACCCACTAAACCTGCACATCTTTCACCTCGACATGCTGGTGATGAAAAACAGATCCAATAAAGATCTTCGGTGGCTGCTTTTGGAGTTACTCAAGAGTAGTAAGATTCTATTTACAGTTTAACCCAAGATGCACATCTCGTGGCTTCAACTACCACTCTATTTTCTTTCATGACACGACCTGGATGCTGGATGTCCCATGTGTCGGCAAAAGGAGGAAGAACCCGACCAAATCTTCGGTTGTGCTCTCGGATTAGACTAGTTGTGCTAACTTAAAAATTTTATTATGTACTCCCTCCGTTCCAAAATACTTGACTTCCATTTGTCCAAAAATGGATGTACCTATATACTAAAACATGTCTAGATACATATATATTTTGACAAATAGAAGGCATGTATTGTGCAATGGAGGGAGTAGAATGGATGCAAGTTTTTGTATTGGGAAGAAGAGTACATCCATATATTGATAGAGCACAATTTAGTAGATGTTCTATCACTTTTAGCTAGCACAGAGGCTAGAGATGAGATTAGTGCACTTGTTGATACTCCTACTAGAATAGAGGCTAGACATGAGACTAGATGCGAGGAAGCAACGTCTACTTCTTTACACTCGAAGAAGAAATAAGCACGCAAGATCGAGCCTCCACAGATCAACAATGAATGCATCGAGAAGGCACTAACCCAACTTACAGGAGTAGTAAAATGTATTCTTGTGGTTCTTGTTTTCTTTGGTCTTGCTTTTCTAGTCAAAATTATCGTTGGAGTTTGTGCAAAACAGAGGTCCGTTTGGGGTCGTGCGTTGGAGTTGGCCTTACAAGTGGGACCGCAGTTAAGGAAACCGACTATTGGCAAACCCCCACCTCGCCCGCCGCGCGATGGCTGAAGTTAGAGAAACGACGAGGTTGAAGAGATTGCTCTAGCACGGACTCCAAGAAATAATATGGTGTCAGATGGATGTCGTGGTGGTGGCGTGTGCCGTACTCCTGGACGTGAATGCTTGTTCTGGCCCATGCCACCCTACTACTCCTACTACTTACTCCTACTATATAGTACTAGTATCGAGGATTCGAGGTGCTGGTTACGTACAGCGAACACATTAACATATGGCTACAGTAAAAACACCCGCTCGATGCACGAAGCATGTGAAGCTAGTACAAATAGTGTACTACTATTGTTGATTGGCCCATCCGATAACCTGTTGCAATGCACGTACAATTATGTATTCGGAAAATATTTTTTTGCCTCGTCGCACCACTCACTCAGAGAAGCGACTCGAAAGCCATTCATAAATTTAGTATGTTTACCACAGGCATATCATTTTATTACATACAATAGGTCATCAACCCACATCGACAACGAGGATACATTATAAATACTAAAGTTTTCACCACACAACAAATAAAAAGCAATGAAATGAACTTCAACTCAACCATTCCTCGGCGTTGGAAACGCTTGCTTTGAACCACAAGTGATTCTCTGGGACGGGCCATCCATTGTCGATCTGGAGACCAACGCAGGACTGATCATCCAGGCTGAAGCGGCCTACTATATCAGTACCAGGGTAGGGAACCACCCAAATGTCCGAGGTATAGACACAGTTGCTTCTCATAAATGGTACTAGTAACGTTGTGTCAACAGCAGTTGGATCGCCTTTCACCATCATCGGATAGTTTTGTCCAAGGAAGAGCGAGTTTTCTCCAAGACTATCAATTCTGTACCAGGGAGAAGGAGTTGGCACTAGCACACTAGTATCCATCCCGAATACCATGCAACGGGTGTTGGAATAGGTCCGGAGAGTGCGACCATGGGAGACTACACCTGCTTCCTTAGCAGTAACATCATCAGTGGGCTGTATACACACAAGAAGAGGTGATCCATCGGAATTAGTTGCCAGGCGCCACAGAGTATATGGGCGCTGCTCGTCCTCATGCTCGTGATCATCACCATCGTCATCTCCCCCTTGGTTATAAATTTTTTCAAGTATAGGTGGTGGGATGTTCACAGGACCTTAGAAACACAAGAAGAAGGTTAATTAGTAAAGGGAAACTTGCTAACCCGCATGCATGTGGATGAAACAATTATAATCTTCTATTATATTATTAAAACGATAGAAAAGAAACGGTAGAGATTTAACAGTGTAAAACATAGATATTTTGATGGTGAAGATTCATTAAATTTGTAGTCCAACATACATCTGTCAAAAAGAGTGTGCATCAGCCACGACCTGATACATAGGGCTGGATGCACGCACGAGCCGTGTACTAATTACATGCAGCCATGTGTTAAAAAAATTATATGCAGTCGAAACCGACCTTAGAAATCACGCTTAAAGCCCGCACGATTCCAAATAAAAAGAAAGCCCATACCATTGTCCTCGACACGTGCACCACCTGGCATCGTACAACAGACGCACCAACGGCCATCAGCAGGACTCGATTACGAACTCAAACAGGTACACCCCACATATTTAAATTAGGAATTTGAAAAAGGCAATGCATGCACGCTAATGAAAGTGAACAGGAAACATGCATGTATATGAGTGAGCAAAGGATATGCCGCTCGCTGCTGTAGTCATCCAAAGCCCGGCAATCACAATGTTTTATGAATTTTATGGAGCTGAGTTTCTTATCTTTTAATCTTGGAGTTCAAACAAATCTTAACTTTTGCCAAAAAAGACAATTTGATATTAATATCTGCAGATGCTCATTCCATTACACATATGCAGAATTTCATAAAGAAATTATAGGCTATAAAGTAGTAAATATATTAATTTACAATAGACGTACTATATTATAGATCCACACATTTGTCTCAGTTTTTACCTAGGTTTATTTTGGTACGATCAAACTGACGTACAAGAAAAAAATTGGCGGGTAAACATACATATATAAGAACTTAAATGGAGGCAAGAAGCCAACTCTACTACCTACGCATGCCAACCTATCCGATGTCTCAAGAGTCAAACCAATCTACAAGACACACACCATTTATTTCATTCTCAAAGGATTCACTGAACCAACATACTTACGTACACCTCCGGAGCAAAATAAATAAATATTATATTTATGTGCAGAAAATAATAATTTATTAGTACAAATCAAAGAGCATATAGACCAAAGAATAGAAACAACAACTAAAAAATATTATGACAAGAAAGTGAGGAAAAAACTCCTCTATCTTCATTTTATAAATATATACCGATAAATAAATGGCATTCATATTTCCATTTTTCTGGTATCTACATGAGACCAATAAAATGTTACATTTCAGAGTTACTTTATAAAAAATATATAGATTAAACTTAAGAACAAAATTATATTAATCATGTACAAGACATGCATGCCATTGCCTAAGAGGAACGAGATATCAATATGATATGTGTGAGGAAGTGTATTAATCGTATGGCTGAACCAAATCAGCTTTGCACTACAACAAAAAATGTAAAGCAATAAAACATGTCAATATGATATACGTATAATTTCATGCAAAAATAAAATGTTACATTTCAGAGTAACTTTATAAAAATATATATATTAAACTTAACAAAAAAATTATATTAATCATGTACAAGACATGCATGCCATTGCCTAAGAGGAATGAGATGTCAATATGATATGTGTGAGCAAGTGTTAATCATATGGCTGAACCAAATCAGCTTTGCACTACAACAAAAAATGTAAAGCAAGAAAACATGTCAATATGATATACATATAATTTCATGCAAAAACAATATGGAAATGATCGGATCAAACAAGTTATGCCAAGGGTGAAGAGGGGAAATTCTTTGATGGAAAAGAGGCGATAGCAATTCAAATAAATAATCATGCGGAAAACATCTAAAGGTATGACACTAGAAAAATTATGGCTCAAGAAGAAAAGGATTTAGGAAGAGAATTTTATTTAACTCTCACTATAAAGTTTCCCGTGAGCACTATGAGGGAAAAGAAAGAAAAGAAAGATTTGAACCTAAAGATTTCTAACGAAGTAGCAAATTTGCATGTAGATCTACCGGCCTTCAATGTTCCTTTATGACAAACCAACATTCTTAGTACTGTAACAAATTTTTATTTTCTAAATTGCAGATGTGCACCTGAATTAAGTGGAATAGCACTTCACGTGGGAGAAATTATTCATGGAGAAAACACTATCAAGATATCCTTTTTTGCATGTTTTAGCATGGTACAAGGTTCCCTACAAATTATATTATCTATTTAATAGCCTAAATCCATTCAATAAATTATAAATATAATAAAACAATATTATAAAATATAACTAATCTAGCCGCGCAAATGCGCGGGTCACCTTGCTAGTTACGGTTGAAGACAAACGTACCGAAACTACGAGGATCCCATGCAAAAACAGTGCCACGAGTGGTGGCAGCAAACACAAGGCCCTCGTATTGAATTGCATCACAGTACTCATCCGTGTACAGAAACTGATTTTTGAGCAATATCCATCGAGTCAAACCATCAAGGACGGCAACAAGCTTGTCGGAGATAGCAACAACCTCATAGTTGTTGTAATTCCAAGAGCGGTTGGGAACTAGACAAATTGCTATCTTCCGTAGAAGACAGTCACCATGATCGTATTTGAACGTGCGTAGAACACCGGTGTGCTCAACCTCTGGGCAGTCTGCTGAGATTTTTGGAAGTGGAACCCGGTCACGAGTGTACACATTCACAAGTTCCCACTCGCAGTTGTACCCAATGTAAACAACCCAATCTCCATTTGCGCCTGCTCAAGCGATGGCATCTTAACATCATACGTATCATTATCAAGCGGCATCAACTTGCTCAGGGCGAGGCCTCCGTCGTGCCGGCGCCAGTTATCAGGGTCACGGCCAAGAAGATAGGGGAGATCAAACCGCTCCTTGACTCTTGGGTTCCTTGTAATGAGGTTATTAGTTTAGTCGAGAATGGGCTTGAACGAACCTGCCATGCTAGCCGAGGTGATGACGTCGCACCGATCAATGAGTTCATCCACCACGTCATCTTTCAGATCGGGGCAAGAATAACGGGGTCGTTTTCGGCCTGTTCCCTCCATGGAGAAGATGATCGAACAATGGCAGAAGAAAGGGTGAAGGGCTGAAGGAAAATGGAGGAGGGAGAGGAAGAGCGTGCGACAACAGTTCCAAATCGAGAGGGAAAGGCGAAGAGTCGGTGGACGGTTGCGAGTTTGCCACGGTTCACGAAGAGGCGCCCCTACCTACACGTCCATTCAGAAATACTCCTACTACTCGCCGTCGTCTCACTGATATGTTGGAACGGGACCACATGTCAACGAAACATGGTGTGTAATTTCTCATGCAAAATGCGATCTGGCCGCGTTGGCCCGAGGTGCCGCATTAGTTATCGACCTTTATTTTTTAATGGAGTGCCGATCAGTTTTGAAGCACGACTAATCGGTACTATACGCAGAGAAAATATAAACTACTCTACCACTACTCCACCTCGATTACTAGTAGTATAAAAGATATATAGGCCGGAGCTTCAGCGCTTTCTTGCTAAGGGCTGCCCACTTGCTTCTCACACTACCACCCTCTCTCCAGATCTAAAAATACGGCCCCTCTCTCCTCCTCACCGGTGGTCATAGATCCGCCGGGAAGAAAAGGACGCAGCATTGGCCTTTTCGCCGTCGGCCGAAGCGAGGTCATCCGACGACAAGGACGTCCTCTTAGACCTAGCGCCCGCGCGGGATGGCATCCGTCCCCAAGCTCGCTGTCGTAGTGTGTGCGGAGGACGACGACCACAAGCGAAGTCACTTCCCGCCGACCCTCAGGTATGCTACCTCTTTTCGAACCATAACCTTGTTCTGTTGCCCCATCTGCCACGTCGTTGCATGTGGATCTTTTTCCACTCCACCATCTTCCCAATTTGCTATCCTCTGCTCTGCTGGCCACGCAGACGAAAACCATAATTTGCACTACTAAAGGAAACCCTACTTCATGCAGACTAATCCATGTCTGGGTTGAATAAGGAAAGGAAGGGGGACTGTATTGTCCAAGAGAGTAGGCATCAAACCCGCATCTAGGTTGAAAAGGGGAAAATCAGTAGCTAAGGAATGAGTCTCGTGTCTCTTGGTTGAAGAAGGGTAGAAAGGCATGACAACGCAATAGAGAATGACCAGGTCGATCGGTTTGTTGTCCTCACATAGGAAAAAGGTGGCTAAAGAGAACAAAAATGGGACGTAATCCACATATGCTGCCTGGATATTTGTTGCTCGGGAAACCATACCTCCCTCACCACTCAAGGTCTGTGGAGGTACATCGATCTGGTGCGCCCACTATCCTAATGGGCCTCCCATGCTCTTATTGCCACTTTTTTGCTGTTAGTATAACGCCAGGTCAAGTCAAGCAATGCTACTGCTAAAGTGATGCCACATTTAACTAATGCCGCTCTCGGCCTAATGCCACCGATAAATTTAAGCAATGCCATTTAATGTCACTTTGGATTATTTCAGGGTTAATGTTGATTGTGGATGTATTAAAGATTTTTCAGCTAAGGCATTCTAATGCTGTTGCACAACCAGATACCAACGATGAAACTTGTTACTACCTTCAGATTTTTGCAATCGTTAATGCTTATAGATTACATACCTCACTTTCATGAGATAAGTTAATTTTTTTGTACAGTGTCACCAAAATGCCAAGGCGCTGATGTCATTTTATTTTGGTTAAACCGCATGCATAATTATGAAGACAAGAGGAAAGGTCAACAGTGGGCACCTCCTCCTCCGGCTGTTCTCTTGATTCGTTCGATCAAGTTTTTATGTTTGATCGATTATCAAGATTGGGATAGCAATTTTTAAGGTCCCTCCGAGTTCGAAATGATATTTACCTTGGAGGTACATGGTTTGCTACTTTTTTATACTGTCATTAGTTAATAATGCTAGTTACCTTCAAACTTTTGTATTTGGTTTAATGCTCATGCACAGCTAGTATACCAATGCTGAAACTTGTTACCTTTACATTTTGTATTGTTAATTCTTATAGAAACCTTCCAAAGGTTAGAGTTTATTGAAATCTGTTCAAGAAAACCATTGTACTGCACTGTAATAAACTAACTACTCTCTTGTTGCACTAGCCAATCGGATTAGTGTATGTTTGTAGTATTCGAATGGTGTTGCATTAGCGTATGGACATAAATAAAGTGTGGCAAGCTTTCCCAGATATGTGCTCAAGAAAACTACTACCTGTTTTTCTAAATACTAGACGTTTGGGTACTTTAAATTGAACTGCGAAAACATCTTATATTAAGGAACAAAGGGTGTAGAGTTCACTCAAATTATCCCGGTAAAGCTAATCACACCTTTGTTAAAATTAATGTTCATTATGTTATCGAAGGAGGTCTGTATGTTTGTCTCTAATGCCTGTCGACTACATACCTGATATCATGATGTAATGTTAAGTCATTTCCTTTTGTACAGTGTCACTGAATTTTCAAGGCGGTGATGGCATTTTATTTTAGTAGAACTGCACAAAATTTTCTTAAAAGAAGAGGAAAGGTCAGGAATGGCTCAGTTTTTCAGAAAAAAATTATGTATGCCTTCCTGACATCACCATTGTTGTTTTATTTATTCCTTCAAACAGGTGGTTAGAAACAGTCTTGCTACCTTTTCCCATTAAGAAATTGGAATGCTTATATTTGTGAGTCTATGCTTCAACTAGTGCCACTTTTAAAGTAATCACACTTTCAATATCGATGCAAACAGGGATGCTCAATTTTAGTGGAACTGCACAAAAAGTCCAACTGGTTCAACATTAGGAGCATGTTTTTTTCCAAACCTTTATATCCAATTGGTGGCACTATGTGCTGTTCATTATGAAGGTACATGGTTTGCTACTATCTTGCTACTCTTTTTGTACTGTCATTAGATAGTAAGACTAGTGGTTTGCATGTGAATTTATTGGCAGGGTGGACCTACATTGGAGGTGGAGGACAGGATTCAATGATTGGATGCTCAATTTCGGTTGTATCGATTTCACCTTTTCCATCACTGCGAACATGGATATCCTTGGTCTGATGAAGAATAGGCGCTATATTTCTGCTCTGAACCAGCAAATCAATTTAGTATGAAATTGTCCAGGGCAAAACATAACTGTATCAGATTGTCCAGTGCAGAACATGACAGATGCTAAGCGGAAGAGACATGTTTAAACCGAAAATACAAGGTGTGGTATATGTTTACTAGCTGCTTGATATTTGTGCAGACAGAGATATCTGACCGTTGCTATTTGGCAAACAAACAAAGTGTCCGCAATTTTGGTTGAATTGCACAAGAGAATTGTATAGTCACTGCATGCAGTGCCATTTGAAAATAGACACAGAAAGATTGGATAGTCACTTCATGGACTGCAGAAAAGTAATCTTGTACTATTTATTGGCCAACACTAGGTGCTTCATTGCTTTGGTCTGATTATACAATGGGCATCATTTTGCCTAAGTTAAAGTTTGTATTCCGAAAATAGTCTCGCGGTGTGATCGAGAGAAGGCCAAATCATATTGTAGTGGATGTTCCTCCATCACGTGTGGTTCATTCTCATGGTTCCAGCTGTTGGTGAAACCACTTACGTTTGCAAGAGGAATTGTAGACTTCACAAACAAATTTGTCTTTCAGTCTGTACTGAATGTTGGCCAAGAGAAGCATCCATGTTAGTAGGAAGAACAGATGTTTTTTCTAGATCTTTGCTTTTCGAGCTACATATTTGTATACGATATGTGAATCATTGAGATGCATTAACATGTTGATCTTATGTATGGGAATCGTACTAGTTAGTTTTAGTTGCGACGCAAGATCCGAAGTGGCTGATCTTTGCTTTTGGAGCTACATATTTGTATATGATCTGTGAATCATTGAGATGCATTAACAGTTACTTATTTCTATTCACTCAGTGTTTACAAGTTATTGATCGATCACTAGCTAGCCTACGAATGCGCTCCTGGCAGTTTTATTTGCGAAGCAAGATGCGAAGTGGCAGTTTTTTGAATAAAAATGCCTACCTCTGAAGAAACTGACAAGCTACACTATCGATCCTACACGGATAAATAGCGGATTACGCACGTACTACCTCCTTTCCTGTTTGCAGGGCTCAATTCAAGAAACAACCTACTCAATCCTACACGAATAAATAGCGGATCACGCATGTACTAGTACCTCCTTTCCGGTTTGCAGGGCTTAATTCAAACCTCTCACCAACCAAGGTACTCCCTCCGTCCGGGTTTATTAGTCCTATGAGCAAAGCAACAAGACCAAGGCATGTCAATAATTAACGGCATGCAAAAGTTTAAGCCTAATTAATTCCAGTGATTTAAGTGGCTGCATGTGTGCCCTCAGCTGCGACTCGTTGCATGCTGCTTCGCGTACTGCCTACGAGTGATTCTGAGTGCCTGCATGCAGCTTGTCGTAATTAAGGCAGCTAACTGATGCAAAAAAGATACGCTTTAATTGTTGCGGGCTTTTTAAATCCGTGGAATCATTATTGACAAGGAGGGAGATGATTCGAGTGCACTCGTTTGACCGCCATGCCGGTGTGCGACCTAGACGGGACGGGACAGCAGAGTCATAATTTTAGTTTCTCTAGTTTTCCACAGCAAGCTGGCGCGCTAATTAAGTCATTATGCATTGAATTCCGATGACCGTCGCGCTACTTTCCGCCTATAAGTACTGTTTCCCGCCCTTCTCCGGTGCCACCGTGACCCAACTCGCCATATCCTCATAAGCCCCCACCGGCCCGACGTCGCTCGCCATGTCCGCCATGCCCCCGCCCATCCGCGGTAGGCAACGCCGGAGGGGGTCACCGCCGGAACTAGTGCTCGGGTTTCCACCGGAAGGCAGACGGAGGGAGGAGGCATTCTATCTGTCTTTAGATGGCAATGCGGAGATCGAGGAGTTGTTGGAGCGCGACCGCATGGCGGAGGAGCAGGAGTTGTTGGAGCGCGACCGCCTGGCGGAGGAGCAGCGTATCACCGATTTGCGCCGCCAGCGGGACATGGAGCAGCAGCGCACCGATGCTCTGAGTCGCGAGCAGAGCGCCCACAACTGGGCCGACTACATGGAGGCCGGCGCCCGGCAAATAGCCCTAGAGGCTGTCGGGCACACACGCGTTCGCGACGCCGATTTTTACTACCAGCTCGTCAAGTGGGTTTCCCGCTTGGAAGCCGAAGCTTCGGTGGACCACACCGGCATGGAAAGGGCCAACGCGCGCGAGCAACACGCCCTATCGCACCTCTTGCAAGTCCGAGGCGAGGCGCATGACGCCCGTGCCGGCGTTTAGCATGTACCACAGATGGCGGCCGACATCGTCTAGTTAGCTAAGAGTAAGTTAGTACTTGTACGCTACTAGAGTATTAGTGGGAGTAGATAGTTAACTTGGCTCTGATGGTTGTCAACATGGAAGTTCAGTACTCTATATGTGGATCAGACCTGTTACTTTGCTTTGAATGTTGAACTTTCCGTTTGAACGTATGGAATGGGCTGTTATTTTTTTAAATGGGTTGTATTTCTCCTCCACGGGTTTAGAGGCTGACTTGTGGGCCTAGCAAGTTGACGCGCACACAATCAGGAGATGATTATGCGTGGAGAGGATGACAGCGAGGACCCGCCAAGGTCATGGCAAGATGCAAGCAAGTGCCTCCTTATTTCAAGCCAATAAAAAATGGCTCCTCCTAGTGGATTCGACATCCGGGTCCCATGCCATTGTCAACGTAGTCAATAAACGAGAGAATTACAACGAGCGGCCGACACTGGGACCCAAAGCAGCTCGCCCAGTTATTCTTGTTTTGGGTTAATTTGATAAATGCCACTCCAAATCTGGTGTATCCGAGAAATGCCACTGCAATTTCCAAACTTTGAAAAATGCCATTTCATGCCATTTCTAGTGGCATTTTTCAAAGTCTGGAGTGGTGTTTTTCAAAGTTTGGAAACTGTAGTGGCGTTTTTCAAAGTTTGCAAAAATTGCAGTGGCATTTTTCAAAGTTTGGAAATTGCAGTGGCATTTTTATGAATCGCCATAATTGGAGTGGCATTTATCTAATTTGTTTTTGAGACGGAAGCAGGGTGTCAACTGGGCTGTGCGGGACACTCTGGCCTGTCTAGACAACCTTTTCTTTTATGTTTACCACAGACCAGCCCAGTAGTTTTTTTTTTCTTTTTGAAAATGGCTAGCCCAGTTTTTTTGTGATTTGTCAAGTAAGTCGCTTTATCAGGCCTGTTGGGCTGCAAATCTTTCAACGCGAGGAGAGCTTCATTCGGCTGGCCGAGAAAATGGCCTATCGGTAATGAGAAATGGGCTGTACATTTTAAAACACATCAAACCGGCAATTAGTTTCAAATATCTTTTTTTCATTTTGAGATTTTAAATTGCACTGATTTTTATTCGTGGACAATTTATTGGATTTTATATTGATATACATTTATTTTTAAAATCAGTCTGAATGTGACTCGAAATTTCGGGATTAAAAACAGTTCAGATCAAGACCGACATATGCAAAATTTCGTATAATTTTTTAACCGTGGCCACAATATGGGCTGTAATGCTAACAAAAAGAATATGGGCTCCAAAAAAAGCCATAAGAATTAGCAAATGGGCTATAAATTATTTGAAATAATGGCAGATGGGCGTATGCTTTATTTTCCACAGATTTGAGGCTTTCCACAGATGGCATGTATCCGTTGGATGTCCATCCAACGGCCGTCGTCTTCTTCAATCTCTGCTCTTCCTGCTCCGGCCGCTCAAACAAGCGCCAAGTGGACTGCTGCTCCCTCCTCCTCATGACGGCTGTCTTGCCGCAAGCCTCATCACCCCACCATACTCCCATCGCTGGCCTAGCCATCCCTCTAATCACCCACACCTGCTGTTATTCTCCGGCGACGGCAGACGAACCAGTAAACCCTCGTACAGTCGTACTCCCCTCCGCGTGGGAAACAAAACAATCGCCGAAGTCTTCCTCGCCTCCGTGTCGTTCCTTCCTAGGCCTCGCCGCCGTCCACCGCCTTGGTGCTCTCTGCGTGGCATGGTCAACATGGTCAACGCATCGACATGCATCCGGTGGATCAGACGTGGAGAGGCTGACAGCTGGGTCCACGGCCACATGCAAGGAAATGCCTCCTTATTACACGCAAAATAATGATTCCTCCACCTGACATCTGGGACCCACCGAAAGGGCCTTTGTATTTCGTGAAAACAACGTTACTGCCGCTGACAGCTCGGACCCACCAGCTATATCTTCGCACGCAAGGAAGTGCCTCCTTATTACGCACGAAAAAATTTAATACTCCCCCTGCTAGCTGGGACCCAGTATAGTGGGCCTGCTAAGTTGACGGGGACGAAGGGCTTTGTCAACTTAGTCAATATGCATGATTCTAGCTCGACTGACCGTACGATGTCGATCCAACGGCCGTAGTGCTTCTTCAACTTCTGGTCTTCTTGCTCCAGCCGCCCAAAGCAGCGCCGGTCGTGCCGCCTGCTCCTGCCTCCCGTGGCCGGCTGTGCTACCGCGGAGGCCTCACCGCCCCCATACTAGTCCCACCGCTGGCCAGGCCATCCCTCCACTCCACTCACCCACACTCCCTGTTATTCTGCGGCAACGGCAGCGCAGCTGAACCAGTGAACCCTCGTATTCCTCTCCGCGTGGGCATCCACTGCCGCGTCTTCCCCGGCTCCGCGTCGTCCCCTTCCTAGGCCTCGTCGTCGTCCACCGCCGTGGTGCTCTCGGTGAGGCGTGGTCAACGTGGTCAATGACCGAATTCCATCGGAAGAATACTATACGTGGAGAGGCTGACAACTGGGTCCACGGCAGCCGCAAGGAAGTGCCTCCTTATTACGCGGAAAATAATTATTCCTCCACCTGACAGCAGGGACCCACCGGACGCCCACCAGTATTTTGTGAAAAAACGTTTGCCCCTGACTGCTGGGACCCACCCGACGGGCCACCATATTTCGTGAAATAAAACGTTCCCCCTGCTGTCAGCTCGGACCCACCGGAAGTGCCTCCTTAGTACGCACAAAAAAATGAATACCCCCTGCTAGCTGGGACCCACCTTGGTGGGAGGCTGACTTGTGGGCCTACTAATTTGACGGGGACGGAGGGCTTTGTCAACTTAGTCAGTATAAATGATTCTAGCTCCAGCGACCGTATGATGTCCATCCAATGATCGTAGTGCTTCTTCAACCTCTGGTCTTCTTGCTCCAGCCTCCCAAAGCAGCGCCGGTCATGCCACATGCTCCTGCCTCCCGTGGCCGGATGTGCTGCCGCGGAGGCCTCACCGCCCCCTACTATTCCCACCGCTGGCCAAGCCATGCGGCGACGACAGCCTCACACCGCAGCTGAACCAGTGAACCCCATACTCCTCTCCGTGTGGGCTTCCACTGCCGTGTCTTCCCCGGCTCCGCGTCGTCCCCTTCCTAGGCCTCGTCGTCGTCCACCGCCCTAGTGCTCACGGCGCGGCGTGGTCAACATGGTCATGGAACGACTTCCATCGGACGTGGACTGTACGTGGAGAGGCTGACAGTTGGGTCCACGGCCGCAGCAAGGAAGTGCCTCCTTATTACGCGGAAAATAATGATTCCTCCACCTGACAGCTGGGACCCACAGGATGGGCCACTGTATTTCGCAAAAAAACGTTTCCCCCTGACTGCTGGGACCCACTAGCTACATCTTCGCATGCAAGGAAGTGCGTCCGGGCAAAAAAACCGATTCGCCCCCCTGACTGCTGGGACCTACCAGCTACATTTTCGCACGCAAGGAAGTGCGTCCGGGCCAAAAAAAAAACGATTTGCCCCCCTGACTGCTGGGACCCACCAGCTACATCTTCGCACGCAAGGAAGTGCCTGACAGTCGGGACCCACCTGGTTGAAGCGTACGTAGCGTTGCCATTCTGGTCGCGAACGTGTACGTACATATATACTAGTGGATGTAGAGGCACGACGCGAAATGTAGTAGAGGCGCGCACGTAGCATCTACACGTACGTACAGTGGCCACGGTGCAAGAAAGAAAATACGGCCACGTATGTGTACATACGGGCGGGGTCTCGAACGCCTACTCACGCATACGTATGGCGAGGGCTCGTGTACATGGCTGGGTCGGAACGGAGAAACAGCGTCGTCATCGTGTTCATGGGGAGGCAACGGAATGCGTCGTGTTCATGGGAGGCAACGAAATGCGTCGTGTTCATCGGGAGGCAACAGAATGAGTTGTGTTCATCGGGAGGCAACGGAACGCATGGGAGCCAACCGGCTAGGTCGGAACGAAATGCGTTGTCGTGTTCATCGGGAGGGCTTGGACGGAACAGGTGATGGAAACGAGGCCTGGCGTACCACAGAATGGAGGAAACGGACCTCCTACGGTCAAAACGGGGGTCATGTTGATCAGCAGGGGTGTGGCGCACCACAAAACGGAGGAAACAGACCTCCTACGGTCGAAACGGGGGTCCTGTTGATCGGGAGGGTGTGGCGCATCAAGAAACAAACGAACGGACCTCCTACGGTCAAACGGGGTCCTGTTCATCGGGAGGGTGTGGCGTACCACAAAACGGGACTCCACGGGATCTGTTCATCTCCACCGTCGACCTCCTCCGGCCTCCATGGGCTATCGTCGACCTCCTCCGGCCTCCACGGGCTCCTGTTCATCCAGCCTCCACCGCGCTTACTCCACCGCCATCGCTCAACCA
Organism: Aegilops bicornis; assembly: GCA_021605145.1. Lineage (NCBI taxonomy): Eukaryota > Viridiplantae > Streptophyta > Magnoliopsida > Poales > Poaceae > Aegilops > Aegilops bicornis. The sequence continues at coordinate 97,965,455 of CM038673.1, forward strand.
CCCCTCCACCGTCTCACGGTTCATCCAGCCGCACACCACGGGGTCCTGTTCAACCACCCTCCACCGTCTGTTCATCCAGCCCTCCAAAGACACCACGGGTCATGTTCATCCAGGCAACGCCACCGCCATCGCTCATCCAACCCTCCCCCCCGCTACACTCACTGCTCATCCAATCGACCGCTTCGATTAGCAGCGAAGAATAAAGAATCGCCGATCGGGTTCGATTAACAGCCATCGATCGATCGCCGGGTTGAGAACGCGTAGCCTGGAGTGCAATCGCTCGGGTTCAGTTAGAGCCCAACGCCTCGCTCGGGTTCAGTTAGAGCCAACGCCTCGCACACACGCGCGTACGTGTACGAGAGAAACACGCATCGCTCGGCCCTCGACCTCCCACCGTAACCGGGAACTCCCTGAAATTTTCCTCCCCCTCGCTTCTACCATGGTTATTTCTATCACGGCCGGGCCAAAGAATGTCATGCAACTGCGTCTCCGGCCCGCCCAGGACGAAAAGCCCATTTTTTGTCATGATTTTTTTTCATAGAAGTAGGAGCCCACCACATCTATGATGATACCGGGTTTTGTCACAATTATCGTCATAGAAGTGTCATATGTATGACAGAAAAAAAATTCGTTCGGCCCAAAATGTCACGGACGTGTCTTTTTTTGTAGTGCAGAGCTTCTCACTACAAGCATCATGGTTTCGATAGGGAACGTCCCACCTTTGGGGACGAAATGATATCAATTGCCTCTTATTGCTTCCAAAAATTTTCTCGTGTCAACATATAACAACAGGAGTGTTGTGTCAATTTTTGTGATTTTTCGGGGTTCTTTTGGACATTTTTATGCATTAACTGAGTTTTCAATGCATTTATGTGCATAATTCAAATTTGAACTAAATGCACATGCTCCAGTGCTTATAAATGAGTTGAAAAATCAAATCTGTGTCCTTGGGTGCATGCTTAGGTCACATGCAATAAATGGGAATGAATTTCAAACACCAGGGCACCGTTGATTGCCGACAAAACATTGAGATGCCTTGTTTTTAAATTCTAGTAAATCCAAAACTCGTCTAAAATTCATGAAACTTGGCATGCTATCATGGAATGGCGCCCGACATGATGTGGTATTTTTCGTGTCCATATTGAGAGAAGGCGCACTTGAATAATGACAGCCAACAAAGGCATTTTGTAAAAATAGCTGCCACTTAATATCTCAAACGTTTGTATAATTCAAAACGTGTGCGTTCTGTTAACCATTCACGTGACGCCACGTGTCTTGGTTTTAATGGCTGTAGGAGGTGCCGTGCAGACAGTTGCTTGACCTTGACTGAATGGGAGGCATGCGACCGCTGTCCGGTGCGCAGGCTGACCGAGAGGCGTGCAAGCTGTCCTCCAATGCGTAGGCTCACCGGGAAGCGTGCGAGCTTTATGTTGCGCAGGCTCACTGGGAAGCGAGCCCTTTGAATTGCATTGCCGCCCGCCTTCCTCTCAGTTAATGGCGCCCGAGCCGCTGTTTAATACGGGCGGCCTTACTGTTCGTCTCTCATCCCCCCCCCCCCCCGCAGACCTCCACCGCCATGGCGCAGAATGATCATCTGCCACTAGTCTTCAAGTTTGGTGAAGTCGACTCCGAGCCGGAGGAGATAGAAAATAAGGAGGAATGGGGCCTCATGGACATGGCCCAGAACGAGCTGGCATGACGGTTGCTGCCCGCTCCCATCCCAGCTCCCATCCACGCTACCGCCGACTATCCCGTAGCATTGACGGGCTGGTGGCCGAGCACTATCGCAGAGCTGGAAGCCGCGGGCGTCAGCGAGGTCTCCGCGGACCCGTGCGAGCTCGTGTAAATGCCAGCGCCAACGCCCGTGCCCGTGCGCGCCCCTCCATCCACCGTGCCGCCGGCCCCGTGCGTTTGGCTGCATCCGCCGCGCCCGTGTGCGCCCCTCCACCCACTGCGGCGCCGGTCCCCGTGTGTTTGGCTCCACCCACCACGCCCGTGCCCATGCCCGTGCCCGTGCCCCCCCCCCTAAGCGGCATGGGACGCTGCCGTCGACCGCTACCTCTCAGCGGCGCCAGTTGCCATCCTCCCGCGCCCCGCCCGTCGATCGCGCGACGACATGATGTTTGATTTACAAGTGAAGAACATTTTGTGCTGCCTTGAAGACTTCAACAACGGCGTCCTGGAGGACGACAACGACAACGACGGCGCGGCACGCCGCCTCCGCCGCCGCCGGAAATAGTTTTTTGGGGGTTTAATACTATATCTCGAATTCTAGATCATATGAATATAAATTCACAGTGTGACTGAATGAAAGATATGGTTTGAACGAACTTGCGTTTTTCTCTCTTAATGTACAGACTTATCAGACAATTTTCTTGTGAAAAAACGTCAACGGTTTTTAAATGTAAAACACTCACCGCAAACGTTTTAGTTAGAACACTCGTATGCAAACCGACAGCTTCCCCAGGAAGCCACGAGAAAATGTGCCGAGCAGGATTTCTACATGCCTTCAACGCAAATGGTTGTTTTGCATGACCCGTGTGCAACCACGTACAAACAATTGGGTAAGATTTTCATATCTGTCATTTTGGGTATGTTGCCATTTCTCAAACTGGAAAGATTGACATTTGTTTATCTAGTAACATTGCCATTTGTCAACCTTGTAACACCGCGATTTGTCAAAATATGCAGCTACAAATCACTAGCACTATCTAATTTTTGCAACTAAAATCACTAGCACTGTTCATATGGACACCACTAGCAGGCGTGAGTTCATGGACGCATATGCAAATGTACCATTGATTACATACAACAAGTCATCAACCCACAATGACAATGAGGATACACGTTGGATTATAGATCATTTCCAACAAAACATTCTAGTAAAGTTTTTCTCACACAACAAATAACAAAGCGATGAAATGAACTTCAGCCCAACCACTCATAGGCGTTGGAAACGCTTGCTTTGAACCAGAAGTGATTCTCTGGGAAGGGCTAGCTACTGTCAATCTCGAGACCAACGCATGACTGATCATCCAGGCTGAAGCAGCCTATTTCAATACCCATATTGGGACGGTAGGGAAGCATAGTAATGTACGAGGTATATATACAGTTGCTTCTCATAAATGGTAGTAACATTGTGTCAACAGCAGCTGGATCGCCTTCCACCATCATTGGATAGTTTTGTCCAAGGAAGAGCGAGTTTCCTCCAAGACTTTCAATACTGAACCAGGGAGAAGGTGTTGGCGCTAGTACACCAAAGATCCATCCCGCATACCCTGCAGCGGATGTTGGAATAGGTCCGGAGAGTGTGACCATACGAGACAACACACCTTCCTTAGTAACATCAGCGATTGCCCGATATCTGAGACAAGAAGAGGTGATCCATCGGAATAAGTTGCCAGGCGCCACTGAGTATATGGGTCCTGCTCGTCCTCATGCTCATGAATAAACTTTTCAAGTATAGGTGGTGGAATGTTCACATGACCTTGTAAACACAAGAAGGTTAATTAGTAAAGGGAAACTAGCTAACCCGCATGCATGTGGATGAAACAATTATAATTACGGTGGAAGACAAACGTACTGAAAGCATGATGATTCCATGCAAAAACAGTGCAACGAGTGGTGGCAGCAAACACAAGACCCTCGTATTGAATTGCATCATAGTACTCATCTGTGTACAAAAATTGATTTTTGAGCAATATCCATCGAGACGTGGAAGTAAGGAAGGCAACAAGCTTGTCGAAGATAGCAATAACTTCATAGTTTGAGTAATCCCAAGAGTGGTTGGGAACTCGACAAATTGCTATCTTCCGTAGACGACAGTCACCATGATCATACTTGAACTCACGTAGAATACCAGTGTACTCAACCTCTAGGCAGTCGTCTGAGATTTTTGGAAGTGGAACCAGGTGACGAGTGTACACATTCACAAGTTCCCACTCGCAGTTGTACCCAATGTAAACAACCCAGTCTCCATTTGCGCCTGCCCAAGCCTTACCCTCAAGCGATGGCATCTTAACATCATACGTATCATTATCAAGAGGCATCAATTGCATAAGGCGAGGCTTCCCTCGTCCCCGCGCCAGTCAGCAGGGGGGGGGGAGATCAAACCACTGCTGGATCCTTGGGTTCCTTGTAATGATGTTATTAGTTGAGTCGAGAATGGGCTTGAACGAACCTGCCATGCTAGCTGAGGTGATGACGTCGCACCGATCAATGATTTCCTCCACCGCGTCATCATTCAGATCAGGGCAAGAATAACGGGGTCGTTTCTGGCTTGATCCCTCCATGAAGAAGACAATCAAACAATGGTAGAAGGAAGGGTGAAGGAAAATGGAGGAGGGAGGAAGAGCTAGCGTGTGACAGCAGTTCCAAATCGAGAGGGAAAGGCGAAGAGTCGATGGACTGTTGCCACGGTACACGAAGAGGCGCCTGGGGAGTGAATAGTTGCCACAGAGGTCACACACTCACGACAAGGGCCGAGTGAACCGCATGCAATCCTATCGCACAACACACATGTATTGTTAAGCTGAACCGTTTCTGTTCTCTTGTGTCAACGCAAACAGTTCATCCAAGTGAACTGCATGCCGTATATCGCACACACCTTGATCTGGCTAACCGTTTCTTTTGTGTTGCCTAATCACAAACAGTTCATCCGAGTGAACCGTATGTTGTGTATCGCATGCGCCTCCATCTGGCTGGCCGTTTATTTTGTTCCTCCTCATCGAAAATAATTCATTGAATTGAATCGTATGCCCTTCATTGCACACGCAACTAAAACCTGAATCGTGTTTGATGCATTCGTCATCGCAAATGTTTTACACATTTCTGACGGTTTTCATACAACACCGTTTGCGATTATGGCATTGCACAAAGTTTCTTGAAGGGTCTCTGATCGTAGTGTTGCGTTAGCAGCATCCTGTAGTAGTGAGGGATGAACAAAACAATTCCCGAGCTCTTCGCGATGCTAAAGGCTACGGAGGTAGAAATCAAGAAGGAGCAACAAGTATTGATGGTTAACAAGACCACTAGTTTCAAGAAAAAAGGCAAAGGGAAGAAGGGAAACTTCAAGAAGAACGGCAAGCAAGTGAAGAAGCCCATATCTGTACCTCAACCTGAAACTGAGTGCTTCTACTGCAAAGGGACTGGTCACTGGAAGCGGAACTGCCCCAAGTATTTGGCGGATAAGAAGGATGGCAAAGTGAAAGGTATATTTGATATACATGTTATTGATGTGTACCTTACTAATGCTCGTAGTAGCATCTGGGTATTTGATAATCGGTTACATTGCTCATATTTGCAACTCGAAACAGGGGCTATGGATTAAACGAAGATTGGCTAAGGACGAGCTGACGATGCGCGTGGGAAATGGTTCCAAAGTCGTTGTGATCACCGTCGGCACGCTACCTCTACATCTACCTTTGGGATTAGTTTTAGACCTAAATAATTGTTATTTGGTGCCAGCGTTAAGCATGAACATTATATCTGGATCTTGTTTGATGCAAGACGGTTATTCATTTAAATCAGAGAATAATGGTTGTTCTATTTATATGAGTAATATCTTTTATGGTCATGCACCCTTGAGGAGTGGTCTATACTTGTTGAATCTCGATCGTAGCGATACACATATTCATAATATTGAAGCCAAAAGATGCAAAGTAAATAATGGTAGTGCAACTTATTTGTGGCCTGTCGTTTACGAGATATTGGTGTAAATCGCATGAAGAAACTCCATGCTGATGGGCTTTTGGAATCACTTGATGCTTGCGAACCATGCCTCATGGGCAAGATGACTAGAACTCCATTCTCCAGAACAATGGAGTGAGCAACTGACTTATTGAAAATAATACATACTGATGTATGCGGTCCGATGAGTGTTGAGGCTCGCGGTGGGTATCGTTATTTTATGACCTTCACAGATGATTTGAGCAGATATGGGTGTATCTACTTAATGAAATATAAGTCTGAAACATTTGAAAAGTTCAAAGAATTTCAGATTGAAGTGGAAAATCATCGTAACAAGAAGATAAAGTTTAAACGATCTGATCATGGAGGTGAATATTTGAGTTATGAGTTTGGTTATCATTTGAAACAATGTGGAATAGTTTCGCAACTCACGCCACCTGGAACACCATAGCGTAATGGTGTGTGTGAATGTCGTAACCGTACTTTATTAGATATGGTGTGATCTATGATGTCTCTTACTGATTTACCACTATCATTTTGGGGTTATGCTTTAGAGACGGCTGCATTCACGTTAAATAGGGCCCCATCTAATTCCGTTGAGACGACACCATATGAACTGTGGTTTAGCAAGAAACCTAAGGTGTCATTTCTTAAAGTTTGGGGCTGCGATGCTTATGTGAAAAAGCTTCAAACTGATAAGCTCGAACCCAAATCGGACAAATATGTCTTCATAGGATACCCAAAAGAAACTGTTGGGTACACCTTCTATCACAGATCCGAAGGCAAGATATTTGTTGCTAAGAGTGGACCCTTTCTATAAAAGGAGTTTCTCTCGAAAGAAGTGAGTGCAAGGAAAGTAGAACTTGATGAGGTAATTGTACCTACTCCCTTATTGGAAACTAGTTCATCGTAGAAATCAGTTCCAGTGATTCCTACACCAATTAGTGAGGAAGCTAATGATGATGATCATGAAACTTCAGATCAAGTTACTACTGAACCTCGTAGGTCAACCAGAGTAAGATCCGCACCAGAGTTGTACGGTAATCCAGTTCTAGAAGTCATGTTACTAGACCATGACGAAGCGATGATGAGCCCAGTTTCCACAAAATGGCTTGAGGCCATGAAATATGAGATGGATTCCATGTATGAGAACAAAGTGTGGACTTTGGTTGACTTGCCCGATTATCGGCAAGCCATAGAGAATAAATGGATCTTCAAGAAGAGCGCTGACGCTGATGGTAATGTTACTTTCTACAAAGCTTGAATTGTTGCAAAAGTGAAAGTGTGTTATATCGACTAGAGGGGGGGTGAATAGGCGATTTTTATGAATTCTTCACTGAGGAATTTGCCGGTGAGGAAATTCCTTAAAGAAGAACTACTTGCAGCGGAATAAGTACTCAGAAAGCAAGCATAACAGAATGCGGGCATGGTCATCATGATGAAATGAAGACAAACAAAGAGTACAGAAAAGCGTAAACACAGGATAGCTCAAGATGAAGACAAACAGACTGAAGAAATTGAACTGAGGAAATTGAGGAAGTCTTGATCAAAGTCTTCAAACACAGATATGAATAAACACTCAACACAAAGTAATGAGGAAATGAAAGGGTTGAGGAGATAGAACCGATAAGGTTGGTGAAGACAATGATTTGGTAGACCAGTTCAACTGCTGTCTCGGTTATGCGTCTGGGTTGAGCGGCCGAGTATTTAAACTCAAGGACACACAGTCCGGACACCCGGTCGGCTGAGCACGAAGCTCAGGACACCAAGTCCTCATCAGTATTATCCTTGAACTAAGGTCACACAGACCTCGTCCAATCACTCGTGGTAAGTCTTCAGCGACTTCCAAACCTTCACAGACTTGGTCACTCGGCGATCCACAATTCCTCTTGGATGCTCTAGACCATGACGCCTAACCGTCTGGAAGAAGCACAGTCTTCAAAGGTAACAAGCGTCGGATCCACGCAGGATCAATCTCTTGATGATGCTCAATCACTTTGGGTTTGTAGGGTTTGGTTTTTGGGTTTTCCTCACTCGATGATTTTCCCTCAAAGTTCTCAAAGGATGGGTTGCTCTCAAATGACAAGTGTCAAGTTTCTCTCGGAGCAGCCAACCAACTAGTGGTTGTAGGGGCGGCTATTTATAGCCTAGGGAGCAGCCTGACATGATAAGACATAAATGCCCTTCAATGATATGACCATTAGGTGGATAAGATATTTTGAGACAGCCGCACGCAAAGACAAAGAACGGTCGGAAATTTGACTCTCAAATTCCTCAGGGCTATCATGTTCCTCACTGTGTAGGCAATCCGCACTGGCGAATTCCTAACTCCTCAGTCAGAACAAATTCCTCAATGACCAGAAGAACTTCGTCTACATCCTTTGAAGAAATTGACTGAACTGTATGAGTTTTCCAAAGGCTTCACTCGAAGGATTGGTAGGTGTAGGATTTTGAGTTGAGCATCACATGGAAATTTTTCCTTAGTATTTCCTCGACCCCTTTAACAATACGGTGTTTCCTATGACTCAAGAAAGAGCAAATGAAACAACGAAAACGAAAGTCTTCACGCTTCATGTTCCTCAAATGAATACCAAGTCTTCAAGGTCACACCAATTTCTTCACTTTCAAAGTCTTCAGAAAGTCTTCAGAATAACAAAGTCTTGATCGAAGAACTTCATTTTTAGGGTCGACTTTCTCTGTAAACATCAAACTCCTCATAGACTTATAGACCTGTGTACACTCACAACGCATTAGATCCTTAACCTATAAGTCTTCAAGACACCAAAATCACTAAGGGCACTAGATGCACTTACAATCTCCCCTTTTGGTGATTGATGACAATATAGGTTAAGTTTTCAACGGGATAAACATATGAAGTGTAAATACTGATAATGAGGAATTTGATTGTAAGATATAGAAGAACTCCCCCTGAAGATGTGCATAGTGAGGAATTTGCTTTTGAGGCAATGCACATTTGAAGAGTTGAATCATGGAGATCTCCCCCTATATCTTGTAATTCATATACGCATTTGACATATAACATGAAGAATTTGAAATGCATGATGAGATATGGTGCTTGACGTAATTCAGCATGCATGCGATAACATTAATGAGGAACAAGCATACAAAATAATGCATCAAGAGTATCAGAGCTCAAGAAGCTCAAGAGAATCAGAGCATAGTGCAAGAGCACATTGCATCAAAAGTATCAAAGCACCATCGGGTTTAAGATTACAACTCGATCCAAAAAAAGTTTCAGAAGAACGAGAGTTGTAACTTAACAAAAATAAATTGCCCATATAATAGACCCGCTTGAAGACTAACTCAAATTACTCCCCCTTTGTCATCGAATGACCAAAAGGATCGGCGAGGACTAAAGCCCTCAAGAATTTCAAGTTGAAGAAGGAGCGCCAGACGTTGTTGGGGTCGGTTGTTGTAGTAGGGCCTGCCGCGGTGTCGTCCAAGTCTTCATTTTCATCAGTGTCGCGCGAGGAAGAATAGGAGCTGGCCACCAAGGAAGGAACTTTGACCTTCTTGTATTTCTTCGGAGGAGGTGCAAACCAGTGAAATTCTTCCTTGAGTCCCATTGTCGCCAGTTCTTCCAAGACCTTTGTAGACATGTGAAAGAACAGCCCAGTGCGTTTGAAGGTTTCATGGAGGTAGTTGGTTTTTCTTCACCGCATTGTGTGTTGAGGTCATTTTTTGAAGAATTAAACCAAACCGACGCTTGACCCATTTATGATTGCGATCAACCTTCTGATGAAGACTGAGGAGTAACTCACGATCAGTCATCACCCTGGGTGCAGTAGCTTGAGGACTTTGCTTGACTGAGGTATTTGCGGCAGAGTCATGTGTGGCAGAGTCATCATTGGTGGAGTAGGATGCAGCTTTGCGAAACTGTCCATCCAATGGACGAATGCCTTCATCGATCACAGCAGTGGCCTTGCCCTTGTCATCAGCTGAGGTAAATGTCCGTTTGAAGACTTCAATCAGGGGCAAGTAGCTGCAGTGGTTCAGAGTATCAGCCTTGTAATTGAGTGAAGACCTTGTCCTGATGAATCTCATTATCCAAGGCGCATAAGGCTTCAGCTCAAATGGTGACATAGCAATGTTTGCCAAAGTCCTCATGAAGAAATCATGGAAGTTGACGGAACGCCATGGATGATGTTGAAAAGCATATTCTTCATGATGCCAACGACTTCTTCATCATTCGAGTCGTGGCCTTTGATAGGACTCATTGTCTTCGTCGAGAATCCGATAGACAGTCGAGGCACATACAATAATTCCTTGACGAGGAATTTGGTTCTTGGAGCCTGCCTTGGCTTCAAAGGCTTCATCAAGACTTGCATACAAAGTGATTGGAAAGTTCGGTTCGTTGTAGATACAACGAGCACCGTCAAGTGGAGGACCGAGTGGTAGATCACGAAGCAATTCGATTCTTTGGTGCCTTGTAGTGAGTGTTTTTAGACATCCAGTCTAGCACCCATGAGTTCACATCTTCAGCGACTCCGGTGATGTGCAGCGTTGCATAGAATTGAAGAATGAGTTTTTCATTCCAGTCACAGATATTAGTGCAGAAATTCAGAAGTCCTGCATCGTGAAGAACACTGAGGACTGGCTCAAAGCCTGACAGAGACTCCATGTCCACATGAGGAATATGAGCATGATCGAAGACTTTGTCTTTATTGAAAAGCACTGAGGAATAGAAATTGGCTTGGCTGGCAGTCCAGAAACGCCTCTTCCTTATGCGAGCAGAATCATATGGATTGTAATCAATGAAGAATACATGCTCGCTGAAGAAGTCTTCATCCTTGAACTTTTGCTTTGCTGAGAAGGGATCCTTGGGCTTTGGCAGTGGAGTGTCAGTGAGTTGCATCACGACCTCTGGAATCGCAATCTCAGGTTCTTCAGGCTGAGGAATTTCTTGTTCCTCAATAGGTGCAGTCTGAGGATTAGGAGCAGCAGGTTCATCAGCGCTAGTGGCTGGAATTTCTTCAGGGAAAAATGAAGTGGGATGAGTTTCTTCAGAGCCCATTTGAACAGTAGGAGCAGGGGACTGAGGTATCTGTTGGATTGGGGTGAAGAGTGGAGAATTTGGATGCTGACTTTCCCAAAAGTCATCATTCATTACTGGCGTTGTGCTTCCAATATCCACATCTTCTTCAAGTTCCTCAACACCGGCCTCTTCAGCTGTGAACTGAGGCATAGGTGAGGAAATGACTGGGGTTGAAGGGATTGCTTCCACTTCAATTTCTTCATCTATCTGCTCTGACAATGCAGCAGAATGATTTTCTTCATCAGATCTGCTTGGGGTCACATAATCTTCATCAAAAGGAACAAGGTCCTTTGATGGAATTGAGGAAATTGGAACAACATCAATTGGATTTTCAAAGGAGCTCGTCATTGGCTTCATTTTCTTCGCAGCCGAAGAATTTGACGCTTGTTGATGCTTTCCGCTTTCTTCACGGCAGCTTGTTCTCAGCCTTGGTCTTCTTCACATCGAGGCGGATGGAAGAATTGGAGTGGGTGTTGGCGCAGGAGGAGCCGAGGAATCTGGATGATTTTCCTCAGCGCAATCGATGCAGCTTGCTCGACTTGTTCAGTTTCTTCAAAGCACCACTAGTGGATGTCCCGCAATTTCTTCACGGATGGAATGGGATCATCGATCCTGGCATTTTCTTCAAGAGCTGAACTTCATCGCCGGTCTGGCATGTTCTTCAGTTGGCTGGTGAGGCTCGGCTGAGGAATTTCATGTTGCGTTGGGGCAGCAATATTTGTGAATTTCTTCGCCAGGTTGATGAATCTGACCTTGGCTCCTTGCCAATCAGCATAATAAGCATCAAAGTTTTTGCTGAGGGCTTGGATTTCATTCTGGACCTTGAGAAGTTCCTCAGTTGTCATTTTGACAACGTTTTTCTTCAGGAACTTCTCCTTTCTGTATTGAGCTTTCTTGATCTCTCTTGCCTTTTCAAACTTCCATTTCTCTTCTGTGATGAAATGAGTCAACATATGACTTTGTCCAGGGGTCAGATGAAAATCAGGCATAGGGGTGTTTGGATCCTTGTGCCAGAGATCAATATAATCGAGGATTTTCCTCGGATCCAACAGCAGAGGCACAGATGTGCCTTTGGCTCTAGCAGCCATTTCTTGGCGATCTCTGATGATTTCCGCAAGTTCATCATCATCAGCCTCATCATCTTCAGGTGGCTCTTGGAAAGCAACCTGTTTCTTCTTGGGACTTGTCCGAGTACCTCGTCCAGCAGTGGCCTTAGTCTTCAGCAGAGTCGGGCCAGATGAAGACTTTCGTGCACCGAGGAACTTGCTTGAGACACCAGAGGCAATGGAGTAGCTGCAGTCCTTTGGCACATGGCCGATGCACAGTGCCGAGGACTTTGTCGGAATCTTGAGGATTTGGGAGGAGCTGCGAGGACCTTGAAGGAGCCGAGGATGTTGGAGGAGCAGGAGCGGACATGAGGAATTGGCCGTGAGGGCAATCTCAAGAACTTGGCCGTGAGGGCACTGTTGGTGAAGCACTTGGCTTGTGAGCGGGCTTCTTTGGCATAGATTTTCTTGGCTTAACAGAGGCCTCTGTGGGCAGCAGCAGAGCAGAGTCCTCATTGAATTTCCTCACCGCCTCATTGGCTTGTCTTGCCAACTTGGCTTGGCGCTTGGCCCATTCTTCAGAAAGTCCTCACCACGCTTGATGTCGGTGGGGTCGCCTTCTTGGCCAGGTGCCAATGGAGCTCTTGGGCATGGAGGATTGAGTGCGAATTTCTTCATGTACTTTGGAGTTACATATCTGTACTCCCTCCATTCCCGTTCCCATCTCCGTTCAATCCTTTGGATGCGCACCTTGCGCTAATTTTTGTTCTCTTTGCCGAACTCGGCTTCATCATGTGTGCAATAATCAGCATATATTTCCTCAGGGATTTCAAACGCGGTCATGACCTCAGGCCTCTTTCCTCCTTTCTGTGGCTTCTTTCTTTCTCGCCATATTCTTGACTAAGGAATTTGTACAAATGAATTCTCTGAAGAAGTATGTAAAATTACTTCGAGGAACTCTGCAAATGAATTAAGTTGATGAGAACCTAGTGATTCAAAGAATGACATGAGTACCGTGAACAGAGTATAGTTGCGAGGAATTTGGAGAGGTCATATGCGTTCTCGTAAGGTTTTTCAAAAGAACAAGTTTTGAGGATTTTGACCAGATGAGCCTTGAAGAATTTCACTAAGCGTTCTTTGTCTTAGGTTCCAGAGTTGTACAGATCGAGGATCCACACAATTGAGGAATCTTGAAGAAAATGATTGCTTAGAGAAACGAATCAAGAGCATATAACTTGTGAGGTGTTTGTGTGTGAGGATTTGAAGAATAAAACATCTTTGAAGATTTTGTAGTGTAAGATTTGGATCAACGAGGGTAGTAAAAGTAACTTTTATTTACCCTAAATGAAGAACACGCATTTAATCGGGTGTTGTAGATGTGAAGCTCGTCTGTTCAGATCTTCCACGCCCTAACTTCGCGGAGGAAGACAGCTACGGCGGCGGCGGAGTGAGGATTTCCGCAGTCGGCATGAGTACGTCGGTGACGAGGTCGAGGCAGTGAAGCTCTTCCTCACCGGCGACGATGGAGTAGCGGCGACGCTAGGGTTTGAGGAGCTCGAACGGGTGAGAGAGGTCGAGCGGAGTAAAAGAAGTGAGGATGGAGAGAGGGGTATTTATAGAGGCAGTGAAAAACTGTTCGCCCAAAGATTTAGGGACTTAACGTGCCTGACCATTCTCCTTCTCACGACATGTGTCACCCACGCATCTTGTGTAGTGGAGATCGTACGATCGTGGGTGAGTAAAATAATGCATCGTGGGTTGCGAACGGTTTGAGCGGCAAAACCAAGTTTGGATAAGATCAGTTTTAAAGTTTCGCTCGCAATTTCTTCAAATTGACAAGGACTCGGTGAAGATTTTGTACGAGTTTCAAATAGAACGCACATGAAGAATTTGTGATTAGATTAGGTTGTTTATAGCTTAGAGTGGGAAGTGTCCTATCACATTCACTTTGCATAAAAAGAAACTTGAAGAAATAGCCATAAGTGAATGTCAGAGAGGACATAAACCCATATATATATGTATTGCCAATGAAGAAAAACGACGGAAACAGTGAAGATTTTGCAAAGTTGAAGAATTTGAAAAACTGAAGAATTTCAACACTGAGGAAAAACTTAAATTGAAGATTTTCAACTTTGGTGGTGGCGTGACCCAATCAGATAAGAATGATGATTTCAGACACCGCTGCATAATTGTCGAGGGTTCTCGAGAATCAAATTCTTCATTAATTTCTTCACACTTAGAGTGTTATTCTTCATTGATTGAAGAAAACGCGTTTCTTCATGTGTTGCACATCTAAGTCATCAATTTTGCATAACTGCCGATCTGTGTGTCCTTTTCAAAGAACGTTCGAAGATTCTAAGATATTTAGCTCACACCGCAACTTGCTAAATCTCTTCTCATCCAAGGTCTTAGTGAAGATATCGGCTAGTTGTTCTTCAGTCTTCACATGCTTGATGGAGATGTCGCCCTTTAACACATGATCATGAAGAAAATGATGACGAATTTGAATGTGCTTTGTCTTCGAGTGCTGAACTGGGTTGTGAGCAATCTTGATGGCACTCTCATTGTCACAAAGAGAGAGGCACATTCTTCACGTTGATGCCGTAGTCCTTGAGAGTCTGCTTCATCCATAGCAATTGAGCACAACACGAGCCGCAGCAATGTATTCAGCTTCCGCATGAGCGGTGATACGCCTGCTTTTGTTTCTTTGAGGACCAATGGACCAAAGATCGTCCGAGGAAATGACAAGTACCAGATGTTGACTTATGGTCCACACGATCACCAAAGCATAGTCGAGTCAGAATATCCAATGAGATCAAAAGTAGAGCACTTGGGGTACCATAATCCTAGTGTTGGTGTGTGAGCTAGATATCGAAGAATATGCTTCACAGCCTTTATGGTGTGATTCCTTGGTGTAGCTTGAAATCGGGCACACATGCAAACACTAAGCATTATATCTGGCCTAGATGCACATAAGTACAATAAAGAACCAATCATGGAGCGGTATACCTTGTGATCAAGTCAATACCATTTTCATCAAGGCATAGATGGCCATTTGTGGGCATAGGAATTTTGACACCTTTGCAATCTTGCATGCCGAATTTCTTCAGGACATCTTTGAGGTATTTCTCCTGAGATATGAATATGCCATTGTGTTGTTGACGAATTTGAAGACCTAAGAAGAATTTCAACTCTCCCATCATAGACATTTGATATTCTTCACTCATCATATAGGCAAATTCATCACTATAACGTTGGTCAAGACAACCCAAACATAATATCATCAACATATATTTGGCACACAAACAGTTCACCATCATATGATTTAGTAAAGAGAGTAGGGTCGAGTGAACTGGTGTGAAGCCATTCTTCACTTAAGAATTCCTTCAATGTATCATACCACGCCAGGGGGCTTGTTTGAGACCATAGAGGGCCTTTTGAGTCTCAAGACTTTGTCGGGATTCTTTGGATCTTCAAAACCTGGGGTTGAGCAACATATACTTCTTCCTCAAGCTTACCATTGAGGAATGCACTTTTCACATCCATTTGATATAAAGTGATATTGTGATGGTTAGCATAGGCGAGTAATATGCGAATAGACTCAAGTCTAGCAACAGGTGCAAAGGTTTCATCGAAATCAATTCCTTCAACCTGGGTGTGGCCTTGAGCTACTAGTCGTGCCTTATTCCTCACCACAAGGCCATTTTCATCTTGCTTATTGCGGTAGATCCACTTTGTGCCAATGATATTATGCTTGCGAGGATCTGGACGTTTGACCAGTTCCCAAACATTGTTGAGCTCGAATCGATGTAATTCTTCTTGCATGGCCTGAATCCACTCAGTTCCAGAATGCTTCATCTACCTTAGTGGGCTCTGTGATAGAGACAAAAGCATAGTGCCCACAAAAGTTAGATAAATGTGAAGCTTTTGAGCGTGTGAGAGGAACTGGCGCTTCAATGTCATTGATGATCTTGCCAACTTGCACTTCTTTTGCAACGCGAGGATGAGCTGGTTGTCGTCGAGGAATTTGATCATTTTCCTCAGCACCATTGTCTTCAAAGATTATCTTCAGTGCATCACTCGTTGTTCTTCGCAAGACAGGAATGAATTCTTCAAAGAGATTCTTCAAGAGGAATGACATCCTCGGATGCCTTGAACTTGATAGATTCCTCGGTGCTGGTTCATCTAACACGGAAGGTAGGTGCTCTCTTTGCAGCCATTAGTTTCATCGAACCAAGCACATCTACAAAGTGTCAACAATCTTGTGAAGAGCGATGTTGAAGACTCAGAGGTGTGCGAGTCCTTTCCGTAACCAAGCATAAACCTTTCATGTGCTTTCGGTGCAAATTTAGAATTGTGATGAGGATCTCTAATCCGGCATTTAGCAATCAAGAATTTGAAATAACTTACATTGGGTTTCTTGTCGTTGAGGAGTTCATAGGCAGTCTTCTTGAAGAATTTGTGAAGATATACTCTGTTGATGATGTGGCATGCGATCAATTGCATCAATCCAAAAACGATTAGGCATTTTGTATTCATCAAGCATAGTGTGAGCCATCTCAACAAGAGTTCTCGTTCTTGCGCTCCACGACGCCATTCTCACGAGGAGTATAGGGAGCAGATAACTCATGAGTAATACCAAGTTCATCAAGATAGGCATCAAGACCGGAATTCTTGAACTCGGTTCCATTGTCACTCCCGATGTGTTTGATCTTCACACCAAAGTTAGTTGAAGCCCTCGAGGAAAATCGTTTGAAGACTTCACGCACTTGATTTTTGTAAGTAACAATGTGTACCCATGTGTAACGAGAGTAATCATCAACAATAACAAAGCCATATAGAGATGCATCATTAACGGCTACCTGAGTAATGATTAGGACAAAAGAGGTCCATGTGAAGCAATTCAAAGGGACGAGTAGTGGTCATGATAGTCATCGCTGGATGCCTGGCCTTGGTCATTTTTCCAGCTTCACAGGCTTCGCACAAGTGATCCTTGAGGAATTTGACATTCTCAATGCCAATGACATGCTTCTTCTTTGCAAGCGTGTTCAAATTTCTCATGCCTGCGTGACCAAGTCGCCGATGCCATAGCCAGCCTTTTGAAGCTTTTGCAAGTAGACACACAGCTGGTTGTGGTCCTGTAGAGAAATCAACAATATACAAGTCTCCTCTCCTAAAGCCTTCGAAGACTTTGGAATTGTCAGCTTCCATAATCACAACACAACGATACTTGCCAAAGATAACAACCATATCAAGATCACAAAGCATTGAGACTGACATGAGGTTGTATCCTAAGGACTCAACAAGCATGACTTTGTCCATGTGTATGTCCTTAGAGATCGCAACGTTACCAAGACCCAATACCCGACTTTTGCCTTTGTCAGCAAAGATGATATGCTTCAGATGTGATGGTGATAAGGGAGCATCCATCAATAGATTCTTGTCACCAGTCATGTGATTTGTACATCCACTATCGAGAACCCACTCAGTGGCTTTGGGTTGATCATCCTGCAGATGAATTAGTACAACTTACGATCTCATATACTTCATCGCTGAAGAATATGATATCAAGTTCACCAGATGAATTTCATCGGCCAAGATTAATAGACAAGCAAGATGAGGACGTGTGAAATGAAAGTTCATTTCATCATGATTAGCCTCAAGGCCCTTTCAGGCATTTTTGTCGGGCCCCAGAAAATTCTTCAGACGCTCAATGCACGCCCGAGACCTGACCTCGCAGAAGAGGTTAGTTCTTTTCTTCACCACCCACATCTGAAGGGGTGGCAAAGAGTTCATCACTCTGCGAGCACCATATGAGAATTGTGGCATAGAGGCCAATCCATTTCGTTTCACATAAGAGGGGTTAGGGTAAGCATATGAATAAGCAGAGAAATTCTTCGAGGACTTATGAACATATTGGTTTGAAGAATAATGCACATATTCATAGCCCTTAGCTCTACCTGCAAACAGAGTTATTAGCACGATGATAATCATATGGGGACTTTGATCCTTTTGAGGAATTTGATCCACATGAGGAATTTTGTCCGTATGAGAACTTGGATCCATATGAAGAATTTGGTCCATATGAAGAATTTGATCTGGGTTCCTATTCTTCATGTGTGGTGTCATGAGGACATTCACTGAAGACTTTCAAGGCACTTCTTGGGAACCCAGATTTTCTTCATAAGGAAGCCGCCTCGCAGCTTAGTGCCAACATATCTAGCAAATACTTCACCATTCTGATTTTTGAACAGTTTATAGTTGGAGTCAAAAGACTCATCGGAAGAATGAGGAGATTCGCATGTAAAGTCAGATAAGTTAGATGGATCAATCGGAGGTCCCTTTGCAGCAACCCATGAGGTTTTGGGATACCGCCAAAGCTTCCAATATGTTCCATCAGCATTGAGTTTCCTCTCAAAGGCAATACCCTCTTTCCTAGGGTTCTGTTGAGGATCTGCTTTTAAGCACATCACAAAGAGTCTGATGCCCTTTGAGGCTTTTGTACATGCCTCACATATACAATTCCTTCAAATTTGCATTGTCGTTGATACTAGCAATGTCCTCAGATGAGGAATTAGTGATAGCAAAGGCAGATGAAGAATTTGTAACAGTTGAAGCATTTGAACATTCAGGTGAAGAATTAGCAGATTCACGTTCAATGCACTTTAAGCGTGGAGGAACAAATTCTTCTTGAGAAGCGCTGATTTGTTGAGAAAGTAATGAATCACGCTCCTTCAGAAGATCTTCATAATTCACTCTTAGCTTCTCAAGATCTTGCTTTCTTTGAAGAAATTCATAAGAAAGTTTCTCATGATCAGATAAGAGAGTGTTATGATGACCTTGAAGGTTGTCAAACCTAGATGAAGTCTCTGAAGATTTTCATCGTATGCGTTAGTGCGATCCATTTCTTCACCTAACATATCATCACTCTTATCTAGCATGTTTTGAACCTTTTCAAAAGCCCTTTGTTGTTTTACTGACAATCTTAGCAAGTTTTGAGTAGCTGGGCTTTAGATCTTCATCGATTCATTTTCACTAGATTCAGAGGAGGTATATTTGAGTACCTTGGCACCCTTTGCCATGAAGCAATAGGTGGGAGCATAGTCATCACTATCTTCATCAGCTTTGTTGGTGAGGTCATTTTCTTGAGTTGAAGATGGACTTGCCGACAAAAGCGATGGCGAGAGCTAGACTCGCCACACTGCACTCAGATTCTTCTGATGCCTCCTCTTCCTCATGTTCCTCAGCTTCAGAGTCCATTTCCTTGCCAATGAATGCCCGAGCCTTTTTGGAGCTGCTCTTCTTGTGAGAAGAAGGCTTTGAGGATTTTGATGATGAAGATTTCGATGATTTCTTCTTCTTCTTGGCGGCCATCGTAACTGTAATCCTTGTGTTTCTTCTTCTTTAATTCCTTTTCCCACCGAGGACAATCTTGGATGTAGTGACCAGGTTTCTTGCATTTGTGACAAAGTCTTCTCTTATAGTCACCGGATGAGGAATCACCGCTTCTTGAGGATTTTCCAAAGCGACCACGCCTTGAGAACTTCGAATTTCTTCACGAGCAGTGCTAGCTCTGGCCTAATTCTACGGGATCTCCAAGGCTACTACCAGAGTCTTCACACTCAGATTCGCATACAGCCTTGGCCTTCGTGGCACGTGTTTTTCCATAGCTAAAACCATAGAGATCTCTCTTTCAAAGAAGTCGAACTCATGAGTATTTAGCCTCTCGAGGATATCACCGGATCAAGTGACTTGTAGTCAAGACGCTCTTGTATCATCGGTGCGAGTATCAAATGAGGAATCAAGCGATCTTAATAATTTCTTCACCACCTCATGGTCGGTGATGTCAGTGGCGCCAAGTGCTTGAAGCTCATTTGAGATGTCAGTGAGGCGATCGAAGGTTTGTTGAACATTTTCGTTGTCGAGTCTTTTGAAGCGGTTGAAGAGATTTCGAAGAACATCAACTCGGGAGTCACGCTGAGTTGAGACTCCTTCATTTACTTTGGACAGCCTGTCCCAGATGAGCTTGGCAGTTTCAAAGCACTCACTCTTCCATGTTGACCTTTGCTCAGATGGCCACATATGATATTCTTCGCTTGAGAATCGAGTTGCTTGAATCTCTTCACATCGGCAAAGATTCGGAGAAGGTGTGACCGAGGAACACCATTTTCCACAACATACCGTAGATCGTTGTCAATTGCTTCAAGATGCATTCACATCTTGTTCTTCCAAGAGGGGTAGTCCGTCCCATCAAAGGTAGGACACCCCGCCGAGACCTTGATCATACCTGCGGTCGACATAACTAAAACTCCGTGTGGTTAAACCAAAATCACATAGAACAAGGGAGTACCTTGCTCGATACCAATTGAAAGTGCGTTATATCGACTAGAGGGGGTGAATAGGCGATTTTTATGAATTCTTCTCTCGAGGAATTTGCGGTGAGGAAATTCCTTAGCGAAGAACTACTTGCAGCCGGAATAAGTACTCGTAAGTAAGCATAACAGAATCGCGGGCATGGTCATCATGATGAAATGAAGACAAACAAAGAGTACGTAAAAGCGTAAACACAGGATAGCTCAAGATGTAGACAAACAGATCAAGAAATTGAACTGAGGAAATTGAGAAAGTCTTCTACCAAAGTCTTCAAACATGATATGAATAAACACTCAACACAAAGAATGAGGAAATGAAAGGGTTGAGGAGATAGAACCAGTAAGGTTGGTGAAGACAATGATTTGGTAGACCAGTTCCAACTGCTGTCTCAGTTGTACGTCTGGTTGGAGCGGCTGAGTATTTAAAATCAAGGACACAAAGTCCCGGACACCCGATCGCCGAGCACGCAGCTCGGGACAACAAGTCCTCACTGTATTCTCCTTGAGCTAAGGTCACGCAGACCTCGCCCAATCACTCGTGGTAAGTCTTCAGGCGACTTCCAAACCTTCACAGACTTGGTCACTTGGCGATCCACAATTCCTCTTGGATGCTCTAGACCATGACGCCTAACCGTCTGGAAGAAGAACAGTCTTCAAAGGTAACAAGAGTCGGATCCACGCAGGATCAATCTCTTCAGGGATGCTCAATCACTTTGGGTTTGTAGGGTTTGGTTTTGGGTTTTTCCTCACTTTCGATGATTTTCGCTCAAAGTCCTCAGAGGATGGGTTGCTCTCAAATGATAAGTGTCAAGTTTCTCTCGGAGCAGCCAACCAGCTAGTGGTTGTAGGGGGCGGCTATTTATAGCCTAGGGAGCAGCCCAACATGATAAGACCTAAATGCCCTTCAATGATATGACCGTTAGGTGGATAAGATATTTTGGGACAACAAGCAAGAAGACAAAGAACGGTCGGAAATTTGAATCTCAAATTCCTCGTGGCTATCATGTTCCTCACTGTAGGCAATCCAAGACTGCAAATTCCTAACTCCTCGGTCAGAACAAATTCTCGTGACCGGAAGAACTTCGCCTCTCACATCAAGAAATTGACTGAATCGTATGAGTTTTCCAAAGGCTTCACTCGAAGGGATTGGTAGTTGTAGGATTTTGAGTTGAGCATCACATGGAAATTTTTCCTTAGTATTTCCTCGACCCCTTTAACAAAGACGGGTGTTTCCTATGACTCAAGAAAGAGAAAATGAAACAACGAAAACGAAAAGTCTTCACGCTTCATGTTCCTCAAATGAATACCAAGTCTTCAAGGTCACACCAATTTCTTCACTTTCAAAGTCTTCGTAAAGTCTTCGTAATAACAAAGTCTTCAAATAAGAACTTCATTTTTAGAGGTCGACTTTCTCTATAAACATCAAACTCCTCATAGACTTATAGACCTGTGTACACTCACAAACGCATTAGATCCTTAACCTATAAGTCTTCAATACACCAAAATCACTAAGGGGCACTAGATGCACTTACAAAAAGGTTTTTGAAAAGTTCAAGGAGTTTACTATGATGAGACCTCACCCGTAGCGATGCTTAAGTCTGTCCGAATCATGTTAGAAATTGCTGTATTTTATGATTATGAAATTTGGCAAATGGATGTCAAAACTGCATTCCTTAATGGATATCTTAAAGAAGAGTTGTATATGATGCAACCAGAAGGTTTTGTTGATCCTAAAGGTGCTAACAAAGTGTGCAAGCTCCAGCGATCCATTTATGGACTAGTGCAAGCCTCTCGGAGTTGTAATATACGCTTTGATAGTGTGATCAAAGCATATGGTTTCATACATACTTTTGGAGAAGCCTGTATTTACTAGAAAGTGAGTGGGAGCTTTGTAGCATTTCTGATATTATATGTGGATGACATATTGTTGATTGGAAATAATACATAACTTCTGGATAGCATAAAAGGATACTTGAATAAGAATTTTTCAATGAAAGACCTTGGTGAAGCTGCCTATATATTAGACATCAAGATCTATAGAGATAGATCAAGACGCTTAATTGTACTTTCACAAAGCACATACCTTGATAGAGTTTTGAAGAAGTTCAAAATGGATTAGTCAAAGAAAGGGTTATGGCCCATGTTACAAGGTGTGAAGTTGAGTCAGACTCAATGCCCGACCACTGCAGAAGATAGAGAGAAAATGAAAGTCATTTCCTATGCCTCAACCATAGGTTCTACCATGTATGCAATGTTGTGTACTAGACCTGATGTGTGCCTTGCTATTTGTTTAGCAGGGAGGTACCAAAGTAATCAAGGAGTGGATCACTAGACAGCAGTCAAGAACATGCTGAAATACCTGAAAAGGACTAAGGATAATTTTCTCGTTTATGGAGGTGACAAAGAGGTCGTCGTAAATGGTTACGTCGATGCAAGCTTTAACACTGATCCAGATGAATCTAAGTCACAAACTGGATATGTATTTATATTGAATGGTGGAGCTGTCAGTTGGTGCAGTTCTAAGCAAAGCGTCATGGCGGGATCTACGTGTGAAGCGGAGTACATAGCTGCTTTAGAAGCAGCAAATGAAGGAGTCTGGATAAAGGAGTTCATATCCGATCTAGGTGTAATACCAAGTGCATCGGGTCTAATGAAAATCTTTTGTGACAATACTGGAGCAATAGCCTAGGCGAAGGAATCCATATTTCACAAGAGAACCAAGAACATCAGAAGACGCTTCAATTCCATCCGTAATCTAGTCAAGGAGGGAGACGTAGAAGTTTGCAAAATACATACGGATCTGAATGTTGCAGACCCGTTGGCTAAGCCTCTTACACGAGCAAAACATGATCAGCACCAAGACTCCATGGGTGTTAGAATCATTAATGTGTAATCTAAATTATTGACTCTAGTGCAAGTGGGGGATTGAAGGAAATATTCCCTAGAGGCAAAAATAAAGTTGCTATTTATATTTCCTTATATCCTGATAAATGTTCATTATTCATGCTAGAATTGTATTAATCGGAAACTTAGTACATGTGTGAATACATAGACAAACAAAGTGTCCCTAGCTAGTATGCCTCTAGTTGACTAGCTCGTTAATCAAAGATGGTTAAGTTTCCTAGCCATAGACATGAATTGTCATTTGATGAACGGGATCACATCATTAGAGAATGATGTGATTGACATGACCCATCCGTTAGCTTAGCACTGTGGTCATTTAGTTTATTGCTATTGCTTTCTTCATGACTTATACATGTTCCTATGACTATGAGATTATGCAACTCCCGAATACCGGCGGAACACTTAGTGTGCTATCAAATGTCACAACGTAACTGGGTGATTATAAAGATGCTCTACAGGTGTCTTCGAAGGTGTTTGTTGGTTGGCATAGATCGAGATTAGGATTTGTCACTCCGTGTATCGGAGAGGTATCTCTGGGCCCTCTCAGTAATGCTCATCAATATAAGCCTTGCAAGCAATGTGACTAATGAGTTAGTTGCGGGATGATGCATTACGGAACGAGTAAAGAGATGTGCCGGTAACGAGATTGAACTAGGTATGATGATACCGACGATCGAATCTCGGGCAAGTAACATACCGATGAAAAAGGGAACAACGTATGTTGTTATGTAGTTTGATCGATAAAGATCTTCGTAGAATATGTAGGAGCCCATATGAGCATCCAGGTTCCGCTATTGGTTATTGACCGGAGATGTGTCTCATTCATGTCTACATAGTTCTCAAACACGTAGATTTGTATTATGAGTTATGTGATTTGATGACCGAAGATTGTTCGGAGTCCCGGATGAGATCACAGACTTGACGAGGAGTCTCGAAATGGTCGAGACATAAATATTGATATATTGGAGGGCTATTGAGGGAGTCCCGGATTAGGGGGTGTCCGGATAGCTGAACTATCACCGTTGGCCGGACCCCTGGACTATGAAGATACAAGATTGAAGACTTCGTCCCGTGTCCGGATGGGACTTTCCTTGGCGTGGAAGGCAATCTTGGCGATACGGATATGTAGATCTCCTACCATTGTAACCGACTCTGTGTAACCCTAACCTATCCAGTGTCTATATAAACCGGAGGATTTTAGTCCGTAGGACAAACAACAATCATACGATAGGCTAGCTTCTAGGGTTTAGCCTCCTTGATCTCGTGGTAGATCTACTCTTGTACTACCCATATCATCAATATTAATCAAGCAGGAGTAGGGTATTACCTCCATCGAGAGGGCCCGAACCTGGGTAAAAACATCGTGTCCCTTGTCTCCTATTACCATCCGCCTAGACGCACAGTTCGGGACCCCCTACTCCGAGATCCGCCGGGTTTTGACACCGACATTGGTGCTTTCATTGAGAGTTCCTGTGCCGTCGCCGTCAGGTAGGATGCCTCATCCCGTCTTTAAAGACGATACTATCGCCAAAGGAGCCTTGGCCGCTGGTCAGACTCTTCGCTAGGTGGTTTTCTTATGACCGCCCGATTCGGCCATCAAGGCCGACGATGACCTCTCGAGTCATCGAAACCAATCTCCATGTTAATTCAGAACTTGCGAACAGTTAGATCCGATCGAGCTCTCCTTCAGAACGAGCTCTTGGATCGCATCGCCGCTCGGAGTCGCCACAGTACGATCGGATCGGGCCTAAAACCGATCCGAGAGAGATCAACTCTCCCTGTGCTACCCATCATGTTGCTGTGATAGGGGAGCAATGCGGCGATTCTTCTTCTATCTTAAGGACTAGCTACATCCGGATTCCCGATCCCTCCATGCCGGATTCCCGCAAAGGGACGGATGTCGATCAAGCCCTGAACTTAAAGTTAGGCGGCGGGTTGGACTCATTGGATAACACTCAAAAATCCAAACTTCCGAGTTCGGAAACTTCTCGGCCCCTGAGTCCTAAATTGGAGGGGGTTCCGGATCTAGTTCCACCCGCCCACCCAAACATTAGCGATCTCTCTCGAATTTGGCAAGAGCCCGCCGAAACAGTACATCATTACTGGGCCAGATTCCTCCTGGTTATGAACAGGATAAAAGACTGCCGCGCAATCCCAATTTTCTGCAATAATTGCACGAACAAGGGAATCCTAAACGCCATAAGTCGTCGCGAAATTACACGCTTTGCTGACTTGGTGACCATAGTACAAAAGTACTGTGCGATGGAGAGCGCCTAGAAAACCGAAAGTAAATTTTGGGATAATCGGGCCCCGAACACATCCCTAGTCCGAAATAAAAGGGTGCATCATTATCAAGCACCTGGGTTAAATACCAAAAAACCAAAACCCCCTAAAAGTGCGGAACCGTCTTTGGAGGGTTGGCTAAACGGACCTCGCAAAATTCATAGCACAGAGGGCGCCACTCCAACTCATAGCCTTCGAGCATGTTGGATACTACAGTGGTGGCCAAAAGTGGCGAAGAGCTTCTAGCTTCAGAATCCCAGCCCAACAACACCAGTACGGTGTTAACAGTCTTCGAGACTTTCGCATCAAATAACATGCGAAAACGAACACTCCGCAACCTTGCCGAAGTCTACCAAGTAGCAACAATAAATCCATGGAATGACACGGCTATTACCTTTAATGCCGCGATTTAACCTAAATCCCGAACAGCCCGAGCACCAGCCGCATTGGTCCTCAGTCCAATAGTGGACGGTTTTCGCCTTACTAAGGTACTCACGGATGGCGGCAGCGGACTAAACCTCATCTATGAGGAAACCCTCCGAAAAATGGAAATAGACTGGAACCGCATTGAGCGAAGCAACACAACCTTTAGAGGAATAATCCCCACCCGGGAAGCATGCTGCACAGTGAAAAATCAAATCGACGTAGTGTTCGCTCACGGACAATTACAGGTCCGAGGAGGTCACATTTCAAGTGGCCCCGTTCAACAGTGGATATCATGCTTTATTAGGACGAGAGGCATTCACAATTTTTCAAGCTATACCCCATTGTGGGTACATGAAGCTTAAAATGCCCGGACCTAACGGAAACATCACTCTCGCTAGTGGTCCGAACATAGCACTCCGCGCCGAAAACAAGACAGCCGCACTAGCCCTCGAGGCACTATCCGAAGCCCTAGCGGCAGAGGAACTCACCGCGATGCGCTCCACGGTGAACAAGGACGATGTGATACTTGATAAAAGATCCAAGTCCACCTCTTTTAAACCAGCGGATGAAATAGTCAAATTCCAAGTCCACCCAACGGACTCGCAAAGACGGCCTCCATTAGGGCACAATTATACCTGATGTAGACGCCAAGACCACGAGAATTTCTACGAGAAAACTGGGACATCTTTGCTCGCACCCTTCCGACATGCCAGAATCCCACGTCGGCTGGCCGAAAGCACAGCCTAAATATCCTAAAAGGATTCAAGCTACCAAACAGGCTCTTCGGTGCTTTTCGAACCCAAGAGACAGGCCATGGGAGAGGAGCTAGCCAAACTTTTGGAAGCCAGATTCATCAGAGATATAAAACATCCTTACTGGCTAGCAAACCTGGTGATGGTACCAAAGAAGGATAAATCCTGGCGCCTATGTGTTGATTTTAAAGACCTTAATAAGGCTTGCCCAAAGGATCCCTTCCCCCTCCCTCGAATTGATCAAATTATTGATGCTACAGCAGGACACGACTCATTGTGCTTCCTCGACGCGTACTCTGGCTACCACCAAATCAAGATGGCGGAGCAGCACCAAGCTGCAACACATTCATCACTCCATACGGCCCGCTCGCTTCAAAGACAATGCCCTTTGGGCTCAAAAACACCGGCACAACATATCAGCAAGATGATTCGGACATGTCCGCAAACCAGATCGGCAAAACAGTGGAAGCATATGTAGATGACGTGGTCACAAAACCAAGCACGTCAAAACTCTAGTAGACGACTTTGAGGCTCACATTCGACAATCTTCGAAAATATGACATCAAGCTCAATCCGGAAAAATGCGTCTTCGGCGTTCCAGCCGGAAAGCTCCTGGGCTTCATTGTGTCCGGTAGAGGAATTGAAGCAAACCCAGCCAAGATCCGAGCCCTGTCACAATTGGATATTCCAAAATACCTCAAACAAATACAAAAATTAACGGGATGCATAGCGGCTCTAAGCCGCTTTATTTCCCGTTTGGGAGAAAAGGCGTTACCCCTTTACCGCCTCCTCCGGCGCACCGAACACTTCGAGTGGACGGATGCCGCCATGGCCGGACTCGAAGAAATAAAGGCCATTTTGGCAACAAATCCGGTCCTGGCCGCGCCCAACGTGGGCGAACCAATGCTGTTATATATCGCCGCAACACATCAAGTTGTCAGCGCGGTGCTCGTTGTCGAACGAGAAGCGGACGGACACCGGTTCCCTATTCCAAAACCGGTTTACTATGTGTCCACTGTCCTAACTCCATGCAAGTCCCGGTACCCACACTATCAAAAGATAGCATACGCGGTGTTCATGGCATCCCGGAAGCTGCGACACTACTTTCAAGAGTGTTCGATAACGGTAGCCTCCGAAGTACCTCTTAACGACATTATAAACAACCGCGACACGACGGGCCGGATTTCTAAATGGGCCATAGAGCTCCTTCCATTCGACATAACTTATAAGCCACGATGAGCTATTAAGTCGCAGGTTTTAGCCGACTTCCTGGCCGAATGGACCGAAGCCGAACTCCCTAAAGAGTACGGCGCATACTCCAATTGGATCATGCACTTTGACGGCTCCAAAATGTTGGCCGGCCTGGGGGCTGGCGTCGTCTTGACGTCCCCAACCGGGGACACAATCCAATACGTCCTTTAGATAATGTATACGGACTCCAACAACGCAGCCGAATACGAGGCCCTTCTGCACGGCCTCCGGATGGCTGTCTCCATGGGCATTAAACGCCTAGAGGTGCGCGGGGATTCGAACCTCGCGATATCTCAAATAAACGGAGACTTTGATGCCAAAGATCCGAAAATGGCAGCATACCGCAATACGGTCCTAAAAATGTCAGCATGGTTTGAAGGGCTCGAATTTCATCATATAAGCCGGGATAACAACCAGGCGGCGGACATATCGGCACGCATCGGTGCAAAACACGATGCCGTCCCACCCAATATTTTTCTGGAACGGCCGTTCAAACCATCCGTACTATGGGAAGGGGAGTCCGGCAATAACAATCCGGACCCAACCGCATCGCCTCGACGCCAACACTCGACACAATCGGAGGCTCGCCACCGAGATAACACCCTCCGCCCACGAAATAATGGCGGTTATCGCCCGTGGATCGAACCATTCCTAGCCTACCTAACCAGCAGGAACTCCCGAAGACCAAAATGAGGCTCGCTGCATAGTACGGCGATCTAAAGCCTATAAAGTCCATGAGGGAGAGCTTTATAAGAAAAGCACTACCGGAGTCCTTCAAAGGTGTATCTCAAGAGGAAGGGCGAAACCTCCCGGATGAAATTCATGCCGGACTGGTGGGCACCACGCCGCAGCCTGTGCCCTTGTAGGCAAGGCCTTCCAGACAGGATTTTATTGGCCCGGCACGCAGGCGGAATCGTGAGGATTTAGTCCAACGATGCGTCGGTTGCCGCCTTTTTGCTAACTAAAGCCACATGCCACCCACCGCCTCAAAACTATACCCATCACTGGCCGTCATGTCCTGGGGCTTGACATGGTTGGACCCATTAAGGAGGAACCCACAAGCAAAAATACCTATTGGTCATGGTGGATAAATTCACCAAATGGATAGAGGCCAAGTTCGTTAAAACGGCCAATTCGGACCGGTGATAGACTTCATATCGGGGTAGTGCACCATTACGGTGTCCCCACAGTATCATCACCGATAACGGCACCAACTTCATGGCCGATGAGGTCAAATTATGGTGCAAAAACATGGGCATCAAGCTCGACACGCCTCGCCTATCACCCTCAAACCAACGGTCAAGTCGAACGAGCAAATGGTCTAATCATGAGCGGCATTAAACCCAGACTAGTGCGGTCCCTCAAGGAATCTAACACACCTTTGGGTTGAGGAGCTCGACTCAGACTGGGGGCTGCGGACCACGCCGAATCGTACTACCGGATTCACACCATTCTTTATGGTGTACGGCGCAGAGGCCGTCTTGCCTGCGACATAATACACGACTCACCTGGGTAATGCGCATGTATGAAGAAAGAGAAGCCGAGCTCGATCGGCAGGACAGTTTGGACACATTGGAGGAGGAGCGACGTGGCAAAAAGCTTGTTCCGCATTCTATCAACAAAGAGCTCAAGATATCAAAGCAGGAAGTACGGGCCAAAGCCTATAACGTTGGCTTAACTAGTTCTACGCTCACGGACAAGAAAAGGACAAACTCAAGCCCAAATGGGAAGGTCCCTTCATCATCAACCAGGTCCTGACCGGCGGAGCATACCGTCTGTGAAATGCATCGGATAACCGACTCGAGCCGAACCCATGGAACGCAGCCCGTCTACGAAGATTCTACGCCTAAGCGCCGGACTCCAAGTTCGTCTCCTTCCTCCGTCCACATTTTCTATTTTTTGATGTCTTTTATTTCTCTCCTTCCTCCTCCTCCTTCTTCTTGAAGCCTCTAGAGGCTCGTTTTGCGCTTTTTTCACACATACTTGACGCGCTGTCCGCGCTCATTATACCTGGGGGCTTCTTTAACAGAAGCTTATTTATACGGGCTTCATGCCCAACACATGCGTTAAACTTCCGCATGTACCTTTTATTCACCATTATATGCATCGATATGACTTAAGTTTTGGCCAAGCTGGGTTGCTGGCTCTCGTGCTTACCCCTACGTTCCCGATTGTTCAGCTAGGTGGTAAAGGGAGCACCTCTCACGATTATTCTTGCCGGGTCACCGGATGTGTACCTCAGACTGGGTGAAGCCGAAAGCTAGCGTTCTTAAGGGAATATTCGGTCGGTGAACTCAAAGATGATATTTTACTATTTACCCATCTGCCCCCAGATGATTTTCTGCTTTCATAGCAGCCTTGACATGCACTTTAGGGCATGCATCCCAGCGAAAGGAACCCTTAACGGAAATATTCTCCCTGGAAGATGTTTCTAACTACCCATGTAATATAACATAACTAGTTGGGCACTTGTCTGATACAGCAATAATGACCCCTACGCCTTGTCTCCATGCATACCCCGGTTCTTATATAACCACGAAGGTATTCGGACACACTCCGGACTATTTGGTTCTGAGGTCGAAGTGAAAAGGTCCGCTATGACAAACGATCTACAATCCGGCTAGAAGACATTTTTTCATGTCATATTTTTTACATAGTCAACTCGACTCATTGTATTCCTCCTCAATGCCATCTAATAGGCTATCTAATTTACAATCTTGCTGGGAATACTTGGCGGCCAATTCTACTTGGTCGTACACTAAGCTTACAGGATCTCCATCCCATCGGGCCCCACAAGTCCGACCTCGGCCATGTGGTTTGGGTCAGCAACCGTGTACCGCGTCTTCACCGTGGCCCAGCCTCCTGGCGCCTTGACGGCAAGCCGATATCTTCCATAGTCGGAAGCGCCGCGTGCTCCTTGAAGCCACTCGCCCGGCTCCCCAATGCCTTCGAAAGCAGAGAGATAGATGGCCACAAGGTTCGGCCGACGCCTTTCATCACCTGGGCCGGACTTCGTTCGGTAGGACGCAATTCGGGAAGAAGATCACCCGACGAACTGGGCATCTCCTCCTCGGGAGGACCTGTGAGCAAACCTACATACATGTTTATGTTAGTCGCCTTCCTCGCCGAACTCTTTCAAAGTTCGCTCAAGCACTTACTGAAAATGCCGCGACGAAGCCGCCGATTCTCCTTTGCGGAGTCCGACAACTAGGCACGAACATCATTTAGTTCCTCACCCAGCTTGGTGTTGGCGTCTTGGAGGTTATTTTTCTCTTGCCGCACCCTCGTAAGCATGCTCTCGCCGGCCTTTAGCTGGCGTAAGAGTTGTTGCTTGTCCAGATCTAGTCCGGCGCCATCTGCAATGTTTTTGTCAGATTAACACACCCGCCGCACTTCATAAACTATTTATCTTTTGAAGTGTATATTGCCAGATGGGGTCTCTGTGGCTCCCCCTGCAGCGGCTAGTGCGGCCTCAAGTTGGGCCTTGCACTCTTCAAGCTCCTGGGACAGTCAGGTACTCTTTTTTGTAAGATCCTCAGATAACAAATGATCCTTAAATCAGTTATTCTAACTATTTTAAGTCTCGGGGCTCTTGGCATATATAATCACAAATTTCCTTACCCGTATGTCCTTTACATACTGCTCCATGGCTCTGGCTAGACCATCTTGAGCGGCACGGAGGTGCGCATCTCCCGAGTTGAAGGCATTCAAGGCCTCTTGGGAGAAATATGCGTCACATAGAACTGTCCGGCGGCGCCTGTGATTCATGGCACTCTCCACCTCGGAGTTGGTGGCGGACGATTTGTCGGCATCCTCTGTCGGAGGAGCATCCGACGCACGCCTCGTGCTCACCTCCGCTTCCGGACCCGGCTTTGAAGCCTAGCCGGCAGAGGCTCGATTGGCAACCTCTCTGGACTCAGTCCGGCGAGCGCTCTTTTTCCTGAAAAGAGCACAAGCATTAGTACGCCTCCAGGAATCAATCCTAGGAACATGGTGACACGCCATACCTTTGCGGCAGAGTTTCGATCCGGACCGCACTCCTTTTTAGCCTACGGGGCCGTATTGCCCCTTGTTGGCCAGCCGCCGCGGGCTCGGCTTCCTGCCTCGTAGGGACCCACTGCGAAACACCGTTGGTATACGGTGATCAAGAAATAAGCACGGGTGGGTCATTGTCAGAGTATTGAGACCTCGGTCTCAGTTACCTGTGAGGCTGGAGGTATTCCGGGGTAATCGGCCGTAATGGCAACCAAACCATTGTCGATGCTAAGTTGGTGGAATACCCCGTCGATCAACTCCACCTTTATATCCGGATCCTCTTCGGAGGTCGGATCGAGGGACCGTTCCGGATCCTCGGGTTGTGGGGGCGGGCTGTGTATCTTCTCCATAGTTCGGTGCAGTTCCTGCGCAGAAACCATAAATTGAGATATTTAACTACGGGAACATGGATCGGACAGGTCACAAAGATGTTTGCTTACCCAGCTTCAAGGATTATTCGAAGAAAACTCCATCAGTGGATTGACGCGGAGGAAATCCTCCTCCTCCCCATTATACACGGCAGACAAGATCTTCACCAGTTCGGTGACCGATCCCGCCCTTATGACCATGGCGGGTGGCATCGTCCTCCCCGTTGAAGTCCCACATGGGGTGACCCCTATATTGGAGCGGCTACACTCCCCTCATAATGCAGATTGCCATGACTCCAATCATGGTCAATCCGGCATGAGCCAGTAACCTTATTCGGCTCATCAAATAGAGGACATCCCGGTCATTTTCCCTCTGGGGGCTCCGATGGCGCCAGCTTAGGCGCTTCTTCAAAGGAGCATTGCTAAACTCCGGAAGGCCGATCCGAACAGGATCCGGCAGCGGGACGTCCTCCAGGTAAAACCATTCCGAAGGCCAATCTTCGGACGCCTTCTTCGGGGTTCCGGATAGGTATCCGGTCCCAGCGATGCGCCATAGCTCGGCTCCGCCCACTTGATATATTGACCCCTCATAAGAACAGGGTACTAGGTAGAATAATCTCTTCCACAGCCCGAAGTGAGCCTCGACGCCCAAGAACAGTTCGCAAAGGGCCACGAAGCCCGCGATGTGCAAAATGGAGGCAGGCGTAAGGTGGTGCAACTGGAGGCCATAGAACTCCAAGAGCCCCCGGAGAAACGGATGGATTGGAAATCCGAGTCCTCTTACTAGATAAGAGATGAAGCATACCCGCTCTCCTTTAGAGGGATCGGGCGCACTCGCCGCTTGCTTTCCGCCCTTATAGGTGGCAAGTCTGGCTCGAACCGGAACCAAGAAGGCCGGGGGAAGGAATCCCTTGGTTTGGAGTATAACTAGCTCGCTATGCGGGACTGAGCATCTCTCCCAATTTCTGTGCCGAGGGCTGGGAGCGCGAGAGGAGGAGACGCGTTGTTGGTCCATGATGGGATGGGCTTTGGTCGAGGCGCCCGATGAAAGCTTCATGAAGGGGGGATGGTGTGACTCAGATCTTGATCCTCGCCTTTTATAGGCAGCTCATTTATGGAGCTAGGGGTAAGTGTAAAAATACCACGGCTTTTCAGATTCATTCAAACACGTGGAAGATGGCCATTATTGGGCGAGAAGCCTAGGAGCGCAACATTAATCGAAGCGGACACTATTCGACAAGTATATGGAATTTGGAGAAGAACCCGCCTCGCAATGCCGAAGACAATCAACGCGTCGGACTCAGCGTCATTGAAGCCTGGTTCGGGGCTACCGAGGAGTCCCGGATTAGGGGTTTCAGGATAGTCAACTATCACCGTTGGCGGACTCTGGACTATGAAGATACAAGATTGAAGACTTCGTCCAGCGTCCGGATGGGACTTTCCTTGCCGTGGAAGGCAAGCTTGGCGATACGGATATGTAGATCTCCTACCATTGTAACCGACTACGTGTAACCCTAACCTATCCGGTGTATATATAAATCGAAGGGTTTTAGTCCCAGGGATCTAACAACAATCATACCATGGGCTAGCTTCTAGGGTTTAGCCTCCTTGATCTCGTGGTAGATCTACTCTTGTACTACCCATATCATCAATATTAATCAAGCAGGAGTAGGGTATTACCTCCATCGAGAGGGCCCGAACCTGGGTAAAAACATCGTGTCCCTTGTCTCCTGTTACCATCCGCCTAGACACACAGTTCGGGACCCCCTACCCGAGATCCGCCAGTTTTGACACCGACAGCTATGTTTGGACACCGGAATAGTTTGGGAAAGGTTCGGACATTCCTCGGACAGCCGGACTATATACTTTGGCCGGACTGTTGGACTATGAAGATACAAGATTGAAGACTTCGTCCCGTGTCCGGGTGGGACTCTCCTTTGTGTGGAAGGCAAGCTTGGCAATTCGGATATGTAGATCTCCTCCCTTGTAACCGACTCTGTGTAACCCTAGCCCCCTCCAGTGTCTATATAAACCGGAGGGTTTAGTCCGTAGGAAAACAACAATCATAATCATAGGCTAGCTTCTAGGGTTAGCCTCTACGATCTCGTGGTAGATCAACTCTTGTAATACTCATATCATCAAGATCAATCAAGGTGAAGTAGGGTATTACCTCCATCGAGAGGGCCCGAACCTGGGTAAACATTGTGTCCCCTGCCTCCTGTTACCATCCGCCTTAGACGCACAGTTCGGGACCCCCTACCCGACATCCACCGGTTTTGACACCGACATTCGTGCTTTCATTGAGAGTTTCACTGTGCCTCATGATAAAGGCTTGATGGCTCCTTCGATCATCGGCAACGATGCGATCAAGGGTGAGGTTTTTCGTATTCGGCTTCATACTGCAGGCCATCTGGAGCAGATCGAGAGCTACGCCCCTGGCCGTCAGGTCAGGTTTGGAAGCTTAAACTATACTGCCGACATCCGTGGAGACTTGATCTTCGATGGATTTGAGCCCATGTCAAAAGCCAGACAAATACGACGGCACGACTTAGCTCTGCCGTCGGACAGTGTTCGGGAGGTCACACCTGTGGCTACTCCGGCCCTCAATCCGGAGCAGATCGTGTCGTCCGAGGACGGGCGGATAGACCCCGCCACGGAAGCCGCACACTCAGCAGCGATAGAGCCGAATACTGACTTCACCTCCTATTTGACCTGTGTTGCCGGACCCTTGGATTCGTCCCTGGCCACGGGCTCCGAACCGCCTGCGTCCGTGCCTATCGATTCTGATTGGGCACCGATCATGGAGTTTTCCTCCGCGAATATCTTTCAGCATTCTCCCTTGGGCGACGTGCTAAATTCATTGAGGCCTCTCTCCTTGTCAGGAGACCCTTGGCCGAACTATGTCCGGCTGGAGTGGGAAGCGGACGATGAAGAAATTCGTTCCCCACCCACCACCCACTTAATAGCCACTGTCGACGACTTAACCGGCATGCTCGATTTCGACTCCGAAGACATCGACGGTATGGATGACGATGCAGGAGAGGAACAGGAACCACAGCCCACAGGGCGCAGGACCGCCACCTCATCATATGATATATACATGGTGGACACCCCCAAAGAAAGCGATGGCAATAAGGCAACGGAGGATAATCCCCTCGAGAAGCAATCTAAGCACCGGCGTCATCGGCGCCGCTCTAAGCCCCGCCATAGCAAAAGCAGCAATACCGGCACAAGAGACAAT
This sequence comes from Aegilops bicornis, assembly GCA_021605145.1. Lineage (NCBI taxonomy): Eukaryota > Viridiplantae > Streptophyta > Magnoliopsida > Poales > Poaceae > Aegilops > Aegilops bicornis. The sequence goes on from CM038673.1 coordinate 98,000,877, forward strand.
AACGCATGACAAAGGTCAAGATTTAAGACAATCCCCTCCAGCCAGGCTTCGAGCGGGAGGATGGGCAAGCTAGCCCTAAGGAGCAAGCGACAGACGGAGAATCAGAGGATGACAATTACATGCCCCTCTCCAAAGACGAGGTGAGCCTTGGCAATGATGAATTTACCGGGCCTGAGGACCCCGTCGAGCAGGAGCGCTTCAAGCGTCGGCTTATAGCCACATCAAAAAGCCTGAAGAAACAGCAGCAGCAGCTTCAAGCTGATCAAGATCTGCTAGCGGATAGATGGACCGAGGTCCTGGCAGCCGAGGAATACGAACTCGAACGCCCAACCAAAGTTACCCAAAGTGCAGGTTGCTACCCCAACTCGAAGAGGAAGCATTAAAGCCTACACTACCAGCGTATGATGCGGCTGACCGGCCACCTCGTGGCCGAGACAAAGCGGCATATCAGCCTGAAGTCCAGCCCGCACTTCACCACCAACAAACAAAAACACCAAGGCCCGGGCAACATGCAGGACCTGCGAGACGTATTGGAAAACACAACAGGACATAAAAGATCGATTCACGGATCACGGGTCATACCAACGCTGCGATTTACGACCGTCACGCCAGATATACTAAAAGCAAATCCGGGCAGGCCGAATACAGCAGACAAGACTCGTATGAACTGCGTCGTGATATAGCCCTACATTGCAGGCGCCAAGACACCCCCTATGCTTCACTGATGAAGAAGTGGATCATGAATTCCCAGAAGGGTTTAAACCCATGAACATTGAATCATATGATGGTACTACAGACCCCGCTGTATGGATAGAGGATTTCTTCCTCCACATTCACATGGCCCGCGGGGATGATCTACACGCCATCAAGTATCCCCCGCTAAAACTCAAAGGGCCGGCTCGGCATTGGCTGAATAGCTTGCCAGCAAACTCCATCGGAAGTTGGGAGAACCTGGCAGACGCATTTATCTCGGACAACTTCTGTGGCACTTATTTGCGACCACCTGATGCTGATGATTTAAGTCACATAACACAACAGCCCGGAGAGTCAGCCAGGAAATTCTGGACTCGGTTCCTACTAAAAAGAACCAAATTTTCGACTGTCCGGATGCCGAAGCCCTAACGGCCTTTAAACATAACATATGTGATGAGTGGCTCGCCCGACATCTCGGCCAAGAGAAGCCAAAATCCATGGCAGCCCTCACGACACTCATGACCCGCTTTTGCGTGGGCGAGGATAGCTGGTTGCCCCGTAGCAACAACACAGCAAGCAACCCCGCACATCGAGGCCGAGATAGCAACGGCAAGCCCCGACGCAACAAACACAAGCGCCGCAAAAATGGTGAAAACACCGAAGATACGGCAGTCAATGCCGGATTTAGTGGCTCTAAGTCCGGTCAGCGGAAAGGGCCACTCAAAAATGACAATTCGGGTTCGTCCAGTCTAGACCGCATACTCGACCGTCCATGCCAAATTCATGGCACCCCGGGAGCACCAGCCAATCATACCAACAGAGAATGCTGGGTCTTCAAACAAGCCAGCAGGTCAGGCGCCAAAAACAAAGATAAGGGGTCTCAAAGCGATGATGGCGACGAGGAGCCCAGATCATCGAAATCAGGACGGAAAAGAAACTTCAAGAATCCAAACGGTGAACGTATTAAACGCCACCCACACTCCCAACCCGGACCAGATGCGCACCCACAGGGATGTCGACTTAACGGAACCAGTCGTCCCACAATACAAACTAGGGCCGATCACCTTCAACCGCACGGATTGTCCGGTTAACACCAATCAGGGCAATTCAGCCGTACTAGTCCTCGACCCAATAATTGATGGGTTCCACCTCACACGAGTCCTTATGGACGGAGGCAGCAGTCTAAACCTGCTTTACCAGGACATAGTGCGCAAGATGGGCGTCGATCATTTGGTGATCAAGCCCACTAAAGCCACCTTTAGAGGTATTATACCACCGTGGAGGCCAAATTGCATGTGCTCCATCGCCCTTGAGGTAGTCTTCGGATCACCAGACAATTACCGTGCCGAAGAGTTAATCTTCAACATCGTCCCCTTTCGCAGTGATTATCAGGCACTGCTCGGACGAACCGCGTTCGCTCGATTCAACGTGGTGCCACATTATGCCTACCGTAAGCTCAAGATGCCCGGTCCACGCGGCGTCATCACGGTTAATGGCAAGGCCGAACTTTCCCTCGGTACCAAAGAGTATACCGCTGCTTTAACAACAGAAGCAACAAGTGGCACCTTTCAATCGAACCTCGAGTCGACGGCCAGGCTCTCGAACACCACCAAAGAACTCCGAACTACTTCAGGGCAGTATAGCCCGGCTCGTCCAGAGCTCAATTAAACACTCCGGCGAAGGCCAGGACAGGCCACATACCGTGGCTCAACCGCTCTGCGGCACACAAAAATTTCTTACATTTTCTTTGCAGGTTCACCTTTGAGCAGACCAGGACTGGCGATATGGAAGCAGCTCGAACGCGCAAGGGAATCCTTAGATATTCCCCGCGATGACCATCCGACTATACTCCAGATCCGCACACAGCTTCTTCCCCCTGGTCTCAGCAGGTTCCACAATCATATATCTTTTTTATCACATTACCTGTACTCATACGCATCGATGTAATATTCAAATACAACATGTGGATTTATATGACGCTTATCTACTGTTATTTCTTATTGAAATTATTTTGTCAAGTGGCATCCGTACACCGCGATATGCCTTAAATATGCCAGGGGCTTCGTTTTACCCATAATACGGCAATAAAGTCCGAACACCTTCATGGAAGTTCGGCACCCCGAACTTATAGCATTATATGCATCAGCTCCGAATCATGTCTTGGGTCAAATGTTGGGTTTGCCCGACTCCCATGTTTTGCTGCCTTACGTTCTGCTATATCGGCTAAGACGGCACAGGGAGAACTACTGCGATTGTGTCCCGGTTCTTCCGGACGAGCACCTTAGTAAAGAAAGCCGAAAACTGACTGTCATGATACGGCGAGAGCTGGTCAGCTGTTCGAGAGGTTGTAAAATCTTTCAGGATTCCTCCCGCATAATGCCATAACCAATGCAACATGCGATGGATCGGCTTTTCTTACGATCAGGTGCTTATAGAGCCCCTCGTGCGGTCTTCCGAACACCAGGGGCTACGCCTACCTTCCTTTTCTAAAGCTCCTATGGCTAAGTGAGAGTGATAAAGCCCTATAGTCCGATTATGCGGTTCGTTCACAGTTGAACACCTCCTTCAAGGACCCAATACTTGGGATAAAGAGTGATCAAGTTTATCCCAACACCCCTGCATTTCCTACATGGGGGCGAGTTTACGATCGCCAACTCTCAGTATTAATATATAAAACGACCGCGCAGGAGGATAAACTTTTATATAACAGGCAATAAATAATAGAAATGACCTTGTTCAACATAACAAAGGAAAACATGATTGTATTCATGGAAATATAATGTCCTTGGTGCATTGTTCACCAAGAAGGCGTGATCCTTTCAGGACACTTCCATAATATAATTCGGGCTTGCGATGCTCCTTCCCCTCTGGCGGTCCCTCGGTCATCAGCTTTTCAGCATCCATCTTCCCCTAGTGCACCTTTGCACAGGCGAAGGCCATTCGTGCACCCTCTATACAGACCGACCGCTTGATGACGTCAAGTCGAGGGCAGGCACTCACAAGCCGCTTCACGAGCCCGAAGAAGCTGCTTGGAATCGGCTCAGCAGGACATAGCTGGATAATCAAATCCTTCATGGCTAGTTCGGCCGCCCTATGCAGTTCGATCAGTTGTTTCAGTTGATCGGCAAAAGGCACCGGATAATTCGGTGCCAGATATTGTGACCAGAAGAGCTTATCCGCAGTGTTTCTTTCTTCGGCTCGGTAGAATTGGGCGGCATCCAATATGCTGCGGGGCAGCTCCACAAATACCCCTGGAGAAATCCGAACTCAAAATTAGAAACATGATTTTCTCCTCAAATACTTGCTTACATGGAAAAAAAGCCTTACCCGCCGCAATCTTCCTCGCCTCTTGAATCTCCTGCAGGGCGCCTTGGGTTTCCCCCCGGGCATCGTGCGCGGCCTGATGAGCCCTGGTGAGTTCGGATTCTTTCTCCGTTAAACTCTGCTCCAAGGTATCGCATATCTTCATGGCCTCTTGAAGCTCTTTCTTAGCTTCAATAACCCTAGCCTCGTGCTTCTCACGAAGAGCCTGCTCTGCGGCTGCCTTTTTCTCGACCTCGGCCACAGCCTTCTTAAGAGCCTCGACTTCGGTCATCATCCCTAGAGCAAATCATGAAACATATTTTATCATACTGGAAATTCGTTCGCACTGAACGTGAACAGGGCTTGTGCATACCTTGTTTACCTTCCAACTGCCTTTTCAACTGGCCAAGTTCTTCTTTGGCCCGCTCCAGACTTCGATTCAATCCAGAGACCTCCGCAGTATGAGAGGCAGCAGTCGCTACAGACGCCCGCTTATAAAAGAAGAGAGATAGATGTCATTAACTGAGTCTTCCTGCGAACATAAATTTTATCCTCTCGTCTGTTCTTTCTTTCACCAACGAGTGTATCGTGGGCTACTATCCACACTATGACACTCTTCAAGCCTCATAAAACATACCTCAAAGCCTCTTATAAGATCGACATAGGCTTCATTCACCCACTCGCCAGATCGAATCTTCTCAATCACCGCACCCATAAGGGCACGGTGTTCATCAACGATGGAGGCGCTCTTCAACGCCGCCAACAAAGCATTCGACACCTCTGGTTGGACAGAGGTTGCCGGTGGGACAGGCACACCTCCTCCAGCCGAGGGAGGCCGCCTGCTTGATTCTGAAGGCGTATTGGTCTCCGGAATTGCGTCCGGCTAGGGGCCGAATTCAAGATGGCCCCCGCCGTCGACTCCCATGGGAACCTTCTCCCCCATGTCTCCGGCCCCTGAAGTTTGACCTCCAGGCGCCTCCTTCATGATCTCCCACCCCCCCCTCCTTGGCCTGGGTCCTTCTGGGACGAGACCTCAGTGTTATCCACATATTTGGGGGAAGGGGCCTTCGGGGGCGTCCCGCTCTCCATAGCATCCGAGCCCAGCAAATCCTCCGACGAGGATTGTTCGGTGTGGGACCTCGCCGGACTACAAAAAGTATGGATCAGGTTAAAATATTATGCCATAATGAGTCTGGACGCATAAACGTGTTCGGATTTTATATACTCACGAGTTCACCAGGGGCTGGGCCCTGGGATCTCACTCCGGGCTGCTGTCATGCAGCGGCAGTGGACTCCTCCGGAAGAGGAGTTTTTCCCCTTTAATGTGACTCGGCCTCCAAGTATATGCAGGTCATCCTCTTCTTTCTTCCCCCCGCTGGGGATTCGTCTTCCTCCTCCTCCTCGTCCTCTTCGGAGGCAGAACGGGCATTGGAGCCTTCGGATATTGTGTCCGAAGTGCCGCGGCGATGAAGGCCGCCTCGGGTCTTTTTGGCCTCCTTCTCGGCCTTCTTCTTCGGCGCCTTGTAAGGCGCCGGGACCAGCATCTTCGTCAGAAGTGGGCCGGCTTGTTCTTCTGGCAGCGAGGCCGGACAGTGGATCCGCCCCGCCTTCTTCGTCCAGCCCTAGGAGAGTTGTGGAAAACACATTAAGCATTTCCCTTGGGTTATGCGGATAAAACGTATAATGACTTACCGAGCTTGCAGGGCGGGACAGTTGGTACCCGCGGTCCTCGGCCGAGTCCGGCCATGATTTGCTGGGCTTGAGAAGCACCCTCCAGATGTCTTTGTGCGAGGAGCTAAAGAGCTCTCGCAGGGTCTGGTGCTTGGCCGGATCGAATTCCCATAAATTGCAAGTCCGGTGTTGACAAGGCAGGATCAGGCGAACTAACATCACCTGGACTACATTGACAAGTTCGATATTCTTGTCTTCCATATCCTTAACGCGCGTCTGGAGCACCGATAGTTCATCGGACGAAGACCAGTCCAGGCCCTTCTTGGGCCAGGATGTAAGCCGCAGAGGGGCTCCGGATCGGAACTCGGGAGCAGCTGCCCATTCCGTGCCGCACGGCTCAGTGATGTAAAACCACTGTTGTTGCCACTCTTTGACGGAATCATTAAAAGTACCTGTTGGCCATGTGACGTTGGGAATCTTGCTCACCATAGCGCCCCCGCACTCGGCGTGCTCGCCGCTCACTACCTTGGGCTTCACATTAAAGATCTTTAGTCATAAGCCGAAGTGTGGCGAGATGCGGAGAAAGGCCTCGCACACGACGATGAATGTCGAGATGTTGAGGAAGGAATTGGGGGATAGATCATGAAAATCGATCCCGTAATAATACATGATGCCGTGAACGAACGGGTGGAGCGGAAACCCTAGCCCGCGGACAAAATGAGGGAGGAATACAACCCTCTCGTGGGGTTCCAGAATAGGGACAATCTGTCCCGCCGTCGGGAGACGGTGGCTGATTTTCTTGGCCAGATACCCGGCCTCCCGAAGCTTTTTGATATCCTTCTCCTGGACGGTAGAGGCCATCCACTTGCCTCCTGCTCCGGATCCGGACATTTTTGGAAGACCTTTGTGGGCGGAGAAGATGAACGCTCAGGCGCTGGAGCTCGAGCGAAGGGGAATGGATGAGGAAGAAGAAAGCGTGGGTGCAAAAGGGAGTCCTTATCCCCTTATAAAGGCAGCAGGGATTCTGCGCCTCCCCACTTGCCTGGTAAAATCACTTATTCTCCAAGCGCCGTGATTGATGGCGCGGTTGGGTTACCCACATCCGTATTGATGAGAATCCCGTGATAAGGCGACCCGGTCTCTACTTCGACAAGACGTGCCAAGAAAACCGCCTCGCAATATGTGCCGTAGCTGGTTGAGAAAAAAGGTTCGAATAATGACCGGGCCGTGGCGTGAGGTCACGCTATGAGATTTGTCAGCAGATTAGATTTGTGGGATATTGTACTCTCTACGGTGGTATGTGGAATTCTTTATACAAAGCCAGACACGATCATTGTGTTCAAAATCTTCTATGGGGTATTCGGAGGAGGAACCCGCCTTGCAATGCCGAAGACAATCTGCGCGCTGGGCTCATCGTCATTGAAGCCTGGTTCAGGGGCCACTGAGGGAGTCCTGGATTAGGGGGACTCTCCTTTGCGTGGAAGGCAAGCTTGGCAATTCAGATATGTAGATATCTTCCCTTGTAACCGACTCTGTGTAACCCTAGCCCCCTCTGGTGTCTATATAAACCGGAGGGTTTAGTCCGTAGGACAACAACAATCATAATCATAGGCTAGCTTCTAGGGTTAGCCTCTACGATCTCGTGGTAGATCAACTGTCGTAATACTCATATCATCAAGATCAAATCAAGCAGGAAGTAGGGTATTACCTCCATCGAGAGGTCCCGAACCTGGGTAAACATAGTGTCCCCCGCCTCCTGTTACCATCCGCCTTAGACGCACAGTTCGGGACCCCCTACCTGAGATCCGCCGGTTTTGACACCGACACCCCCCTAGTTCAAACCGAATTGGACTAGGGTTGGGGGGCCCCTTTCCTTCTTCTCCTCCACCTCTTTCCCCTTCCCCCTTCTCCAGAAAGGAAAGGAGGGGGCCGAATCATACTTGGACCGGGAGTCCAAGTAGGACTCCCCCCTTGGCGTGCCCCCCCTTGGGCCGGCCACCTCTCCTCCCCCCTTTTATACGTGGGAAGGGGGCATCCCAAAGGCACACCAAGTCTTCTCTTACCCATGTGCGGTGCCCCCCTCCAAAGTTACACACCTCGGTCATATCGTCGTAGTGCTTAGGCAAAGGCCTGCGCCGTAACTTCATCATCACCGTTGCCACACCGTCGTGCTGATGGAACTCTCCCTCGTCCTCAACTGGATCAAGAGCTTGAGGGACATCATCAAGCTAAACCTGTGCTGAACACGAAGGTGTCGTACGTTCGGTGCTTGGGTCGGTTGGATCATGAAGACGTTCGACTACATCAACCGCGTTACTAATTGCTTTCGCTTTTGGTCTACGAGGGTACGTAGACACACTCTCCCCATCTCGTTGTTATGCATCTCCTAGATAGATCTTGCGTGATCGTAGGATTTTTTTTCAAATATTGCGTTCCCCAACACGAGACACCTCTCTGGTCAATAACCAATAGCGGAACCTGGATGCCCACATTGGCTCATACATATTCTACAAGATCTTTATCGGTCGAACCTAATGACAACATACGTAATTCCCTTTGTCTATCGGTATGTTACTTGCCCGAGATTCGATCGTCGGTATCTTCATACCTAGTTCAATCTCGTTACCGGCAAGTCTCTCTACTCGTTCTGTAATACATCACCTCATAACTAACTCCTTAGTTATTTTCTAGCAAGCTTATGATGTGTATTACCGAGAGGGCCCAGAGATACCTCTCCGATACTCGGAGTGACAAATCCTAATGTCGATCTATGCCAACCCAACAAACACCTTCGGAGATACCTGTAGAGCATCTTTATAATCACCTAGTTACGTTGTGACATTTGATAGCACACAAGGCATTCCTCCGGTATCCAGGAGTTGCATAATCTCATAATCGAAGGAATATGTATTTGACATGAAGAAAGCAATAGCAAGAAAACTGAACGATCATTATGCTAAGCTAACGAATGGGTCTTGTCCATCACATCATTCTCCTAATGATGTGATCCCGTTATCAAATGAAAACTCATGTCCATGGTTAGGAAACCTTAACCATCTTTGATCAACGAGCTAGTCAAGTAAAGCCTCATTAGGGACACGGTGTTTGTTTATGTATTCACACATGTATTTAGGTTTCTGATCAATAGAATTATAGCATGAATAATAAACCTTTATCATGAATAAGAAAATATAAAATAACAACTTCATTATTGCCTCTAGGGCATATTTCCTTCATTTGACCCATTGTTTGACCCTTTTTGCATATGTGGAAACGAGTTGTCCATTAATATCAGTCAAGTCAAGACACTCAAAAAGATTGTTACGACAAAGAAACACTACTAGGGAAAAGCTTATAGGCAGACACTTACTAGTAGCGCGGGTTTATAACCCTCGCTACTGCTACTTACTAGTAGCGCGTGTTTTTTACCCCTCGCTACTACTAAGTCGATCGTAGTAGCGCGGGTTTTTACCCCTCGCTACTACTAAGTAGTCTCTACCGTGCCCCCCGAGACATGCCATAGTAGTAGCGAGGGGTATGAAACCGTGCTACTACTAAGTTGATAGTAGTAGCGCGGGTTTATACCCCTCGCTACTACTAAGTAAAAGGTAGGTGAAGTCTCCATATCCTCGGCTGAATCCCTCCTCTCTCCCACACTCTAGTAGTAGCGCGGGTTTATACCCCTCGCTACTACTAAGTAAAAGGTAGGTGAAGTCTCCATATCCTCGGCTGAATCCCTCCTCTCTCCCACACTCTCCCATTCCCCTTCTCCTCCCACCTGTGATTCCCATCCTCACCCACCGTCGTCGCCGATCTCACACCTCGGCGCCTTCCCCAAATTCGGTGACCTCTCCCATCGCAGCCCCCTCCACGGCCCCTCCTACCCCGCTGCTGGAAGGAGAGGGAAACCAGCAGAGCATCGTCCATGGCAGCGGCCAGATCCACCATGGATGCAGCCACTTGCACCTCCTCGCCGGGACAAGGCCACCTGAGGACATGCGAGCACCATGGTCAAGGGTCCTATGACAAGCGAGTGAGTGTCACCGGGCTTCATCTAGGTTTCGAGCGTCGGCTCCAACTTCAGCGGCCACCAGTGAGTTCCTCCTCCTACTCCTCTCTATCTCTCTCTTCCTCATTCAAATAATTTTCTCTTCTTTTGTAGCAGCAGTAGATGAGAGGTGCGGGAACGAGTTGGGTGGGGACCATCACCATGTACAACTTCATCCCCTCCAGGACCAGCAACAGCCATGGTTGGAGAGGATGATGACGCCCAGCAGCAGCAACCATGGATGAAATTTATTTATTTTAATTCCCAATTAGTTAGTAGCAGCGCGGGGCCCTGAAAATCTTCTTAATAATCAAGAAAACGTGAAAGCTTTTGCCTCGTGTTTGAATTTATTTACTCATACTAATTTCCTCAACTAAAATTCAGATATATCGAATGTGTTTTTTACCAGTATTTTTTCAACTTTTATAGATATTATTTATACAGGAAACCTTTTAAAGCATCAAATGATTATGACTATAGAAATAATGGATTTTTATTAGAACAATGTGAGGTGAATCAGACACGGCCGATAAAAATAAGAGAATTTCTTTTTTTGTTCGGACAACGCTGTGATCAATCACAATCTCTCCCACGTCACTGCCTAGTACAGTACTTAGTATTAAGAAAAAAACGTCAGATTTCTCAAAAAAACGTCAGTCATCCTCTCCGGTCTCCACTACCGCCTCACATTCATCTCTGGATAGTTCCCACCACTGCCTCACAATCTCCTTTGTTCCCCATTCTCTCCACCACAGCCAGCCCTCCCTGGTCAGGCCGCCCCCTCCCCTTCGTCACCACCGCCGGCGCTCCCTGGTCAGGCTGCCCTCCCCTTCGTCACCAGCATTGCTGCTCCCTGGCAGGCCGCCCCTCCCCTTCGAATCAGATCGCAGAAGTGGCCGAGGAGGTCCTCGAGCTCGGCATGCTCGCGCCAGCGCTAGGCGCCGTCGGATGCGGACGTAGAGGCGCGGGACTTGCACGCCCTACTCTATCCTGTTCCTTCCAATCCGGCCCCGAAGTGCTCGAGGAGGCGCTCGAGGTCGGCATGCTCACCGGCGACGCCGGGTCCCTCCATCCTCCTTATTCCCTCTCCGTGGCCAACATGAGCCTCTCCACCCTCTCCCACGCGATCGTCCAGGTCCAGGTAATCTCTATCTCTCTGACCCTGCCGTCTGCTCCTCCCCGTCAATTCAGTTAGTCGCCACGTGCATCGCCTCACTGAGATATCACCATGAATATTCCTTTTCAAGACTCTGCATATTTTGTTCTGTTAAAGGGCTTTGTTAGAAAATCTGATTTAACTGAGCATTATTCTACTCTAAATTGCAGCCCCTTCTGGTTGTGAGTGGATCCAAGAGTTCACATGACGCAGTATCTTTTTGAAAGATGATACATTATCTTCATAAAAGAAAGGAAGTTGGGGAAGTTATTATTGAAGAGGAATTCAGTGGTATGTGCTTCTCAAGAGCTAAAATGGCACAAGAAGTGCATGACTCTCATGCCTACACTAACTAATCAGGTAGCATATGCAAATTTTTAACCATACTACATCCAGATAAGACATTTGAATATAAAAATTGGCAATTCATATTATAAAATGGAACAAAAATGGGTGTCGCATTTAATCTTTAGAGATTGTGTTTTCTATTAGAAGGGTTCCTTTCAAGAATGTAATATGAGAAATCATCTGCTTAGTTGGTGGTTGTATTGATGATTCGGCCCTTAATGGTTCAGACTTCCCGAAGGAGAAGAAGGAGGTGCGGAAAGAGGATGGGAGCAACAAATCTGAATCGAAGAGTATATTTTGTTGTGGATCTTCTATGGAATGTTGTTGCTTGTAACCAAGCATGCTTTCTCTTTAGTTCCTCTGGAAGTAGCATCAAATTGGGATTTTGTTGACGATCTGCAAAGCTTAATTGAGACATAATTCTCTCAGTTACCACTGCTGCAAATCGTGATTGTTAGTTGAAGTCGATTAATACGATCCAGACACAATCAACTGCTTCTCATGAATATATGTGAACTCTTTTGACACTTTGTGGATCTCTTTAGTCTCTCTGGTTAATATATTTTTAAGGTTATTTGTCTTTCACCTGGATGTTCATTCTTTTTGGTTGTTTAGAAATGACAAATAGATGTAGCTCAGTTTGAGCGTGAGTGATAGCAGTCTTGCAGCTTATGTTTAGCATGCAAATTTTACTTGGAAGAAATGTTGATGGTTGTTTCTATGTTTTCAGTGGAATCAATTTTTTTCACCCCACGGCAGAAGTTGGAAGAGGTATTCTCGGGAGTTCCCAACAATTGGTTTGATGTTGTTGGAACATGTATTCTAGCCCACTGTGGTTATCCAGCATGTTAGTCTGTTACATGATTCATTCTAGTATCTACATGCCAGATCTTCTTTTTTGAATACTCTATGGTATATTCTTAATCTCATTAGGGTCTGTATGTTTGAAGAACAGATCACAGATCATTATAGAGCAATACAACTGGGCCATATATCATGAAGTTGATCATCATTACCTTTTGATACAGCCAGTTGTGCGTGTGCCCCATTATATCCTGGAACAGGGTGCGCGTCCCGTTGGGAGTGGTCGGCGCCATACGCGTCCTTTAACCCTGTGAATGTCAAGAATGTTATCATACAACTGTACTTGAAAGATTAATGCAATAAGATGTAGTAGTTGGTAATACAATTCATCTAGGTCTCTTTCTGGGTGTGTGTTTGCTTGTGTTCATATTACTTGCAACTAAGCATTGGAATATCCATATGCAGATTGGGAGGGCTTTTAGGTGAGGTCAGTACAATGCTCATTTGCCAAGGCTTCATGGCACGGCTTCAGGTTTAGGTCAGGTATGCACAATAGGGACCATGTTAGCATATGCTCATGCCATAAGAGTCACCCTGTTACACTTCATACATTTTTCCTGTGAATTACTACTTTGTGAATTACTACTTTGTTGTTTCATGCTATTACATTATTCGGCGGCTGCTGCACTTTTTTTGGCGAAGTGCTCGTCGCCGGGTGCTGATATGTCTCCAACGTATCTGTAATTTTTGATTGTTCCATGCTATTATATTATCCATCTAGGATGTTATATATGCATTTATATGCTATTTTATATGATTTTTGGGACTAACCTATTAACCTAAAGCCCAAAGGTCGGTTCTTTTTTTCCTTGTTTTTGAGTATCGCAGAAAAGGAAAACCAAACAGAGTCCAATGGACCTGAAATTTCACGGAGATCGTTTTTGGACCAGAAGAAGCCCACGGACTACCGGAGATGGACCAGAAGAGTCCCGAGGCCACCACGAGGGTGGGGGCATGCCCTACCCACGGAGTACCGGAGATGGACCAGAAGAGTCCCGAGGCCACCACAAGGGTGGGGGCACGCCCTACCCCCCTGGGCGCGGCCCCCTACCTCGTGGCCGCCTCGGAGACCCCCCTACTTGTTCCTGACGCCAACACCTCTTATGTATACCCAAACTTCTAGAACATAACCTAGATCGGAATTTCCGTCGCCGCAAGCCTCTGTAGCCACCAAAAACCAATCGGGGCCCTGTTTCGGCACCCTGCCGGAGGGGGGATCCCTCACTGGTGGCCATCTTCATTATCCCGACGCTCTCCATGACGAGGAGTAGTTGACCCTCAGTACTGATGGCACTTGTATCACCATCTCTTCGCCGAACTAGTGCACCTATACAATTTACCTTTGTATTGGGTGTGTTGGGGACACAAGAGACTCTTTGTTATTTGGTTGTAGGGTTGTTTGAGAGAGACCATCTTTATCCTACGCCTCCCACAGATTGATAAACCTTAGGTCATCCACTTGACGGAAATTTGCTACTGTCCTACAAACCTCTGCACTTGGAGGCCCAACAACGTCTACAAGAAGAAGGTTGTGTAGCAGACATCAGGTGCCTCGACGTCTGTGTCGGGCGGTGATGGCGCATCTGGATTGATTCCCCCTAATTTAGCAGATGTCTTTCCGTTAGTTGAGCAAATTCCATGCGAATTGGACGTGTTGTTTCCTTGTGCGGGCGTGGGACTCGTGCGGGCGTGAGAACGGCAGAGTTTTCGTCCGCCAGGAACGTGAGAACGACAGAGTTTTCGTCCGCCAGGAAAAAAATGCTAAATGCACTCTGGACGTGGGTTTGTGTAATCTTGACGGTTAGATCAAATTAAGTTGTCTGATCATCTGGCTGTAATTTATCCCTATTGTTCTATGTACCTTAGGCTGGGTGCACGTAGCGATGAATATGTTTGCGTGTTTATTAGTAGTGCGCCTCGGCGGCTGCACCTGTGTTGGCGAAGAGCTTGTCATCGTGGCCGCCGGCGGGTGACTCGATGGTTGCACTTGTGCTGGCGAAGTGCTCGTCGTCAGGTCCCTCGGCGTCTGCGTCGGGCAGTGATGGCGCATCTGGATTGATTCCCCCTAATTTAGCAGATGTCTTTCTGTTAGTTGAGAAAATTCCATGCGAATTGGACGTGTTGTTTCCTTGTGCGGGCGTGGGATCCATACTACTCGTACGGGCGTGGGGACGGTAGAGTTTTTATCCGCCAGGAAAAAATGTTAAATGCATTCTGGACGTGGGTTTGTGTAATCTCGAAGGTTATATCAAATTAAGTTGTCTGATCGTCTGGCTGTAATTTCTCCCTGTTGTTCTGTGTACCTTAGGCTGGGTGCACGTAGTGATGAATATGTTTGCTTGTTTATTAGTAGTAGAGATATGCCTTGGACTGAATCTGAAGTATAGATTACTTGTAGGAAGGATGTACTACTGCAATGCAAGCAATCTTGGATATGGTGAATTAAGACTGTTGTTAATTTGTCAAGTTTATATATCTCAACCCAGAACACACATTTCACACGAAAGCCTGACATAAGAAAGACAAACTGGAGTAATACTAGCAAACGTGCAATTGATTGTTCGGTTGTTCATCATCAGTCAGCACCCACCGTGACAGGGATTATGACAGTAGATAATACTCTAGAGGAGTGTGTGCGCTGTAGTCTAGACTCAAGTAGTAATACATAATTAATTCCTGCTGCAAGAACAAGAAAAAGGTGCAAATTTCAGACCAAGTTGTCACAGCCCCAGAATTGGTTGTAATTAGTGGCATCTGCATCCATGCATCATGTTTGTTTTCAAAGGAAATTTTGAAGTGGGGATGACCAAGCCCTAGCACTAAAGGAAATCAAATAGGTTTAACTAAAAATATTTTTCAGTGAATCCAAATGGCTTTAAGAAAATGTTCATCATTTCCGGAAAAATGTTATAAACCATAACCAGAGGTGTTGCACATTTTTCATGACATTTTTGGTCACTGGATTAATTCATAAAGTATTTGCATCTGGGCATTTAATTCTAATAAATAGTTTAAATGTTCAAATAATCATAAACCAAAATGTTTCTGTTTGTTATATTCCAAACAGTGGCATTTATTAGTTTCATGATTTTTGGGTTTGACCTAGTATTTTTAATAAAGCTAAACAGTTGCAGATAAATAGAAAACAGTAACATAATTAGAAAAGGAGAGAGAGAGGAGCCGACCTAGCCCACTTACCTGTAGCCGACCCAGCTTGACCAGCCCAGCCCACCTACCTCGCCGGCTGTCGCCTTCCTCCCGCCAAGAGGCGTGTTTAGGTGTGGCGCTACCTCGAGAGCCCGGCCACCTCCTACTTCCACCTCCCCGCCGCCTCCCCGCCCCATTCGAGCGCCACTTGAGACGCCAAAGACTTCGCATCTCTCCCTCTTCCCCGACTTCCCCGCCTCCTCCGCTTCTCTCTCAAGCGCCACACCCGAGTAACCGTCATTGCCGCCCACCATCGCCAAGGCCCCACCGAGCCTCCCTCACCTATCTAGCTCGGCCCATAGGCTCCGCCTCATCACCACACGCCGACAAGTTAACGGCCACGATCAAGGAGCCCTTCGTCACGGCATCTTTGTCATCTTCGAAGCCGCACCGATGACCGCCGCCTTGATTTGCTTGCTCCAGCTCCTCACCGACCACGCCGTGCTTCTCGCCGAATCGCGGTGAGCCGACCGTTCCCCTCTTCTCCCCATGTCGTTTGCCCACTCTAGCCGATGTTTCCGCGACCCGAGAACGCACCGCCGCAAAGCTCGCCGCCTCACCGCCGCAGCCCATCCCGGCATCCCCACGACCACTCTCGGACGCTGCCGCATCACGGCATTCCAGAACCCATCCACACGACCGTGCCGGAAACGGCCGGCCGACGATCGTCGCCGTGTCGGGTCATCGCCGGCGTAGCCACGCCGACGTGGCACGACCATTAGGGGCTAATCCTACTGATTAGCCGCCTTCACCATCGATGGGCCGCAATGGCCAAATCCCAGTCAACACGGGATTAACTCCCAGTTAGCAGTGAGTCAATGACATGTGGGACCGGTCGTCAGGTTTGACCCAGGTTGACTGCTGACGCAGTGCTGACCTCAATCTGACGCAATAATGATTTTTGGAATTATTTTAACTCAGGAAATTCCAGAAAATTAGCAAAACTTCTAAAATTCATAGGAATTCAACCGTAACCCCAAATGAGATAAATCAAATATGAAAAATGATCAGAAAAATGCAATCTATCCATCTGTACCATTTTCATGCATGTTAGAACAACTTATAGCTGCTGTTTAGCACAAATCATATAAATGGCATTTAAACTCTCACATATGAAGTTTGAATTTGAACCTAGGTTTCAAACCAACTCCATTTAACATGTTGCTAGTTGCATTAGCTCAAAATACAGCATATTGACTTTTTATGGTCATGCATCATATTGTTGCATCGCATTGATTGTGTTCTTTCTTGTGTGCCGGTAATTGTCCCCTCTCGGTAGACGCTGTTCCAACGATGAGTTCGATGACACCGATGAAGACTCATTGTTATCTCCAGAAGTGCCAGGCAAGCAAAACCCCCTTGTTCATTCCGATACAACCCCACTCTCTCGCCTCCCCGCTCTTTTTATCGCATTAGGACAACAACGATTCATCTGTTACTTGCTGCGTAGTCGAACCCCTTTATCCTCTCGCATGACCTGTCATTCCACAAGAAATAGATGAAACCCACTAGCATGAGTAGGAGTTGTTTGAGCCTTGATGTGCCTAATCATTCATGCTTGTTTGTCATGCCTGCCATCGCTTAGAGTTGAGTCGGGTCCGATTCATCGGGAATGAATTGGAATTGTTATGAACATGTCCTATTGTGTGTGAGCTAAGTGTGTGAACACGATTTGGTAAAGGTAGCGGTGAGAGGCCATGTAGGAGTACATGGTGGGTTGTCTCATTGCAGCCGCCCTCGTGAACTGAGTTCTGTGTTTGTGATCCATGAAACAGCTTACTACCACGCATTGGGCCTGAAACCAATGGACCCTCTCGGCTTCTTAACCACCCTTGTTCTCTATCCAGAGGTGCAACTAGTTTCGTGTTTGTAGGATATGTGTTGGAGGCCGTATGGCGCCGACCCTAGGGGTGGGCTATGATGCGGTCGATACATCGTGGCCCGGTGTCGAATGCCCGCTTTGGTATCTCGGGAACCCTCGCACATATCGTTCGGGGCCGTTAGTGGAAACCTCGGCCGGACTCTCATGGATGGAACCCGGATAGGCGATAAACCCGGACTAGGGACTTGAGTGTTTAGGTAGGCCGTGGCCGATACCCACGTTGGGCTTCCGCTTGAAGGTTGCCGAGTACATGTCGTGTAAACGACGGTAAGTGGTGAGAGCGCAGGTGAAGAAGTACACCCTGCAGGGTTAATGTGATCTATTCGAATAGCCGTGTCCGCGTAAAGGACTTGGGTTGCCTATATCGGTTCATAGACAAGTGAAAGTGGATACTCTAAAATGCGCAAGATAAGCGTGAGTGCTATGGATGATGCTCAGAGGGAGACGGAGCGGGTCCATAGTGGTGTATTGATATGGTGAATATGTGGACTCGCAGCGCCACCTCAAAAGAGTTACTTGTAGTCGTAGTTCAGATAGCCACCGAGTCAAAGCTGGCTTGTCAGTACCAAACTCCACCCCCTTTGTTGATAATGATGCATATGTAGATAGTTCGATGTAAGTCTTGGCTGAGTAATGCTTTGTACTCACGCTTGCTTATTTTATGTTTTGCGAGAGACGCCTGTCTCGCTAGTAGTTCCGCTTGGACTTCGACGCTTAGCTTGTTACCTCACCACGATCTTGTGTCCTCGGCAGGATCTCGGTAGATAGTCGCTTCTCGGCCTTTTTTCATTTATAGTTGTCCGTACTCGGACATGTTTAGCTTCCGCTTGTGCTTTGACTTGTATGCTCGAGTGTTGGGTCATGAGACCCATGTTTGTAATATCTCGCCTCCTCGAGCCTAATGAATAAATATTTGAGTCAGAGAGTTATGTTTTTGATGCCATGTTGTATTTGCACATATTGAGCATATTGTGTACGCTTGAAATGCTTGGTATGTGTGGGATCCGACAATCTAGTTGTTTATCCTTGGCAGCCTCTCATATGGGGAAATGTAGTCTAGTGCTTCCTCGAGCGATAGTAGTCCGCTACAGCCCGGTTCACCGGAGTCCCGCTAGTCCAAAGACTACCGCTTTGGACACTTGATCGCCGGCATGTGTTTCACTTCGCTCGTGGTTCTGTCCTTCGGGAAATGTCACGGTGACATCCGGAGTCCTGCCTTAGCTGCTACAGCTCGGTTACGGGAGTCCTGTTAGCCCAAAGGTTACAGCCCGGATTCATACGTTGATGACCGACATGCTCGATGTGATTCATGTATGCCTGTCCCCATGGGTTAGTGCCGCTTTGGGTTCACGACTAGCCATGTCGGCCCGGTTCTCTCGTCATATGGATGCTAGTGACACTATCATATACGTGAGCCAAAAGGCTTAAACGGTCCCGGCCATGGTAAGGCGACACCGTGGGAATACCGTGTGTGAGGCCGCAAAGTGATATGAGGTGTTACCGCTAGATCGATGTGACTTGGAATCGGGTCCCGACAGCGTTGGTATCAGAGTCGATCGCTCAGAGGGATTACCAAGCCAAACCGGTCAAGTTGTGTCTAGAAATGCTTTAGTTATGTAAGGGAATTGATTGTGGAAGGAACGTAAGGCTCTTTTTACTCCTTATACCTCATGGCCTTCTAACTGAGTCATCCTCTTCTCTTCTACGGGTTTAAGAACTAGGCTTCTCATCTATCTATCGTGATGACGTGTTACTAATCCATAGACTTTTAAGATTGTTGGTTTCAAGCCTCGATTCAGTTCCTACTATTTCTATATGTTAACCGTTGATCTCGGAACCTTGATATGATGTTGTTAAGTGGCTATGCCATCATTTTGCATGATGTCTCAAATCTTTCTCGAGCATTTACAACCGTTATGTCAGTCCCGAGTCATCCTGTGTCTCTAAATAGTCTGATGCATTTGCAAATCCTTTCCTTCCATTCCCGGTGTCCTTTTTGGTCAGAATAAGCACACTATTCGGTAAGTTGAGGTAATTTGTTGCCTCGGCGTAGATGTTGGAGCTATTATTATGACCTAGGTGTTTAGGAAGTCACCTAGCAATTTAGCAATGCTCTTGTATCCCCAGTGTGATGATTCTGGCCATTATTCTTGAAAGCATCCCGTGATGTTATTAGTTAGTAGGCATTCTAATCCTGGGTTCTTGAACCCGAGATTCACCCTACTTCATGTTGTTAGTATTTGCTAGTTCCTTTAGGATATTAGTAACTTTGCGATAGTCCTCGAGGTCCATGGTATTTCCTTCTTCCAAATACCATGAACTAGTTATGGCAGAAGTTCCTCTTTGAGCCTAAAGATCGCAATCAGAGTACTCTTGAAGAGTTCCCCATTCTATATTGTGACTCTGCCAGTTCTACCTTCTCCGCATGGGTTATCCGGAAGAAATGTTGAACTTTGCCCGACATACTAATCCATGCCTCCACAACTCGAAAAGTTATATGTTCCTTTGAGTTGCTCTCTTTAGTTGTATCCCGACTGTCGGTGTCAAAACCGGCGGATCTCGAGTAGGGGGTCCCGAACTATGCATCTAGGCGGATGGTAACAGGAGACAAGGGACACGATGTTTACCTGTGTTCGGCCCTCTTGATGGAGGAAAACCTCACGCCCCGCTTGATTGATATTGATATTGTGGATGTTTACAAGAGTGGATCTACCACGAGATCAAGGAGGCTAAACCCTAGAAGCTAGCCTATGGTATGATTGTAAGGGTTGTTGATGTTGTTGTCCTACGGACTAAAGCCGTCCGGTTTATATAGACACCGGAGAGGGCTAGGGTTACATAGAGTCGGTTACAATGGTAGGAGATCTACATATCCGTATCGCCAAGCTTGCCATACACGCCAAGGAAAGTCTCATCCCACACGGGGAAGTCTTCAATCTTGTATCTTCATAGTCTTGGAGTCCGGTCGATGATGATAGTCCGCAAATGATAGTTCGCCGATGATGGTAGTCCGGATATCCTGGACACCCCTAATCCAGGACTCCTCAAGAGTCTCCCTGAACCAGGCTTCAATGACGATAAGTCCGACGTGTATATTGCTTGGCATTGCAAGGCGGGTTCCTCCTCCAAATGATAGAAGATTGGGAACACCAGGATAGTGTCCGCTACGCAAAATAAATTCCACATTCCACCGTAGAGAGAATAATAATATATACACAAGCTCAATCTGCTGACGTTTTCCGTGGCATGACGTCACGCCACTACCAAACCATTACTCGAATTGTTTTTTTACTTTACCACCTCAGCGCGTTTAGCAAAGCGGTTTCCTTTGGCACGCCCCGTCAAGCGTAGATCGTGTTTCCCCTTAATCCGGGATTCTCATCAATACGGGCGTGGGTAACCCAACCGCGTCCGTTCGCCACGCCCCCTCTATCGAAGGCGAGTCCCAAACGGTCACGGAGACGGCTCTTGGTATCGTCCCTCTTTATAACGGGACCAAGGCTTGTTTCTTTTTCTTCAATCCACCATCGAATCTTCTCCACGCTCCAAGTTCTAGCACCTAGAGCTCCAGATTCGAGCGCTTCGGACCTTCAACGATGTCCGGTTCCGACCTCCAGGGCCGGTGGATGTGACGGAGGAGGACGTGCTAAAGCTGCGGGATGCCAAGTACCTGTCTTTTGAGATTTCGCACAGGCTGCCTGCCGATGGGCAGGCCATCCCCACCCCCGAGCCCGGCGAGTATGTCGTTTTTGTATCCCACCTCCGTCAGGGTTTAGGCTTCCCGATGGATCCTTTTGTGAGAGGGCTCATGTTTTACTATGGGTTGGAATTCCACGACTTGGCTCCGGAGTCCATCCTCCATATATCTGCATTCATCGTCATCGGCGAGGCCTTCCTCCGTCACCCCACACTTCGCCTGTGGCTGAAGACTTTCAATGTGGCGCCGAAGATGATCGGGGGGCATCAAGCGGAGTGTGGCGGGGCGGCCATAAGTAGGAGGGCCGATGCCCCGTGGCCCGCCGGCTCCTTCCAAGAGGAGCTCGGCCTGTGGCAGCAAGAGTGGTTCTACATGCCCCGTGGCCCGCCGCCGCCCCTATTCCGCCCGGGACCTCCACGACGATTGATGTCGTGGGTCAACCAAGGGCTCAACTGGGGCCGTCAAAGGACGTGCCCCTCACTGCGAGGCCGGATTCGAGATCTCTTAACGAGGGAGATCGATATGGTGGTGGTGATGCAGGTTATGCTAATTAGGCGCCTCCTGCCTGCAAACGCCCGCCCTCTCCGGCTATGGGAGTTCAATCCAGAGGGCCCACGGATTCTTTAACACTTCATGGGTATGACACCCTAGAGATGTATAACTTATTCTTCGGATCGCAAGAGGTGCGTCCGAATTGACCGAGGATGTCGGACTAAGCTGCAATCGCCGGATACTCGTAAGTAGTTCCAAGTCCGGACATACCGCTTGTTTGCCATTCGATGATCCGCTTTATGACCGATCTCCTTCTACATGTGAGAGGATAGCGGAAGCAAAATTAATACGGTGTCCGCCCTCCCCGAGACCGCGCCGGATCCCGTGCTGGTCCGGATGTCGGAGGTTGCGCCTTGAGGAAAGCGAAGGGGAAAGCAGAAAGCTACTGCCTCGCCTAAGGAGGCTTTTTGAACAAGGGGGATCGAGAATCCCTCCTACCAAGGGAGAAGTGGATCGCCTCCGAGGACCTGGGCAAAAAGCCCCTAAACGGGGGAAGAAATCTTCGCCGGAGGGTCCGGCGTCCGGGGAAGCCCCGGGCACACCATCTCCCTCAATGAGCCAGCCCTCCAACGAGCCGTAAGTAGAAAGAAAGGAGTTTTATAATAAGGGACATCCCTATTTGTGCTTCTGAGGATAACAAAAGTTTTTACCTTGTAGTTCGGATCTCCGTCCTTCGCAGATGAGCTCGTCTTCAGGGGACCTTCGTCCGGAGATGATAGAGAGCGAGACGCCCCCGTCCGGGGCGCCGTTGGATAGGGTGGACGGGCCTGAAGTGTCATCACGGAGGGAGCCCCCGAGTGTGGCAAAGCCGGATAGTTCGGCACCAACTGGTGTACGGCTGAAGGATCTGCTTGAGAAGGCGTCTATCTCAGAAGATCAGCACACATTGATGAGCGTGGTGATTGAAAGGATTGCGTTCGCCGAAGGCGGGTTGCATGATGCCGTCAGGAGTTTACTGGCGGGTTTTGAGGTATGTAAAGATGACACACCTTTTAACAGTTTTGCATATAGAATGCGCCCTGTATAGATAGTAGCCCCTGAGACTCGGTAGGTTGTCGATATCGACAGCATGCCTAGGATCACAATCGCAGGTTATAAATTCCGCCGTGTTTATGTAGGTGGCGGGTCGTCCGGGGCCACCGGACTTATGGAGTTGCTGAACTAAAGCGGCAACTCAATGTGGCGGATGAAGACATCGCTTGATCAACAAAGCGACTTGATGAGTCGCAAGGTAAGTATTATCACATGGACACTGGTAAGGGAGCCAAGCCAACTCCTTACAAAATTTGCGTGAAATGCAGATAGTGCCGCTGCCGTGGAGAGTCTTCAGGCCGAACTTGCTCAAGCCAAGGAGCAGGCCAGAAGGAGTGATGCGGCAGCCTCGAAGGCGGCCGAGGAGTTAGCGGTCGAAAAGGTCGACACCGCCGAGCAGGAAGAGGTAGCCGAAATGGCTGTGAAGTTAAAAGAGGCTACCGACCGCAATGAAGCTCTTGGGAAGGAGCGCTTAGCGGGCGGTGAAGACCTGCGGAAGGCCACCGGCAAGCCGAGAATGCCCGCCTCGCAATGCGGGCCATGAAGGAAGAGCTGCGCCAGCCGGGAGATTGTAGTCGGGTAAGCCTTTTCGTGCTGCGCCAAGGTTCACGGATTCAAAATATGCTCAGTTGGGCTAACTGTGGTGTCCGGAGGACCCTTATATGGACTTAGCAGCGAGCGGCGGTTCTTGTTGTGCATTTTCGAAGCCGTAAGGATCACCAGACGGAAGAGCTGTTTTGGTCTCAATTCCATAGTCCGGAGCGTTCACTCACCGACCGATCGTTTGGCTGAGTGGGCTGAGCTAAATAGGTTGTCCGGCTTGCTATGGCAGATATAGTGACCCATATCCGCCGGATAGGCCCCACCAAGAGTTACTTTGGCTTATTGCAGCAATTTCTTGGGGCGGTGCCAGATATCAAGGCGATGAAGCGGTCGGCCTGCATAGAGGGTGCGCGGATGGCGCTCGCCCGTGTGAAGACACATTGGACAGAGATGGATGCCACCGCGGTTGCGACCCCGGGTTCGGATAATAACCGCTACCCGCCGAGCACTATTTTGGCGAAGTCGCCGGTGCTCGTGGTAATAGAGTCGCAGTTTCGAAAAATGTTACGCTCAATGAACGTGTATATAATGTAAAAACGATTTTTATGATGTAAGCGCCTTTTATACTTGTGCGTTCAAGTAATAGAATATCTCCTTTGCGGCCGCTCATGTATACGTATGTATAACCCGAAAGATGGCGCCGTTATTTCAGCCCCCACGCACAAGGGTGCGGGTGTTCGCAAAAAATAGCGCGCTTTTCACACTTAATCCGACCGCCTCGGTCCTGTAAAGGAGGTGGTAGCGAGCAAACGAGGCAACCGGACTATAATGCTTTGTCACTTTCACTTAGCCATGGAGTTCGTGGGTGGGCTACGACATAGCCCCCGGGGCACCGTGCTCTCCGAATTGGGCGCCAGATGTGCTCGGCCGAAACGGCCCTTCACAAAGCGGAGGAATCCTAAACATTCCCAAGGTCGATCGAGTGGTTGACCAGTCTCTCGTCAGTATCATGACAGCCAGTTTTCGGCTTTCATCGAGGTGCTCGCCAAATTAACCGGGGCACAATCGCAAAGAGTTCTCCGGAGCCGTTAGCCGATGATACGGAACGTAAGGCAGCAAAACATGTGAGCCGGGCAAACCCAACATTTGACCAAAGACATGATTCGAGCTGATGCATATAAGGCCTAACTCGAGACGCCGAACACTCCCGAAGGTGTTCGGTCTTTATAATAGCGGGCAAAACAAAGGCCTAAGCCCCTTGTGTCCGTGTATCGGCAGGTTCTATCATGCGCCGCCGATGCCAAAACGCCAGCTTCCACTCTGGTTATATCAAGAACCAGGGATTATAGCAACAAGAGATAGTAAGAAAGGTTTACGTAAGGTCTTAGTCCGAAAAGAGTCCTGCAACGGGTCCCTACCGCACGCTCATACCGTGGTTCCGCAGCCGTATCCTGGACGGGTGTGCACGTTGTTCATCTGTAAAAAGAGAGGAACTTGGTTGGAAAAGAAATCGTGCGAGAAAGTTCATAAAAATTGAAATATAGGTTAAGAAAGCTGAGCCTATGCTAGCTCATTGTGGCTTGTATGGGCAAACCCTTATGAAGGGGTGTGCGGCTAGGTAGCCCCTAGCTTATTTATTCCGGACCCGTCTGGCCGTGTCCGGGGTCTCAGGCAACCCTTTGATGAAATGATGCCACGTGGACCGGGCATTTGAAGCGTAAGAGACGCGGGATGTGGTATTGTATGGAAGTGGGTGAGAGCTTCTCGTCCCAGTGGTGCTTGATAGTCGGCTTAAGAGCCCGGGCGCCACTCCTTTGAAGGAAGTGCGGCTATGCCGTATTGTAATAGGGTCTATCCCCACTTGCGGATCGTGTCCAGATATAGCAGGTTTAAGTCATCGCCGCTGGCCCATCGACACCTGCGTTAATTGCAGTCCGTCTATTATGGGATCCGATATCATGGCAGTCTATCCTGCGCTCTGGATACTTCTGGACTAATCCAGATGGTCGAAAGTGATTGGTTTTGACATCCAACCTTGGTCCACTGGGGTGGATCGTCCGACACTTGTCTTGGCGAGTGCCGTGTTGGCTTTCTCGTGTTTATCACGTGAAGCAAGTTTATCGCTTTGACTTCTCGAGGAAAGTCCTTTGACTTCCGGTGTTTCACCGGTGGGGCTCGTCGTTGTCCTCGCCATGATCGAGTTTCTTTGTGTCCGGCATTAAGTCTGCCGGACTGTTTAAAAACCCAACAATTTCGGTTGGTATGGTTTGCAGGCCTTCCGGGGGTACTGTGGATTTGACATATCCGATCTAAAATTTTGTTTAAATATGATAGCTCGTCTCTATTCTCCTTAAGAGGCAGTGTTGTATTGTTCGGCCGTGAGCTTTTTGAATCCGGCGTTGACCGCCGTGCCCTGCGGGCTTTTTTCTTTATTCCGGCGTTGATCTTTCCTGCGCCGTGATTTTCCGTTTCCATCTCTGATCTCGGATGTACTCGGGTCGCTGGTGCTGCACCTTGCTAGCCAGCTGTCTTCTCCTCGCTAAAAGCGCCATGAGGCTTGTTAGCGCCGCCATTGTTCTTGGCTTCTCTTGGCCGAGGTGTCCGGCAAGCCATTCGTCACGGACGTTGTGTTTAAAAGCTGCTAGGGCTTCGCGTCCGGACAATCGACTATTTGGTTCTTTTTGGTAAGGAACCTGTTCCAGAATTCTATGCTACCGATTCTCCGGGCTGTTGGGTTATATGACTCAAATCGCTCAGATCCTGAGGGCGGACATAAGTCCCTTGAAAATTTGCTCTAAACGCGCCCTCAAGATCTTCCCAACTTCCAACAAGTGTTTTCTCGGGAGGCTTTTGAGCCAATGCCGAAATGGCCCTTTGAGCTTGAGGGGTAGGTATTTTATGGCGTGGAGATCGCCTCCTCTAGCCATGTGTATGTGTAGTATGTAGTCTTCTATCTAGACTCCGGTCTCATTGTGCCGTCAGATGCCTCTATGTTTATGGGTTTAAACCCCGCCGGAAATTCATGATCCAAAGCACCTTATCGGTGAAACATAGCAGGTGTGCGGCGCCTGTATTTGGGTGTGCCGCTGTCTTGAACACTTGTCGTGGTACGTTACTTCACAGGGTCCTCTTTTTGGCCCGTAGATGGACCTAGTTGGGCCGTCTGCTTTACTGTGATTATAATTCGCTTGTATGCAGCCCCGCTTGTCGCTTTTGGGCCCGTCTGGCCGTCGCCTATCCGCCAGCGGCCTCTTTATTTTTTGACCGTGAAGGCTCGATGGCTTCCTCGTCAAATTCTGGCAGCAACTTGCGCTTCGGGTAGTTTCTTGGTTTGATGGCCGTTGCCATATTTGTTCGCGGGTCTTGAATACTTTGCTCCACTTCATTCTAAGCGTGTCTCCCGCTGTTTTGAGCTTCCGCTTTCGCTTTCTTCAAACTTCTTGCAAGTGGCGACGCAGCTTTTTGCGTATGTTCTTATGCTTTCTGGTGTTGTGGCCGGACTGTTGATTGCTTCGTGAAGGGGTTGAATATCCGCCCGGCCCTGTTCGTCGTCGGCTGGCTTGCCCCGCTTCTATCGCTGGTCGTTAGGAAGGCTGCTTTGATCGAGGCAGGACTTGGGGCGGCGTTTGCGTCGCCGTTTTGGTTCTTTATCGGCGAGATTATCCTCTGTCGTGTCCCGTTGTTCCTCGTTACCGCTTTCCTTCGGGGTGTCCACCATGTATACGTCGTATGACGAGGTGGCCTTCTAGTGTCCTGTAGGCACTGGTTCTTGGTAGTCTCCGGCATCGTCGTCCATATCGTCGATGTTTTCAGAGTCGTAGTCGAGTATGTCGGTTAAATCGTCGACGGTGGCTACGGGCGGGCGCGGGTGGGTTCTGAATTTCTTCGTCATCCGCGTCCCAACCATCCCGGCCGTAGTTCGGCCAAAGGTTTCTCTCCGGATAGCGAGAGATGCTTCAATGAGTTTATGATGTCGCCGAAGGGCGAGTGCTGAAAGATGTCCGCAGCGGTGAATTCCATGATCGGCGCCCAGTCGGATTCGACTGGCTCGGGCGCAGGAGGTTCGTAGTCCGGCAGGGAGTCCGGCACCTTTGAGTCATGGGCTTTACGTGGGACAAGGTAAGTGTTCGGCTCCATCGCCGTAGGAATTGCGGCTCCCGAGGCGGTGTCCAGCCATCCGTCCTCGATTCGAGCGATCGGCTCCGGACTATGAGTCGGAGCGGATCCGGTGCGGCTCCAAGGTGCTGCCGTCCGGCGCCGAAGTTAGGTCATGCTAATCGTGACAGTGGGCGCCGCTGTGGCTCGATGCATCGAGGATCAAGTCCTCGCGGATATCGGCCGTGAAGTTTAAATCTTCCAAACCTGACTGACGGCCAGGGCGTAGCTTCGATCCGCTCCAGATGGCCAAGGGAGTTGGCCCGCAGACGGCCGCCGAATACGAAGATCTGTCCGGGAGAAAGGTCTCACCCAGATCGTGGTCGTTGTTGATTGAAGAGGCCATCAAGCCTATCGGTGACGGCTACGAGGAACTCTTAATGAAAGCACCAATGTCGGTGTCAAAACCGCGGATCTCGGGTAGGGGGTCCCGAATCGCGCCTAGGCGGATGGTAATAGGAGACAAGGGACACGATGTTTACCTGTGTTCGCCCCTCTTGATGGAGGTAAAACCCACGCCTCTACTTGATTGATATTGATATTGTGGATGTTTACAAGAGTGGATCTACCACGAGATCAAGGAGGCTAAACCCTAGAAGCTAGCCTATGGTATGATTGTAAGGGTTGTTGATGTTGTTGTCCCACGGACTAAAAGCCGTCCGGTTTATATAGACACCGGAGAGGGCTAGGGTTACATAGAGTCGGTTACAATGGTAGGAGATCTACATATCCAGATCGCCAATCTTGCCTTCCACGCCAAGGAAAGTCCCATCCGGACACGGGGGGAAGTCTTCAATCTTGTATCTTCATAGTCTTGGAGTCCGGTCGATGATGATAGTCCGGCAAATGATAGTTCGGCTGATGATGGTAGTCCGGATATCCGGACACCCCCTAATCCAGGACTCCCTCACCGACCATCCTCTATCAGTTGATAACCAAGGGTATGTGTGCATTTGTGTTCATCGATGCCCTGTTATTCTTGTGGTCCGTCAAGCCATTCTATTCCGGAATGACTAGGAGAAACAAACTCCAGTACCTCATCCATTTCTAGGATTGGGTCAAAGTAGTTGTAATCCGCAGATCAAATGCAATCAAGCTTTTGATTCTGTTCTATCCTGAAGTATTACCCACTTTATGTCAGGAACGTCATGAGAATTGCACCTTCTCTTATGAATTCTTGATGTAGTAATACCTCTCGCTATCATTATTCATTCCTCGGTCCCATGTTGTTGTAACCGGAATGCCGACAAGTGAATTGTGATGTGTGAAATCAATACTCCTAGCAACTCATTGCTTGGTAGCTAATGGATAATATCCTCATTCCTAGCGTGTTGGTTATTAAATCATCATTCTATGATAGATCGTGCTACCTAGTCCTTATTTCCGGTGCACTCTTCGATCAATGAGTTAGGATTGTGCCAATTCCTCGCTCTTTGATCATATCGTCTTGCCCTGTAAAGCAAGATTGTTCTTGAGCTTAGTAATATATCGGTGGTTCGTGACTTTCCAAATATCTTCTTGGAAGTGTTACCAGGTTGTCACCTGACCGCTATGTTGAGTTCATGATCATATTGGTTTTCCTCTAAACCACCCATTCTCCAAGAATCTGTGTTGGATATCCCTAAGCTAGTTGGTTGAGCTAGACAACAACTTGGAGAGTTGGAAGATAAAGCTTTGCTTAACTTAGTTCATCTCTAAGGGATATTCTTGTGTAGTGTGTGTTGAAGAAAGATGATATCTTCATCGATTGGTCCTCGTGGATCGCTTGTCGGACCTATTGTCTCATCAATCCTTTGATTTGAGTGTGGGCTATCGTCAAATCAAATCAGTACCAACGATGCTCGTAATGTTGTCTTACTCGTGGTTGATCCCTCAGGCATACACCATTATATCTTTTGGTCTGACCAATGCTATCACCGTGTTCACATGATGGTGGAAGTCGAGTGATATGGAAATTCCAATGAGTTGATGTTGAGCCCATCACCAGCATCTTGTCTCCCCCATGATTCATGTGGAACATCAACCTAGTGTTGGAAACTTTATAAGCAATGTCTTCGTGTTCCGTTCATGAAGCCTATGCTTGGATGGAAGAAGTGACTTCCTCGAATTCATGTGCTTTAGGTGTAAGTTGCCGCCATGAATTTGAGAAAGGTTTGTTTTCCTTCCTCTAGAATCATCCCAAGTCAGTCATGCCTATGCAAAGTATTCTATGGTCTGATAGACTGATCATCTTCATTCCATATGCAATTCCTAGCACCCCAAGCCACTGATTGATTTGTTCAAGGAGAAGAAGTTCCTTCCTAAGAGCTAATCCGGACTTATGTAAGGACTTCGTTATCCGCAATGATGGTTTTTAATCAGAACTCGGTAGTGTCTTATCATAAGACTACTACGTGGCCATGCTTGTCTAGGACAACGTGTTCACATGTTTGTAGCAGAACCCGCTCATGTTTTGGAGCTCACTACCATAGTCCATCTCCCGAGAATCTCGCAACATCATCTCGTCGATTTGTGTTGCACCCTTCCTTTTCGCATACATGCCGAGTCCGAGTATCCTATTACCAATCGGATCTGAATCTCGTGCAGATATGATGGTTGGAACATTCCCAACAGCTTGCATTTTGTTCCCAGCTTGCACCCATTGTGCCAATTTCCATGGGCTGCCCCTCTCAAGAATTGATGTCTAGGATCATCCTCAAAAGTGGACTTACCATGGGTCCCATCCATTTCTGATGATAAGCAAAATCATCCATCGCGTTGTCTT
The DNA here is from genome assembly GCA_021605145.1 of Aegilops bicornis. Lineage (NCBI taxonomy): Eukaryota > Viridiplantae > Streptophyta > Magnoliopsida > Poales > Poaceae > Aegilops > Aegilops bicornis. Next base: position 98,030,792 of record CM038673.1, read on the forward strand.
CAACAAGGTAGTCCACATCATCCATTCTAGTCCGAGTATGTCATTCTTTCGAACTCTTTCAAATGATCGATTGTGATTGCCTTAGGCTGGTATAAAGAGTTCCAATGATCTATGGATCAAAAGTAATTCTTTTTGCCACTTAAGGGAACAACTCAACGAGTCACGTTTCCCAAGGTGCCCCGTTACGGAATCCTGGCAATTATTTCCTCGCCACCTTGACACCATCCACCATCTCTCTAAGCGTGGAATTGATGCCACCAAATCAAACCTCGTTGTTTGTTCTTCCATCCCTCTCAATGTGTTTTGTGTCTCAACTCGAGATGTTTCTACATCTCATTCCGTGAGTTGATCATGTTTACTTGATCTTCGTAAAGATCGAATCATGTAGAGCCTCCCTCTCTTTCCATTGTCGTGTTGGATGGAGTTCTCAAAGCAAGATGTCAATATCATAATGATGTTCGAATCAACGTTCTTATGAAGTGCAACTTGGATCGAGAAGATCGTGTTAGCCAGTGTCCCCTCTGTCTTCTTACCTCACGTCTTGAATCTCGGGACGAGATTCTTGTTTAGTGGGGTTGAGTTGTCATGACCTTAATTGGTTGTAATTAGTGGCATCTCGCATCCATGCATCATGTTTGTTTTCAAAGGAAATTTTGAAGTGGGGATGACCAAGCCCTAGCACTAAAGCAAATCAAATAGGTTCAACTAAAAATATTTTTCAGTGAATCCAAATGGCTTTAAGAAAACGTTCATCATTTCTGGAAAAATGTTATAAACCATAACCAGAGGTGTTGCACATTTTTCATGACATATTTGGTCACTGGATTCATTCATAAAGTATTTGCATTTGGGCATTTAATGCTAATAAATAGTTTAAATGTTCAAATAATCATAAACCAAAATGTTTGCTGTTTGTTATATTCCAAACAGTGGCATTGATTAGTTTCATGATTTTTGGGTTTGACCTAGTATTTTTAATAAAGCCAAACAGTTGCGGATAAATAGAAAACAGTAATATAATTAGAAAAAGAGAGAGAGAAGAGCCGACCTGGCCCACTTACCTGTAGCCGACCCAGCTTGACTAGCCCAGCCCACCTACCTCGCCGCTCGTCATCTTCCTCTGCCAGTAGGCAGAGGCGAGGCGTGGCGCGCGCCCGAGAGCCCCGGCCACCTCCTGCTTCCACCTCCTGCTGCCTCCCCGTCCCCATTCGAGCGCCATGGAGACGCCAAAGACACCCTGCATCTCTCCCTCTCTCCCCGGACTTCCCCGCCTCCTCTCGCTCTCTCCCGCGCCACACCCGAGCGAATTCTGCCGTCATTCCCACTGGCCGCGCCCACCGAGCCTCCCTCACCTATCTAGCCTATCCATAGGCTCCGCCTCATCACCACACGTCGAGAAGCCAACGACCACGACTGCGGGAGCCCTTCATCGCCGGCATCTTCGTCATCTTCGAGCTTCGACACCGATGACCGCCGCCTTCGATTTGCTTGCTCCAGCTCCTCACCGACCACGCCGTGCTTCTCCGCCGAATCGCGGTGAGCCGCTGACCCGTTCCCCTCTTCTCCCCATGTCGTTTGCCCACTCTAGCCGATGTTTCCGCCGGACCCGAGAACGCACCGCCGCAGAAAACTCGCCGCCTACCACCGCCGCAGCCCATCCCGGCATCCCCACGACCACCTCGACGCTACCAGACCGCGGCATTCCATAGAACCCATCCGCTGCGACCAGCCGTGGCGGAAACGGCCGGCCGGCGATCATCGCCTGTCGGGTCATCGCCGGGCGTAGCCACGCCCGACGCAGCACGGCCATTAGGGCTAATCCTACCGATTAGCCGCCTTCACCATCGACAAAGGACCTCATGGGTCAAATCCTGCCAACACGGGATTAACTCCCAGTTAGCAGTGAGTCAATGACATGTGGGACCGGTCGTCAGGTTTGACCCAGGTTGACTGCTGACGCAGTGCTGACCTCAATCTGACGCAATAATGATTTCTGGAATTATTTTAACTCAGGAAATTCCAGAAAATTAGCAAAACTTCTAAAATTCATAGAAATTCAACTGTAACCCCAAATGAGATAAATCATATATGAAAAATGATCAGAAAAATCCAATCTATCCATCTGTACCATTTTCATGCATGTTAGAACAACTTATAGCTGCTGTTTAGCACAAATCATATAAATGGCATTTAAACTCTCACATATGAAGTTTGAATTTGAACCTAGGGTTCAAACCAACTCCATTTAACATGTTGCTAGTTGCATTAGCTCAAAATACAGCATATTGGCATGTCATGGTCATGCATCATATTGTTGCATCACATTGATTGTGTTCTTTCTTGGTTGCCGGTAATTGTCCCCTCTCGGTAGACGCTGTTCCGACGATGAGTTCGATGACACCGATGAAGACTCATTGTTATCTTCAGAAGTGCCAGGCAAGCAAAACCCCCTTGTTCATTCCGATACAACCCCACTCTCTCGCTCCTGCTCTCTTTTACTGCATTAGGACAACAACGATTCATACATTTGCTTGCGGTAGCTGAACCCCTTTATCCTCTGCATGACCTGTCATTCCACAGTAAATAGATGAAACCCACTAGCATGAGTAGGAGTTGTTTGAGCCTTGATGTGCCTACTCATTCATGCTTGTTTGTCATGCCTGCTACTGCTTAGAGTTGAGTCGGGTCTGATTCATCGGGAATGAATTGGAATGGTGATGAACATGTCCTATTGTGTGTGAGCTAAGTGTGTGAACACGATTTGGTAAAGGTAGCGGTGAGAGGCCATGTAGGAGTACATGGTGGGTTGTCTCATTGTAGTCGTCCTCAGGAACTGAGTTCTGTGTTTCTGATCCATGAAACAGCATTACCACGCATTGGGCCCGAAACCAATGGACCCTCTCGGCTTCTTAACCACCCTTGTTCTCTGTCCAGGAGTTGCAACTAGTTTCTGGTGTTTGTAGGATATGTGTTGGAGGCTGTGTGTAGCGCTGACCCTAGGGGTGGGCTATGATGCGGTAGATACACCATGGCTCGGTGTACCCAATGCCCGTTTGGTATCTCGGGAACCCTGCACACATCGTTCGGGGCCGTTAGTGGAAACCTCGGCCGGACTCCCTACGGATGGAACCCGAATAGGCGATAAACCTGGACTAGGGACTTGAGTGTTTAGGTAGGCCGTGGCCGACAGCCACGCGGCTTCCGCTTGAAGGTTGCCGAGTACATGTCGTGTAAACGGCGGTAAGTGGTGAGAGCGTGTGTGAAGAAGTACACCCCTACAGGGTTAATGTGATCTATTCGAATAGCCGTGTCCGCGGTAAAGGACTTGTGGGTTGCCTATATCAGTTCATAGACAAGTGAAAGTGGATACTCTAAAATGCGCAAGATAAGCGTGAGTGCTATGGATGGCGTTCTCGTAGGGAGACGGGAGCGGGTCCATAGTGGTGTATTGATATGGTGAATATGTGGACTCGTGTGCGCCACCTCAAAAGATTTACTTGTAGTCGTAGTTCAGGATAGCCACCGAGTCAAAGCTGGCTTGCTGCAGTCAAACTCCACCACCCCCTTTGTTGATAATGATGAATATGTAGATAGTTCTGATGTAAGTCTTGTTGAGTACGTTTGTACACACGTTTGCTTATTTTATGTTTTGCAGAGAGACGTCAGTCTCGCTTGTAGTTCCGCTTGGACTTCGACGTTTAGCTTGTTACCTCAGCTACGATCTTGTGTCCTCGGCAGGATTTGGCAGATAGTCAGGCTTCTCAGCCTTTTTCATTTATAGTTGTCTGTACTCAGACATGTTTAGCTTCCGCTTGTGCTTTGACTTGTATGCTCTTAGTGTTGGGTCATGAGACCCATGGTTGTAATATCTCGCTCCTCGGAGCCTAATGAATAAATATTTGAGTCGTAGAGTTATGTTGTGATGCCATGTTGTATTTGCACATATTGAGCATATTGTGTGTACGTTTGAAATTCTTGGTATGTGTGGGATCCGACAATCTAGTTGTTTATCCTTGGCAGCCTCTCATATGGGGAAATGTAGTCTAGTGCTTGCTGAGCGATAGTAGTCCGCTACAGCCCGGTTCACCGGAGTCCTGCTAGCCCAACACTACTGCTTTGGACACTTGATCGGCCGGCATGTGTTTCACTTCGTTCGTGGTTTGTCCTTCGGGAAATGTCACGCGGTGACATCCGAGTCCCGCTTAGCCTGCTACAGCCCGGGTTACCGGAGTCCTGTTAGCCCAAAGTCTTACAGCCTGATTCATACGTTGATGACCGACATGCTTGATGTGATTCATGTATGCCTGTCCCCATGGGTTAGTGCCGCTTTGGGTTCATGACTAGCCATGTCGGCCCGGTTCTTCATCATATGGATGCTAGCGACACTATCATATACGTGAGCCAAAAGGCTAAACGGTCCCGGGCCATGGTAAGGCGACACCCGTGGGAATACCGTGCGTGAGGCCGCAAAGTGATATGAGGTGTTACCGGCTAGATCGATGTGACTTGGAATCGGGGTCCTGACAGCGTAGTTGTCACAGCCCCAGAATTGGATGTAATTAGTGGCATCTGCATCCATGCATCATGTTTGTTTTCAAAGGAAATTTTGAAGTGGGGATGACCAAGCCCTAGCACTAAAGCAAATCAAATAGGTTCAACTAAAAATATTTTTCAGTGAATCCAAATGGCTTTAAGAAAATGTTCATCATTTCTGGAAAAATGTTATAAACCATAACTAGAGGTGTTGCACATTTTTCATGACATATTTGGTCACTGGATTAATTCATAAAGTATTTGCATTTGGGCATTTAATGCTAATAAATAGTTTGAATGTTCAAATAATCATAAACCAAAATGTTTGCTGTTTGTTATATTCCAAACAGTGGCATTGGTTAGTTTCATGATTTTTGGGTTTGACCTAGTATTTTTAATAAAGCCAAACAGTTGCAGATAAATAGAAAATAGTAACATAATTAGAAAAAGAGAGAGAGGAGCCGACCTGGCCCACTTACTGTGTAGCCGACCCAGCCTTGACCAGCCCAGCCCACCTACCTCGGGCCATTGCCTTCCTCTCGCCAAGAGGGCAGAGGCGAGGCGTGGGCGCTACTCGAGAGCCCCGGCCACCTCCTCGCTTCCACCTCCCGCTGCCTCCCGTCCCCATTCGAGCGCCATGGAGACGCCAAAGACTTCGTGATCTCTCCCTCTCTCCCCGGACTTCCTCGCCTCCCTCTCGCTTCTCTCCGCCACACCCGAGCGAATTCTGCCGCCGCCATCCATCGCTGCCGCGCCCACCGAGCCTCCTCACCTATCTAGCTCTGTCCATAGGCTCACCTCATCACCACATCGCCGACAAGTTAACGGCCACGATCAAGGGAGCCCTTCGTCGCCGCATCTTCGTCATCTTCGAAGCTTCGCACCGATGACCGCCGCCGATCTGCTTGCTCCAGCTCCTCACCGACCACGCCATGCTTCTCCGCTGAATCGCGATGAGCCGCTGACCTGCTCCCTCTTCTCCCCATGTCGCTTGCCCACTCTAGCCGATGTTTCCGCCGGACCCGAGAACGCACCGCCGCAAAGCTCGCCGCCACCGCCGCAGCCCATCCCCGCATCCCTAAGACCACCTCGACGCTGGCCAAGATCGCGGGCATTCCATAGAACCCATCCGCGCGACCAGCCGTGGCCGGAAATGGCCGGCCGACGATCGTCGACGTGTCGGGTCATCGCCGGCGTAGCCACGCCGACGTGGCACGACCATTAGGGGCTAATCCTACTGATTAGCCACCCTTCAGCCACTGACAGTGGGCCCTGCAGTGGGTCAAATCCCAGTCAACACGGGATTAACTCCCAGTTAGCAGTGAGTCAATGACATGTGGGACCGGTCGTCAGGTTTGACCCAGGTTGACTGCCGATGCAGTGCTGACCTGAATCTGACGCAATAATGATTTCTGGAATTACAAAGGAAATTTTGAAGTGGGGATGACCAAGCCCTAGCACTAAAAGCAAATCAAATAGGTTCAACTAAAAATATTTTTAGTTGAACCTATTTGATTTGCTTTAGTGCTAGGGCTTGGTCATCCCCACTTCAAAATTTCCTTTGAAAACAAACATGATGCATGGATGCAGATGCCACTAATTACAACCAATTCTGGGGCTGTGACACAAGTAGTACTGAATAGTATCAGAGTTCAATCTAAAGGGGAGCCAGGCCACTCCAGGATGCCGCCCAGCTCAAGTCATGGGTCATGGGGCATTGTGCGGATGGGTCATGGAGGCTGCCAACATGCTGATTATGCAGTTCGCGTTGTCGCCGCGGCGACGGAGAGGTCCTGCAGGCCGAGGCCACCCACGCCATGTCCGGCCACTCACCTTCCTCATCCGCCACATACCGCAGGTGGGCGCCCACGTCGACCGCGGCAGCTTCTTCTGCCTCCTCTTCAGCAGCGGCAGCCAAAACTCCACTTTCCTGGTCGAGGCCATCGGCAGGGGCAAGGATGTCGTGCTGCTCTCCTTCGGCGGCTGTGACATGGCCATCGCCGCGCACACCCAGGACATCGAGGATGCTGAGGAGGAGGCGATGGTCGTCGTTATTGTGGTGCAGGGTCCCGAGGAAGCCGTGGCCACGGTGGAGGTGGCGGAGGATGTCGTCGGCGAGAGGGAGCGGTTGTGGACATGAGAGGGGTTCTTTTAGGGTCGCGATAACTACCACACGTGTGGCATGGATGCGAACCCGCCCACACGCCTCGTGTGGCATGAACAGGAACCCGCCCGCACGACCGCGTCCGGGGGCGCAATTGCACAACCCGCACGTCCGGTGGGTGGCAACCCCGCCCGCACTGCCCCGTCCGGGCCAGACGACCCGCTGCCCGCACGACCCAGCCATTCCCGGCCTCCGATCCATCCCCTCTCCCGTCTGCCGCCATCGTCCCCCACCTCTCGAACCCCGACCTCCGTCGTCGGCCATCTCTAGTTGCCATGGCAACCAGGGCAGATCCATAGGGCACTCCCACCGCAAACCACACCCCAACCCTCCCCACCCCCAGCCCCCCACTCCAACCCAGCCCTCCAGAGACGATCAGCTAAAACCAGGTGAAATCTCCCGATCTCATCCTTCTCATCCTTAAGGCTGAAAATCTCCCGATCTTGTACTGGGTCCATGCTATAGGGATAGAACACTGCATGGTTCAGTGTATATTCGCAATTGCCAGGCAGAATACACCAGATCTGCCATGTACTACATTTGAGATTAACTTAAGTTCCTAGTTTATTGACGCAAGTAGTTGGGTATGAAATGGATGAGTAGGAATCCCGAAAAAAAGGAGAGGAAGGACAATTTTGGAATGAAGGGGGTGGGAAAAATTAATTGCCACTTGTGTATAACGACAGTTGCCACCTTTCGTTGTCAGTAACTGCCACCTATTTGACCTGTTGCTTGCCATCCCTATCTTCTATGTGCAAGCAGCAGAAGTATACAATTCTTGTCGATTGTTGATGCGTTCTTGTTCGTGCAGCGATTGAGAACGCATTGGAAAGAAGCGAGACATGGAAAGAATGAATCACGAAGATGGCGCTGATACTTGGGGTTCTCAAAGGCCAGAAACGCCCCCTTGGGATGCATCAGTACTGATCAACTCATCTCTGCAGGGCCGCTTTCGCCACTACTAGAACAAAGGCGCAGCGTTGGTATGATGCGTGATAACAAAAGAAGAGAACAGTTGCCATCTTCGCAACGATGAAGATGACATTCTACTTATGTCGTACACTGTCATTTTTTTGCAGGTTCTTATGACCAAAACACTCTTAGGGGGCCCCCGTGGCAAGTTCAGTCGCAAGGCGCTAACACTGACAAATGTACGGGCAGCCAACTTCAACTAGCTAATATGGCTAATCAAGGTAGCATAAACGAAAACAGAGCACATACTGGTGTGGACATGAAAAATGAACATGCAAAAACAATGGCAAAATGACTCACGAGTTATCACGGGTGAAAATGCAGAGCCTTCATGCAGCACGTGGCATCAGGCAGCACCCACATACCTGCCATCGACGTCATACACAAGCGAGTCCATAAAAAAGTGAAGTTGCGGATGCGCACTTAGCAGAAGGAGCATAGTTGACAACTGCAATTGCCATGACTGGACATCAACAATTGCCATGTGTAAAAAACTGCAGTTGTCATCCCTGGACAACTGTTGTTGCCATCCCTGGACAGCTGCAGTTGCCATGGAGGAACAACTGCAGTTGCCATGCAAGTGCAACTACAGTTGCCATGCCATGACAACTGCAGTTGCCATGAAGGAACAACAGTAGTTTTGCCACACCGGTGCAACTACAGTTGCCATGCCAGGAAAACTGCAGTTGCCATGTCAGGGGCAATTGCAGTTGCCGTGCTAGCACAAACTGCATTTGCCATGGATTGACCAACCACTACTATGCTTACAGGTTATTACGGTGGTGGTAACCCGGCAAACGTCTCGTGGCAAGCTTCAAAAATTGCAGGTGGAGCACGTCATTTTGGTGTCACAGACCACACAAGATGGTCACATGCAGCACAACAAGGTAAGGAAAAAAACGGAACCACAAAACAACACTACATTTGTTTATCTGGCAAAAAAAACGCACGTGCCGAAAAAAAGAACTGAGGCAGTGATGGTGGACAAAAACCAAGCATAAAACGCTGACAAGTGGTTGCGTGCAAATGAGTCATGTATTGTCTTTGAAAAATTGCCAACTGCTAAAAGCATGTGTGCATCACTAATGGTTGAACGCATTTCGCCTAGTGAGATCAATCTTATAATGCAGTAGTTTTGTTGCTAGAACACAGTGGTTGCCATTTGTTGGTAGCAGTGTTTGCCATGTATGCAGGACTGCAGCTGCCATGCATATAGAACCCAAGTTTTTGTACTAAAATAAAGGAGCTTGTTGTCGTGCATTGGCAAACAATAGTTGCCATGTTTGTTGAACCGTAGCTGCCATGACTGGACTGCTACAGTTGCCATACATGTCCACGCACAGACTCATGGCTTGCTGTTTGAAATGATGTCATGCCAAATCACTCGAATTTGATGTGATCCATTGCGATAAACATGTTATTCAAACAAAAATCTTACTCTCGTACCTATTTTTTCTATTACAGGGCCTACAACTACAATGAACAGCGGCGCGGGGACATCTACTGCGGGGAGCTCTGAGCGCACGGAAGACGCGTTCCACCAGCCAGCAGACAATCATGCCGCAAACAATTTCGAGTCAGAGTCGGAAATGGCAATCATTCCAGCAATGCCGACAAGCACCCCTTTGAACACAAGCACTGGCAACACTCAAGTAGATGGAACTGCCGCCGATACTGAAGTGAATGATGAAACTGACGACGACGCACAAGGGGATGAAGATGGTGGGCAATCAGAGATCGTGGCACCTCAGCCACCGTACGTTGGGCAGAGATTTGAATCATTCGAAGAAGCAAAGGAATTCTACTAGACATATGCAAAGTTCCATGGATTTGCGGTCAACACCGAATACCATAGGAAAATTAAGAAATCTAACGAGTACAGCAGAGGTGAGATGTCACGCCCAAGATGCGACCCTATCCTAAAGGAAGTCGAAGGTCCCACCAAGGATAGAAGCGCATCTTGAAGACGCTTTTGCAAGGTGGATATCATTACATCAACATTACATAATAGTGGAGATACATACAAGGCATACAAATGCCGCAAGAATACATCAACATCATACATGAGAACAACATCCGACTACGGATGGAACATAAACAGAAACTCAAACAACATCCACCCTGCTAGCCCAGGCTGCCGACCTGGAACCTATCCCCCGATCAAAGAAGAAGCAGAAGAAGAACTCCAAATCAAGCAAGCATCGCTCTCGCATCATGATCATCGCATAACCTGTACCTGCAACTGGTGGTGTAGTAATCTGTGAGCCACGAGAACTCAGCAATCCCATTACCATGGGTATCAAGACTAGCAAAGCTTAAAGGGTAAATAAGGGGTAAAGTGGTGGGGTCGCAGCAGCGGCTAAGCAATGTATGGTGGCTAACTTACACAAATAAGAGCGAGAAGAGAAGCAAAGCAAGCGGTCGTCAACTAGTAATGATCAAGAAGTGATCCTGAACTCCTACTTACGTCAGACATAACCCAGAAACCGTGTTCTCCTCTCGATCAACCCCGAAAAGAGACACTCACGATTACGCACACGATTGGTGTATTTTACAAGAGTTTTACTTGAAGTTTACTACAACCGGATATCAACAAATTCCCATCTGCCACATAACCGCGGGCACGACTTTCGAAAGTTCAAAACCTACAGGGGTGTCCCAACTTAGCCCATGATAAACTCTCGCGATCAATGAAGGATATTCCTTCTCCCGGGAAGACCCGACCAGACTCGGAATCCCGATTTACAAGACATTTCGACAATGGTAAAACAAGACCAGCAAGACCGCCCGATGTGCCGACAATCCCGATAGGAGTTGCACATATCTCGTTCTCAGGGCAACACCGGATGAGACAGGCTACGAGTAAAACCAAGCCTCGAGTTTCCCAGGGTGGTTCAAGAAAGGGCTCGGTTCGAACCAAAGACTTAGAGAAGCACCGCCCGGGGGGCTAAATAAAGATGACCCTCGAGAGCGCGACTCCTGTGGGAAAAGTAGGTGGTGGTGAGGCAAATGGTAAAACCAAGGTTGGGCCTTGGAGGAGTTTTATTCAAAGCGAACTGTCAAGGGGGTCCCATAAATCACCCAACCGCGTTAGGGACGCAAAATCCGGGAACATAATACCGATATGACGGAAACTAGGGCGGCAAGAGTGGAACAAAACACTGCATAAGGCCAAGCCTTCCACCCTTTACCAAGTATATAGATGCGTTAATAATATAAGAGATATTGTGATATCCCAACATAAACATAATCCAACATGGAGCAATCTTCATCTTCACCGCAACTAGCAACGCTATAAGAGGGGCTGAGCAAAAGCGGTAACATAGCCAAACAACGGTTTGCTAGGAAGGGGGACAAGGGTTAGAGGTTCATGGCAATTTGGGAGGCTTGAGCAACAAGTGGTAGGTAACGGAGCATAGCGATAGAACGAAGCAACTAGCATAGCAATGATAGTAATGAGATCCAAGGTGATGGTCATCTTTCCTGAAATCCCGCTAGGAAGAAGAACGAGTCCATGAAGAAGACGAACGGGAGTAGTCAAACGAATCCTCACAATCGCAACATTACCGAAACTAAGAAGCAACACCGAAAAGAAAACAAACAACATGGTAAATGCACAAGCATAAACATGGCATGATGCACAATCAAGTATGATGCATGTCCGGTTTAATGAGGCATGGCATGACAAAGTGCAACAAACAATGCTACAAGTTAAGTGGAGCTCAATATGCAACGAGTTGCATATTGACAAAACACCACATTGACATATTTAGTTTAATCTCGTTTAAGCTACCAAACAATATTAAATGTTGGTAAACATGGCAAGAGGTGAGGCACAAGTAAACTAACTATTTAGGCAAATTTAAATGAGGCTGGAACAACAAACAACAATTCCGGAAAATCCCCATGTGCATATTTTAGATTCGGTACTGTTCTGCTCTAAAACATATTTTAATGTTGTTAAACAGGAAAATAAAGTGCACCATGATAAACTAGGCATTTTTCCACCCCATTTACATATAAAGTTTATTTAAAACCGAGCTACGGTTATTTAGTTATGAAATAAATCATTTCAACATGGCATTTGAGCAAATTTAAACAAACAACATTTTAAACATTTTAAACCTGGATGAAAGTGGCATAAAGTGAAACTAGATGAAATTCTAAGCATTTTACATATATAAATCATTTTAATCCGATGCATGGTTTGTGAGCTATTAAATGCATGAACAACAAGGGGCAATCTGTAAATATGCAGTTTCTCTGGAAATTAGACAAATTCGCAGAACGAGAAAAAAACTGTAACAGGGCCGAATCTGGCTGGGCCAACAGAGAGGAGGGTCTGGGGGCTTCTCACCCAGTGGGCTTCGGCCCGGTGGAGTAAGCAGATACAGGCGAAGCCGGACTGACCGAGGCCAAGAAAGCGACCCACGTATGCGCGGGCGCAATAACGCGCTGGATGAGCGAAGTTGCTGCTCGCTTCAAGAAATGTAAGCAGCAGAAGCATGGCAATGGAGACGGCAGGGGCCCTGGCGACGGGGTCGGCGGGAACCGGACGGAACGGGCGGATCGAGGCGGAGTCCCGGCAGGGCGGAACGGATCCACAAGGGCTCGGGCGAGGGGGTCAACGGGGCATGCGGGCGCTGCTCCTGGCGGCGCGCCATGGCTCCTGTGAAGGTTCAGAGAGAGGGAGAGAACTGCGTGAGAGGGAGAAAAACAGAGAGAGGAAGGAGAAATAAGGGGAGGCGGCGAGGGGGAACTGGGCGGCGAAGAACGGATCCAGTGTAAGCGAGGATCTTCGGTGAGGCAGGGACTTGGCGCGGGCTCGGCGGGAACCATGCAGAGGCATCTCCTCAACGCTGTAGGCTGGGCGCAGAAAGGTGCAAGGCGGCGGCGAGGCATGAAGCAGGGCGGGGCACGACGCTGGTGACCTGCTGGTGGGTCTCCGGCGACGAGCTGCCGGTGGTGACGCGAGGTGGTTGAGTATGCCGGCGTTGGGGAGGAGCTCGAAGGTCGTCCATGGCGTCAGGTGCTCTCCTGATCGTTCCTGGTACAGAGACGGAGAGGGAGTGAGAGAGAGGACGAGAAGGAAACGGGAAGGAGGAAGTGTAGGGGCGACGGGGATGGCCTGGTTGCGGTGGTCTCCACGGCTGACGGCTCTCCGGCGAGTCGAGCGGGGTCGAGGGCGACGAGGTCGAGGTCCGGAGCAGGGCGCCGAGGTGCGCTGCTGATGACCAGCGCGGAGGAGCATGGCCGGCGCGACGGGGCTGCGAGCTGGCAAGAGAGGTTACGTGGTCACGGTCAAGAGGAAAGCGAAAACCCGATTGGTCTCGGAATGGTCAATGAAGGCAAGGGGGGACGCGGCAACTACGAACGGGTGCAAGTTTTATGAAAACATGCAGATGCAATGCACATGATGCAATGAGATGAGATGCACGCCATGAACACAATGCAAAACAACAGACAAAACCCAACCACGGAGGAAAAATATCATATCACATCTCCGGAAAAAGGCAAGAGTTGGAGTTACTAATATGGAAAGTTGTATCCGGGGCGTTAAAACACTCCACCACTACGAGTGGATCTCGTCCCGAGATCTAGGATGGCACTGGAGGGAAAAGAAAGAGGAAGATAAGAGGTAAAACTAAGTTGCTTCTTCGACGAACGAGTGAAACCATGAACCTTGAGATGTTGAGCAAAATGAAAAAAGAAAAAACAACGAAGATGAGCAAAATTGAAAACACTCCGTTAGAAAAGAGGAACAAGGGATACGACGAGAACCAAGAGGTTTAGTGATAAGATAGATATTGAAACCACTCCGGTTAAAACTAGATAGAGAAGGAATAAGATTGATATAGTTTGGGCAGCACTCCGACTGCAAGAAAGAAGGAAAACTTGATAAGATGAAAAGAACTTAAAGAGATGACACAACACTCTGTTAAATGGATAAGCATGAAAAGAATATGATCTTGGCAAAACGAGATGATGGGTGAAGAGAGCAACATCACAATGCCTCCGGAAGAAAGAATAGAAGATAGATCATTGGAATAATAGAATGGAGAAGAAAATGCCAACTTCTGCCACAAATGAGCTTGGAAAGCACCCTTCCAAGAAGGTTACAACGGGGTTGTTGGAAAACCCACAACGAATCGAATAAGCTTGTAGTGGGCTTATGGAAAGCATCTCGAGACTATGAGGTGACAACCGACCACTAATGGAAACCATTGATTTGATTGAGAGTACCAAAAAGATGAAAAACTTCTTCACCGAGATGAGAAGGAGAAAAATTGGATCATAGGTACGCACCGCAAATAGCAACATTCCTTAGGGAAGGCTTTAGGTGAAATATGACACAAGATAACTCCAACAAAGGGATTGATGGATTTAAAATACTTCATTCTTGACAATATATGAATCATGAAACATGAAAGAAATTGTCAAGAGTGACATAACACCACCTCAAAAGATAAGGTAGAAGGAATTGCACTTTGGAATGCAAGATGAAGAATACTTGAGCTCCTCAAAGCAAAACATGTGTTGGGCACCATGTTTAATTTGAAGTATGGCTTGACGGATCATAACTTCGAGAGAAATCTTGGAGAACAATTGAAGAATGAAAAGAATCCTTGACGAACCACCATGTAGAGCCTCCATGAAGAACTCCGGTAATAAAAGGATGATAAAAAGAAGGAGAAGTTGAAGACACAAGGAGAAACCTTGCAATGATTTAGATGGAGCTTTGCGATTATATAACCGATAGAACTTGGAACTCTGGAAAAGAAAAGATGAAGCATCTCGAACCGAGAAATGTGACATGATGAATAACTCTGGAAAGAAGAAACTAGATCACTTGGATGAAACAATAATAAGAATTACGTTATGCGTATCCTTCACCAATTTAAATGATGATAAGCAACGGATTTGGCACACTACTTATTCTTCTTGAGGGATTAAGGATAGAGATAGTGCAAACTTGAGAAGGTATTGATGGAACCACCGGTGGGATTTGGAAACAACGAATGAATGAGTGAATTGATACGATAACGAAGGAAGAGAAATATTGAACGAACCACCGTAAGAATTGAAAATGAAATTAGCAAAGGCACAAATCACCAAGAAGAATGGGAAAATGAATGAAGATACTTGAGGGGATTTAGATACATGAGAACGAAGAGATCATGAACTGATTAGAGGGTATTTCAACGATGCACCGGTAAGATTTGGAGAATGATAGCTACGCGCCGAGAATGAAGAATTATGACATGATGGCCTTCGGAGGAAAGAAACGGAAACAACTCATGACATGCCTCGGATGGGTGAAAAGAATTCTCACAATCGAAAACAATTATGAGAGGATGGCATCAAACTTGAACCATGAATCTTGAAGATAATGGAGCAAGATTTAAGAGAAACTCTTCTTCGGTCTTCAAATGTTGAGAATGACGATGAGAAACATCACCATGAATTGTTGAGACACTCCGGGATGAAAATTAGAAAGGTTGAACCAACGATGAAGATAATTTGGAAGATCTTGGAGAAAGACATTTGACTGATGATAACTCATTCTTACGTCAAACTTTGAAAAGAATTTTAGAAGCTCCGGGAGAATTAGAAGAGTCAGGTAAGATCCTGGGAAAAGACCTGTGGGTTAGGGCCCACTCAAAAGAAACATCGTTGAACGATTGCTTGAAATAAAGATTGTAACGGTAGAATTAAATGGCTTGAATGAGATAACAACCTCAAAATAACTTGAACGGATCTGGAATGAAAAGACGAGCCTTCTGAGATATCTTCAACACTCCAGAACAAATGAATAGCGAGAAGTGAATGATTAAGAGATGCATCAGCAAGATAAAGCATTAGAAACGAGGAAAATAATATGATGAATATCGAAAGCTTGAGTTAAATCCACCGGAAAAGAATACGAGAATGATGAATGATGAACTTGGAGCTGTTGAGCATCTTCATGAGGGATCACTGGATCAGAACATTGATTGAAAAGAGTGAAGAGACTTCACATGAATAAATGGATACTTGATTAAAATATATAAATCCTTGCAGAAAAGGGTGGGAGGGCGGGAAAACAAAGACAACTTGGGACGGATGAAACAAACACCGTTGATAAAACTTAGAATTGATCTCACAAATATTGAAATGATCGGATCCACTTGAAGAGAAGCATGCCGGTTGGGAAAAGAATTGACATGACGACCTCGATGATCAAGAAGGATTAGTATTCACATAGCAATATGAGAACACCGTTTAGGAAAAGTATGGATTCAACATTTTACTTTGAAGCAACTTGAATACCACAAATAAAACAAAACAAAGGATTTGGCTTAGGAAATAAGCCGGAAACAAACATATGATAGAGATTTACCCAATCCTATATCATGCATCTGTCGAAAAGATATTCTAGGAGCTACTTGAATTCCCACCTATAAACTCCTGAAACTTTCTGGTTATGCAATCTGATGTTGGGGATACAGGGGACACAAAATATATCACCCAAACTAACAATACCTTGATCCAGCTGTATCCATCCTTCAACACATAACCAAGAGAACTCTGGAAATCGTGTACCTCAACCTTCGAAAAGCATCCATTATACAAGCTATGGCAATACTCCCGAATCTCCCCAGTACTGGGTGGCGTCGAGGTTATCTCACCAACAACTGCATAAAAGAGATTTTCGATGTCTGTAAAACTCAGGTATTCCAGAACTGCAACGATAAAATTGTGACGACAACACCTCGGAGCTCAACTCCCGGGACACCGCCACAACCCCTAAATGTCGAGGCACCAAGAACAATGTTCTCGCACAAGAATATCGAGCGATCCCAAGATACCCGCGTGATCCTAAAAAAATTCATGAAATTTGAGGAGAGGAAAGACAAAACATCTACGTCAGGAGGCCTCACCAGAGCGACGAAGGGACTGAGGAGTAAAAAGAATCCTACTCTCCGATATATATAATCCTAAAACTCAAAATAGTTTTCTTCTAGACTCAACAACGGTCAACAATCAAGGGGGCTCCTATGGTCGGTCGAGGCTCTGATACCAACTTGTCACGCCCAAGATGCGACCCTATCCTAAAGGAACTCGAAGGTCCCACCAAGGATAGAAGCGCATCTTGAAGACGCTTTTGCAAGGTGGATATCATTACATCAACATTACATAATAGTGGGGATACATACAAGGCATACAAATGCCGAAAGAATACATCAACATCATACATGAGAACAACATCCGACTACGGATGGAACATAAACAGAAACTCAAACAACATCCACCCTGCTAGCCCAGGCTGCCGACCTAGAACCTATCCCCCGATCAAAGAAGAAGCAGAAGAAGAACTCCAAATCAAGCAAACATCGCTCTCGCATCATGATCATCGCATAACCTGTACCTGCAACTGGTGGTGTAGTAATCTGTGAGCCACGAGGACTCAGCAATCCCATTACAATGGGTATCAAGACTAGCAAAGCTTAAAGGGTAAATAAGGGGTAAAGTGGTGGGGTTGCAGCAGCGGCTAAGCAATGTATGGTGGCTAACTTACACAAATAAGAGCGAGAAGAGAAGCAAAGCAAGCGGCCGTGAACTAGTAATGATCAAGAAGTGATCCTGAACTCCTAGTTACGTCAGACATAACCCAGAAACCGTGTTCTCCTCTCGATCAACCCCGAAAAGAGACACTCACGGTTACACACACGATTGGTGTATTTTAGAAGAGTTTTACTTGAAGTTTACTACAACCGGATATCAACAAATTCCCATCTGCCACAGGCTCAGTTCAAGAAGCATGTGGCAAAGCTCAGCGTGCAAGATGTCAAAAACTTCAAGACCATGCTGCACGAGCTCAAAGAAGCCTTTCACAAGAAGCGTGATGAAGCTAAAGGCTCTCGTGAGCGCATGAAGAGCTTGGCTGACAAGTGTGTACTAGCCTACAATGAGGCTGAGAAGCGCAAGGCTCTTGGCCATCCTGGTATTGACCCCAGAATGGCTGCAAAGAAGAAGAAGCCACCAACTGATCAAGCTGCACCGTCAAGGCAAGAACAACCTCGCATAGTCTTCCCAAGCAGCATGACTGGCTCGAAGCCAAAGGTTAGATCAACCGCTTCTGAACAGAAGAAGACGAGGGCTGCCGAGGCTGAAGCCAGAAAAAGGAAAAATCCTGAAGCCTCTGATGTTGCTCCCTCCAAGAAGAAGCGCAAAACCAAGAAGAATCGGGCTGCTTCCACAGAGCCCTTAGTTGTTGAACCTATCTCAGTGGTTCGACCTGCATCTAAACACCAAGAACGACGAATGATAGTTCATGAACCTGCTTCCACAGAGGCTCCTGAAGCTGAAGACATTCCAGCAGGTGATCCCATCACTGCTGAAGACATTGATCACCATGACAATGTTGAAGATGATGACGTTCTTCCTCAAATCAAACACAACCTGGTATCATCGCCTGTTCCCCTGAACAGAGAACTCATCAGCATTGGTCGTCCTCTGATGCCAATTGCTCAGGATGCATCATGGGCTGATCACCCACAACAACAAGACTCCCCGCATACTCCCCAACAACAACAAGTCACACCACCTGTCCAAGAAGAAGAGGAAGACCTTGAGGCCCAGCCAACTCCATCTCCAAAGGCGCCGCCAAAGATTCCGCAGCTTCGCAGGACCAAGGCCACAAGTCCCTCTTCCGAAGGCGTTCGAAGGAGAAGTGCACCACCAATCTGTTGCACGTCAAGTGTTTCCAGAAGCCACTCCAACTGTGAATGTCTCCGAGTCTGAAGCCAAAGCTGCTGAAGACAATCCGGCTGCATCAGCCAATGAGAACCCAGTACAAGAACGTGTCCCTACTCCCCCCATTGCAGAAGAAGTTGTTCCTGAAGTGAACGTGACAGTGCCCAACCCTCCAGCTCATCAAGTGGAGGTTCAAAATCTTAAGGCTGCCACCACCAACACAAATGAAGCCAATGACGTAGTCATGGCTGAAGCCAATGTGGAGCCTGCACCAACCAATGTGCCCGAAGCCAATGATACAACTGCTCCTGAAGCCCCTGTTGTGCAACACAGAAGCCCCTGTTGTGCAACTGAAGCCCTCACAGTAACTCGAAGCCCTTGTTGTTGCCTATGCTCTGTTCCGCCACCAAGGCCCTACACAATTGAGCAAGCCTACAACTATGGTCGGTTAGTCACCGCCGATGGTTCGCTCGTCCCTCCGCCTCATGCCTCTGGTCCTCGCTTGAATATCATGTTGGGCATAGGCCTCGGTCCGTAAACCAAAGCCAAGACTGCCAAGGTTCCTGTGCATCGCCACCTCTTCGTGGTCCTTCAATGCAAATGGCTTCAAAGCCCACAACACTTTCTTTGACAGAGCAAAGAACCCCTACTCAAGGCCAAGAATCTCATCAGATCGTTTCTGGAGCTATCAACAGCGAAGCTATTACTCCTGCGTTCTGTATGATCAAAGGCGCATTTTCCCTCATATGTGCCTCGACACTGAAGCTATTGCAGGACTGCCATGCTTAGAAGAAGCACTTGACTGCTTTCGTGATGCAGGTCTGCTCAGCTTTGTGACAGACAAAGAACATTGGAATGAGGAACTTTTGCTTCAATTCTATACTACCCTCCACATTCGCGGCTACTATAGAGATACGAAGACATGCGTTCTTGAGTGGATGACCGGAAATGTTCATCATGAAGCCAAAGCTCTTGACGTCATTGATCTTACAGGCCTACCCACTCCCGGAGAGCTATTCGAACCTAATTGTCAACTCCACCACAATGCACTGCAGAGCATCTTCCACAAGCCAGAGCCCAACATGAGTGAGATGTTGAGCATGATGAAGCCTTTGCCACCTGACGCTGAATACCCAACGGAGTTCTTTGTTGATGACCTTGAGTATCTGCCTCGCACAATATATCACATCATCAGGCAAACTCTATGGCCTATCAAAGGGCATTCGTCATCTGCAAAACTTGAAGGAGCCATGAAGACATTGGTCTTTTACATCCTCAATGGCATCAGCTTGAATAGACAAGAATTCTTCATCCGGCAACTAGCTGCACCTGGTTCTGATCTTTTTGGCCTGAAATTCTATGCTCCATGGGTCATGCGCCTCATCAAGCTACACTCTGCTGTCAACTATCAGCCCTCTGCTCGCAATCATCTGATCTTTCTACCCGAGGTTGATATGTCAGTTGAAGCCATATACCCTGAGCCTGCCAAAACGCCACTTTGTCTTCAAAATGCAGATCACCATAGCTTCTCTCAACCCAAGGAAGGCATCCAAGCAGTATCTCGTGTCTATCCAATGGCTGGAAACACTTGTATGCCTCACCGTGCGCAAACTGAAGCTATTGAGAGCACAATAGCCCAAAGGCCTCGGAAGCGCTCTCGTGTCCTCAATGACCGAGAACTTCTTGTGGCACTGCATCAGAAACAAGATAAGCATCACTATTGGCTCAAGCGACAGATGCAAAGCCTCTTGGTGGACGTCAATCGCATTCGAAATCTTGCCACCAAGAATGCTTTTGTCACTCACGAGACCTGTTGTCGATCATGGAAGAGTTTGACACTGCTCAGTGCTGAAGCAGATCTTCAAGACGATGGCTTCATGGAAAGATTCCAGTTTGACTCCAATCCTCCACGGAATGATGTCCTACGTCAAACTCCATCCCTTGAAGACTCTGACTATTCTTCCTCCGCGGCAACTGTAAATGCCAGAGTGATCGATGATGAAGCCGATGCTACTTCACCGCCCCCTACTTCGCAGAGAGCGCCGACATCGCACTAAGTTCGTCTCACACCGCCAAACAACAACGACAACCCTGCTGCTTCACCTTCTCCTGATGAAAGCGAGTAGTTGCTCTATGTCTTCAAACCTTTTTGGTCCTTACTGACAAAAGGGGGAGAAGCATATGAGTTTGATAGTCTGCAAGCGGGTTCATATGGGCGGTTGCTCTATATTTTGCCTAGTGTTCACAACTCTCGCTTTTGATACATTTGGTTCTTTGAGTTGTAACACTTAAACTTGATGGTCGTCTGCTACTTATTTGCTTTTCTGTGATACGATGATAAATTCCGCATGTGCGATGATAACTTCCGCACTTAGATCATTCTGCAGACGTCCTTTTTTCATTATGCATGTCATTCTATTAGTTATATCATTTCATGCATGATGAATTATCTTCATAAGTTGAAGAGGATCTCCACAAGTACAACCTGCCATGTGCATTTGCATTCCAAAAGCAAATTACTTATATGCACATCTTCAGGGGGAGCCCTTGCCACTTAAGAAGACAATACCCTATCCTTTACAATTTCACATATTTTATCCCCGTTTAAAACTTCAACCAGTTTGTCATCAATCACCAAAAAGGGGGAGATTGTAAGTGCATCTAGTGCCACCCCTAGTTGGTTTTGGAGTATTGACGACAAATTTGGTTGAGGGACTAATGTGTTTGTGAGAATTGCAGGATAACACAGGTAGTGTCCCTCATTGATTCGGTTTACCTATCGGAGATGACCCCTAAAAATGTATGAAGACATTGAAGACAATGGTGGTATATGAAGGTATTCATATTGAAGACTATGACAACAGAAGACATTGAGTGAAGACTATGGAGCGCGAAGACTGTGTCGTTTCGTTGTTTCCTGTTTCTTTTATGTTGACTCATAGGAACCACCGTACTGTTAAGTGGGGTCCAAGTTAACAAAGTCGGAATGATTGAAGTGATGCTCAACCCAATTCCTATGTCTTCGAGCGAAGACAATGAGAGCAAATCTTATCCAGAGCTGGATGAGTCAGCTTTGCTTGTAGCCCAAGTAAAGTTGCCGTGTGTGTTTGAAATCATTTGTTGGTACACGTGTCGGTTCCTTAGTGACCCAGGTCATTTCGGACATATCGTCGGGTTGCCTAGTGGCTATAAATAGCCCACCCCTACACCATAAATTGGTGGCTGCTCAGAGTTAGTGCACGGCTTTTGTCGCTTGAGAGCAACCCACCTCAAGCCTTTGAGAGAGAGAAATCCTTGCGAGGACAAAGCCCAAACACCCAGAGCCAAAGAGTGTTAGGCATCATCAAGTCTTTCTCTCTGCGTGACTCAAGACTTATTACACTTGAGGACTGTGAATCCTCCAAAGGTTAGGGCGTCGCTGCTCGGGCATCCAAGAGTCATTGTGGATCGCCAGTGAACAAAGTCTGTGAAGGTTTGGGAGTCTACCTTGAAGACTTACCAGAGTGATTGGGCGAGGACTGTGTGTCCTTAGCTCAAGGGGAATAAGGTGAAGACGCGGTCTTCTGAATTAAATCTCAGCCTCCCTAACCAGACGTACAGTTGTCACAGCAACTGGAACTGGTTCAACAAATCCTATGTCTTCAACAAGTGACTGGTTCTATCATCTCCCTTCCTTTACTTAGAGTTTGTCTTCGTGAAGTCATTGCCTATTTGTCATACCTGTTTGACTTCATTGCTTGACTACTATAGTTGTTTGGCTTCATACCATCTTCCATCCTGATCCTTACTACTAAGCTGCTATTAGTCTTTGTACTTTCACATTATAGCATACTTGACTATGGTTTGCTTGGTGTAGTTTATCTTCCGCTGCATATCAATTAGGTCAATTCTATTGTTCGTCTTTGAAACTTCCATGTTTAGAAGACTTTCATAAAAATCGCCTATTCACCCCCCCCTCTAGTCGATAACTAGCACTTTCAGACGTGTTTGACGTCACCCACGGTCGGAGCGTGGCGTGCGGGCGCATAGTAGTTCCACCGCACGCCCCGAGTGGCAACCGCTGACCGCGGGAGGGCAACCAACGTGCGGGCAAACTGTCTCGCACACCGCACACGCGCCTCGTCCTACGTGGCGCAGAAAACCGACCGGATTGTGCCAAGATTCGTGCACAAAGTTGCCAACGGTGATGCTTGTGTGTGGTCGAGATGGTGAACGCCCACACGTGTGGGCATTAGCATTTCTGTTCTTTTATTTGTGGCGATTTTGGAAAAAAAACCTTGGTTCGCGGCGTATTTAGTCGGATAAGACGACGTGGCGGTCAAGCTGCCAAGTGGGTGACTGCACACATGCCACATCAACGAATACGTAGAGTAAAGCGTATAATGGACCATATGTGACCCCCTAGAGCAAGTTTAGTGATTGTATTTCGGGTATTTCTAACTATAGGGACTAAAGTAACCACCTGCGCAAGTTATAGGCCCTATAATGTATTTTTCTCTTTATGATTATGCAAGAACATGGGAGGGGCAATTTGGTGCCGAGACTCAGCTGAACCTAAAATCTAGAGTGTTGATTGTTGCATAGGGATGCTGAAAAATAGTCCTGCAGCATCAGAGGAGATGCGTTGGAAAAACAAATACAACATGTATACCCAGTGAAACAGTGCAGTACGATGGGGCCTGTTCGTAGCGTGGCACGGCGATGACGACGTGCACATGGGTCAATCAGAGAGGGCTTGGTTCTGAGCCATGGAACAGGCCGTCTGTCAAACGGTGAGCCCAGTCCAGAGTGTTTTTCCTAGACACTAAAGAATACCCAAGCTTGCACGGCAAAGTGGCATCAGGAGAGTATTAGCGCAAATCACATCGGCAAAACCAGACATTTAACAGCGAGATGTTCATCTGTAAGAATGCATAAGAGCATCCATTGTCGATGCATACCTACTAGCCTATTCTTGCTCGCAAAAGAACATTTTTTTTAGAAAAGGAGAATGATCCCCGGCCTCTGCATCTGGGCGATGCATACGGCCACTTTATTAATTATTCTTACAAGATCTTATAAAGTAATACCACAGTAAGACTAAAGCCGCCGTCTAAGCAACAAACTGTCGCTACACCAATCCAGTGGATAAAGGGGCGCAGATAGCCTGGGCCTAATACCAAACAGACATCGCAGCCAAACCTAACATCTAAGACCTGAGGACCCATCCAGGACGCCTGCCGGGCATGGGTCTTGCCAGTCCGGCGTGCTCTCAGAGGCCGCCGCCGCCAACTGCCACCGCTCCATCTTCAGAACTATACTGATGCATCATCCTTGCTCGGTCTAGCTATCATCGACGCCACCACGGCGCCCAACGACACCTCCTCCCTGCGCACAAACAGTTGTGCACGTCGCGGTCGCCACTGATACACCTCAGCACCATGCTGCCAAGTACCACCAGCCGACACAGCTTGAAGTCTTTGGAAGATGTGTCATGCGTAGCACCTGCCGACCAGGCATCACAAAGCGTAGCACCAGTCGGTCAGGCATGACTTAACATCTCCACCGAAGCTCCGTGCAAGACGAAGCCGCTCCACCTCCTGCCTCTGACTTCCAGCGTTGCTCCACAAACGATGCTCCCAAGAGAGAAACGACACCGCAGTGCCGCCATCGTCCGATCTGGAACACCAGATCCTAGGGTTTCCCCCAGAGCAGCACGAGTGGGTCGACAGTAGTTACACGACGATGCCTCCATCAAGGTAACGGCGTAGAACGCCGCCATCGCCTGCCAACGGCTCGGTTTTCACCGGCAACCATGTCTCCCCAACTCGCAGTGGATCTCGAGATCCGATCACCAAGCCTCTGGCCGGCCATCTCTGACGACGAAGATGACCACCACCATTGGCCAGCGAGACGACGCGAGATGAAGTAGGGTGCTGCCAGCGAGCGTCCTGGCCAGCACCACCAGCGCTCGGCCCGTCCCGGACCACGCCTCATGGCTGAGGGCAACGACAATCACTGCCACGACGATGACGCAGACCGGAAGCCTAGATCTGACCCACCCGCGTGCCGCCACATGGCCACCACCAAGCACCGTTCAGGGGCAGCCCCGCCGCCGTGAGGGACGCCGCCCACTGGGCAAGCAGTGCCACCACCGTGAACACCGCCGCCAAGGCCACCGCCGCCGCGAGATCTGCACAAAAGAACATTTGAATGAAATAACCAAAAAATCATTACTAACAAAAGACACAGCTGCAGAGAGTAAACGAAATAAAAATAGTGTCACCCTAATCAAGTTGCACTAAGAAGATGAATCGTACATCACCAGTATATTACTACCACGACTATAGATGAGAATTTTACATGCAACTGCAGCTGATCCATAGAACCCAAATAGCATACAAAGACAATTAGTTGGCTTGTCATCTTAATTTCTCGTCTTACCATCGGTGCATGGCCCGTAGATCAATGAAGAAATGGCAATACTCTAAGCACCTAGGTAAACAAGTCAAATTATATGGTCTGTCAGCTGCATGATCGAAGTTTTGCTCCCAAGCTGAAAACACACACAGACAATTAGCTTGGCCATACGAGGCAACCAAATTGTAAAATAATGATTACTACTACTGCTACAGTAATACTCCTAAGGGCTCCTTTGATTCAAAGAAATTTTATAGGATTTCTGGAGGACCAAAATCCTTTGGATTCTTTCCTATGTTTGTCCTTTGATTTATAGGATTGGATTTCATAGGAATTTTTCTGATGGAACCTTTTGTACTACATTTATAGGAAATCTAACATCCACTTCAACCTCTTTTTATAATTCCTTTGTTTTTCCTATGGCATCAAACATTCATTACATGCATTGCTAATTCTATATGATTCAAGTGGGCATGTCACTCCAACACCTTTTCCTATTCCTATGTTTTTAAATCCTATGAATCAAAGAGGCCCTAAAGGGGCACTGATTGGTAAACCATGAGTAAAATGATTGTAAAGTAACGTACTATGTGGTCTTAGCTCACGGAAGACCTTGAGTGAAATGATTAAAGATTAGAGTAATGCGGTTGGGATGTGTGCTTAGTGCTGACTGCTCTCTCTAGAGAAGCCATTACCGCATCTAATAGTGGTGCTACATAAGCCTCTCAAGGGACTATGAGACTCAAGTCGAATGTTAAGAGGCCGCAAAGGTTTTCGATCCGAAAATCAAAAGCACCAGGACTGCCAAGAGACTCGAGCTGAGCGCTGAAATGTAAACACATGATAATCTCCAGTTTTTCTAGCTGGGGCCACCTTGCTTCAAACATAAGTTCCATCCCATGACCCCTTGTGCCATAATGGAACAATAACTGAGCCGTGCAGCAAATAGCTGTTCCGCCTCTACCTTGCCGGCAGTCGTTGCAGTTAATGCGCCCAGGAGCTGGCTATATTTGCTACAATACGCGTGTTAGGCTGGTTGTAATGCTAGTATTATAGCTAGTATCATGCATGCCAACTAGACAATTTTGATGAGGTGTCATAGAATTAAATGAAGAGAGAGTGTTGAGTATCATACTACTATCATGATACCGTATCATAATAAATGATATGCTACTTTGTGTCATGCATGACAATAAATAAAGTACTACATGATACTACTATATGATACTATGCATTAGGGAGGTAGTATCATACACTAGTATCATATGCATGATACTAGTATATGATACTCCCCATTACAACCAGCCTTAGACTAGTCACAATGGGTAGTAATTTGTTAGACTAGTAACATGCATATGTTAGTAGTCTATGTTACTACCTCCATAGTGGGTAGTAACATATGTGTTGTGTTATGCATCACTTTATTTATTACGTTGTAGATTTATCTTTTCTTGATATGTGTGATGTTACAGTAACTAGCTATGTTACCACATGCCTCTTTTTCTTCATTAATTACATGCCACATCATCTATTTTGCCTAGATAAGTGTGATGTTACCACCTATGTTACTCCCACTGTGGGTAGTCTTATATCTGACAGAAATACATGGATCGGCACACATCCACATGCTAGTGGGCGGTGATGATTTCAGGATCAGCTAAGCCTGAGCTCATAATCGAATATTCCCAAGAACAGTCCTTAGTTCTAGCGGCTATAACTGCGTGCTTAGAGCAACTCTAGCCGACGCCCTGCACTCCCCAGTCCAGCTTCGCGTCTGGCAACCCCCAGTTTGCCTCCTCGCCGCCGTCTCCTTGCTGGCTGCCTCGCCCTGGCTGCCGCGCGTCGTCACCACGCCTCCTTGTTGCCTGCCGCTACCGCTCACCGTGCGCCTGCCTCCTTCCTCGCTTGCCACCCCACGCCTGCCTCCCTCCCTGCTCGCAGCCTCCCGCCCCGCGCTCTGACGCCCGCCGGCCTCCACGGCCGGGCCGGGAGACCTGGCGGACCCCTTCTCGAGCGGGAGCTCCAGCTCCTCGGGCTGGAGGAGCGGCGGCGCCTGCTGAGGGAAATATGCCCTAGAGGCAATAATAAAGTTGTTATTTATATTTCCTTATATCATGATAAATGTTTACTATTCATGCTAGAATTGTATTAACCGGAAACTTAGTACATGTGTGAATACATAGACAAACAGAGTGTCCCTAGTATGCCTCTACTTGACTAGCTCGTTAATCAAAGATGGTTAAGTTTCCTAGCCATAGACATGTGTTGTCATTTGATGAATGGGATCACATCATTAGAGAATGATGTGATGGACAAGACCCATCCGTCAGCTTAGCACTATGATCGTTTAGTTTATTGCTATTGCTTTCTTCATGACTTATACATGTTCCTATGACTATGAGATTATGCAACTCCTGAATACCGGAGGAACACCTTGTGTCCTATCAAACGTCACAATATAACTGGGTGATTATAAAGATGCTCTACAGGTGTCTCCGATGGTGTTTGTTGAGTTGGCATAGATCGAGATTAGGATTTGTCACTCCGTATATCGGAGAGGTATCTCTGGGCCCTCTTGGTAATGATCATCACTATAAGCCTTGCAAGCAATGTTACTAATGAGTTAGTTACGGGATGATGCATTACAGAACGAGTAAAGATACTTGCCGGTAACAAGATTGAACTAGGTATGATGATACTGACGATCGAATCTCGGGCAAGTAACATCCCGATGACAAAGGGAACAACGTATATTGTTATGCGGGTTGACCGATAAAGATCTTCGTAGAATATGTAGGAGCCAATAGGAGCATCCAGGTTACGCTATTGGTTATTAACCGGAGATGTGTCTCGGTCATGTCTACATAGTTCTCAAACCCGTAGGGTCCGCACGCTTAACGTTTGATGATGATTTGTATTATGAGTTATGTGATTTGATGTATCGAAGTTTGTTTGGAGTCCCGGATGAGATCACAGACATGACAAGGAGTCTCGAAATGGTCGAGAGGTAAAGATTCATATATTGGAAGGTTGCATTCAGACATCGGAATGGTTTCGAGTGATTCGGGCATTTTTCCGGAGTACCGGGAGGTTACCGGAACCCCCCGGGGAAATATATGGGCCTTTTGGGCCGTAGGAAGGAGGCTAACCAGCCCACAAGGGGCTGGTGCGCCCCCCACAAGGGAGGAGGCTGAATTAGACTTGGGAAGGGGGCGCCACCCCCCCTTTCCTTCTCCTACTCCCTCTCCTTCCCCTTTTCCCCCTCCGGTAGAAGGAAAAAAGGGTGGGGTCGAATCCTACTAGGACTGGAGTCCTGGTAGGACTCCCCTCTCCCTGGCACGCTCCTTGTTGGCCGGCCTCCTCCTCCCCTCCTTTATATATGGGGGCAGGGGGGCACCCCAAAGGCACAACACAAGTTGATCTTAGCCGTGTGCGGTGCCCCCTCCAAATATTTCCACCTTGGTCATATTGTTGTAGAGCTTAGGCGAAGCCCTGCGTCGGTAACTTCACCATCACCGTTAACACGTCGTCTTGCTGATGAAACTATCCCTCGGCCTCAGCTGGATAAAGAGTACGAAGGACGTCACCGAGCTGAAAGTGTGCAGATTGCGGATGTGTCATGCGTTCGGTACTTGATCGGTTGGATCACGAAGACATTCGACTACATCAACCGCGTTACTTAACGCTTCCGCTTTCGGTCTACGAGGGCATGTGGATACACTCTCCCGCTCGTTGCTATGCATCACATAGATAGATCTTGCGTGATTGTAGGTAAATTTTTTGAAATACTGCATTCCCCAACAGTGGCATCCGAGCCAGGTCTATGCATAGATGTTATATGCACGAGTAGAACACAAAGAGTTGTGGGAGATAATAGTCATATTGCTTACCAGCATGTCATAATTTGATTCGGTGGTATTGTTGGATGAAGAGGCCCAGACCGACATTACATGACCTCGTTCATGAGACTGGTTCTACCTCTATGCTTCGCACACAGGTGGCTAGTGGGTGTCTGTTTCTCCAACTTTAGTTGAACCGACTGTGACTACGCCCGGTCCTTGTTGAAGGTTAAAACAACACACTTGATGAAAAATTGTTGTGGTTTTTGATGCGTAGGTAAGAAAGGTTCTTGCTAAGCCCGTAGCAGCCACGTAAAACTTGCAACAACAAAGTAGAGGACGTCTAACTTGTTTTTGCAGGGCTTGCTGTGATGTGATATGGTCGAGACGTGATGATATATAAATTGTTGTATGAGATGATCATGTTTTGTAACAGTTGTCGGCAACTGGTGGGAGCCATATTGTTGTCGCTTTATTGTATGAAATGCAATTGCCATGTAATTGCTTTACTTCATCACTAAGAGGTAGCGATAGTCGTCATAGCAATAGTTGGCGAGACGACAATGATGCTTCGATGGAGATCAAGGTGTCAAGCCTGTGACGATGGTGATCATGACGGTGCTTTGGAGATGGAGACCGAAGGCACAAGATGATGATGGCCATATCATATCACTTATATTGATTGCATGTGATGTTTATCCTTTATGCATCTTATTTTGCTTAGTTCGGCGGTAGCATTATAAGATGATCTCTCACTCAATTTCAAGGTATAAGTGTTCTCCCTGAGTATGCACCGTTGCGACGGTTCGTCGTGCCGAGACACCACGTGATGATTGGTATAAGCTCTACGTTCTCATACAATGGGTGCAAGCCAGTTTTGCACACGCAGAATACTCGGGTTAAATTGACGAGCCTAGCATATGTAGATATGGCCTCGGAACACTGAGACCGAAAGGTCGAGCATGAATCATATAGTAGATATGATCAACACAGTGATGTTCACCATTGAAAACTGCTCCATCTCACGTGATGATCGGACATGGTTTAGTTGATATGGATCACGTGATCATTTAGATGACTAGAGGGATGTCTATCTAAGTGGGAGTTCTTAAGTAATATGATTAAATTGAACTTTAATTTATCATGAACTTAGTCCTGGTAGTATTTGCATAACTATGTTGTAGATCAATAGCTCACGATGTAGCTCCCCGTTTATTTGTGATATGTTCCTAGAGAAAAATAAGTTGAAAGATGATAGTAGCAATGATGCGGACTTGGTCCGTGATCAGAGGATTATCCTCATTATTGCACAGAAGAATTATGTCCTTGATGCACCGCTAGGTGATGACCTATTGCAGGAGCGGTCTGAGGCGTTATGAACGTTTGACAAAGCTCGGTATGATGACTACTTGATAGTTTAGTGCACCATGCTTTACGGCTTAGAACCGGGATTTCAAAACCGTTTTGAACACCACGGAGCATATGAGATGTTCCAAGAGCTGGAATTGGTATTTCAGACTCATGCCCGAGTCGAGAAGTATGAGACCTGTGACAAAGTACTTAGCCTACAAGATGGAGGAGAATAGCTCAACTAGTGAGCCTGTGCTCAGAATGTCTGAGTAGTACAATCGCTTGAATCAAGTGGGAGTTAATCTTCCAGATAAAATAGTGATTGACAGAGTTCTCTAGTCACTATCCACTGGTGCGCGTCGGTCCTAAACAAACGGTTTTTTACCCCTTTCCGCAACGGCATTTGGAACCGTCGTCAAGTGAGTGTGGGCGATAGGGGTGTCCTTCCCACACGACCCAGAAACCGTTGGGCATATGCCCTCTTGGCACACACGCTCGACAAAATGAGGTCGTGTGCGATGGGCGAGCACTCCAATACAAAAAATATGTACAGTAGTGCTAAAAATACAATTATAATGGCAAAATCATATCTGATCGTAAGTACATCCCACACAGTCAGTCACCACTAAAAGTTTTCGTTCGTATATACATCCCACACAGTCACTACAAGGAAAACGTTTGCGCAAGGTGGCGTAACGCAAACAGTTTTGAAGAGAATGTCGTGTGTGATTGTTCATTGATCCAACACGGTTTATTCCTAGAAACTGTGTGCGTTGCCTTAGGTCATCGACCACGATGTTTTCTCATTAACCGTTTGCAATAGGAAAACCCAATTAGCTAGCTAATTGGCCAATTAGCGGGCTAATTTGCCTATTATTAATAATCTATTTACTAATCTAATTGACATTCATATTAAGCACATAATATATTCCATTTCCATATTAAGGAAGCAGGATTTCATAATTGAAATACATCGGAGTACAACATGATATAGCTTCAAAGACTCAGCTACCCCATTGCACAAATCGCATCAAAGAAGAGGTTTCACATGCAACATCTAGAACCTTTAGAAATTAGCATCATAGGCGGTACATAGAGATGCGCATCTCATCTGGAAAATTGCTGAAGCGGAAGGTGAATATTGAGCCTTCATTCATGTTGAAGGTCTTTGCAACTTTAGGCCAGTGCTTGTGGATGATTGACCGTCCATCCTTCAACCTCTTCAAGAACACTTCACTATTGAACCATGGGTGTTGTATGAAAACTTTCCTCGCCTCCTGACCACAGAGGTGGTTTGAGAGGTAATCACCAGTGAAGCCTGAAAACAAGGATGTGCATAAATATCTTCTATATATTAGAAATGGGTCAAAGTAATACAAAAAGGCAAGGTATAATAGTTAGTACCATCTTGTAAACCTCAGTGCTTCCCATTTTTTCCCTGCAACACATATAAGGTAGTTAGTCATCAGGTTAAGTAAGTGTTCGCATGCTATCAAGAAATATGTTGATGATAAATAAGCACATTGCAGATTCATCAGATTAATTCAAGCCACATGGAAAACCCATTTATCCAAACCAAGCATGATTAGGAACTAGGAAATATAGCACTTGTATATGTTTTTCATGTATTAAGTGCAGCCAAATTCGATTTATTCCTCACATGGTGTACAATAACAGAATGCAGCCAAAGCAATTGAACATCGCATTGCATAATTGAACCAAGCAATTAACTAAACACCACAACAAATGAACCAAATGTTAACTGAGCACCACATTGCACAATCACTACTGGAATCAGCTTCTTTGCCGTCCGCCATGGCGGACGGCAAAGGCATAGATCACGGACGGCAAACTTCTTTGCCGTCCGCTAGCGGATGGCAAACTGTCCGGATGAACACGTGCCAACAAATGCCTTCTTTTCCGTCTGCTTCTTAGAAACGGACAGCAAAAGATTACGCCGTCTGCCATCCGAGGCCAGTAGAAGGCAAAGACAGCGGATGACAGTGCGGTGGCGTGAGAGCCGTTAGGTGGTTAATGGTGCTCTTTGCCGGCCGCTAACAGACGGCAAAGAGCCCAGCTAGGCAGCACTAGGAAGCTGCCACGTGTCCAGATATGTCGTCCGCCAGCAGACGGCAAAGAGGTTTGAATCTTTGCCCTCTGCTGGCAGACGGCATAGCTGGTCACTTTGTCGTCTGCCAACAGACGGCAAAATGACCAAATAGGCAGCCACTGTTCCCAGCTTGCACAGGTGACTGCCACGTGTCCTCTTTGTCGTCTGCTAGCAGACGGCAAAGCTCTTTGCCGTCTGCTAGCGGACGGCAAAGAGGCTATATATCCCCTGTTTTTATTTAAATCCCATTAATTAGACATGGTTTCAAACACAGATATACATGCATACATATCCAACATATCCAACAGCATGTCCAACAACATATTTCATCCAATCCAACAACATAGTTCAACAAAGTCCAACATATCCATATATACATAACCAGAAACAAGTTTCCAACAACATATCCATATAGACATACATATCCAAACAAGTTTTCATAAACAACGAGGAAGCACTAGAAGAATAGTACACTCCATGAATCCAAGCTTCCTCGTGTAAAGCAAATCTGCAAATTGGGAAAGATGAAAGTTAGAAGAAGAATAAGAAGAAGAAGAAGACTAATTAGAAGAAGAAGAAGAAGAAGATTTTTTTTCTTCTCTTTCTTTTTCTCCTCTCCTCTTCTTTATCTTCTTCTTCTAACTAAGGTAGGTAAAAATGTCATTTTATTGCTAAGCTAGGTAAAAATGCTAAGTGTAGGTCATTTTAGAGCTAAGGTAGGTAAATAGGTCATTTTGGAGCTTAGTAAGGTTATTATGTCATTTTCGAGGAAAATAAGCTAAGTCTATATCATTTTGGAGCTAACAAAGATTATCATGCCATTTTTTACCTAAGTATGCTAAGTATGTCATAAATGAACTGAATAAGCTAAGTATAGCTTATTTTTATCTAACTTAGGTAATTATGCCATTTAAGAGGAAAATAAGCTAAGTATCCATTTGTTAAGCAAAACACTAGAGAAAAACTTACCCTCATCACAACAAATGTGATGAAAATCGCAACAAAGGTAACAATTGATCCAACGGCATAATGATACCAAGCCTCATTATCAATGGCATATTTTCTAATCTTCTTAAGCTTCAGGCGCATTGCATTCATCTTCATCTTGTGATCATCGATGGCATTGGCAACATACAACTCCAATTTCATCTTCTCTTCTTCAATTCTTTTAATTTTTTCTTTCAAATACTCATTTTCTTTTTCAACTAAATTTAACTTATCGACAAGAGGGTCCGTTTCAAATTCCGGTTCACATACCTCCTAGATTAAAATATCTCTATGTCAACTTGATGGCCATAATTGTCATAAATGCAAAATGCAACAAATAGTTATGAAAGAGAATTTACCACATCCGAATCATAAACCGGGCGAGGGCCGACCGGGGCGGAAATCAAGACCATGGCACTATGTATAAGAAACAATCATACAAAGTAAGAAAATTATAAATACCAACTATATAAAGCATACAATCATACAAATAACTATATAAATCGAGTACAACATAAAAATTTGAATACCTAGTAATCATTATCGGTAATGACGTGCTCGTCATCATCATTAATAAAAGCATCATCATCATCACTATCGGTAATGACGTGCTCATCATCATCATTAATAAATGCATCATCATGTGGAAGGCCACCTTTACGTAATCGTTCAAGCATTGACAGGTCATCTGCGGCAGTAACTTCTTCTTCTTCTGCCTCTTCTTTTTTCGGCTCAGGGGTGAAGTTGGATTCACTATCGTTGTCTACTTCATTGTTCTGGGGTGGAGTAGAGTGGTTCTTGAAACGTTTTTTGGAGACGTGTTTCCTGGAAGAATTCTCCTTCGTCATATGTGTCTTGGTTAATGTGAGGTTCATAATCCTTTTCATTGGGGGGAGGTGGTCTAACACGTGGCGGCACTTCATAAACGACGTCCCAACCACTAAGATTTGGATCACTTTGATAGGCCCACGGTAGATAGAAAACTTGGGTTGCCTGTTGAGCCGTAACATAGACATCGGGAACATCCAAATGGGTGCTTTGTTTGATTTCGACTAGCCCTATATGTTCATGAGTCCTTCTAGTCTCCCTCGGCTGGAACCAATAACATCTGAAGACTACAACGTTTGTTGGGTTTTCACCATAGAATTCAAGTTCATAAATTGCTTCAACTCTTCCATAATACTCGATACCTCCTTCGCCGATAGCAGAGACACAACAATTTGTAGACTTTCGGTCGGCCATAGATAGATCTTTGCCATAGGTACGAAAGTGATACCCGTTGATGTCGTATTTGTCAAATGAATGGACTTTATAGTCAAAACCATTAGCTACTTGTCTCAATTCGGCATCCATAATCTCTGAATTAGCCTACAAGTTTAATACGAAAGGATTGTTGCATTAGTCACAAATTAGCCAAAGAAAAGAAAGGTTCTAATGGAAATTACCTTTTTTGAACCAAGAGATGAAACCGGGATATTCGGCTCCTTGTTTTGCTAGAAGCTCATACTCTTCGACGGATTCCTTTTGGATCACCGCTCCATACGAGAATATGGCGACGTATCGACTGCATCAAATATCCAGGAATAAGAGAAGTTCGAAGGAATTAGAAGTTATGAAACAATATACCGAGATCTTACTCGATGTACGGCCACACTTCTGTTAGGTTGTTGAAGAGATACAGCGAAATGGTCCGCCATTCTTCAACATCCAACCTTACTGGTTTCCAACCACCGGCTGGTGCGAGATTCCCATTGAATAGTCTGAGGTTGGATTGACCCATTTGAGGTCCGTCAGCATTGTACCGAGGCTTCGGATTATGCAAATGATGATTTTTGGCTTCGTAGTGTGATGTCACGAAGTTTGCCGCCTCCTCAGTGATGAATGCCTCCACCATCGATGCTTCTATTCTACGTTTATTTTTACATTTTGCTTGAAGCGTCTTCTGCATCCTCTCAGTTGAGTAGCACCAATGATGTTGCACTGGCCCCCCCAATCGTGCCTCGGTCGGGAGATGCAAAATCAAGTGTTGCATTGGATTAAAGAAGCTTGGCGGAAAGATCTTCTCTAACTTGCAGATCAACTCTGGTGCCAACTATTCCATTTCTTCTAGGAGGCCAGGCGATAGTTCTTTCGCACAAAGAACACGGAAGAAATAGCTCAGCTCTGCCAGTACTAGCCATTCGATCATCCTCAGAGATGAAGCCACGCAACATCACCGGCATTATCCGCTCAATCCATATGTGCCAATCATGACTTTTTAGACCAAATATTTTCAATTTTTGAAGACTCGCTCCCCTCTTTAGATTTTCTGCATACCCATCGGGGAACATCAACTGCATTTTCACCCACAAAATAATTTCCTTCATAGTTGGCCTTCCAAGATTGAACCATGCATTTCGCTTCGTCCAATTCCCCTTTCCTTTCAGTTCTTTCATGTTTTGTAACAGTCTATCACATAGCTCCTCTTGATCGACTCTAGCCTTAGTATTATCCTTTGATTTCCCCTCTATGCCGAACAATGTACCAAAAATGGCTTCGGCGATATTCTTTCCAGTGTGCATCACATCGATGTTGTGTGGGCAAAGGAGGTCTTTGAAGTAAGGCAGATCTGAAGCATGTCTTGTGAGTCCAGGCGTGTTCCTTATTATACCCCTTGAAATACCACGCGCTCTGGATCCGGCTCGAGAGCGTTTAAGCGATCTAGGTGCATTGGCCTATCAACGCAGGTGGTGCAGTGTTTGACAACTCTACCTTTGATGAAGTTCTTCTTGTCTTTCCCGAACTTATGGCGGGATGTAGAAACGGTCTATGCAAGTCGAAGCAACTATACTTGTGCCCTGCCGTCAGCCAACGAAACTCAAGAGCTCCCTTGCATGTGGGGCACGGAAACCTTCCACACACCAGCCAACAAATAGCGCATACACCGGCAAGTCATGCGTCGAGTACACGTACCAGGCACGCATTATGAAGTTCTGTTTGCTAAAGGCATCGTATGTCTTGAACCCATTAACCCAAGCTTCTTGAAATTCATCCTTAAGCGGCTGCATGTACACATTCATATTCTTCCCCGGATAGTTGGGCCCTGGAATTATCAACATCAAGAAAATGTTCGTTCTTTGCATAATCTGCCCGGGGGGGGGGGGGGGAAATTGAGTGGAACGACAAACACGGGCCAACAGCTGTATGGGGTTGCCATCTGACCAAACACACAGAACCCATATGTGCTAATGGCGACTCGAGGATGCCTTGGATCTGCTGTTTTTTCCTTATGTAATGCATCGAAGCGCTTCCACGCTTCACCATCCGATGTGTGCACCAACATCACATTCCCATCTACATCTAGTTAGGTTCTTTTGCCCGTTTTGTGCCATGTCATCTGTCTGGCCGTCTCTTCGACCATGAAAAGACGTTGAAGTCTTGGTACGATTGGCATATACCGAAGAACATTAACGGGTATTTTGGTCTGCGTCTTCTCACCCATACCGTTGTCTACCACAACATACCTGGAAGAATTGCAAATGGGACAATAGTTCAAGTCCTCATACTGAAGCCTAAATAAGACACATCCTTTCTCACAGGCATGTATCTTCTCATAGGGCATCTTAAGAGCACGGAGGATTTTGTCTGACTGGTACAGGTTTGGAGGTAGCACATGGCCTTTGGGTAGAAATCGTCCGAATACTGTCATCATCGCGTCGTAGCATTCTCTGCCCAAGTTGAATTGAGCCTTCAAAGCCATCATTTGTGAGATGACATCCAGCTGACAAAGCTCAGTGTGCTCGTGGAGAGGAAGTTTTGAGGACTCCAACATTTCAGTGAAGGCCTTTGCAGATTCCTCCATCTCCTCGTCCGAGTCCCGAGCATCGTCAAAGTCTTGCACCATGTCTGCGGTCCCGGTACCATGCTCGTCGGTGCGACAACGAACCTCGGCTCTGGCACGTTGGGTAGACTCACCATGTAATGTCCAGACCGTGTAACCAGGCGTAAAACCAAACTTCTGCAGGTCTTTACTCATTTCAAGCTCGTCCCCCTTTTTATAGTTGTCGCAACGGGCACAGGGGCACCAGCTAAATTCCTGGCCATTTGCAAATAACAAACCCCTTGGTTTTTGTTAACCATTCCTCGGTCCAAACTTTCTGACTAGTGTAACCGGTGTACATCCATGCACGATCACTCATATTGACTTCCCTCTTGGACACACAAGAAATATATACATAATTAAGCAAACCATATCCATTAGTTAATGGAGTTTGTCAGTTTTATTACATCCATGCAATCTACACGCTAATAGGTAAAGATAGGTCCTAATCCCACCCGAGTATGTGTAGATTGGGTTCGTTTTCCCATGATCTACTCCGGATCCGACGCAAAATTTTGGCAGCTCCTCCCCGCTATTCTGCTGATACACGTCTCGGCAATAAGCAGAGAGGATGTGTACCCCGTGTACAACAGGGAGGCAGCGGCGAAATTCTGCATCGGATCCGAGCAGCATATGGGAAAATGAACCCAATCTACACATACTCGGGCTGTCCATGGATAACGTTGGACAATTCGAAAGAATCACGATTATAAATATGCAAATGCATGCATATTTATAGATGTAACCCTTTCGAACGGGAGACGCATAGTGTTTACGGATACTGATGATTGACACCTATAGCTAGCAAGTTTCATCGACACGAAGACCGGAATAGAGCAAATGAAGGGGGGAGGAGGAGATGTCATTTGTGCTCACCAACGAATGCAGGGGCAGAGCTCGTCGAACACCCGACCCTCGCAGCGACGAAATAACTGCACATTTAAATCGAAAGATGAATAACATAGCAATTTTGTTTCTTCCGTCGACCTAACTAAATTTTTACAACAGGATGAGCGGGTTAGGGGGGTCCTTCTACTCCTCTTCTTCTCCCTCCTCCTCTTCCTCCCTTCTCCTGCTCCTTCTACTCCTCTTCTTCTTATAAACAAAAACTAAAAATAATCTAAAATAAACTAAATTAAACAAACTAAAACTAAAACTAAAACTAAACTGAAAATAAAACTAAACTAAAACTAAAACTAAAACAGAAACAGAAACTAAACTAAAAGAAACTAAAAAAACTAAACTAAAAAAGGGGGGAAGAACAAACCTACAGGGGATCGCCGGTGGAGGGCGAGGTTGGCCGGTGGGGCGGGGGATCCGGCACCGGGGCGGCCCGGCGTAGGCCTCTCCAGCGACAGGGCGTGATACGTCTCCAACGTATCTATAATTTTTTATTGCTCCATGCTACTTTATCTACTGTTTTGGACTATATTGGGCTTTATTTTCTACTTTTATATTATTTTGGGACTAACCTATTAACCGGAGGCCCAGCCTAATTGCTGTTTTTGCCTATTTTAGTGTTTGAAGAAAGCAGAATATCAATCGGAGTCCAAGCGGAATGAAACCTTGGAAGCGTGATTTTCTCACGAACGTGATCCAGGGACTTGGACCCTACTCCAAGGAACAAAAGAGGCGGTCACGAGGGTGAAGCGCGCCCTCCCACAGGTGCGCGCCGCCTCGTGGGCCCTGTTGCTCCACCGACGTACTCCTTCCTCCTATATATACCTACGCACTCGACAGATCAAATACGGAGCCAAAACCTAATTCCACCGCCATAACGTCCTGTATCCACGAGATCCCATCTTGGGGCCTGTTAGGAGCTCCACCGAGGAGGGGCATCCACCATGGAGGGCTTCTACATCATCACCATAGCCCCTCCGATGAAGTGTGAGTAGTTTACCTCAGACCTTCGGGTCCATAGTTAGTAGCTAGATGGCTTCTTCTCTCGTTTTGGATCTCAGTACAATGTTCTCCCCCTCTCTCATGGAGATCTATTCGATGTAATCTTCTTTTTGCGGTGTGTTTGTTGAGACCGATGAATTGTGGGTTTATGATCCAACTTATCTATGAATAATATTTGAATCTTCTCTGAATTCTTTTATGTATGATTGAGTTATCTTTGCAAGTCTCTTCGAATTATCCGTTTGTTTTGGCCAACTAGATTGGTAGTTCTTGCAATGGGAGAAGTGCTTAGCTTTGGGTTCGGTCTTGCGGTGTCCTTACCAAGTGACAGA
This sequence comes from Aegilops bicornis, assembly GCA_021605145.1. NCBI lineage: Eukaryota > Viridiplantae > Streptophyta > Magnoliopsida > Poales > Poaceae > Aegilops > Aegilops bicornis. The sequence continues at coordinate 98,069,976 of CM038673.1, forward strand.
AAGGGTTGCAAGGCACATATTGTATTGTTGCCATCGAGGATAACAAGATGGGGTTTTTATCATATTGCATGAATCTATCCCTCTACATCATGTCATCTTGCTTAAGGCGTTACTATGTTTTTAACTTAATACTCTAGATGCATCTTTGGATAGCGGTCGATGAGTGGAGTAATAGTAGTAGATGAGTAATCGTTTCGATCTACTTGTCTCAGACGTGATGCCTATATACATGATCATACCTAGATATACTCATAACTATGCTCAATTCTGTCAATTGCTCAACAGTAATTTGTTCACCCACCATAGAATACTTATGCTCTTGAGAGAAGCCATTAGTGAAATCTATAGCCCCCGGATCTATTCTCATCATATCAATCTCCATCACTTTAATACTTGCTTTGTTTTTACTTTGCCTTTTACTTTTTACTTTGCATCTCTATATCAAAAATACCAAAAATATTATTTATCATCTCTATCAGATCTCACTCTTGTAAGTGACCGTGAAGGGATTGACAACCCCTAATCGCATTGGTTGCGAGTAGCTATCGTTTTGTGCAGGTACGAGGGACTTGTGCGTGGCCTCCTACTGGATTGATACCTTGGTTCTCAAAAACTGAGGGAAATACTTACGCTACTTCACTGCATCATCCTCTCCTCTTTGAGGAAATCCAACGCAGTGCTCAAGAGGTAGCAAGAAGAATTTCTGGCGCCGTTGCCGGGGAGGCTCACGCAAGAGCAAGTCAACCATACCAAGTAACCATCACAATACCTATCTCTCGCATTACATTATTTGCCATTTGCCTCTCGTTTTCCTCTCCCCCACTTCACCCTTGCCGTTTTATTCGCCCTCTCTTTTCGTTTGCCTTGATGTCTTACTTGGCTCGTTTGCTCGTTTGGTTGAAATAGTTGAGTATTTATTCCTAAACAAAGAAGCCAATATCTGTGGATCCTCATCTGCTTGCCAATCTTTTTAAGAGATCCAATTATGATGAACCAAATCCTAGTGATTTGGATGCACTAGATTATCTTTATAAGGTTTTTCCTGAAATCCGTGAAGTGACTCACGATAGATTTTTGAATAAAAAGCATGATTGCAATGATTTTATGATAAATTATTTTGATGTCAATTGTGCTAATAAGATGCAAAACCCTAAGCTTGGGGATGCTAGTTTTGCTATGTCTACTACTTGTTGCAATGATCGTGATTGGGGTGATTCTTCTTATGATCTTAAAAATTTATTTAAGCCCCATGATGAATATGAGATTGATAATATTGTTTGCAATAATATTGAAAGTGGGTTTGGAAGAGTGTCAACTTTAGATCCCACATATTTGGCTAATATTCAGTCTTATGAAATTTTTGATAAAAGTGGGCTTGGAGAAATCATGACTTTAGTTAATGATAATCCCACTATTTTGGAAGAGTGTCAAGTTCGCATGCATGTGGATCGTGTTGAGAATATGTTATGTGATAGCTATATAGTTGAATTTTCTTATGATCCTACATGTAATTATTATGAGAGAGGAAAATACGGTTATAGAAATTTTCATGTTACTAAATTACCTCTCGTTATGTTGAGATTGCTATTGTTCCCTTCCGCTTCCTTACATATGCTAGTTTTTGCTTGCTATGATAATTTGTTTGCCTATAATATGCCTATGCATAGGAAGTATGTTAGACTTAAGTGTGTTTGTCACATGTTTTATGATGCTCTCTTTGTGCCTCAATTCTTGTCTTTCTTGTGAGCATCATTGAAATCTCGATGCCTAACTAAAAAGGCTTTAAAGAAAAGCGCTTGTTGGGAGACAACCCAATATTTTTCCTTGCTGATTAGAAATAAATAATCCATCTAGCCTCTGTTTAGATGTGGTTTTATGTTTTAATTAGTGTTTGTGCCAAGCTAGACCTATTGGATCTTCTTGGATGATATTATTTGATCTTGCTGTAATTTCCAGAAACTTTGCGCTCAGTGCCCGAATTATTAAAAATCACCAGAACATGATAAAATACTGATTCCAATTTCTTCTGATCAATAAACAAATTTTCTAGGTCTTCCAATTTTGGTAGATGTTTTGGAGTCCCAGAAGTTTGCGTTAGTTACAGATTACAACAGACTGTTCTGTTTTTGACAGATTCTGTTTTTCGTGTGTTGTTTCCTTGTTTTGATGAATCTATGGCTAGTAAAATAGTTTATGATCCATAGAGAGGTTGGAATACAGTAGGTTTAACACCAATATAAATAAAGAATGAGTTCATTACAGTACCTTAAAGTAGTCTTTTGTTTTCTTTCTCTAACGGAGCTCACGAGATTTCTATTGAGTTTTGTGTTGTGAAGTTTTCAAGTTTTTGGTAAATTCTTTTGATGGATTATGGAACAAGGAGTGGCAAGAGCCTAAGCTTGGGGATGCCCATGGGACCCCAAGATAATCCAAGGACACCAAAAGTCAAAGCTTGGGGATGCCCGGAAGGCATCCCTCTTTCTTCTACTTCCATCGGTAATTTACTTGGAGCTATATTTTTATTCACCACATGATAAGTGTTTTGCTTGGAGCGTCGTGTATTATTTGAGTCTTTGCTTGTTAGTTTACCACAATCATCCTTGTAAACACCTTTTGAGAGAGCCATACATAGATTGAAATTTGCTAGAATACTCTATGTGCTTCACTTATATCTTTTGAGCTTGATAGTTTTGCTCATAGTGCTTCACTTATATCTTTTGAGCATGATAATTTTTGCTCTAGTGCTTCACTTAGATATTTTAGAGCACGGTGGTTGAGGGAGTCCTGGATTAGGGGGTGGCTGGATAGCCGGACTATAACCTTTGGCCGGACTCCTGGACTATGAAGATACAAGATTGAAGACTTCGTCCCGTGTCCGGATGGGACTTTCCTTGGCGTGGAAGGCAAGCTTGGAGATACGGATATGTAGATATCCTCCCATTGTAACCGACTCTGTGTAACCCTAGCCCTCTCCGGTGTCTATATAAACCGGAAGGTTTTAGTCCGTAGGACGAACAACAATCATACCATAGGCTAGCTTCTAGGGTTTAGCCTCTTTGATCTCGTGGTAGATCTACTCTTGTACTACCCATATCATCAATATTAATCAAGTAGGAGTAGGGTTTTACCTCCATCGAGAGGGCCCGAACCTGGGTAAAAACATCGTGTCCCTTGTCTCCTATTACCATCCGCCTAGACGCACAATTCAGGACCCCCTACCCGAGATCCGCCGGTTTTGACACCGACATTGGTGCTTTCATTGAGAGTTCCTCTGTGTCGTCATCTTTAGGCCCGATGGCTCCTCCGATCATCAACAACGATGCGGTCCAGGGTGAGATTTTTCTCCCCGGATAGATCTTCGTATTCGGCGGCTTTGCACTGCGGGCCAATTCGCTTGGCCATCTGGAGCAGATCGAAAGCTACGCCCCTGGCCATCAGGTCAGATTTGGAAGTTTGAACTACACGGCCGACGTCCGCGGAGACTTGATCTTCGACGGGTTCGAGCCACAGCCGAGCGCGCCGCACTGTTACGATGGGCATGATCTAGCTCTGCCGCTGAACAGTGCCCTGGAGGCCGCACCCATGTCCGCTCCGACCCTTAGCTCGGAGCCGACTGCACCGATCGAGGACGGGTGGCTGGACACCGCCTCGAGGGCTCCAATCTCTACGGCGATCGAGCCGAACACCAGCCTTGTCCTCTGCGAAGCCCGTGACTCCAAGGTGCCGGACTCCTCTCCGGACTCCGAACCTTCCACGCCCCTGCCAATCGAATCCGATTGGGCGCCGATTAAGGAGTTCGCCGCCGCGGACATCTTTCAGCACTCGCCCTTCAGCAACATTCTGAATTCACAAAAGTCTCTCTCTTTATCAGGAGAGCCCTGGCCGAACTATGGTCAGCAAGGTTGGGATGCGGATGGCGAAGAAATTCAAAGCCCACCCACCACCCACTTCAGAGCCAATCGCCGATGATTTAACCGACATGCTCGACTTCGACTCCGAAGACATCGACGGTATGGACGCCGATGCAGGAGACGACCAAGAACCAGTGCCTATAGGGCACTGGAAAGCCATCTCATCGTATGACATATACATGGTGGACACCCCAAAAGAAGGGAACGACGATGGAACAACGGAGGATGAACCCTCCAAGAAGCAGCCTAAGCACCGGCGTCAGCGGCGCCGCTCTAAATCCCGCCAAAGCAAAAACGGTGATTCCGGCATGAGAGATAATAACACCCCGGACAGTGCCGAAGACAACCCCCTCCAGGAGAATTCAGCACAGGAGGATGGAGAAGCCAGCCCTCATGAGAGAGCGGCAGACAAAGAGGTAGAGGACGATAATTACATGCCTCCCTCCAAAAGGCGAGGCAAGCCTCGGCGGCAGCAATTTGTCGTGCCTGAGGATCCCGTCGAACAAGAGCGTTTCAAACGTAGGCTTATGGCCACAGCGAGCAGCCTCAAGAAAAAACAACAACAGCTTAGAGCTGACCAAGACTCGCTAGCCGACAGATGGACTGAAATCCTTGCGGCTGAAGAGTACGGATTCGAACGCCCCTCCAAGAGCTACCCAAAGCGCAGGCTGCTACCCCGATTAGAGGAGGAAGCACCTAAACCTACATCACCAGCGACGCAGCCAGCGGCCGACCGCCACCTCGTGGCCGCTGACGAAGAGGCCTCTCGACCCTCCACTCAAGCCGCACCCCGGCATCGCTCAAAAAATACCAAGGCACGGGGAAATGCGCCAGACCTGCGAGACATATTGGAGGACAAGGCAAGGCAAACAAGATCGATCTACCGATCGGCGTGGGCGCCCATGACCGCGTGGCGATAACCGTCACGCCGGATATGGTAAATCCGGCCGGGCGAATACGATGAGACAAAGCTCATTTGAGCTATGTCATTGATATAGCCCAATCTGAGGCGCCGCAAACCCACTATGCTTCACAGATGAAGTAATGGATCATCAAATCCCCAAGGGTTTCAAACCCGTAAACATCGAATCATACGATGGCACAACAGATCCTGCGGTATGGATCGAGGATTATCTCCTTCATATCCACATGGCCCGTGGTGATGATCTACACGCCATCAAATACCTCCCACTCAAGCTTAAAGGACCAGCTCGGCATTGGCTTAACACCTTACCAGCAGAGTCAATTGGTTGTTGGGAGGACCTGGAAGCCGCATTCCTCGACAATTTCCAAGGCACATATGTGCGACCACCAGACGCCGATGGCCTAAGCCACATAATTCAGCAGCCCGGAGGAATCGGCGGACAATTCTGGACATGGTTCCTAACAAAGAAAAATCAAATAGTCGACTGTCCGGATGTAGAGGCCCTTGCAGCCTTCAAACATAACATCCGTGATGAGTGGCTTGCCCGGCACCTAGGACAGGAAAAGCCGAAATCCATGGCAGCCCTCACAACACTCATGACCCGCTTTTGCAGGGGAGAAGACAGCTGGCTAGCTTGTAGTAATAACATGACCAAGAGCCCTGGTAATTCGGATACCAAGGAAAGCAATGGCAGGTCGCGTTGCAACAAGCACAAGCGTCGCATTAACGGCAACAATGCTGAGGATAAGACAGTTAATGCCGGACTCAGAGGCTCTAAACCCGGTCAGCGGAAAAAGCCATTTAAAAGAAATACTCCGGGCCCATCCAGTTTGGACCGAATACTCGATCGCTCGTGCCAGATACACGGCACCCCCGAAAAACCAGCCAACAAAACCAACAGGGATTGTTGGGTGTTCAAGCAGGCAGGCAAGTTAAATGCCAAAAACAGCGACAAGGGGCTGCATAGCGATGACGAGGAGGAGCCCCGGCCGCCGAACAATAGGGGACAGAAGGGCTTCCCCCCACAAGTGCGGACGGTGAACATGATATACGCAACCCACATCCCCAAAAGGGAGGCCAGGCGTGCACTCGAGGGGCGTATATGCGTTGGAGCGATCGCCCCAAAGTTCAACCCGTGGTCCTCCTGCCGATCACTTTGGATCGAAGGACCACCCCACTAACATCCGCCATGGCGGATTCGCGCATTGGTTCTAAACCCAATCATTGACTGATTTCACCTCACTAGAGTCCTTATGGACGGCGGCAGCAGCCTGAACCTGCTTTATTAGGATACAGTGCGAAAAATGGGCATAGATCCCTCAAGGATTAAACCCACAAAGACGACCTTTAAAGGCGTCATACCAGGTGTAGAGGCCAACTGTACAGGCTCAGTTACACTTGAGGTGGTCTTTGGATCCCCAGATAATTTCCGAAGCGAGGAGTTAATCTTCGACATAGTCCCGTTCGCTTGATGGCTATCACGCCTTTGCTTTCGGATGAAACGCATTTGCAAAGTTCAATGCGGTGCCGCACTACTCATATCTCAAGCTCAAGATGCGGGCCCTCGAGGAGTCATTACGGTCAATGGAAACACCGAGCGCTCTCTTCAAGCGGAGGAGCATACGGCGGCCCTCATGGCGGAAGTACAAAGCAGCCTCTCAAGGCAATTCTCCAGTCCGGCTATTAAACGCCCAGACACGGTCAAGCGCGCCTGGAGTAACCTACAACAAGACCGCTTGGCACGTTCCGAGCAAGCGTAGCAATGCGGCCCCAACCCCAGCCCTCGCGAAATTGCGAAACCAGTACTACGCGTACATAATTACGCTCTGGAAATACATGGGCATAGGGGGAGGGGCAGGACCACGTCATGCCCAAAATGCGGCTCAACCGCACTAGGGGCTCCCAATTTTGTCATTCTTTTTTCTTACTTTCAGGACTCCACTCTCCGGAAGGCCTGTCCGTACTACAATCGCCCGAACACACGATGCAACAGCCAGGGAGGCAGAAAGCTACGTCGAATGTCCAGGTGGTCTTTATAACAAGCTAAATACCTGTCTTACATACCATCCCGCAGCTCGCCCCTGGAGGGGGACATGTCAAATAGTCCCATCTCTTGCTTATCGCACTATTTGTATCGCTCTGCTTTTACCGCAGCCTTTTCGAATAAACAATACATAGCTTTTGTCTATTATTGCATTCCTTTTTTTATGTAAATATGTTCAGTTATGACATTATGCAACCGTACACTTTGGTACGGCCAATACACCAGGGGCTTAAGTACCCCAGAATATGGTGTGAGAAGTCCGAACACTCTCACAGTATGGCACCCGAACTTATAGCATTATATGCATCGGCTCCAAATCATGTCTTGGGTCAATAGTTGGGTTTGCCCGGCTCCCATGTTTTGGTACCTTACGTTCCGTTATATCGGCTAAGGTAGCGGGAGAACTACTGCGATTGTGCCCGGTTGAGCTGGGTTAAGCACCTCGATGAAAGCTAAAACTGACCGTCATGATAGGGCGAGAGCTGGTCACTGCTCGAGAGGTTTGAGTCCCTAAAGTCTTATGCCGCTTAGAGCAAGGAGCCGGCTTTGTCCGGCCTAGGCGTGGATAGCGCCCGAACTTCGGTCTTCGAATACTAGGGCTTCGCGAAATTTAAAATTATAGAATTCTATGGCTAAGTGAGAGTGATAAAGCATTATAGTCTGATTGCCTTGTTACGTTGTCTTGGCGCCTCCTTGAAGGACCCAAGAATGGGAACAAGAGCGCTCGAGGTTTATCCCGAACACCCCAAAGACTTTCGTGGCATGGGGGCGAAGCCGACGACTCGCCTTCTCTCATATGTAATACACTGCCGCACATAAGGCAATATTTTAAATTCAAAAAGCGTTGCTTAAGCGCATATGAACAAGTTTTCATACGAGGATAACACGGCGAGTTTACTCAAAAATTACATCCTTGGAACATTCATCCGCCATAAAGTGAGCACCCTTCAGACGCCCTCATAATACATCTCGGCTTGCGATGCTCCTTGCCCTATAGTGGCCCATCTGTCACCCGACTTCTTAGCATCCATCTTGCCCAGTGCACTTTAACACGGGCAAGGCCCCTCTGGCGCCTTCGATGCATACGGAGCGCTTGATGACTTCAAGCCGTGGACAGGCATCCGCCAGGCGCCTCACCAGCCCAAAGTAGCTCCCAGGCATGACCTCCCAAGGCCATAGCCGGACTATAAGGCCCTTCATGGCCTGTTCGGCCACCTTGTGGAGCCCGACCAGTTGCTTCATCTGGTCGCTCAAGGGCACCGGGTGTCCGGCCTCAGCATACTGAGACCAGAACACCTTCTCCGTCGAGCTCCCCTCCTCGGCCCGGTAGTATGCGGCAGCGTTGGACACACTGTGGGGCAGATCTGCGAATGCTCCTGGAGAGCTCCGGACTCGGGTAAGTAACAAGTAATTCACTTTCACGTGCTTGCTTTGCATAAAGAATGCCTTACCCGCCGCTATCTTCTTCATCGCCTCAATTTCTTGGAGGGCTTTTTGGGCTTCGGCCTTGGCAGATTTGGCGCTCTCAAGGGCCGAGGCAAGCTCGGACTCTCGAGTCTTTGAGTCAAGCTCCAAACTCTCGTGTTTTTCCACGAGAGCCTGGAGCTCCGCGCCTCCTGCTTTTCTCGCTCGATGCGCTCCACGACTGCATTGTCCTCGGCCTTGGACAGCGCTTTCTTCATGGTTGCCGCCTGGGTTGTGGCCCCTGTAATACTCACGTTGGTCCTATCATTTTTTGCAACCACATCTTTTTTATATACTTACATAAGGTATTACTAACCTTCCCTGTCCTCGAGCTGCTTCTTGGCAAGGCCGAGCTCGTTCTCGGACCGCTCGAGGCTCTGCTTCAATGCATCGACCTCCATGATCGGTCTGGCGAGATGTCAACAGACACTGCATTCCCATATTGACATACTTATATTAGACTCCTGCGTATATCTTTTAGATCCTCATTTCGGCTTTTCTTTACGAACACCAAAGCTGAGCATCGGGGCTCTGTCTATGCGGTAATATTTTTACATATCTTAAATACATACCTCAAAGCCTTGTTAGAAGGCAAAGACTTCAGTCAGCCCGCTCTTGGCGGACTAAACCTTCTGGATCACCGCACTCATAATAGTGCGGTGCTCCTCGTCGATGGAGGCGCCGTTAAGCACCTCCAGCAAATTATCCGGTGCCTCCGGTTGGACGGAGGACACCGGCGTCGCAGGCTTGCCCTTCTTACTAGGGGGCCGCCTGCCGGACTCTGGAACTATTGAAGGTTCTGGTGCAGTGTCCGGCCCAGGGCCGGACTTGGTGCCCCTGGGGGTCTTGCCCCCCTTGCGCCTGGAGTCCGGGATGTCGCCTTGAGGCGCTCCCAGGACTGCCTCCCTCCGATTTGGAACCTTTTGGGACAATACCTCGGCATCATCCACAAGGCGAGGGGAGGAGGCGGCCGAAAGTGAAGTGCTATTCACATCCGACGAGCTTAAGGAGCCGCTCGACGACACGCCGACCTGGGCTCGGGCGGACTGCATGATTATATCCGGCGTCAGGGAAAGTTGTGCAATAAAAGAACACTATGAATCACTCTGGTGTCCGAACACTTAAGACTTTGCCAGGGGCTTGGCCCTGGGCGGAAACTCCTCCTCGTTGTCGGCGACGTTGGTGGAGTAATCCGGGGGAAGGGTTCTTCCCTTCTTTGACCCTCCGGCCTCCCCAGTTGGGGCGGCTTTCCTTTTCTTTTCTTCCCCTGCTGGAGAAGAAACCTCTCTTTCCTCCTCCTCGTTCTCGTAGGAGGAGTGCACCTCGGAGTCGTCAGACGATGAGTCCGGCTCCACCGGGCGCCGGGAGCTCTTCCGGGTTCCCACGGCCTTCTTCTTGGCCTTCTTCTCTGGCACCAGGTAAGGTACCAGGACCAGCAGCTTCGCCAAGTGGGCATCTGCTGTACCTTCGGGCAAAGGAGCCGGATAGTCGATCTGTCCGGTCTTCTTCTACCAGTCCCGTCAAAGTAACTGGAGCTTAGATCCTGCATAGAGTCAAACTATGAAAAACAAGTATCCTGTAAAGGGTAAAACAAGCTTACTACGCTGGCTTGGCACTTCGCGCAGAATCCGCGATCCTCGGTAATGGGAGGGGGAACCTTGGCGCCCTTGAATAGCACCTTCCAGGCATCCTCGTGCGTTGTGTCAAAGAGCCTGGTCAGAGTTTGGTGCTGGGCCGGGTCGAACTCCCACAAGTTAAAAGCCCGTCGTTGAAACGGGAGGATCCGGCGGATGAGCATGACCTGGACTACATTGACAAGTTTAACCTTCTTTTCCACCAGGTTTTGGACGCAGGTTTGGAGTCCGGTCAACTCTCCTGAATTACCCCACGACAGGCCCTTCTCTTTCCAGGAGGTGAGCCGTGTGGGGATGCCAGATTGGAATTCGGGGGCCGCTGCCCGTTCAGGGTCGCGCGGCTCGGTGATGTAGAACCACATCGATTGCCACCCTTTGATGGTTTCCACGAAGGAACCCTCGAGCCATATAACATTGGGCATCTTGCCCACCATGGCGCCTCCGCACTCCGCTTGCTGGCCGCCCACTACCTTCGGCTTGACATTCAAGGTCTTCAGCCATAAGCCGAAGTGGGGCTTGATGCGGAGGAAGGCCTCGCACACGACGATAAACGCCGAGATGTTGAGGATGAAGTTAGGGGCCAGATCGTGGAAATCCAAGCCGTAGTAGAACATGAGCCCCCGGACAAATGGGTGGAGTGGGAAGCCCAGTCCGCGGAGGAAATGGGGGAGGAACACCACCCTCTCATGGGGCCTGGGGGTGGGGATGAGCTGCCCCTTGTCTGGAAGCCGGTGCGCAATGTCGTTGGACAAGTATCCGGCTTTCCTCAACTTTTTGATGTGCCTCTCCATGACGGAGGAGGCCATCCACCTGCCTCCCGGCCCGGACATGGCTGGAGAAGGTTGAGGTGGGAAGTGCGAACTTGGGCGCTGGAGCTCGAGTGCGCGGAAATGAATAACCAAAGGAGGAAGAAGGCGTAGATGAAAAAGGTGGATCCTTATCCCCTTATATGGGCGGACGAAACTATGTGCCCCCACCAGCCTGGTAAAACTCGCTTATCTCCCAAGCGTCGTAATTAATGGCATGGTTGGGTTAGCCACGCCCGTATTGATGAGAATCCTGGAATAAGGGGACACAATCTCTTCTTCGACAAGACGTGCCAAGGAAACCACCTCGCTAAGTGCACTGAGGTGGGACAGTAAAAACGATTCGGATAAAGGCTTGGCCGTGGTGTGATGTCACGTTGCGGAATACGTCAGCAGATTGGATTTGTGTAAATATTATTCTCTCTACGGTGGTATGTGGAACTTATTTTGCAGAGCCGGACACTATCCACTACTAGGAAAAGGGCTATAGATAGGACTGATTCTAATGGCGCACCAGGTAAGTAGTGCGCCACTACTATATACTAATGGCGCACCGGTTGCTCGTGCGCCATTAGTGTGGAAGACACTAATGGCGCACCGTGCTCACGGTGCGCCACTACTATTGATTTTTTCCCCATTTTTCCATACAAACTAATGGCGCAGGGATGGCAAAGTGCGCCAACTAGTAATCGCGCACGACCAAGACAGTGCGCCATTAGTATTTATTTTTATTTTTATTTTTTGCAAACCTACTAATGGCGGCGAGAGAAAGCAGGACCACCCTACCTAAAGGACGTCCGTTCCACAGAAGAACTCCATTTGCGAAAAAGAAGGGCAAGAAGAGTGTGAACAGATAGCTAGCTAAGATCAATTGTATTTAAATCGTAGTCTTCATTTCTCGATTGTATTTCATGGGCACTTTTTGATATCATGAATATTTTTAAATTTCATGGGCACTTTTTGAATTCATAAGGAAACTTGATCTCGATCCCCCTCCATCTCGATCTCGATTCCCCCTCCATCTCGATCTCGATCCCCGCACCCTCCCCCGCTCCACCGCCGCCGCCGATGATATTTTCAAGTAAGAAATTTGAACATATTTAAAAAAAATTATTACTGTTTTTATAAAAAATATTACTGTTATGATTTAAACAAGTTTGAACATATTTAAACACAAATAAATATAAAAAACAGCATTTAAAATGCATAAAAAAATATTGGGGAGCCTGGGAATCGAACCCAGGACCTCCCGTGTGTGTGTCTTTGCGTCTTGACCCGGTCGGGCTAGTGGGTGGGTTACATTGTAGATAGGGTTAGGTTGTAGATATGGTTAGTGGGCTAGAATTAAAACAAAATTCTAATAGGCGCACCGAGGGTGGTGCGCCATTAGAATAGTCATACTTATGGCGCCTGTTGGGCGTTGCGCCATTAGAACCCTCCCCCTAGCTATCCTCCCTCCCTCACGCCAGATCCCCTTCGACCCTCTCTTCCTCGCCACCAGATCCACCCGTGCGCTGCCCCGACCCACGCCGCCGCCGCCCCCGCGCCTCCGTCTCCGTCGCCGCCCCCAGTCAGCCCCTGCCCTGCCCCCCATCGCCGTCCGCTCCCAATCCACCCCCTCCCTCGCCTTCACCGCACCCACCCACCCCCTCCCTCGCCTTCCCAGCCCTCGAGCTCCACCGTGCGAGGCGACAGGCAAGGCGGCGGGCAGAATCTGCTTCAACACCGGGCCGGCGAGCCGCGGAACCAGGGCGCGACGGGCTCGAGCCCTCCACCCCTCCACCTCTTCTTCCTTGGGTGCGCTGTCTTCCTCAACCCGGCCACCTCTGTTGCTACTAAGGCTGTCGCGGGGCCTCCTTGCGCCTCCCGGTGAGCTCCGCCTCCTCTCCCCTCTTCCTTCTCGCGTGCCAAGAAATGCATAGCAATTATTTTCTTCACTTAGTTATTTGATGCTCTGTTTCCTGTGTGGCTGAGATGTTCACATGAAACTACACATAGACCACTCTATACATTGCGATTATGGACCGCATGAGAAACTTGGAAGCTAAAAACATTGCGATCCTCACCATAAGGATGATTATATCTTCCATGCACGAATAGCTCTGCCTAAATAATAAATAGATAAAGGTAAAACTAAACCATGCTCAGCGATGAGATGATGTCAACTGACAACAAAAGCAAACTTGTTCATCATTACAAAAGCAAACTTGTTCAACATAACAAAAGCAAACTTGTTCAACATAACAAAAGCAAACTTGTTCAACCACATAATTACAAACTGAGACACAGTAGTAGGGGTCATCCCAATACCACAAACAACTCAATATCCCCAGTAGTAGGGGTCATCCCAATGGTCCTCCGCCTCTTGCCAGAGCTCGAAACCTTCTTTGGTGATTTCAATTTTCTTCCATGGCTCATAGGTGACGTACGCATCTTTCACGGCGTAGTCGATGAGCTTGTTTGGCAGTGGGCTGTCCCCCCATAGTAGGTGGTCCGAATTCCTGTCGATCTTCTGCTTCATTTTTGAGTAGGATGGGTGGATGAGGCTGGCTGCAAACTCAGCCAAAGACTGCCACTTCTTTCCATTGTTTGGAACTCTCCATTTGCGCTGCAAATCGACGTACTTGTCGGGGTTGATCTCCAAACTAGACAACTTCAGCTTCTCCTTGTCGCCTCCAATGCAGAAGCCAACAAAGGTGTCTGACTTCTTCTCCTGCGGGAGGCAGGCGGAGTTCCTTGGGCCTGCATCAAAATAATCTTTAGCATTCAAATTCATCTACTTCAAAAACTTCAGAAACTACAAAATTAAAATGGGTTCAGTTGAAGCAAAATTCAGTTCAAATAGCATCTTCATTTCAGACCAAAATTCAGTTAAAACAGTATGATAACAACAACTACTAAAATATCACAACAACTACAAGACAACGATTCATGTATGATCAAAACAGCAAGCATAACATCTCAATGATGTATTTTTTGCAATCTTTTGCATTACAAGACAACATTCATAACAGCTACTAAATGATCACAAAAACTTGTAGACAACATTACGTATGATCACCAAAAACTACTTCGTAACTGGATGTTTTTACCATTTGGTTGCCGCGGTGATGTGGTATACCAGGACGAGATCCTCCATGCATAACTGCAGAACTACAGCAATTTGCGGAGGTTTGTCTTCCCTGGTATACTCGACATCAACGCCGATATTCCGAGAAAGCATGCCGCCGAGCCTCCTCCTCATCTTGCGGATCATCTTGTCGGCTTAAATGCGGATTGCTGGTGCATACGACATCCAACGGCTCCTTGGTGGATATCAACCTTGAGCGGCACGGTGTAGTCCCGCTTACGCCGGGGACCGGAACGTCGTCGTCGACCACTGACTCCTTGCGGACGCGTCACCACGGTGATGCTTGGCAGGCGGAGGAGTTGCTCCATGATGCCTCCGCCATTCTCTTGGCGGAGGAGGAGTTGCTCCACGATTCCTCCGCCATTGCCCTCGGCGGCGATGGTGGAGGCAGAGGGGAGTTGCTTGATCTTTGGGCGAGAGGGAGGTAGAGGGAGGAAGATGGGCGGCAATGGAATGAGGAGGGAGGCAGAGGGAGGAAGATGGAGCGGCAATGGAATAGGAGGGGAGTTACCTGGACGTGGGAAGAAAACCCCCTCTGCGTCGTGGGGAGTTGCCAGTGGAGGGGAGACGTGGGGAGTTGCCTCGAAAACTCAAACTTCCTGCCCTTTGGAGGGAGGCGTGGGCCCTTGAAAACTACGGAGGGAGGCGTGGGCCCTCCTGTTTCAAACGTCCGGGGAGGAGGCGTGGTAAAATTCAGTTATAATGTGTTTAACTAGTAAAATTCAGTTAACAACAACATCGGTAAAATTCAGTTAATTAAGCGAAGAAGAGAAGAGAGAAAGTAGAGAGCAAGAGGAGTACTTGCATTAAGCTGAAACGTTTTACTTTAAACTTGCATGCATTCTTTGCTTGTTTATATTCATTCTTGTAAACTGGACATGCTCATCTATCTATCTATCTATCTATCTACCTGCTTAAGTATGTATGTATGCATTGTATTTTTATTTCCTTTGGAAAGTAAAGTTTATTTCTGGCTGGCTGGCATGATGGCTCATGGATCCCTCATTTGCAGCTACAGTTGGAGCTCAATCTGATCTCATCTGAAATGAATCTATAAATACTGAGTGTAGTTAGTTACTGAGTAGCGAAATAGTTGCTTGGATGTAGTTACTTGCATGGGCCTGGCTGATGAAGAAAAACTTTATATATATTCATCTTGATGTTGACTCTATAAATCATACTTATTGGACATGTTTTATGTGTTGATCCATCAATTGATCACATTGAGAAAGACCATCGTGTCTCCACCATTTTGCAAAGGTCATGTCTCCGACCATCGTGTCATGATGAATTTGCAGGTACCCCGAGAGGCCCTTGAGTTTGTCGGAATGTTGATTAACTTCCGTTCCGGCAAATTGGGTACTCCATATGTCCTATTTTCAGCAAAGGTCATGCTGAAATTTTCCGTGAATTTTAGCATGACTTTGCTAAAAATAGGACATATGGGGTACTGCGACTAATGCATGGGCGGGGTATCTTAGTACTTAGTTAAGTAGGATCAACTGCCCCGCCATTCTTGTTGCATTAAACCATAGGTGGCAATAGAGCCAAGTGATTAGGCCCAACTTAGAATTCTCCTTAGCATCGATAAACCCTAGATGATAAACCCAATATAGGTGGCAATAGAGCCAAGTGATTAGTGCCAAGTGATTAGGCCCAACCTAGGGTGCCTCGGCATCGATAAACCCTAAATGATGAAAACTTAACTTGGCTGCCCCGGATGCCTCGGTGTCGATGAGAACCTAAATGATGTACGCTTAGGCTTTTAGGGTGCCTCGGCGTCGACAAACCCTAAATGATGAAAGCTTAGGCTTTTAGGGTGCCTCGGTGTCGACAAACCCTAAATGATGAGACCATGATCTTGTTCCTTGACAATAACCAACTTTTGACCAAACTTTTTCCTATTTAGAAGCGAAACATGGCCCACAACGATGAGGCCGGTGTTTGAGCTGACAGCACAATTCTGGGAGCTGTCCCGGAGATGGAGGAACAACCTCACCGCTATGAGGACGCCGCGGAAGACACCGATCCTGATTACACAACCCCTAGTGGCGTCGGGGATGACACCACTGATGGTGCCGCCGAAGATGCCACCACTGATGATGGCGGCGCACACACAAATGGCAGCCAATCGAAGAAGCAAAGGAAGGACCGGCGTCCGAATGCGCTCCGCACCGTCAAGGAAGAATTCACTCAAGTGGACTCTGACGGGAATCCAACGGAATTCCTGATGACCACAACTCTCTTTTATGTGATGGTAGTTTAGATGATCGATATCGACTTGTAATGTGAAGACAAACTCGATACTCGCGGTCTTGAGACTTGTAATGTTTTATCTTTGTTCGGTCTTTTGAATTCGGAGACTAATATGATGAATTGTATTCGGAGACTAATCTTCTATTGTATTCGATGAATCTGATGTTGCTGTGTGCTGCTGTCTATATTATGTCCAATAATATATTTTGTAACCTGTGCAAAAATCAAAAAAGCAAAAAAAACAAATATTCATACTAATGGCGCATCAAGGCAGAGTGCGGCATTAGTATGCCAAAGGATACTAATGGCGCATCAAGGCAGAGTGCGCCATTAGTGTGACAAAGCACATGGTTACATATGTCCCCCCGGGAGGCATACTAATGGCGCATGGAGTTACATACTAATGGCGCACTGCCAGGTGCGCCATTAATATGCCAGATACTAATGGCGCACCAGTGGTGCGCCATTAGTAAAAAATTCTAATGGCGTGCTACTAATGGCGCACCGGTAGTTGGTGCACCGGTAGTGCGCCCTTAGTAGACAAAACTGGTGCGCCATTAGTAGGCCTTTTCCTAGTAGTGATCCTTGTGTTCAAAATATTCTATGAAGTATTCGGAGGAGGAATCCGCCTTGCAATGCCGAAGACAATCTGCGTGCCGGACTCGTCGTCATTGAAGCCTGGTTCAGGGGCTACTGAGGGAGTCCTGGATTAGTGTAACACCCCAAAAATTTGACCAAGTTTTAAACATTAAAATTTTGCCAGGAAATTTAACTTTCCTTTTCTTGGTTTTTTTTCTTGGTTTCAAAACCATTCTTTTCTTGGTTATCTTGGAGTTGTTCCCTAAGATGAAAAATCTTTTACTTATGATATTGGACTTGTTTACCCTCTCAAGAAAATCTTCTCTGTTATTAGAAGAATTAATTATATAATATTCTTCTTGATCTTTCTCTTCTTGAAAAATGGTTTCCCCATAGTTTATTGGTCCCATTTGTACTACAACCCTTTTATAAATTCATTCAAAAATCCCACCATAATTTGGAGATGTCATATGGAGTTTTTGAACTACTTCTGTGCAAAAATATTTTCTACCCATTAAAGATTTTGAGCTCTACACCATATTTTCAAATCTGGTCCAGAGAGCATTTTTACACTACAACCTATTCAAATATTTCTTTAAAACTTCTACCAAAATTATGGGATATTAGTAGCAGCATGTAATTCAACTTTATGCAAAAATCCAGGGATGTTCTTTGAAATTTTTGAGTGAATCAACCTCTTTTTCATTCTGGACCAGACTTGTGTTTTCTACTGCAACCCTACTCATTCTTGCTCTAGTGACCTTATGCTTCCTCCTGCTTGTAGTCAACCCTGCAAAACCCCTAAGTCCAGGAGCATGCAACCATTGGACCATTTTTGGTTCATGAAATGATGCCATTCACCTCCTGCCCAGAATTGGAGTTCTGCAAAACTTGCACTAGCAAGTTTGTACTTTCCACAAACTAACCACACCACCCTCTCTTCCATCCAAAGAGACACTAATCTGGAGAAATTGGCCACCCCAAGTTTTGCCTAGATACCCTTGGCATTTTGACAAACACCCTGAGTGCATGGCCAGATTTGGCATGATTTCAAGTCTACATTGTGAACTTGGTCTCCTGACCAAACCACCTTGTCCCTTGATCTTCCCTATATCACTAATCTAGTTTTGTTGCTTGCCAACCTCATCCGAGACCCCTAGCTTGCCCTGGCATTTCGTCGAGCACGTTCCGTGCGTGCTCTGGGTGCGAGCAGAGCACGCGTATTGCATGTGTCGCGCCCGAGACGACACGTCGCGCCCTTGGTTCTTGCCCGCTCTGTAGCGCCACGCCACGCGCTCCCTTTCTCCCATAGCGCGCTAAGCCGCCTGGCAGCCTCTGACAAGACCGCCGTCGAGCTCTTGAGGCACGCCGGCGTCCATGGCGCATCTTGGCCAGGTCGGCGCCGCCCAAGCCACCAGCGCTCGCCAGCTGCCCCCTTGAGCATCTCCAGCTCATCCGCAGCCTCGTCGGCTAGCTCTCGTCGCCGCCACGTCACCCTGCCGCACAGAATGGCGGTTCGCCATCGTCCTTATCGCCGGCCGCCTCGGAACCGACCTCCACCGCCTATTTAAGGAGCCCCGAGCTCATCCCCGCACGCAGGCAGCCACTCACTATCCTCCTAGTGCCCCCGCTGCCGTCAATTGAGGGGGAAGAGGCCGTCTTCACCGACTCCGGCCAGTTCGGCAACCGCCGCCTCCCGGCTCCATTCGGCATAACTAGAGCCTCCCCGGCCCTCCCGACACCACCAACAGAATCCACTCCATCTTGCGGAGCCGCCCAGACCCCCAGCTGCGACGAAGAGCCACCGAAGCCACAAATCCACTTTACTCCCGGCGCCGCCACGGCCACAAGCTTCGTCGGACGGTGATTCCCTCCACCCCGGCGACCACTGCAACCACGGAAGGACCACCCTTGATCTGCGGATCCATCCTCGCTCGGCCTCCCGCAAGGACCCGCATTGCGGCCGGGCGGCGATCGCCGGAGTCCCGCACTTCTGCCGGGCAGAGGAAGAGGAGGGAGGCGATCGTCAAACCTGACTAAGGCTGGGCAGGCCCACCGTCGATGACCAGCCCGCCTCCACGTGTAGTAAGTGAAGGCGCATTCTCAAAGTACGTCTTCGACGTATGCTTATATTCGAAACGTTTTTCTTTTTTTGTTTACTTTAAAATCAGTTTTTGACCAAAACTTTGACTGGCTATAAATTTTTAATAACTCCAAATGAAATGATTCTTTTTCCCACCTCTCTCAAATTTGATCTAGTTTATTTTAAGATTTATTTGATAATTTTTCAAAACAACTTTTGTGCTGTTTTGAACTCGTGTGTTAATTCAAATTTATTTAAAATAGGACTTTGAAGAGAGAGGAGAAAACTTTCTAAAGTTTTGGAGTGCACCCTGCCTTACCACACATTGAAGGCAAGCATTCTGAACCCCGGCATAATATTTTTTTGTGTGTTCGTTGACACGTCTATAACACTAACTCATTTCGGAGAACTTGTTATTTCATGTGACATGATCATTTGCATGAATGCATATTGGTGATTTCCATGCTGTTGGAAACAAACACACTTGTGATGATAATCATCCTCATGTGCCATGCATGCATACCGGAAGGAATCCGGGAAAAACCTCTGCCTTGGGTAGGCATGAGTTTGTCGCCGGTCTCCGTTGGGACGGTTATGTCCGGTATGGCATAGTAAGGTATAATGAGCAGTGATTCTGTTGGTTGGGATATTTTTGTTATACACGTCATGCAGGGAACTTTATAAACCTCCTGAGTCGACCCTAGATCGAGTCTTGTTCCAGTAACCCCCATACTTGTTTCGTACTACCACTAGTCTCTACAACAAGTAGAGTACGGTTCAGTAATTGGTCAACCCCTTTCTAGCACACACCGTACAGAGGGGTCTGGATGAGGGTACCACGGCCATGGATTAAAGCTAGTCATCCGTGTCGGATTTCGGGTTCCGGCAGACCCTTGAGGTTCGAACACTGGGGTGCGCGCGGAGATCCAACCTTCCATCGTCTCGTACCTTGCCGAATCGCTGGGACCTAAACTACTAAACAGAACAGCACAAGAGACACAAGATTTATCTTTGGTTCAGGCCACCATTGTGGTGTAATACCCTACTCCAGTGTGTGGTATGGTGGATTGCCTCTTGGGCTGATGAGGAACAATACAAGGAAGAACAGCCTCACGAGGGTCTGTTCTTGGCGGGTGCGATGAACTGCTAGGTGGTGTTCAGTCGCTCTAGCTACTGGTTTCTTGATGAGGATTCCGGATCTCCTCCTCTCTTTCTCGCTCCCAGATCTTAGATGCCTCTACCCTGTGGGTGGCTAGCCCTATTTATAGGCGAAGGCCCTGGGCCTCTTCCCAAATATTAAGCGGGAAGGGCGCCAACAATTGGCCATTTTGAAGGGGAACAGTGGGTACACTTATCCTGACTAAAGTTGGTCCTCGCCGCCAAAGGCTCTGGTGGTGATGCTGCTTGGGCTCCATGATGACTCCCTTCCGGCCGTTGGGCGGTCTTGGTCTTGTTGCAATCAAGCGGATGCCTTTGCTTGATGCTCTCGCCTGCGCTTGCTCCCTTTGCACCAAAGAGGAAAGGAGGACGCTGCTCGGGCTGGCGCCCGACTGGCGCCCTTGGTCGTCATGGCTTGCGTCATGGGCACCTCGCGAGGTACCCTGCCTTGAACTCTCCGCCTCCTCATGAGCCAGCTTGACGAGGCCGTGCTGAGAAGCTCCTTGTCGTCCCGCCTCATGAGGCTTGGCCCCTCGCGAGGGTCTTGAGCTTGCGTTGATGAAGATGGGCCATCTTTGGGCCTCCTTCGAGCCACGCCGCAGCCGCAGTGCGAGCAAGTCTGGGGACCCCGTTCCCGAACACCGACAGAGCCCGGGCCCACGGGCGCGCCCGAACTTGGCCAAGCAGAGAGGCGAAAGGGCAAGTCTTGAGCGTCGCGGGCCCTAACAGCCTTGGCCTTAGGCGCCAGCGTGGCGGTTGATTGGACGCCAGCGTCTTTGCTTCCCCATGATGCCTCGGTAACTACCCAGATTCGACAAGTCCTGCATGTAGAGTCGGTCATGATTACCGGTGATCGTGGAGGCGAAGGTTGGCCTTCGCCCGGCTATAAGTATGGAGCAGCGCGCCCTTCAGTCCATCCTTCCTTCTCCTCCTCCTCGTTTAAATCTGGTTGCCATGGCTCCGCGGTTCTCCACGGAAGAGAAGGGAAAGGCTCCTCAAGAGGATCTTGACCTGCTCCCCCCAAACAAACGGCTTGCCCTCTGGTGTCAGGGCAAGAGCGCTCGCCAGGAGGCGCCCGTACCCTGGTGCGTGTGGCCGCCACCAGGGTTTCCTCTTCCCTTGTACGCGCAGGTTGGTGGCTCAGAAGGAGGCGACGCCGGGCGCCACGAGCGGCGCCGCCGACGACGCCGGCGGGTCACGAAGGTGTGCGTCTTCCCCCCTGGAGTCCACGCCGAGGGCTCCTGCCAGGAGTTCGTGCTTCACGTCGCCACGCCACCTAAGTCTTGATTCGTCTTCCCTCTTTCTTCGCCTCCGTCGTCCGGCAGGGGGAACCCCTGGGACTCTAGCTGCAAAGACGCCTTTGCGGCACCCTTGCGACAGGCGGAGGTCGCGGTAGTTGCCCCGGCGAGGTCTTCATGACTCGGGCGGCGAGGTCGCCCGGTCTGCAGGGGCGAGGCGCCCTCACGATCCACCTGGAGTACGATGGTGCTTCGGCGGTGTCCTTCAAGGTCTTCGACGCAGAGGGTCGTCGGCTGGAGTGCTGCCCCGGGAGAGGTGGTCGGGGTCCTGCTGCGGCGAGGCAGAGGCTGGCCGACCACTCCCTTGGCAGCTCCAAGGGCGACGGGAGCGTCGGAGGATCTAGCGACTCCGCCGAGCTCCTCGCGACTCCGGAGACGAGCGACGACAGCTACGAGCCCCCGAGCCTGCGCCGTTCCCGGAGCAGGGCGGGCTCGTCAGGCCGTCGCCGCCCCTGATCTGGATGGGGTTGGCGCCGGTGCCGGACGGCCCACTGTTGATGATGGCGTCTGCCGTGGTGGTCCCTGTAGGTAGGACTCCTTAGGATTCGCGTCTTTCGTTCCTGCGAGGAGCCAAGAATGTACCCTGCGGGGGCTTGTAAGATGTTTGTAGCCTCGTTTGTCAATATGATCCTTATTGTGAAGCGGCGCGAGATGCTTATTCCGTCTTAGCTTAGTTTCTTCCTTTCGGGCCTCGTGAGGGCTTGATGCTCTACCGACAGGTCCAGTCCCAAAGCGGCTTCAGCCGTCGCTGGTATGCCAGGTCGCGATGCCGTGGTCAAGGCCAGGAGGTGAGCGGCCCGAGGTCCAGTAAGAGCCTCTGAGTCGCGATGCTCAGGGGGTCCCCCTTGGCGCTCAAGCAGCCATCATTTGGTGAGAAAGGAGAGCGACGTTGCTAACACGGGGTTGCATTGAGTGTGGGGATGGTGTTGTGATAACCAGTGTGTCCGGGGGGTGACTTATCTCGAGGGTCAGGACAATGCTTCCTGGTGCGGCGCTAGGTCCGTGCCTTGGCCGGCAAGAGATCGCGTGGCGAGGTCGTTTCGTGTTCCTTGGAGGGACCCTGCAGGTTCACCACAAAAGGAACAAGAGCTCGCCCTGGCGATCGTTAGTCCTGGCATTAGTTGCTTGGGAGAGGCGTGAGAGGCCTCGCGAGGTGTGTTTGGGCACCCGTGAGCCAGCACGGGACTCATGGGGCCCTACCTCAAGGCGGGTTGCGCCTGGCTCTGGGCCTTATCTTCGAGTGTGTTCCTGCAAATTTGGCGGATGTCGGAGTTTCACGTCTTGGTCCCGGCTGTCGGGCTGGTCTCAGCCGTCGCTGGCAAGCCAGGTCGTGATGCCATGGACAAGACCAGAGGGTGAGGGCCGGAGAGCCGGTAGGAGCCCTGAGTCGCGATGCTCAGGCACCCCCTTTAACGCGCAAGCTGGGTTAGATGACGAAACTCTACGTCCTCGGGTCCCGGCTCTCGGGCTGGTCTCAGCCATCGCTGGCAAGCCAGGTCGCGATGCCATGGACAAGACCAGGAGGGTGAGGGCGGAGAGCGGTAGGAGCCACGAGTCGCGATGCTCAGGCACCCCCTTTAACGCTGCAAGCTAGCCGGGTCGACGCAACAACTCGTCCTCGGGTCCGGCTCTCGGACTGGTCTCGGCCGTCATTGGCAAGCCAGTCGCGATGCCATGGACAAGACCAGAGGGTGAGGGCGGAGAGCGGTAGGAGCCACGAGTGTGATGCTCAGGCACCCCCCTTTAACATGCAAGATTCCGCCACCCAGGAAAAGGCACCAAATAACAAGCATGGTGGAGCGAGAGCATAATCCTAAGGAAAAAGTAGGAAGGATACATGCCGCTGGGACAGGCCCGAGCGGCTTGGGGATGATGCAGCCCGAGGGGCGCCCCCAACAGGATAGGCTAATGACATGAAATAAAAGGGATACATGCCGTAGGGACGGACCCACGTGGCCTGGGAATAATGCGGCCCTGAAGGCGCTCCCAACCGGGAATAAAACTTAAAGATGTCACCTGGTGATGTTGAGGTCGAAGGGGTGTTGGTGTAGCAGACTCGGTGGGCTGCGGGAGCCGACCTCACGAGCCCCCAGGCCCAGGGGCCTTGGGAGGATCCGAAGGCGCTGGCGGCTCCTCGGGGGCCATCTCCATCTTCGCCAGGGCTGTGGCGTGCCTGACTTCTTGAGCCTCCAGGATGGCCCTCATGAGACGCTGGTGCGCAGCTACCGCGTTTTGCAGGCCATAAGGCATGCGCTCGTAGCTGTGGGGCGGGCCCTCGCAACGTCCCACTCTTGAGGGCCAGAGGCGCTCTTGAGACGCGGCCCGGTTGAGCCCTGGTATGTCGATGCAGACGCGCAGCCCACCATCCTCGCCTGGATGGGGGGCCACGGCGGGTAGGCGGCGGCTGCCCCTCATGACCCTTGACTCCTCTAGCTCCTGAATGGCCTTGCTGACGAACTCCTGAGAGTTCGGCCCTCCTTGCCTTGCTCCTGCTTGCGGGAAACATGCTTTGAAGCACGCCTCCATGTGGTGCCCAAGCGCCTCCCTCGAGACCTTGGCGAGGTCGGCGGCCCTCCAGGGGAGAGCCCCCAAGCCCTGCCTGAGGAGGGCGCCGGGCGCGTTTTCCTATGCGATGGAAGGAGGCTCCCCCTGGCCTGGCGCGGGCCCTGAGGGGCCTGCCTCTTGAGGAGCCGGGCCGGTCGATGTCTTCTTGGGTGCGGCCTCGTGAGGCCTCTTGCTGCTGTGGTCTGGGTCTTCTAGCGATGCGGCCTGAAAGGCTCGCTCCAGGGAGCACACTGCGTCTCTCTCTTCACAGGGCACCGTGATGACCCCGCCGCTTCCTGGCATCTTGAGGACGTTGTAGCCGTTGTGGGTTCTGACCATGAATTTGGCCAGCGGGTACACTGAGGATGGCGTTGTCTGGCGGCGAATGTTGGCGACGTCGAAGTCGATGAGCTCGGTGCGGTAGTTGTCGCGAGCCCCGAAGGTGACAGGTAGGCGGACCTGCCCGATCGGGACCGTGGAGCCGTCGGTGACTCCGGAGAAAGGCTTGGTTGGCTGAAGCTGACTGTAAGGCACTTGAAGATTGTTGAATGTTCCCACGGACAGGATGTTGAGTCCTGCCCCGCCGTCGATGAGGGTCTTGGTGACCAACACGTTGCTGATGATTGAGGAAAAAGCATCGGGAGAACTTCGGCTGTGGCTGCGCACTTGACCTGATCCGCCGAAATTTGAACATGATGGCGCACGCCGACCACCCGAGAGGGCGCGTGGCCTCGAGCTTGGGAGGACTGCATTCACTTGCGGCGAACCGCTTGAAGATGCGTTGAGAGGCTGGGGCTTGAGCTCCGCCGGGATGCAGCGATCGCCGCGGTTCTGGAAGCCCCCAACCCCTGGCCCCGATGACGGTCTTCAAGTCTTCTTGGCGGCGGCGGCAGCGTGAGGGAGGCATGCGTCTCCCTGGGCGATCCTCGCGAGGCTGATCCCTCCAGCCTCCCTCGCGAGGCGGGTCTTGCCAACTGTCCTCACGAGGTTGGTCGCGCCACCCTTGGCGCGGGCCGCGGTCTTCCCAGCGTCCTACATTCCTTCCTCCTCCTCGGTCGTAGCCCCGGTCGCTGCGCTTGGGGCGTCTGTCGACCCTTCCTTCGCGCACGGCCCGGAGCTCTTGGCATTCATTGGTGTTGTGGGTGTGGAGGTCGTGGTACACGGAGTACCGGCTGCCCTTGGAGGACTCGGGTTGATCTCTGCCTCGTTTGGTGTCTGGTTCGGCCGCGAGTACGGCAGCCCCCTTGCGCTTCACGTCCTTGGCCTTGGACTTCTTTTCTTCGAGATCTGCGGCAGGCGGCTCAAGGAGGGAGAGGCGCCCCTCCTCAGCCCTGGCGCACTTGGTCGCCAAGTTGAACAGCTTCGAGATATGAGAAGAAATTCACCTAGTGGCACATTATTATCAAGCATAGAAGTAGTTTCATCATAAGCATCATGCATAGCAGAACTGGCATCATCAATAACATGCGACATATCGGAATCAATAGCAGAAGTAGGTTTAGGTGTCGCAAGTTTACTCAAAACAGAAGGTGAATCAAGTGCAGAGCTAGATGGCAGTTCCTTACCTCCCCTCGTAGTTGAGGGAAAAATCTTAGTTCTTTCATCTTTCAAGTTCCTCATAGTGATCAGCAGATATAAATCCCAAGTGACTCAAAGAATAGAGCTATGCTCCCCGGCAACAGCGCCAGAAAATAGTCTTGATAACCCACAAGTATAGGGGATCATAGCAGTTTTAGGGTAGAGTATTCAACCCAAATTTATTGATTCGACACAAGGGGAGCCAAAGAATATTCTCAAGTATTAGCAGTTGAGTTGTCAATTCAACCACACCTGTAAGACTTAATATCTGCAGCAAAGTATTTAGTAGCAAAGTAGTATGGAAGTAACAGTAATGGTGGCAAAAGTAACAGTAGCAGTTTTGTAGTAATTGTAATAGTGGCAACGGTAAAGTAACTAAGCAAAGATCAATATGTGAAAAGCTTGTAGGCATTGGATCCGTGATGGAGAATTATGTCGGATGCGATTCCTCATGCAACAGTTATAACATAGGGTGACACAGAACTAGCTCCAATTCATCAATGTAATGTAGGCATGTATTCCGAATATAGTCAAACGTGCTTATGGAAAAGAACTTGCATGACATCTTTTGTTCTACCCTCCTATGGCAGCGGGGACCTATTGGAAACTAAGGGATATTAAGGCCTCCTTTTAATAGAGTACCGGGCCAAAGCATTAACACTTAGTGAATACATGAACTCCTCAAACTACGGTCATCACCGGGAGTGGTCCCGATTATTGTCACTGGGGTTGCTCGATCATAACACATAGTAGGTGACTATTGACTTGCAAGATAGGATCAAGAACTCACATATATTCATGAAAACATAATAGGTTCAGATCTAAAATCATGGCACTCGGGCCCTAGTGACAAGCATTAAGCATAGCAAAGTCATAGCAACGTCAATCTCGTAACATAATGGATACTAGGGATCAAACCCTAACAAAACTAACTTCGATTACATGGTAAATCTCATCCAACCCATCACCGTCCAGCAAGCCTATGCTGGAATTACTCACGCACGGCGATGAGCATCATGAAATTGGTGATGGAGAAAGGTTGATGATGACGATGGCAACGGATTCCCCTCTCCGGAGCCCCGAACGGACTCCGGATCAGCCCTCCCGAGAGAGATTAGGGCTTGGCGGCGGCTCTGTATCGTAAAACGCGATGAATCCTTCTCTCCGATTTTTTTCTCCCCGGGCGTGAATATATAGAGTTGGAGTTGAGGTCGGTGGAGCCTTAGGGGGCCCACGAGATAGGGGGCGCGGCCAGGGGGATAGGCGCGCCCCCCACCCTCGTGGACAGGGTGTGGGCCCCTTGGTCTTCATTCTTTTGCCAGTATTTTTTATATATTCCAAAAATATTCTCCGTGAAGTTTCAGGTCATTCCGAGAACATTTATTTCTGCACAAAAATAACACCATGGCAATTCTGCTGAAAACAGCATCAGTCCAGGTTAGTTCCATTCAAATCATGCAAGTTAGAGTCCAAAACAAGGGCAAAAGTGTTTGGAAAAGTAGATATGATGGAGATGTATCAGGCGTCCTCAAGAAAACGCCACGAACTGTCGTTTAAAGAAGCCAACCGCGTCGCGGCTTCGGTGCACGAGGCGTCAACGGTGGCCTCGACGGCGAGGTGCTCCTCCAAGATCTGGGGGTCGGCACGAATGGCATCCATCACGACCTCATCCGCGCGTGCGGCCGCGATTTGCTTCTCCGCTGCCAAATGCAACTTGAGATCCTGGCTATACTGCGTGCACCATGGCTTAGGTCGGCACTTATTTGGTGGAGGGGTCGGTCATTTGGGTGGAAGGTGTCGTGGTCGCGTCGGCGGTCAGGGCATGTGGGATGTGGAAGGAGGAGGATGGGGTTGGGTGTGGATTACCTGCCTGGATAGGCGAGGCCGAGCAGCGTGAAGGAGGGTCGCCGGCGAGGAGGCGGCGGCGCTGCAAGCAAGGAGTGAAGGTTTCAACTTGGAAAGGAAGGCGGAAAGGGGGGAAATGTGGCTTTTTGTAAGGGGGAGAGGGCGGGGAGGTAGATATTTCCGCGGAAGCGGAATTGCTTCAGACAAAAAACTGGCGCGCAAAGTGTCATCAGACACGGTTCCTTATTCAGACACGGTCCAAAGATATTTTGTGCTGCATCTCACACGGTTGGTTATAATAAATTGTGTGGGATCTACTTGATTTTTCGTCTTGATTTGAATTACATAATGGGGTCATAGTGGCCATGGACGGTGTTTGAATTGCTAGACCTTTTATCTGTAGTGATCATAAAAGAATTGGAATTGTTCAGGGTTCGTTTGGACATTTTTATGCATTAACTAAGTTTTCAATGCATTTATGTGCATAATTCAAATTTGAACTACATGCACATGCTCCGGTGCATATAAGTTGGTTGAAAAATAAAATATTTGTCCTTGGGTGCAAGCTTAGGTCCCATGCAAGAAACAAGAATGAATGTCAAACACCCTGCCACCGTCACTCGGCCGCAAACATTGAGATACCTGGTTTTTAAATTCTAGTAAATCCAAAACTCGTCTGAAATTCATGAAACTTGGCATGCTATCATGGAGCGGCATCAACATGTCGTGGTACAAATTTTGTCCCATTTGGGGAAGGTTTGGGTATATGCTTCTCACAAACCGGAGCTTCTCACAACAAGCATGATGGTTTTCAGTTGGGAACGTCCCACCTTTGGGGACGAAACGATATCCATTGCCTCTTATTGCTTTCAAGTTTTTTTCTCGTGTCAACATAGAACAACAAGAGTGTTGTGTGAATTTTTGTGATTTTTCAGGGTTCGTTTGGACATTTTTATGCATTAACCGAGTTTTCAATGCATTTATGTGCATAATTCAAATTTGAACTACATGCACATGCTCGAGTGCATATAAATTGGTTGAAAAATCAAATATGTGTCCTTGGGTGCATGCTTAGGTCCCATGCAAGAAATGGGAATGAATTTCAAACACCGGGGCACCGTTGATTGCCGGCAAAACATTGAGATGCCTGGTTTTTTTATTCTAGTAAATCAAAAGCTCGTCTGAAATTCATGAAACTTGCCATGCTATCATGGAGCGGCATCAACATGTTGTGGTACAAATTTTGTCCCATTTGGGGCAAGTTTGGGTATATGCTTCTCACAAACCGGAGCTTCTCACAACAAGCATGATGGTTTTCGGTAGGGAACGTCCCACCTTTGGGGACGAAACGATATCCATTGCCTCTTATTGCTTTCAGTTTTTTTCTCGTGTCAACGTAGAACAACAGGAGTGATGTGTGAATTTTTGTGATTTTTCGGGGTTCATTTGAAGAATTTTTATGCATTAAGTGAGTTTTCAATGCATTTATGTGCATAATTCAAATTTGAACTACATGCACATGCTCCAGTGCATATAAATTGGTTGAAAAATCAAATATGTGTCCTTCGGTGCATGCTTAGGTCCCATGCAAGAAATGGGAATGAATTTCAAACATCGGGGCACCGTTGATTGCCGGCAAAACATTGAGATGCTTGGTTTTTTTATTCTAGTAAATCCAAAACTCGTCTGAAATTCATGAAACTTGGCATGCTATCATGGAGCGGCATCCACATGCCGTGGTACAAATTTTGTCCCATTTGGGGCAGGTTTGGGTATATCCTTCTCACAAACCGGAGCTTCTCACAACAAGCATGATGGTTTTCGGTAGGGAACGTCCCACCTTTGGGGACGAAACGATATCCATTGCCTCTTATTGCTTTCAATTTTTTATCATGTCAACATAGAACAACAGGAGTGTTGTGTGAATTTTTGTGATTTTTCGGGGTTCGTTTGAACATTTTTATGCATTAAGTGAGTTTTCAATGCATTTATGTGCATAATTCAAATTTTAACTACATGCACATGCTCTGGTGCATATAAATTGGTTAAAAAACCAAATCTTTGGTCCTTGGGTGCATGCTTAGGTCCCATGCAAGAAATGGGAATGAATGTCAAGCACCATGCCACCGTCACTCGGCCGCAAACGTTGAGATACCTGGTTTTTTAATTCTAGTAAATCCAAAACTCGTCTGAAATTCATGAAACTTGGCATGTTATCATGGAGCGGCATAAACATGCTGTGGCACAAATTTTGTCTCACTTGGGGCAGGTTTGTGTATATGCTTCTCACAACGTGGAGCTTCTCACAACGCGGAGCTTCTCACAACAAGCGTGATGGTTTTCGGTAGGGAACGTCCCACCTTTAGGGATGAAACAATATTCATTGCCTCTTATTTCTTTCAATTTTTTCTCATGTCAACACAGAACAACAGGAGTGTTGTGCTATTTTTTGGGATTTTTCGGGGTTCATTTGGACATTTTTATGCATTAAGTGAGTTTTCAATGCATTTATGTGCATAATTCAAATTTTAACTACATGCACATGCTCCGGTGCATATAAATTGGTTAAAAAATCAAATCTTTGGTCCTTGGGTGCATGCTTAGGTCCCGTGCAAGAAATGGGAATTAATGTCAAGCACCGTGCCACCGTCACTCGGCCGCAAACATTGAGATACCTGGTTTTTAAATTCTCGTAAATCCAAAACTCGTCTGAAATTCATGAAACTTGGCATGCTATCGTGGAGCGGCATCAACATGTCGTGGTAAAGTTTTTGTCCCATTTGGGGCAGGTTTGGGTATATGCTTCTCACAAACCAGAGCTTCTCACAACAAGCATGATGGTTTCGGTAGGGAAAGCCCCAACTTTGGGGGCGAAACGATATCCATTGCCTCTTATTGCTTTCAATTTTTTTCTCATGTCAACATAGAACAACAGGAGTGTTGTGTTATTTTTTGTAATTTTTCGGGGTTCGTTTGGAAATTTTTATGCATTAAGTGAGTTTTCAAAGCATTTATGTGCATAATTCAAATTTGAACTACATGCACATGCTCCAATGCATATAAATTGGTTGAAAAATCAAATCTGTGTCCTTGGATGCATGCTCATGTAAGAAATGGGAATGAATGTCAAACACCCTGCCACCGTCACTCGGCCGCAAACATTGAGATACATGGTTTTTTGTAACACCCCGGATGTAACTTTCCATATTTTAACTTCAACTCTTGCCATTTTCGGCATTGTGATATGATATTCCCTCCGTGGTTGGGTTTTTCTTCATTTTTGTATTTTTTCCATGTCATGCATTTCATATCATGTCATCATGTGCATCGCATTCGCATACGTGTTCGTCTCATGCATCCGAGCATTTTCCCCGTTATCCGTTTTGCAATCCGGCACTCCTATGTCCCCCGGCGTCCCCTTTTACATTTTTCCGTGAGCGGGTACTAAACTTTCTCGGAATGGACCGAGGTTTTTCAAGTGGCCTTGGTACACCACGGTAGACCACTGTCAAGTTTCGGGTCATTTGGAGCTCGTTTGGTACTCCAACGGTTAACCGCACTCTCGCAAAGGCCTCTTTTAAGTTGCAGCCCAACACCCCTTCAAAACAGCCCAATAACCCATCTAAGTCACTTCCATGTCCATCGCCGTTCGATCACGATCGTGTGGGCGAAAACCATGCTCAATTTGGAGCTCCCTAGCCTCCTCTACCTCTATTTAAAGACCCCCCATTTCCAAATCCCGGATCATTCCTACCCTACCCTAGCTCCCCGCTCCTCTCCCCGCGCCGGACAAGTCCGGACGGCGCGAACGCGTCGCCGCGCGCCGGCCAACCGAGGCGCCACGTGGGCAACCGCGCCCGCCGCCGCCCGGGCGGCGGGGCCCTCCCGACCAGCGAGCAGCCACGCCCGCGCCCCTCCACCGCCTCGGCCAACCGCCGCGCCCGCAGTCCTCCGCTCCGGCCGCCGCCTCAAGCCACCGGCCGCGCCGCCCGTACCTCGCCGCCCGTCGCCTCCGGCCCCTTGGCCCGCCGTTCCGCAGCGCCTATAAATCGCCCGCCGACCTCGGCCTCCCGCCCGGCGCGCCGCCCTCGCCGCCCCGGGCCTCGCCCCGGCCTCTCCTCTCCTCCCCGGCCCCAACTCCGGCCGGAGAACCTCGAGCCGCGCGGATCGGATCTGAGATCCAAAAAAACGCAACGGTTGACTTCTCCCACCCCCGAAATCGCCCGTCTTTTATCTGTCATTATTTTGTTGCATTTTCATCATGCCATAACTTTGCACCCGTGGCGCCGTTTTGGGCGTGTAGCATACCGAACTATTCGCCTCGATGAGTACATCACTTGATATCATTGCAACATTTTCATTTCAGCTCATCTTGATGCCCGAAATGCTGTTAGAATAGGGCTATGTGATGTTAGTTTCAGATTCTTATCAGAACATGCACTTTTGTCAGTTTTGCCATGATTGATGTGTGCATCCTATGATCTCGAGTCCTACATGTGTTTTGTAATATGCCATTCCATCTTTACAGGGGTGCCATCCATGTATTTTTGTGATCTCTGTGGTGACTAGCACAAGCATGCAAACTAGGCTTCATGATGTTGCTGATTTCAGCCCCTGTTTTGCTGATATTTTTATGCCATGTTAACTTGATGCTACCGAGAGATCCATGCATATTTTGAGATACTTCATTAAGAATGTTTTGAACATATGGTTATGCTCCATCCATCCATGCCCTTGTTTGCAATTTTGTAGTGCCATAGATTGAGTCAATCGAGCTCTTCATTTGCTATAAAATGTTTCCTGGCAGATTGTTTACATGTTATTCAATTTTGCCAAGGTTGTTGTAGTTGATCCGTAAATGCTATGATGTTGTTCTTGCCATGTATAGCTTCTATGTCATGTCTTATTGATGGATGTATGCTTAGTTTATCATGAAATACTCTGTAGTGAGTGCATCAAGCTCGCGAAGATGCCTACTTAATTCTGTCAATGTCATGCCCTGTTTGCTGAATCTGTTAACGAAACTTGCTATGTTTACGTGGATGCCATCATATCTTTTGATCCTTTTTGGCTCATGGACAGTAAGGGACTTTTGTTCTATGCTTTGAGTAGATTCATTCCATGCTTTTTTTGCTATTATAAGTTCCTGTAGCATGTCGTTTGCTTGCTCTGAACATTGCTTCCTGATGCTGATTCTGCCATGTTCAGTATTTTCAGTCTGTGAAGCTGTTATATTTTGCACTTTTGCCATGCTTGTTTGGACCTGTTATGGTGTGATTTAGCCGTAGCTCAGTGTTCATCTTTTGTCAAGAATCTTGCGTAGATCACTGCCATATGCTTTGTTGGTACATTTGGGTGCAGTAGCTTAATTTCTTATTGCTTGCTATGTGGTATCATGCTGTTGATGGCAGATTTGTGTCATTCTTGTTTTGCTCGTCATTTGCAAACCGTGCATCCGATTCCGGTGATCTTTATATCGGTTTCAACCGAAATCATCTCACCTTTCCAGCGGCATACTTGGTTTGCCAAGTTG
This sequence comes from Aegilops bicornis, assembly GCA_021605145.1. Lineage (NCBI taxonomy): Eukaryota > Viridiplantae > Streptophyta > Magnoliopsida > Poales > Poaceae > Aegilops > Aegilops bicornis. The sequence continues at coordinate 98,102,764 of CM038673.1, forward strand.
ATGCCTGGTTCATCATTTTCCTTCCGGTGCACGCATATGCATTGCATCTCACATCTCGCATATCATGCCATGTATTGCATCATGTTGCTTGTGCATTGCACCGTGATTTATTGTGGTTCCATTGTTTGTGTTCTTGCTTTGGGTAGAGCCGGGAGACGAGTACGTGAACGAGGAACCTGTTGAGAACGCTACGAGGATCAAAGCTTTCGACAACTCCGAGAACTTTGCGAGCAAGATGACCATACCCTCGAAATCACTTCTATCTTTCCTTGCTAGATGCTCGCTCTTTTGCTATGCCTATGCTACGATGCCTATCACTTGCTTATCATGCCACCCATATTGCCATGTCAAACCTCTAACCATCCTTTCCTAGCAAACCGTTGTTTGGCTATGTTACCGCTTTGCTCAGCCCCTCTTATAGCGTTGTTACTTGCAGGTGAAGATGAAGTTTGTTACTTGTTGGAACATGGAGATGTTGCTCTTTGTTGGAACATGTTTACTTGTTGGGATATCACAATATCTATTGTTTAATTAATGCATCTATATACTTGGTAAAGGGTGGAAGACTCGGCCTTATGCCTGGTGTTTTGTTCCACTCTTGCCGCCCTAGTTTCCGTCATACCGGTGTTATGGTCTCTTCTCGGCGGAGTCCGGGAAGTGAACACGGTGTTGGAGTTATCTTTGACGTAAGTAGTTTAGGATCACCTCTATATCGCTACTAGCTTCACGACCGTGCCTTGCTTCTCTTCTCGCTCTCTTTTGCGAATGTAACCACCATATATGCTAGTCGCTTGCTGCAGCTCCAACTCACAACTCTGTCCTTCCTATAAGCTTAAATAGTCTTGATCTCAAGGGTGTGAGATTGCTGAGTCCCGTGACTTACAGATTCTCTGAAAACAGTTGCGGGTGCCGACGATGCGGCAGGTGACGAACCGAGCTCAAGTGGGAGTTCGACGAGGAACGTGGTCGTTACTATGTGTCTTTTCCTCGATGATCAGATGAGTGGAGCCCAGTTGGGACGATCGGGATCTGTAGCATTTGGGGTAGTCTTCTTTTATTTTGGTTCCGTAGTCGGACCTTGAGTGTATTCTGGATGATGGATGTTTATTTATGTATTGTGTGAAGTGGCGACTGTAAGCCAACTATGTATCTCTTTCCCTTATGTATTACATGGGTTGTGTGAAGATTACCTCACTTGCGACATTGCTTTCAATGCGGTTATGCCTCTAAGTCGTGCTTCGACACGTGGGAGATATAGCCGCATCGAGGGCGTTACAAGTTGGTAATCAGAGCCATCCCCGACTTAGGAGCCCCTGCTTGATTGTTTGTTTGCGTTGTTCAGTCTAGAACAAAAATGTTTTGAGTCTTCGGATTATATATATCGAAGAGTAGGATTCTTTTACTCCCAGTCCCCTTCGCTCTGGTGAGGTCTCCTGACGTAGAAGTTTTGACTCTCCTCTCCTCAAATTTCACAAAAAAAAAATTTAGGATCACACGGGTATCTTGGAATCGTTCCGATGGTTTTGTGACGAGAACATTGTTCTTGGTGCCTCCTGACATTTAGGGGTTGTGGCAGTGTCCCGGGGAGTTGAGCTCCGAGGTGTTGTCGTCACAATTTTATCGTTGCAGTTACGAATACCGAGCTTTGCCGACATCGAAAATCTCTTTTGTACAGTTGTTGGTGAGATAACCCCGATAACCCAGTACTGGGGCGAGTTCGGGAGTATTGCCATGACTCATATAACGGATGCTTTTCGAAGGTCAAGGTACGCGATTTCTGAAGGTTTCTTGGTTATGTGTTGACGGATGGATACAGCTGGATCTAGGTATTGTTAGTTTGGGTGATATATTTTGTGTCTCCTGTATCCCCAACACCAGATTGCATAACCGGAAAGTTTCGGGAGTTTATAGGTGGGATTCAAGTAGCTCTTAGCATTTCTTCCCGCAGATATTTGGTTTGTGATTGGGTAATCCTTACCACTTATTTGTTCCAGTCGTACCTTGTTATTTTTTCATCAACCCTTAATCAAGTGGCTTCTCACCTTAATGGATGTGTGATGTTAGCTTTGGAATTCATTCGTTCATCCTTGTTCGAATGTTTATTGTGAAGACTATATGTTGCAATTTCTATCCATTGATTCAACTTGTCTATCTGTCTATCAAGTGCTAACGGATGTCACCCTCTTCAGGATGGCTCCGCCAATGCCTCTGAATCCGGAACGCAATGATGGGAGTCAGTTGAACCCTCCACCTCCACCTCCGCCTCCGGAGGCATGGCAAGCTATCATGGCAGCCACCAATGCCAATGCTCAGATGATTTTGCAACTCTTGCAAGAGCATACCCAAGGGCAAGGCAATCAAGGAAATCAAGGCCAAGGCAACAACCAGCCGCACTTTTCTACCCTCAATCAGTTCCTCGCTAATCAGCCGAAGTCTTTCAGTTTCTGTGTCGAGGCCACAGACGCCGACGATTGACTTGTGGACTCTGCAAACATTTTGAATGTAGCAATGTCGGACACGAGGACTTTGTCAAGTTTGCTTCGTTTCAACTCAAGGACCAAGCTGCCGAGTGGTACCGACAATACAAAGATTCCAGAGGAGGTCGTGTAATTACAGGATGAGTTCCGCGAGACTTCAAAGCTCACCACATTCCGAAAAGTGTTGTTGAGAGCAAGCGTGAGGAGTTCCGCAATCTCAAGCAAGGCAACTTGCGTGTATCAATACAATATCCAGTTCGAGAAACTCGCCGCTTCGCTAAGCAAGACGTCCACGATGAAAAGAGAGTATGATCTATCAATTCAGAGGTGGTCTCGGAGAAGATCTGCAATTAGCTCTCGTGCTTTTTGAGCCGTAAAAGTACGATGAATTCTACAACATGGCATCAAGCAAGAAGCTGCCCAGCTCAAATGTGAGGCTTCTAAGAAGAGAATCAGGGATGCAGTTCAGTCTTCTTCTTCCTCTCAAGTGGCAGCTAAGCGTGAAGTTTTACCTTCCTCCTCCTCCGTTCCGTCAGCCTTATCAGCAGAAGAACTCAGGTGGTCATGGATCTTCCCACCCACCCAACCCAGGCTATCAGAACAAGTCAAATTCTCAAGCTCCAAGGTCAAATGCTCCTTACCACCGTCCGCTCTCAGAGGTGACTTGCAACAAATGTCAGCAGAAAGGTCACTATGCGAACAAGTGCTTCAACCAAAGGCGCCTTCGCCTCCTCCTCCTAATCCAAAGCATGCAAAGGTGAATATGATGAATGCAGCGCAAGCGGAGAAATCTACTGACGTGATAATGGGCAATCTCTCAGTTAATGATATTCCTGCAAAAGTCTTATTTGATACTGGTGCATCGCTTTCGTTCATTTCGAGACCTTTTGTTGCCAAGCATGAGTTTGTGACGGAAAATATTCCTATTCCGTTGAAGATTGTGTCCCCGGGTAAGCAAATGACTTCACGAGTTTTGGTTCCGAATGTCGGTATCAAGATGGGCGACTATAGATTTCTGGCTAAACTATTTGTCCTTGGTGACTCGGATATTGATCTTATTCTCGGGATGGACTGGCTTTCTCAGCACAAAGCTCAGCTTGATTGTGCTGCCAGGGAAATTCAATTGACTCACTCTTCTAATGATGTGATCATCTATGCCGCTTCGTGATGAAACCATTCGGTTGTTTTCTCTCAATGAGAAGGGAGAATTGGATGCTATCTCTCGATTCCAAATCGTTTGTGAGTACCAAGATGTCTTTCGGAAGAGCTTCCAGAATGCCTCCTCGCCGCCAGCTTGAGTTCGTTTTCAATCTTGAGCCCGGCATCGAACCTGTTTGCAAGCGCCCATACAAGCTTGGACCTAATGAGCTGAAGGAATTGAAGAAGCATTTCGATGAACAAGAGCGTCTGGGTTTGATCGGACCGAAGTTCATCTCCTTGGGGTTGTGGTGTTCTTTTATCCGGAAGAAGGATGGCACGGACCGACTTTGCGTCGATTACCGTCCATTGAATAAGAAGACAATCAAGAACAAGTATCCACTTCCCAACATCAATGAGCTTTTCGAGCAACTCAAAGGTGCTAAAGTGTTCTCCAAGCTTGACCTTCGTATGGGTTATCATCAAATTCAGATTCGTGAACAAGATATTCCCAAGACGCATTCGTAGAACAAGCTTTGGTTCTTATGAATATATTGTCATGTCTTTCGGCCTTGTCAATGCTCCTCCAACATTCTCTCGAATGATGAACTTCATCTTCAACCCCTACACCAATGAATTCGTCTTGGTCTATCTTGATGATATTTTGGTCTTCTCCAAGAATAAGAAGGATCATGCCAAACATTTGCGATTGGTGCTCGACAAGCTCAGAGAGCATCAATTCTATGCGAATTTTTCCAAATGTGAGTTCCGGCTTGATGAAGTTCTTTATCTTGGTCACATCATCTCCGCCAAGGGCATCGCTGTTAACCAGAGAAGGTGTCTGCAGTTGTGAATTGGGAACCTCCTCAGAGTGTCAAGCAGCTTCGCAGTTTTCTTGGACTTGCAAGCTATTGTCAAGATTCGTTGAGAATTTTTCTAAGATTGCAAAGCCTCTTTCCAACCTCCTCCGAAGCATGTCAAGTATGTCCGGTCTCCCGAGTGTGACGTTGCTTTCAATACTCTCAAAGAGAAACTCGTCACAGCTCCTGCCTTAACTCCTCCTGATGAATCCAAGCCATTCAAAGTTTTCTGTGATGCTTCTCTTCAAGGTCTCGGTGCTGTGTTAATGCAAGAGAAGAGAGTTGTGGCCTATACCTCTCGTCAGCTGAAGCCCAACGAAAAGAACTACCCCACTCACGATCTCGAGTTGGCGGCAGTTGTCCATGCATTAATAACATGGAGACATCTCTTGTTGGGAAGGAAAGTGGACATATTCACCGATCACAAGAGTCTCAAGTATATCTTCACTCAACCCAACCTCAACCTCAGTCAAACTCAATGGGTAGAAATGATTCAAGAGTACAATCCGAGTATTGAATATACTCCGGGCAAGGCCAATGTGATTGCAGATGCTTTGAGCAGGAAGGCTTATTGCAACAGCTTAATTCTCAAGCCCTTCCAACCAGACCTTTGTGAAGCTTTCCGCAAGCTGAATCTTCAAGTTGTTCCTCAAGGCTTTCTTGCCAACCTCATAGTCTCTCCTACTTTGGAAGATCAGATTCGTGAGGCTCAACTCCTGGATACCATGGTGAAAAAGGTGAAACGTGGTATCGACAAGGGCATTTCCAAGTACAAGTGCTTCCACATTGATGACAAAGATACTCTTTTCTTCGAGGACCGGATTGTGGTTCCTAAGGGTGATCTACGTAAAGTCATTATGAACGAGGCACACAATTCCCTTCTATCCATTCATCACGGAAGTACGAAGATGTACCATGACCTCAAGCGATCGTATTGGTGGACTCGAATGAAGCGAAATTGCTCAATTCGTGAATGAGTGTGATGTCTGCAGAAGAGTGAAAGCAGAACACCAACGACCAGCTGGTCTCCTCCAACCTCTTGCTATTCCAGAATGGAAGTTTGATCATATCAAGATGGACTTCGTGACTGGATTTTCAAAGTCCAAGCGTGGAAATGATGCTATCTTCGTTGTCATTGACAAGCTTACTAAAGTGGCTCATTTTCTTCCTATCAAAGAATCTATCACAGCAGCTCAGTTGGCAGAGCTGTACACCTCCAGGATTGTCTCCTTGCACGGCATTCCACAATTGATCTCTTCAGACCGTGGCAGCATCTTTACCTCCAAGTTTTGGGATTCTTTTCAAGGCCATGGGCACCAACATTCGTTTCAAAGACAGCTTTCCATCCTCAAACAAGTGGCCAAGTCGAGCGAGTCAATCAAATCCTTGAAGATATGCTCAGGTCTTGTGTCATTTCCTTCGGTATGAAATGGGAAGATTGTCTTCCATATGCCGAGTTCTCCTACAACAACAGCTTCCAAGCGAGTTCGGGCAAGGCCCCATTCGAAATTCTCTATGGCAGAAAGTGCCGTACTCCTCTCAATTGGTCTGAGACAAGTGAACGCCAACTTCTTGGCAACGACTTGATCATAGAAGCCGAAGAAATGTACAAAGTCATTCGTGAGAATCTCAAAGCCGCGCAATCGCGCCAGAAGAGCTATTATGATGACAAGCACCATGATGTGGCTTTTGAAATCGGAGACCATGTCTACCTCCGCGTTTCTCCAATGAAAGGAACTCGTCGCTTCGGTATCAAAGGGAAGCTTGCCCCTAGATACGTGGGTCCTTTCAAGATCATTGGCAAAAGAGGCGATCTCGCCTATCAACTTGAGCTTCCCTCCAACTTCGCGAACGTGCACGATGTGTTTCATGTGTCACAGCTTCGCAAGTGCTTCAAGACTCCTGAGGGCACTATCAACTTCGAAAAATTGATCTCCAAGAAGATCTCTCTTATCATCAGCACCCCGTTGCTATTCTTGAAGAAACCGAGCGCAAGACTCGCAACAAGTCAATCAAATTCCTGAAAGTGAAGTGGTCACACCATTTCGACCGAGAAGCCACCTGGGAGCGCGAGGATCACCTCCGTTCCGAATATCCGGAGTTCTTTCAGTCCTAGATCTCGAGACGAGATCCTCTTGTAGTGGTGGAGTGTTGTAACACCCCGGATGTAACTTTCCATATTTGTAACTCCAACTCTTGCCATTTTCGGCATTGTGATATGATATTCCCTCCGTGGTTGGGTTTTTCTTCATTTTGGCATTTTGTCCATGTCATGCATTTCATATCATGTCATCATGTGCATCGCATTCACATACGTGTTCGTCTCATGCATCCGAGCATTTTCCCCGTTGTCCGTTTTGCAATCCGGCACTCCTATGTCCCTTGGCGTCCCCTTTTACATTTTTTCGTGAGCGGGTACTAAACTTTCTCGGAATGGACCGAGGTTTGTCAAGTGGCCTTGGTACACCACCGGTAGACCACCTGTCAAGTTTCGGGTCATTTGGAGCTCGTTTGGTACTCCAACGGTTAACCGCACTCTCGCAAAGGCCTCTTTTAAGTTGCAGCCCAACACCCCTTCAAAACAGCCCAATAACCCATCTAAGTCACTTCCATGTCCATCGTCATTCGATCACGATCGTGTGGGCGAAAACCGTGTTCAATTTGGAGCTCCCTAGCCTCCTCTACCTCTATTTAAAGACCCCCCATTTCCAAATCCCGGATCATTCCTACCCTACCCTAGCTCCCGCTCCTCTCCCGCGCGGACACGTGACGGCGCGGGCCGTCCGGCCCGGCCAAAGGCACGCCACGTGGCAGCCACGCCCGCCGTGCGGGAAGCCCTCCCGGCCAGCAGCGCCTCGCCGCCTCGGCCGCCGGCCATCGCGCCAGCGGGCCTCCGCTCCGGCCGCCGCCTCCGGCCGCCGCCTGCCACCAGCCCGCGCCGCCCGTCGCCGCGCCGCCCGGACCTCGCCTCCGGCCCCCGGCCGTTCCGCTGCCGCGCCCGTCGCCGCCGACCTCGGCCTCCGCCCCGGCGCCGCCGCCTCGCCGCCCCGGGCCTCTCCTCTCCTCCCCGGCCCCAACTCCGGCCGGAGAACCTCGAGCCGCGCGGATCGGATCTGAGATCCAAAAAAACGCAACGGTTGACTTCTCCCACCCCCGAAATCGCCTGTCTTTTATCTGTCATTATTTTGTTGCATTTTCATCATGCCATAACCTTGCACCCGTGGCGCCGTTTTGGGCGTGTAGCATACCGAACTATTCGCCTCGATGAGTACATCATTTGATATCATTGCAACATTTTCATTTGAGCTCATCCTAAAGCCCGAAATGCTGTTAGAATAGGGCTATGTGATGTTAGTTTCAGATTCTTATCAGAACATGCACTTTTGTCATTTTTGCCATGATTGATGTGTGCATCCTATGATCTCGAGTCCTACATGTGTTTTGTAATATGCCATGCCATCTTTACAGGGGTGCCATCCATGTATTTTTGTGATCTCTGTGGTGACTAGCACAAGCATGCAAACTAGGCTTCATGATGTTGCTGATTTCAGCCCCTGTTTTGCTGATATTTTTATGCCATGTTAACTTGATGCTACCGAGAGATCCATGCATATTTTGAGATACTTCAGTAAGGATGTTTTGAACATATGGTTATGCTCCATCCAACCATGCCCTTGTTTGCAATTGTGTAGTGCCATAGCTTGAGTCAATCGAGCTCTTCGTTTGCTATAAAATGTTTCCTGGCAGATTGTTTACATGTTATTCAATTTTGCCAAGGTTGTTGTAGTTGATTCGTGAATGCTATGATGTTGTTCTTGCCATGTATATCTTCTATGTCATGTCTTCTTGATGGATGTATGCTTAGTTTATCATGAAATACTCTGTTGTGAGTGCATCGAGCTCGCGAAGATGCCTACTTAATTCTGTCAATGTCATGCCCTGTTTGCTGAATCTGTTAACGGAACTTGCTATGTTTACGTGGATGCCATCATATCTTTTGATCCTTTTTGGCTCATGGTCAGTAAGGGACTTTTGTTCTATGCTTTGAGTAGATTCATTCCATGCCTTTTTTTGCTATTATAAGTTCCTGTAGCATGTCGTTTGCTTGCTCTGAACATTGCTTCCTGATGCTGATTCTGCCATGTTCAGTATTTTCAGTCTGTGAAGCTGTTATATTTTGCACTTTTGTCATGCTTGTTTGGACCTGTTATGGTGTGATTTAGCCGTAGCTCAGTGTTCATCTTTTGTCAAGAATCTTGCGTAGATCACTGCCATATGCTTTGTTGGTACGTTTGGGTGCAGTAGCTTAATGTCTTGTTGCTTGCTATGTGGTATCATGCTGTTGATGGCAGATTTGTGTCATTCTTGTTTTGCTCGTCATTTGCAAATCGTGCATCCGATTCCGGTGATCTTTATATCGGTTTCAACCGAAATCATCTCACCTTTCCAGCGGCATACTTGGTTTGCCAAGTTGATGCCTGGTTCATCATTTTCCTTCCGGAGCACGCATATGCATTGCATCTCACATCTCGCATATCATGCCATGTATTGCATCATGTTGCTTGTGCATTGCACCGTGATTTATTGTGGTTCCATTGTTTGTGTTCTTGCTTTGGGTAGAGCCGGGAGACGAGTACGTGAACGAGGAACCTGTTGAGAACGCTTACGAGGATCAAAGCTTTCGACAACTCTGAGAACTTTGCAGGCAAGATGACCATACCCTCGAAATCACTTCTATCTTTCCTTGCTAGATGCTCGCTCTTTTGCTATGCCTATGCTACGATGCCTATCACTTGCTTATCATTCCACCCATATTGCCATGTCAAACCTCTAACCATCCTTTCCTAGCAAACCGTTGTTTGGCTATGTTACCGCTTTGCTCAGCCCCTCTTATAGCGTTGTTAGTTGCAGGTGAAGATGAAGTTTGTTCCTTGTTGGAACATGGAGATGTTGCTCCTTGTTGGAACATGTTTACTTGTTGGGATATCACAATATCTATTGTTTAATTAATGCATCTATATACTTGGTAAAGGGTGGAAGACTCGGCCTTATGCCTGGTGTTTTGTTCCACTCTTGCCGCCCTAGTTTCCGTCATACCGGTGTTATGTTCCTTGATTTCGCGTTCCTTACACGGTTGGGTGATTTATGGGACCCCCTTGACAGTTTGCTTTGCATAAGACTCCTCCAGCAAGGCCCAACATTGGTTTACCATTTGCCACCTAAGCCTTTTCCCCCCGGGTTTTCGCGAGCCCGAGGGTCATCTTTATTTAACCCCCCGGGCCAATGCTCCTCTGAGCGTTGGTCCAAACTAGAGCCACTTGCGGTGCCGCTCGAGGCAACTTGGGGTATCTTTGGTTGCCGTGACGCATCGCTCATCCGGTGTGCCACGAGAACGAGATATGTGCAGCTCCTATCGGGATTTGTCGGCACATTCGGGCGGCTTTGCTGGTCTTGTTTTATTCTTTGTCGAAAAGTCTTGTAGACCGGGATACCGAGACTGATCGGGTCTTCCCGGAAGAAGGAATATCCTTCGTAGACCGTGAGAGCATATTATGCGCTAAGTAGGGACACCCCTGCAGCGTATTATCTTTCGAAAGACGTGCCCATGGTTATGAGGCAGATGGGAATTTGTTCTCGTCGGTTGTAGAAAACCCGAAGTTGACCTTAATTAAAACACATCAATCAAGGTGTGTAACCGTGATGGTCTCTTCTCGGCGGAGTCCGGGAAGTGAACACGGTGTTGGAGTTATCTTTGACGTAAGTAGTTCAGGATCACCTCTATATCGCTACTAGCTTCACGACCGTGCCTTGCTTCTCTTCTCGCTCTCTTTTGCGAATGTAACCACCATATATGCTAGTCGCTTGCTGCAGCTCCACCTCACAACTCTGTCCTTCCTATAAGCTTAAATAGTCTTGATCTCGCGGGTGTGAGATTGCTGAGTCCCGTGACTCACAGATTCTATCAAAACAGTTGCAGGTGCCGACGATGCGGTGCAGGTGACGCAACCGAGCTCAAGTGGGAGTTCGACAAGGAACGTGGTCGTTACTATGTGTTTTCCCGATGATCGATGAGTGGAGCCAGTTGGGACGATCGGGGATCTGTAGCATTTGGGGTAGTCTTATTTTATTTTGGTTACGTAGTCGGACCTTGAGTGTATTACGGATGATGGATGTTTATTTATGTATTGTGTGAAGTGGCTAATCGTAAGCCAACTATGTATCTCTTTCCCTTATGTATTACATGGGTTGTGTGAAGATTACCTCACTTGCGACATTGCTTTCAATGCGGTTATGCCTCTAAGTCGTGCTTCGACACGTGGGAGATATAGCCGCATCGAGGGTGTTACATTTTTAAATTCTAGTAAATCCAAAACTCGTCTGAAATTCATGAAACTTGGCATGCTATCATGGAGGGGCATCAACATGTCGTGGTAAAGTTTTTGTCCCATTTGGGGCAGGTTTGGGTATATGCTTCTCACAAACCAGAGCTTCTCACAACAAGCATGATGGTTTCATATAGAACACCCGTATGCAGAGTGAGAGCAGGATTTGTGCATCTCTTGAACACAAACGGTTCTTTTGGATGACCCGTGTGAATCACTAGCGGGCGCGGCGCAGTTCCCGATACGACTTTAATGCAGATGAGGGAGAGGGTAGCGGTTCCGAAATGTTGAATGACCAATGATGCATCCTCCTTCAATTAGCATCGTGTGAATGCATGAGGGAAGTAATGGGAGGACCGGGAACAGAGGCAGCACGATGTGAATGCAACGTAGTTTGCCACTCATATAAAGGCGCCCCTCCATTCCAATGCATCTATGATAACCCACAAGTATAGGGGATCACAGCAGTTTTCGATAAGTAAGAGTGTCGAACCCAACGAGGAGCTAAAGGTAGAATAAATATTCCCTCAAGTTCTATCGACCACCGATACAACTCTACGCCCACTTGACGTTCGCTTTACCGGAAACAAGTATGAAACTAGAAGTGCTTTGTAGGTGTTTTTGGATAAGTTTGTAAGATAATAAAGAGCGCGTAAATAAAAGCTAGGGGCTGTTTAGATAAAGACACAACTAAGTTAATTTTAGTAAAGGTCTTTTTGTCACGAGAAAGTTATTTGTCCCTAGGCAATCGATAACTAGACCGGTAATCACTATTGCAATTTTATTTGAGGGAGAGGCATAAGCTAACATACTTTCTCTACTTGGATCATATGTACTTATGATTGGAACTCTAGCAACCATCTGCAACTAATAAAGATCATTAAGGTAAAACCCAATCATAGCATTAAAGTATCAAGTCCTCTTTATCCCATACGCAAACAACCTACTTACTCGGGTCTGTGCTTCTGTCACTCACGCCACCCACCATAAGCAAATCATAAACATATTGCAAACCCTACAGCGGGAATCCCTCACGCTTGCGCGACACGGAGAGCACCATAGGACAACACCAATAATAAAACATGCAACTCAAACCAATCTTGATCATCAAATAGCCATTAGGACAAAACGGATCTACTCAAACATCATAGGATAGCCATACATCATTGGGAAATAATATAGCGTTGAGCACCATGTTTAAGTAGAGATTACAGCGGGTAAGAGAGAGGTTACAATGCTGCATAGAGGGGGGGGGAAGAATTGGTGAAGATGTTGGTGAAGATTGCGGTGATGATGATGATGGCCACGGCAGCGCTTCGGCGCCACCGGAGGAGAGGGGAGAGGGGCCCCCTTCTTCCTCTTCTTCCTTGACCTCCTCCCTAGATGGGAGAAGGGTTTCCCCTCTGGTCCTTGGCCTCCATGGCATGGGAGGGGCGAGAGCCCCTCCAAGATTGGATCTGTCTCTCTGTCTCTGTCTGTTTCTGCGTTCCCTGATTCTTCCCTTTCACCGTTTCTTTTATATCCGGAGATCCGTAACTCCAATTGGGGTGAATCTTTCGCCCAGATTTTTTCTAATAAAATTAGCTTTCTTGCGGCAAAATAAGAGCGTCAACCGCCTTGCGGGTGGACCACAAGGGTCAGGGGCGCGCCACCCTGCCTCGTGCCCACCTCGGACACCGTTTCGCGTTGATTCTTCTTCCGGAATTTTCCAAATATTCCAAAATAATTCTCCGTTTGTTTTTATCCCATTTGGATTCCGTTTGATATGAATATTCTGCGAAACAAAACATGCAACAAACAGGAACTGGCACTAGGCACTGGATCAATATGTTAGTCCCAAAAATAGTATAAAAAGTTGCCAGAAAGTATATGAAAGTTGTAGAATATTGGCATGGAACAATCAAAAATTATAATACAACGGAGACGTATCAATCTACCACATCGTACGCACCTAAGCATTTGCCTAAGCACCTACACTAATAAGCGCAAAAGTGCCCACTCCAGACCCATGGCGGCGAAGCGCGCGAGCAGCCAGCGGCTGTGCCAGATGGTCCATGACGCCGGCCTGCGGCATGGCACCGTGGATCCTCTCCATACGGTGTTGGCGACCGGCTGGTGGATGGCCGCCGTCGACGCCAGCTACGACTCTCAGTTGGACCAGATGATCGTTCGCAGCACCAACAGGTTCACCGTCGTCAAGAAGCTCGCGGATGACATCGTCGTAGTCCTCCATCCCGCGCGCTCGGGCTCCTCATTGCCTGCCACCCTAATCGGCCTCCATGATCGGAACCTCTTTGAAGCACTGGTGGCCCTGCGAATGCCCGCCGACACCACGAAGAATGTCCACCTGGAGGTCGCGCTCGCCGCGAGGCGCCTCGCCCTGCAAGAAACCGTCGACCTACACATCCATGTGTATGAACGAATCGTGTACATAGGTATCTAAAAGGCCAGTGAGGACGCTACGATGTTGGCCTTCTTCAGCCAGCTGGAAGCCTTGGATGCCTTAGTTGAGAAGCACCTTGACCTCACCACACAAGCCGCCGCTCCTTAGCCGCCGGTCGGCGGCCCGGCCGGCGCACTGAGTTGAGGAGTAGGAGGTCGTAAGTTGATGGATGCATCTTTCATCTTGCCTCCTGTAACCACCACTGTGATCACATCATCGTGGCCTTAATTCTTATTTTTCTATTGCATTCTCGTTCTATTCAATATAGACATGTGTGATCCCTTTGCTCAATACAGACATGTCCGTTCTAGTCTTATTTTGATTGGCTTGAATGAAGGTCTATCCCGCCGTTTGGCGCCGCAGCGCGCTGTGCTCGCCATTAGGCACCGTGGCGCGCTCTGCTCGCGTCTGTCTGCGCGCTCGGCTTGTGGACAGCTTTTCCTTGTGTGTTCAACTGCTATATGATGGTTGCTCGCCGTTGAGGCGACCGCGGAGCGCTCTGCTCGCGTCCCTCCACACGCGCTCTGCCAACGGTTGGGCATGCGCATGATCACGTCGGGGGCCCCGTATGCATGCGGTTGCGCCGCGCGCGTTGCCACGCGATGTAGTTACGTGCGGCATGCTGGAGTTACGCGTTGCAAATTAGAATTGCCATCAGGGCCTACTGATATTCCTGGCCGTCTGACTTCCCCTTTAATTCTCGGGGCCATTATAACCTTAGTCTCTTCAACCTTTCGATCACGCCCCACAACACAACAAGCACGCCCACGATGACACATAGAGAGGGGATGTCCGGCGGCGCTCCAATGGAGTTCGGCGAGCATAGAGTGGAGACCCACGCGAGGGAGACAGATCTCTCGGTGGTGTACACCATCAACCCTACCGTGGTAGACGACTACATCAACAACGTTGAGCAGTTGCTTGCTGGAGACAAGTACAAGGTGGTCGGCATCGACTTCCAGTACACCGCAGGTCATCCCGGCATAGATCAGAAGGTTGTCGTCGCCCAGTTGTGCCTGCGCCATCATGTCCTCATCTATCACTACTGCATGGCCACAGAGCCTTGCGACCGTTTCAACAGGTTTGTCAACCGCACTGACTACACGTTCGCCACGATGGATACCACCAACGATGTAAAAGCGCTCAGTGTTACGAGCTTGGCCTGCAAGAACCTTGTAGAAATCCATGACCACTACATGGTCTGGGGTAGCACAAACAAGGACTCCCTGGTCGAACTCGCCTCGGCATCATCGACCCCTAGTACGAAAAGATGAAACAGGATGCCCAGAGAACAAGTCCCGTATCCTGGCACAGGGCCTAGATGCGGCAACTAGATGAACCTCACCTCAGGTTTGTGGCCAATAGCGTGCACACATGCTACGAGATGCACAGGCGGATCGATGACATGAGGAAATGCCTCGTTACCCAAATCTATGAGCCTGGATTGAGCCACAAGTAGAGCAAGCGTCACAAGAAGTAGATGATGATCAGATGATCGTTTATGCTAGTTAATCATGCATGTAATATATAATTTACTTTATTGGTGTGTGGAAATGTCATGTGTGTAGTAGCCACCTATGTAATTATGCATGTAATAGTTTACTTTGTTGTGTGCAAATGCCATGGTTGTAGTAGCCACCTATGTAAGTGGATGTTTAATTTGGTTATGCAAGCATGTCCTTATAAGTGTGTGTGTGTGTGTGTGTGTCTATATATATATATATATATATATATATATATATATATACACACACACACACACACATATATATATATATATATATATATGTTGTTATGTATGCAATCCCATCGCACAACACACACGTCTTGTTAAGTTTAACCGTTTTTGTTCTCTTGTGTCAACGCAAACAGTTCGACCAAGTGAACCATATGTCATATATCGCACACACCTTCATCTGGTTGACCGTTTCTTTTGTGTTGCCTAATCACAAACAGTTCAGCTGAGTGAACCGTATGCTATACATCACACACACCTTCATCTGGCTGACCGTTTCTTTTGTGTTGCCTAATCACAAATAGTTCATCCGAGTGAACCATATGTTGTACATCGCACACACCTTCATCTGGCTGCCCGTTTCTTTTGTTCCTCCTCATTGAAAACGGTTAATTTAACTGAACCGCATGCCCAGAATCACACACGCAACTAAAATCTGAACCGTGTTTGATGCATCCTCCATCGCAAACGTTTTGCACCCTTTTTGACGGGATTTTTACACCACCGTTTGCGATTATGGCATCGCACACAGTTTCGTCGAAGGGTCTCTGATCATAGTGTCGCGTTAGCAGCATCCTGAAGTAGTGATCACCAAGTTACTAGAACTTCATGATGAACTATAATATGCAAAGGATGACGAAAACGATTCCCGAGCTCTTCGTGATACTGAAATTGACGAAGGTAGAAATCAAGAAAAGCATCAAATGTTGATGGTTGACAAGACCACTAGTTTCAAGTAAAAGGGCAAGGGAAAGAAAGGGAACTTCAAGAAGAATGGCAAGCAAGTTTCCTCTCCCATGAAGAAGCCCAAAGCTAGACCCAAGCCTGAAACTGAGTGCTTCTACTATGAAGGAAATGGTCACTGGAAGTGGAACTGCCCCAAATACTTGGCGGATAAGAAGGATGACAAAGTGAACAAAGTATATATGATATACATGTTATTGATGTGTACTTTACTAGTGTTCATAGTAGCCCCTGGGTATTTGATACTGGTTCAGTTGTTATGATTAGTAACTCGAAACATGAGTTACAAAATGAACAAAGACTAGTTAAGGGCAAGGTTACGATGTGTGTTGGAAGTGATTCCAAGGTTGATAAGATCACCATCGGACACTCCCTTTACCTTCGGGATTTGTGTTGAACCTAAAATATATGTTATTTGGTGTTTGCGTTGAGCATAATATGATTGGATCATGTTTATTGCAATACGGTTATTCATTTAAGTCAAAGAATAATTGGTATTCTGTTTACATGAATAAAACCTTCTGTGGTCATACACCCAAGGTGAATGGTTTATGGAATCTCTATCGTAGTGATACACATATTCATAATATTCATGCCAAAAGATGCAAAGTTGATAATGATAGTGCAACCTATTTGTGGCACTGCCGTTTAGGTCATATTGATGTAAAACGCATGAAGAAACTCCATGCTGATGGGATTTTGGAATCACTTGATTATGAATCACTTGATGCTTGCGAACCATGCCTCATGGGCAAGATGACTAAGAATCCGTTCTCCGGAACAATGGAGCGAGCAACTGACTTATTAGAAATAATACAAACTTGAAGGAAATATGCCCTAGAGGCAATAATAAAGTTATTATTTATTTCCTTATATCATGATAAATGTTTATTATTCATGCTAGAATTGTATTAACCAGAAACATAATACATGTGTGAATACATAGACAAACAGAGTGTCACTAGTATGCCTCTACTTGACTAGCTCGTTGATCAAAGATGGTTATGTTTCCTAGCCATAGACATGAGTTTTCATTTGATTAACGGGATCACATCATTAGGAGAATGATGTGATTGACATGACCCATTCCATTAGCTTAGCACACAATCGTTTAGTATGTTGCTATTGCTTTCTTCATGACTTATACATGTTCCTATGACTATGAGATTATGCAACTCCCGATTACCGGAGGAAAACTTTGTGTGCTACCAAACGTCACAACATAACTGGGTGATTATAAAGGTGCTCTACAGGTGTCTCCGAAGGTATATGTTGGGTTGGCGTATTTCGAGAATAGGATTTGTCACTCCGATTGTTGAAGAGGTATCTCTGGGCCCTCTCGGTAATGCACATCACTTAAGCCTTGCAAGCATTGCAACTAATGAGTTAGTTGCGGGATGATGTATTACGGAACGAGTAAAGAGACTTGCCGGTAATGAGATTGAACTAGGTATTGAGATACCGACGATCGAATCTCGGGCAAGTAACATACCGATGACAAAGGGAACAGCGTATGTTGTTATGCGGTCTGACCGATAAAGATCTTCGTAGAATATGTGGGAGCCAATATGAGCATCCAGGTTCCGCTATTGGTTATTGACCGGAGACGTGTCTCGGTCATGTCTACATACTTCTCGAACCCATAGGGTCCGCACGCTTAACATTTCGATAACAGTTATATTATGAGTTTATATGTTTTGATGTACCGAAGGTTGTTCGGAGTCTCGGATGTGATCACGGACATGACGAGGAGTCTCGAAATGGTCGAGACATGAAGATTGATATATTGGAAGCCTATGTTTGGATATCGGAAGTGTTCCGGTGAAATCGGATTTCTGGAGTACCGAGAGGTTACTGGAACCCCCGGGAGGTTATTGGGCCTTAGTGGGCCTTTACGGAGAAGAGGAGGCGGCCAGGGACTGGGCCGCGCCTCCCCTTGTGCGAATAGGACAAGGAGAGGCGGCGCCTTCCTTCTCTCCCTCCTCTTTCCCCCTCCCGAATCCTATTCCAACTAGGAAAGGAGGGGGAGTCCTACTCCCACTGGGAGTAGGACTCCTCCTGGCGCGCCCTCTCCCTAGGCCGGCCGCACCCCCCCCCCTTGCTCCTTTATATACGGGAGCAGGGGGGCCCCCATAGAGATAACAATTGATCTGTTTGATCTTTTAGCCGTGTGCGGTGCCCCCCTCCACCATAGTCCACCTCGATAATACTGTAGCGGTGCTTAGGCGAAGCCTTGCGTCGGTAGAACATCAACATTGTCACCACGCTGTCGTGCTGACGAAACTCTCCCTCAACACTCGGCTGGATCAGCGTTCGAGGGACATCATCGGGCTGAACGTGTGCTGAACTCGGAGGTGTCGTGCGTTCGGTACTTGATCGGTCGGATCGTGAATACGTACGACTACATCAACCGCGTTGTGCTAACGCTTCCGCTTTCGGTCTACAAAGTGCGTGCGACAACACTCTCCCTCTTGTTGCTATGCATCACCATGATCTTGCGTGTGCGTAGGAATTTTTTAAATTACTACGTTCCCCAACATGTGGCATCCGAGCCAGGTTTTATGCGTAGATGTCATATGCACGAGTAGAACACAAGTGAGTTGTGGGCGATATAAGTCATACTGCTTACCAGCATGTCATACTTTGGTTCGGCGGTATTGTTGGATGAAGCGGCCCGGACCGACATTACGCGTATGCTTACGCGAGACTGGTTCTACCGACGTGCTTTGCACACAGGTAGCTGGCGGGTGTCAATTTCTCCAACTTTAGTTGAACCGAGTGTGGCTACGACCGGTCCTTGCGAAGGTTAAAACAACACCAACTTGACAAACTATCATTGTGGTTTTGATGCGTAGGTAATAACGGTTCTTGCTAAGCCCGTAGCAGCCACGTAAAACTTGCAACAACAAAGTAGAGGACGTCTAACTTGTTTTTGCAGGGCATGTTGTGATGTGATATGGTCAAGATATGATGCTAAAATTTATTGTATGAGATGATCATGTTTTGTAACCGAGTTATCGAATCGGCAGGAGCCATATGGTTGTCGCTTTATTGTATGCAATGCAATCGCCCTGTAATGCTTTACTTTATCACTAAGCGGTAGCGATAGTCGTAGAAGCATAAGCTTGGCGAGACGACAACGATGCTATGATGGAGATCAAGGTGTCGCGCCGGTGACGATGGTGATCATGATGGTGCTTCGGAGATGGAGATCACAAGCACAAGATGATGATGGCCATATCATATCACTTATATTGATTGCATGTGATGTTTATCTTTTATGCATCTTATCTTGCTTTGATTGACGGTAGCATTATAAGATGATCCCTCACTAAATTATCAAAGTATAAGTGTTCTCCTGAGTAATGCTATTGCGAAAGTTCTTCGTCTTTGAGACACCACGTGATGATCGGGTGTGATAGGCTCTACGTTCAAATACAACGGGTGCAAAACAGTTGCACACGCGGAATACTCAGGTTAAACTTGACGAGCCTAGCATATAACAGATATGGCCTCGGAACACGGAGATCGAAAGGTCGAGCATGAATCATATAGTAGATATGATCAACATAGTGATGTTCACCATTGAAACTACTCCATCTCATGTGATGATCGGACATGGTTTAGTTGATATGGATCATGTGATCACTTAGAGGATTAGAGGGATGTCTATCTAAGTGGGAGTTCTTAAGTAATATGATTAATTGAACTTAAATTTATCATGAACTTAGTACCTGATAGTATCTTGCTTGTCTATGTTGATTGTAGATAGATGGCCCGTGATGTTGTTCCGTTGAATTTTAATGCATTCCTTGAGAAAGCAAAGTTGAAATATGTTGGTGAAGATTGCGGTGATGATGACGATGGCCACGGCAGCGCTCCGGCGCCACTGGAGGAGAGGGGGGAGAGGGGGCCCCTTCTTCCTCTTCTTCCTTGACCTCCTCCCTAGATGGGAGAAGGGTTTCCCATCTGGTCCTTGGCCTCCATGGCATGGGAGGGGTGAGAGCCCCTCCAAGATTGGATCTGTCTCTCTGTCTCTGTCTGTTTCTGCGTTCCCCGATTCTTCCCTTTCACCGTTTCTTTTATATCCGAAGATCCGTAACTCCGATTGGGGTGAATCTTTCGCCCAGATTTTTCTAATAAAATTAGCTTTCTTGCGGCAAAAGAAGAGCGTCAACCGCCTTACGAGTGGACCATGAGGGTCAGGGGCGCGCCCAGGGGGTAGGGTGCGCCCCCTGCCTCGTGCCCACCCCGGACACCGTTTCACGTTGATTCTTCTTCCGGAATTTTCCAAATATTCCAAAATAATTGTCCATTCGTTTTTATCCCGTTTGGATTTCGTTTGATATGGATATTCTGCGAAACAAAAACATGCAACATACAGGAACCGCACTTTGAGCCTTTGGATCAATATGTTAGTCCCGAAAATAGTATAAAAAGTTGCCAAAAAGTATATGAAAGTTGTAGAATATTGGCATGGAACATTAAAAATTGCAGATACGACGGAGACGTGTCAGCATCCCCAAGCTTAATTCCTGCTCGTCCTCGAGTAGGTAAATGATAAAAAAAGATAATTTTTGATGTGGAATGCTACCTAGCATAATCTTGATCATGTATCTAATCATGGCATGAATATTATGTAACGCCCTCGATGCGGCTATATCTCCCACGTGTCGAGGCACGACTTAGAGGCATAACCGCATTGAAAGCAATGTCGCAAGTGAGGTAATCTTCACACAACCCATGTAATAAATAAGGGAAAGAGATACATAGTTGGCTTACGATCGCCACTTCACACAATACATAAATAAACATCCATCATTGTAGTACACTCAAGGTCCGACTACGGAACCAAAATAAAGAAGATACCCCAAATGCTACACAGATCCCCGATCGTCCCAAGCTGGGCACCACTCTCGATCATCTGGAAAAGACACATAGTAATCGACCACGTTCCTCGTCGAACTCCCACTTGAGTTCGGTTGAGTCACCTGACCGGCATCGCCGGCACCGCAACTGTTTTGGGAAGTATCACGTGAGTCACGGGGACTCAACAATCTCACACCTTGAGATCAAGACTATTTAAGCTTATAGGAAGGACAGAGTAGTATAGTGGAGCTGCAGCAAGCGACTAGCATATAGGGTGGCTACTTCGCAAAAAGAGAGCGAGAAGAGAAGCAAAGCGCGGACGTGAAGCTAGTAGCGATCAAGAAGTGATCTGAACTACTTACGCCGGACATAACTCCAACACCGTGTTCACTTCCCGGACTCCGAGAAGAGACCATCACGGTTACACACGCGTTGATGTGTATTTTAATTGAGGTCAACTTCGGGTTTTCTACAACCGGACATTAACAAATTCCATCTGCCTCATAACCGCGGGCACGGCTTTGAAAGATATTACCTGCAGGGGTGTCCCAACTTAGCCCATTATAAGCTCTCACGGTCAACGAAGGATATTCCTTCTACCGGAAGACCCGATCAATCTCGGAATCCCGGACTACAAGACATTTCGACAACAATAAAACAAGACCAGCAAAGCCGCCCGATTGTGTCGACAAATCCCGATAGGAGCTGCACATATCTCGTTCTCGTGGGCACATCCGGATAGGTCAGCCTACGAGTAAAACCAGACCTCGAGTTGCCTGTGGTGGCCCCTTGATCTGCCCGGTTCGGGCCAAAGACTCGAAGGAGCACTGGTCCGGGGGTTAAAATAAAGATGACCCTCGGGCTCATGAAAACCCGGGGAAAAAAGGCTTAGGTGGCAAATGGTAAAACCAAAGTTGGGCCTTCTTTGGAGGAGTCTTATTCAAAGCGAACTGTCAAGGGGTCCCATAAATCACCCAACCGTGTAAGGAACGCGAAATCAAGGAACATAACACCGTATGACGGAAACTAGGGTGGCAAGAGTGGAATAAAACACCAGGCATGAGGCCGAGCCTTCCACACTTTACCAAGTATATAGATGTATTAATTATAGCAGATATATATTGTGATATCCCCAACAAGTAAACATGGTCCAATAAGGAACATCATCTCCATGTTCCAACAAGGAACAAACTTCAACTTCACCTGCAACTAGCATTGCTATAAGAGGGGCTGAGCAAAGCGGTAACATAGCCAATCAATGGTTTGCTAGGAAAGGATGGTTAGGGGCTGACATGGCAATATGGGTGGCATGATATAGCAAGTGGTAGGCATCGCAGCATAGGCATAGCAAAAGAGCGAGCAACTAGCATAGCAAAGATAGAAGTGATTTCGAGGGTATGGTCATCTTGCACGCAATGTTCTCAGAGTTGTCGAAAGCTTGATCCTCGTAAAGCGTTCTCAACAGGTTCCTCGTTCACGTACTCGTCTCCGGCTCTACCCAAAGCAACAACACAAACAAAGGAACCACAATAAATCACGGTGCAATGCACAATCAACATGATGCAAAACATGGCATGATATGCGGGATGTGATATGCAATGCGTATGTGCGCTCCGGAAGGAAAATGATGAACCAGGCATCAACTTGGCAAACCAAGTATGCCACTGGAAAGATGAGATGATTTCGGTTGAAATCGATATAAAGATCACCGGAATCGGATACACGGTTTGCAAATGACAAGCAAAACAAGAATGGCACAAATCTGCCATTAACAGCATGATGCCACTTAGCAAGCAACAAATAAACAAGCTACTGCACCCAAACGTATCAACAAAGTACATGGCAGTGATCTACACAAGATGCTTGACAAAAGATGAGCACTGAGCTTCGGCTAAATCACATCATAACAGGTTCAAACAAGCATGGCAAAAGAGCACAAAATATCCGGCTGGACATGGCAAAAACAGCATCAGGTTGCAATGTTCAGAGCAAGAAAACTACATGCTACAGGAACTTAAAATAGCAAAACAAGGCATCTCATGAATCTACTCAAAGCATAGAACAAAAGTCCCTTACTGACAATAAGCCAAAAAGGATCCGAAAATATAGTAACACCCATGTCAATATTGAAAGTTCCGTTAACAGATTCAGCAACATGGCATGTCAAAAACTGATAACAAGTAGGCATGTTTAAGAGCTCGATGCACTCACTAAAGAGCCTTAAATGATAAACTAAGCATACATACATCAAGAAGACATGGCATAGAAGACATACATGGCAAGAACAATAACATAGCAAACTTGGATCAACCACAACAACCTTGGCAAAATTGAATAACATGTAAACAATCTGCCAGGAAACATTTTATAGTAAAAGTAGAGCTCGATTGACTCAAGCTATGGTACTCCATAATTGCAAACAAGGACATGGATGGATAGAGCAAGATATGTTTAACAAAACATCCTTACTGAAGTATCTCAAAATATGCATGGATCTCTCGGTAGCATCAAGTTAACATGGCATCAAAATATCAGCTAAACAGGGCTGGAATCAGCAACATCAGGACACCTACTTTGCATGCTTGTGCTAGTCACCACATAGATCACAAAAATACATGGCATACACCCCTGGAAAGATGGCATGGCATATTACAAAACACATAGGGTGCACACATCAATCATGGCAAAAATAACAAAAGTGCAAGTTCTGTTAAGAAACAGAAACTAACATCACATAGCCCTCTTCCAACAGCATTTCGGGCATCAAGATGAGCTCAAATGAAAATGATGCAATGAGATGAAATGATCTACTCTTAGAGACGAACATTTTGATATATTATACGCGCAAAATGGATCTACGATGACAAAATTACACTCGGTTGAAAATGCAACAAAATATTGGATGCAAAAATAACTTAGAAATATTAGGAGGGGGAGAAGTCAACGCGCGGGAAAACGGGATCGGATCGGGGCCGGCCGGATCGGATCGAGGCGGCGCGGCCGAGGTCGCCGGAGGAGGAGGCAGGAGGTCGCCGGCGAGGAGGAGCGCGGCGGCCGGGTCAACGAGGGGCCGTTCGGCAAGGGCGGCGGCCACGGACGGGCATGGGGCGAAGGGGCGGGCGGCGGAGAGGCGGCGCGGGCCGGTGGCGGGCGGCGGCGAAGCCGGGGCGGAGCTGCCGGCGGGCGGGGCGCGGGCGGAAGGGCGCTGCCGGCCGCGGGCGGCGAAGGGCGGGCGAGGCGGCGGAGCGGCCCGGATCGCCTGGGGCGGGCTGGCCTCTCGCGCCAGCGGCGCGCTGGGTTAAGGCCCGCGCGGAGAGAGGAGATTTTTCTAGGGTTTCGGGGAAGAAGACCCGGATTTGGACGGGGGAGGTGTTTAAATAGGCATAGAGGGAGCTAGGAGAGTCCAAAAGAGGTGTAGTTTTCGCCCACACGATCGTGATCGAACGACGGAGAGCATGGAAGTGACTTAGATGGTTTATTGGGCTGTTTTGGAGGGGTGTTGGTCTGCAACTTAAAAGAGGCCTTTGCGAGAGTGCGGTTAACCGTTGGAGTACCAAACGAGCTCCAAATGACCCGAAACTTGACCGGTGGTCTACGGGTGGTATACCAAGGCCACTAGACAAACCTCGGTCCATTTAGAGAAGGTTTAATACCCGCACGGAAAACGTAAAAGGGCCGGGGGGAGATAGGAGTGTCGGATTGCAAAAGCGGACAACGGGAAAATGCTCGGAATCATGAGACGAACACGTATGCAAATGCGATGCACATGATGACATGATATAAAATGCATGACATGGACAAAATGCAAAATGAAGAAAACCCAACCACGGAGGAATATCATATCACAATGCCGAAAATGGCAAGAGTTGGAGTTACAAATGTGGAAAGTTACATCCGGGTGTTACAACACTCCACCACTACAAGAGGATCTCGTCCGAGATCTAGGACTGAAAGAACTCCGGATATTCGAACGGAGGTGATCCTCGCGCTCCCCTGTAGCTTCTCGGTTGGAATGGTGTGACCACTTCACTTTCAGGAATTTGATTGACTTGTTGCGAGTCTTGCGCTCGGTCTCTTCAAGAATAGCAACGGGGTGCTCATGATAAGAGAGATCTTCTTGAAGGTCAATCTCTTGAAGTTGATAGTGCGTTCAGAGTCTTGAAGCACTTGCGAAGCTGTGACACGTGAAACACATCGTGCACGCTTTGCAAAGTTGGATGGAAGCTCAAGTTGATAGGCGAGATCGCCTCTTTTTCCAATTATCTTGAAAGGACCCACGTATCTAGGGGCAAGCTTCCCTTTGATACCGGGCGAAAGTGCCTTTCATTGAGAGACGCGGAGGTAGACATGGTCTCCGATTTCAAAAGCCACATCACGGTGCTTATTATCATAATAGCTCTTTCCGGCGCGATTGCGGCGGCTTTGAGATTCTCACGAATGACTTGGCACATTTCTTACATACGTGATCAAGTCATTGCCAAGAAGTTGGCGTTCACCTGTCTCGCACCAATTGAGAGGAGTACGGCACTTTCTCGCCATAGAGAATTTCGAATGGGGCCTTGCCGAACTCGCTTGGAAATTTGTTGTTGTAGGAGAACTTCGGCATATGGAAGACAATCTTCCCACTTCATACCGAAGGAAATGACACAAGCCACGAGCATATCTTCAAGGATTTGATTAACTCGCTCGACTTGGCCACTTGTTTGAGGGTGGAAAGCTGTCTTTGAAGCGAATGTTAGTGCCCATGGCCTTCCGAAAAGAATCCTGAACTTGGAGGTGAAGATGCTGCCACGGTGCGAAGAGATCAATTGTGGAATGCCGTGCAAGGAGACAATCCTCGGAGGTGTATAGCTCGCCAACTGAGCTGCTGTGATAGATTCTTTGATAGGAAGAAAATGAGCCACTTTAGTAAGCTTGTCAATGACAACGAAGATAGCATCATTTCCACGCTTGGACTTTGGAAAACCAGTCACGAAGTCCATTTCGATATGATCAAACTTCCATTCGGAATAGCAAGAGGTTGAAGGAGACCAGCTGGTCTTTGGTGTTCTGCTTTCACTCTTCTCGCAGACATCACACTCATTCACGAATTGAGCAATTTCTCGCTTCATTCGAGTCCACCAATATGACTGCTTGAGATCATGGTACATCTTCGTACTTCCGGGATGAATGGATAGAAGCGAATTGTGAGCCTCGTTCATAATGACTTTTCTCAGATCACCCTTAGGAACCACAATCCGGTCCTCAAAGAAAAGAGTATCTTTGTCATCAACGTGGAAGCACTTGTACTTGAAATGCCCTTGTCGATACCACGCTTCACCTTTTTCACCATGGTATCCAGAAGTTGAGCCTCACGAATCTGATCTTCCAAAGTAGGAGAGACTATGAGGTTGACAAGAAAACCTTGAGGAACAACTTGAAGATTCAGCTATGCGGAAAGCTTCACAGAGATCCGGTGAAAGGGCTTGAGGATTAGGCTGTTGCAGTAAGCCTTCCTGCTCAAGGCATCTGCAATGACATTGGCCTTGCCGGAGTATATTCAATACTTGGGTTGTACTCTTGAATCATTTCGACCCATCAAGTCTGCACGAGGTTGAGGTTGGGTTGAGTGAAGATGTACTTGAGACTCTTGTGATCGGTGAAAATGTCCACTTTCCTTCCCAACAAGAGATGTCTCCACGTTATCAATGCATGGACAACTGCCGCCAACTCAAGATCGTGAGTGGGGTAGTTCTTCTCGTTGACTTCAAGCTGGCGAGAGGTATAAGCCACAACTCTCTTCTCTTGCATTAACACAAAGACCGAGACCTTGAAGAGAAGCATCAAAGAAAACTTCAAATGGCTTGGATTCATCAGAGGAGTCAAGACAGAGCTGTGACGAAGTTTCTCTTTGAGGGTATTGAAAGCAACATCACAATCAGGAGACCGGACATACTTCACATGCTTCGGAGGAGGTTGGAAAGAGGCTTTGCAATCTTGGAGAAGTTCTCAACGAATCTTCGCAATAGCTTGCAAGACCAAGAAAAGCGGAGCTGCTTGACATTCGAGGAGGTTCCCAATTCACAATTGCGGACACCTTCTCGGGATTAACTGATGCCCTTATGGCGGAGATGATATGACCAAGATAAAGCACTTCATCGAGCCAAAATTCACATTTGGAGAACTTCACATAGAATTGATACTCTCGAGCTTGTCTAGCACCAATCGCAAATGTTTGGCATGATCCTTCTTATTCTTGGAGAAGACCAAAATATCATCAAGATAGACCAAGACGAATTCATTGGTGTAGGGATTGAAGATGAAATTCATCATCCGAGAGAATGTTGGAGGAGCATTGACGAGGCCGAAAGACATGACAAGATATTCATAAGAACCAAAGCTTGTTACGAATCTTTGTCTTGGGAATATCTTGTTCACGAATGTGAATCGATGATAACCCATACTGAAGGTCAAGCTTGGAGAACAACGTAGCACCTTTGAGTTGCTCGAAAAGCTCATTGATGTTGGGAAGTGGATACTTGTTCTTGATTGTCTTCTTATTCAATGGACGGTAATCGACGCAAAGTCTGTCCGTGCCATCCTTCTTCCGGACAAAAAGAACACCACAACCCCAAGGAGATGAACTCGGTCTGATCAAACCCAGACGCTCTTGTTCATCGAGCTGCTTCTTCAATTCCTTCAGCTCATCAGGTCCAAGCTTGTATGGACGCTTGCAAACGGGTTCGATGAAGGCTCAAGATCAATAACGAACTCAATCTGGCCGATGAGGAGGCATACCGGAAGCTCTTACGGAAAGACATCTTGGTACTCACAAACGATCGAATCGAGAGATGGCATTCAGTTCGCCCTTCTCATTGAGAGAAAACAACCGAATGGTTTCATCACGAGCGGCATAGATGATCACATCATTAGAAGAGTGAGTCAATTGAATTTCCGGGCAGCACAATCAAGCTGAGCTTTGTGCTGAGAAAGCCAGTCCATCCCGAGAATAAGATCAATATCCGAGTCACCAAGAACAATTGGTTTAGCCAGAAATCTATAATCGCCCATCTTGATACCGACCTTCGGAACCACCAAGCTAGAACTCATGTGCTTGCCGGGAAACAATTGCTAGAGGTTTAACCAAGAATTCAAGTGAAATCATGCTTGGCAAAACGGTCTTGACATGAAACAATGCGATGCACCAGTATCAAATAAGACTTTTGCGGGAATATCATTAATCGGAAGATTACCCATTATCACATCAAGAGATTCCTCCGCTTATGCTGCATTCATCATATTCACCTTGGCATGCTTTGGATTATGCTTGACCACCGCATTGCCGGAAGATTTCACAGAGGAGGAGGCGGAAGGCGCCTCTGGTTGAAGCACTTGTTCGCATAGTGACCTTTCTGTGACATTTGTTGCAAGTCACCTCGTAGAGCGGACGGTGGTAAGGAGCACTTGACCTTGGAGCTTGAGAATTATACTTGTTACGATAGCTGTGGTTGGGTGGGTGGGAAGATCCACGGCCACCTGAGTTCTTCTCACGATAAGGCCGACGAACGGAGGAGGAGGAAGGTAAAACTTGCCGCTTAGCTGCCACTTGAGAGGAAGAAGAAGACTGAATCGCATCCCCGATTCTCTTCTTAGAAGCCTCACATTTGAGCTGGGCAGCTTCTTGCTTGATGCCATGTTGTAGAAATCATCATACTTAATCGGCTCAAAAGCACAAGAGCTAATTGCAGATCTTCTCTCGGACCACCTCTGAATTGATAGATCATACTCTTCTCATCAGAACGTCTTGCTTAGCAAAAGCAGCGAGCTCGGAACTGGATATTGTATTGATAGACGGACATGTTGCCCTGCTTGAGATTGCGGAACTCCTCACGCTTGCTCTCAACAACACTTTTCGGAATGTGGTGAGCTCAAATCACGGCGGAACTCATCCTGTAATGACACGACCTCCTCTCGAATCTTTGTATTCTTTGGAACCACTCAAAGCCTTTTGATCCTTGAGTTGAAACGATGCAAACTTGACAAAGTCCTCGTGTCCGACATTGCTACAATCAAAATGCTTGCAGATGTCCACTAACCAATCATCAGCGTATGTGGCCTCGACACAGAAACTGAAAGACTTCGGCTGATTAGCGAGGAACTGACTGAGAGTAGCAAAGTGCGGCTGATTGTTGCCTTGACCTTGATTGCCTTGATTGCCTTGCCCTTGAGTACGTTCTTGCAAGAGCTGCAAAATCATCTGGCGTTGGCATTGGTGGCTGCCATGATAGCTTGCCGTGCCTCCGGAGGCGGAGGTGGAGGTGGAGGTGGAGGGTTCGATCGATCCCCATCATTGCGATCCGGATTCGAGACGTTGGCGGAGCCATCTGAAGAGGGTGACATCCGTTAGTCCTTTGATAGACAAATTGATAAGTAGAATCAACGGATAGAGATTGCAACATATAGTCTTCACAATAAACATTCGAACAAGAATGAACGAATGAATTCCCAAGTTAATCATCACACGTCCATTAAGGTGAGAAGCCACTTAGATAAAGATATGGAAACAACATACATCTTAGAAACAAATCGAATATCACAACTGAAAACAAAAAGGTTGGCTTCTAGAATGAGCCGGAACAAACACATGATAGAGATTTCGCCCAAAGTGTTCGTGGTGGGGCCCACACGGACACGACGTATATCAGCCGTCACGAATGACTAACAAGACGTCCCCGAATCAGCATAGCCAAGGATTCTTTAAGACGCCTCGCGACCAATCAGAATCGATCGTGAATGGGCGGACCACTAGACGTTGGACCCCAATCTCAAATCATACATCATCGGAAAGAAATCTCGTAAGCTACTAGAATTCCCACCTATAAATTCCCGAAACTTTACGGTTATGCAATCTGGTGTTGGGGATACAGGGACACAAAATATATCACCCAAACTAACAATACCTAGATCCATTTGTATCCATCCGTCAACACATAACCAAGAAATCCTCGGAAATCGTGGTACCTCGACCTTGAAAAACATCCGTTATACAAGTCATGGCAATACTCCCTTTTCGCCTCGATCGGAGCTATCAGGGTTATCTCACCAACAAGCGCACAAAAGAGATTTCGATGTCGGCAAAACTCGTGTATTCCAGAATCTGCAACGATAAAATTGTGACGACAACACCTCGGAGCTCAACTCCCCGGGACACTGCCACAACCCCTAAATGTAAGGAGGCACCAAGAACAATGTTCTCGTCACAAAACCATCGGAACGATTCCAAGATACCCACGTGATCCTAAAAAAAATAGTGAAAATTGAGGAGAGAAGAGTCAAAACACTACGTCAGGATACCTCACAGAGAGCATTTAAGGACTGGGAAGTAAAAGAATCCTACTCTCGATATATATAATCCTAAGACTCAAAACATTTTCCATTCTAGACTCAACAACGCATGACAAACAATCAAGTAGAGGGGCTCCTAAGTCGGAAGGCTCTGATTACCAACTTGTAACACCCTCGATGCGGCTATATCTCCCACGTGTCGAGGCACGACTTAGAGGCATAACCGCATTGAAAGCAATGTCGCAAGTGAGGTAATCTTCACACAACCCATGTAATAAATAGGGGAAAGAGATACATAGTTGGCTTACCGCCACTTCACACAATACATAAATAAACATCCATCATTCGAGTACACTCAAGGTCCGACCACGGAACCAAAATAAAGAAGATACCCCAAATGCTACACAGATCCCCGATCGTCCCAACTGGGCACCACTATCGATCATCGGAAAAGACACATAGTAACGACCACGTTCCTCGTCGAACTCCCACTTGAGTTCGGTTGAGTCACCAGACCTTGGCATCGCCGGCACTGCAACTCGCTTTTGGGAAGTATCTGAGTCACGGGGACTCAGCAATCTCACACCCGAGATCAAGACTATTTAAGCTTATAGGAAGGACAGAGTAGTATAGTGGAGCTGCAGCAAGCGACTAGCATATATGGTGGCTACTTCGCAAAAGAGAGCGAGAAGAGAAGCAAAGCGCGGACGTGAAGCTAGTAGCGATCAAGAAATGATCCTGAACTACTTACGCCGGACATAACTCCAACACCGTGTTCACTTCCGGACTCCGCCGAGAAGAGACCATCACGGTTACACACGCCGTTGATGTGTATTTTAATTGAGGTCAACTTCGGGTTTTCTACAACCGGACATTAACAAATTCCCATCTGCCTCATAACCGCTGGGCACGGCTTTGAAAAGATATTACCCTGCAGGGTGTCCCAACTTAGCCCATTATAAGCTCTCACGGTCAACGAAGGATATTCCTTCTACCGAAGACCCGATCAATCTCGAATCCCGGACTACAAGACATTTCGACAAAGAATAAAACAAGACCAGCAAAGCCGCCCGATTGTGTCGACAAATCCCGATAGGAGCTGCACATATCTCGTTCTCAGGGCACATCCGGATAGGTCAGCCTACGAGTAAAACCAGACCTCGAGTTGCCCTGTGGTGGCCCATGATCGCCTGGTTCGGGCCAGCACTCGAAGGAGCACTGGTCCGGGGGTTAAAATAAAGATGACCCTCGGGCTCGCGAAAACCCGGGGAAAAAGGCTTAGGTGGCAAATGGTAAAACCAAAGTTGGGCCTTCTTTGGAGGAGTCTTATTCAAAGCGAACTGTCAAGGGGTCCCATAAATCACCCAACCGTGTAAGGAACGCGAAATCAAGGAACATAACACCGGTATGACGGAAACTAGGGTGGCAAGAGTGGAACAAAACACCGGCATAAGGCCGAGCCTTCCACCCTTTACCAAGTATATAGATGTATTAATTATAGCAGATATATATTGTGATATCCCCAACAAGTAAACATGTTCCAATAAGGAACAACATCTCCATGTTCCAACAAGGAACAAACTTCAACTTCACCTGCAACTAACAACGCTATAAGAGGGGCTGAGCAAAGCGGTAACATAGCCAATCAATGGTTTGCTAGGAAAGGATGGTTAGGGGCTGACATGGCAATATGGGTGGCATGATATAGCAAGTGGTAGGCATCGTAGCATAGGCATAGCAAAAGAGCGAGCAACTAGCATAGCAAAGATAGAAGTGATTTCGAGGGTATGGTCATCTTGCGCAATGTTCTCGAGTTGTCGAAAGCTTGATCCTCGTAAGCGTTCTCAACAGGTTCCTCGCTCACGTACTCGCCTCCGGCTCTACCCAAAGCAACAACACAAACAAAGGAACCACAATAAATCACGGTGCAATGCACAATCAACATGATGCAAAACATGGCATGATATGCGGGATGTGATATGCAATGCGTATGTAAAAGCGCCCGGAAGGAAAATGATGAACCAGGCATCAACTTGGCAAACCAAGTATGCCACTGGAAAGATGAGATGATTTCGGTTGAAATCGATATAAAGATCACCGGAATCGGATACACGGTTTGCAAATGACAAGCAAAACAAGAATGGCACAAATCTGCCATTAACAGCATGATGCCACTTAGCAAGCAACAAATAAACAAGCTACTGCACCCAAACGTATCAACAAAGTACATGGCAGTGATCTACACAAGATGCTTGACAAAAGATGAGCACTGAGCTTGGCTAAATCACATCATAACAGGTTCAAACAAGCATGGCAAAAGAGCACAAAATATCCGGCTGGACATGGCAAAAACAGCATCAGGTTGCAATGTTCAGAGCAAGAAAACTACATGCTACAGGAACTTAAAATAGCAAAACAAGGCATGGCATGAATCTACTCAAAGCATAGAACAAAAGTCCCTTACTGACCATAAGCCAAAAAGGATCCGAAAATATAGTAACACCCATGTCAATATTGAAAGTTCCGTTAACAGTTTCAGCAACATGGCATGTCAAAAACTGATAACAAGTAGGCATGTTTAAGAGCTCGATGCACTCACTAAAGAGCCTTAAATGATAAACTAAGCATACATACATCAAGAAGACATGGCATAGAAGACATACATGGCAAGAACAATAACATAGCAAACTTGGATCAACCACAACAACCTTGGCAAAATTGAATAACATGTAAACAATCTGCCAGGAAACATTTTATAGCAAAAGTAGAGCTCGATTGACTCAAGCTATGGTACTCCATAATTGCAAACAAGGACATGGATGGATAGAGCAAGATATGTTTAACAAAACATCCTTACTGAAGTATCTCAAAATATGAATGGATCTCTCGGTAGCATCAAGTTAACATGGCATCAAAATATCAGCTAAACAGGGCTGGAATCAGCAACATCAGGACACCTACTTTGCATGCTTGTGCTAGTCACCACATAGATCACAAAAATACATGGCATACACCCCTGGAAAGATGGCATGGCATATTACAAAACACATAGGGTGCACACATCAATCATGGCAAAATAACAAAAGTGCAAGTTACATTAAGAAAGCGAAACTAACATCACATAGCCCTCTTCCAACAGTATTTCGGGCATCAAGATGAGCTCAAATGAAAATGATGCAATGAGATGAAGTGATCTACTCTTCGAGACGAACATTTTGATATATTATACGCGCAAAATGGATCTACGATGACAAAGTTACACTCGGTTGAAAATGCAACAAAATATTGGATGCAAAAATAACTTAGAGAAATATTAGGAGGGGGAGAAGTCAACGCGCGGGAAAACGGGATCGGATCGGGGCCGGCCGGATCGGATCGGGCGCGGGCGGCGGCCGAGGTCGCCGGAGGAGGAGGCAGGGAGGTCGCCGGCGGGAGGAGCGCGCGTCGGGTCGGCGAGGCCGGGCCGTTCGGCGGGCGGCGGCTACGGACGGGCGCGGGGCGAAGGGCGCGGGCGGCGGAGAGAGGCGCGGCTGCCGGTGGCGGGCGGCGGCGAGCCGGGCGGCGCTGGCCGGGCGGGCGGGCGCGGCGGAGCGGGCGCTGCCTGCTCCATGGGCGGCGGCGAAGGGCGTGAGGCGGCGGAGCGGATCGGCCGGGCGGGCCGTGGGCCTCGCTGGCTCATCAAGGGCGGCGGCGCGGGTTACGTCCGGCGCGGACGGACACGTCCGGCGCAGAGAGGAGATTTTTCTAGGGTTTCGGGGAATAAGACCCGGATTCGGACGGGGGAGGTGTTTAAATAGGCATAGAGGGAGCTAGGAGAGTCCAAAAGAGGTGTAGTTTTCGCCCACACGATCGTGATCGAACGACGGAGAGCATGGAAGTGACTTAGATGGGTTAGTGGGCTGTGTTGGAGGGTGTTGGGCTGCAACTTAAAAGAGGCCTTCTTGAGAGTCACGGTTAACCGTTGGAGTACCAAACGAGCTCCAAATGACCCGAAACTTGACCGGTGGTCTACGGGTGGTATACCAAGGCCACTAGACAAACCTCGGTCCATTTCGAGAAGGTTTAATACCCGCACACGGAAAACGTAAAAGGGGTCACGGGGAGATAGGAGTGTCGGATTGCAAAACGGACAACGGGGAAAATGCTCGGAATCATGAGACGAACACGTATGCAAATGCGATGCACATGATGACATGATATAAAATGCATGACATGGACAAAATGCAAAATGAAGAAAACCCAACCACGGAGGGAATATCATATCACAATGCCGAAAATGGCAAGAGTTGGAGTTACAAATGTGGAAAGTTACATCCGGGGTGTTACATATTAAGACACGAGTGATTCAAAGCAATAGTCTATCATTTGACATAAAAACAATAATACTTCAAGCCTACTAATAAAGCAATCATGTCTTTTCAAAATAACATGGCCAAAGAAATTTATCCCTACAAAATCATATGGTATGGCTATGCTCCATCTTCACCACACAAAATATTCACATCATGCACAACCCCGATGACAAGCCGAGCAATTGGTTCATACTTTTTAACGCGCTTCAGCCTTTTCAACCCTCACGCAATACATGAGCACGAGCCATGGACATAGCACTATAGGTGGAATAGAATATGGTGGTGGTGGAGAAGACAAAAAGGAGGAAGATAGTCTCACATCAATGGGCTATGGAGATGCCAATCAATAGATATCAATGTGAGTGAGTAGGGATTGCCATGCAACAGATGCACTAGAGCTATAAGTGTATGAAAGCTCAAACTGAAAACTAAGTGGGTGTGCATCCAACTTGCTTGCTCATGAAGACCTCGGGCATTTGAGGAAGCCCATCATCGGAATATACAAGTAAAGTTCTATAATGAAAAATTCCCACTAGTATATGAAAGTGAAAGCATAGGAGACTCTCTCTATGAAGAACATGGTGCTACTTTGAAGCACAAGTGTGGTAAAAGGATAGTAACATTGTCCCTTCTCTCTTTTTCTCTCATTTTTTTATTTGGGCCTTTTCTCTCTCTCTCTTTTTTATGGCCTCTTTTTTTTAGTCCGGAGTCTCATCCCGACTTGTGGGGGAATCATAGTCTCCATCATCCTTTCCTCACATGGGACAATGCTCTAATAATGATGATCATCACATTTCTATTTACTTTACAGCTCAAGAATTACAACTCGATACTAGAACAATGATATGACTCTATATGAATGCCTCCGACGGTGTATCGGGATGTGCAATGATCTAGCGTAGCAATGACATAAAAATGGACAAGCCATGAAAACATCATGCTAGCTATCTTACGATCATGCAAAGCAATATGACAATGAATGCTCAAGTCATGTATATGATGATGATGGACGTCGCATGGCAATATATCTCGGAATGGCTATGGAAATGCCATAATAGGTAGGTATGGTGGCTGTTTTGAGGAAGGTATATGGTGGGTGTAATGCACCGGCGAGAGTTGCGCGGTACTAGAGAGGCTAGCAATGGTGGAAGGGTGAGATGCGTATAATCCATGGACTCAACATTAGTCATAAAGAACTCATATACTTATTGCAAAAGTTTATTAGCCCTTGAAGCAAAGTACTACTATGCATGCCCCTAGGGGGATAGATTGGTAGGAAAAGACCATCGCTCGTCCCCGACCGCCACTCATAAGGAAGACAATCAATAAATACCTCATGCTCCGACTTCGTTACATAACGGTTCACCATACGTGCATGCTACAGGAATCACAAACCTCAACACAAGTATTTATAATAATACACAACTACCCACTAGCATGACTCTAATATCACCATCTTTATATTGCAAAACTATTGCAAGGAATCAAACATATCATATTCAGCGATCTACAAGTTTATGTAGGATTTTATGACTAACCATGTGAATGACCAATTCCTGTCATCTCTAAATAGATATAAGTGAAGCAAGAGAGTTTAATTCTTTCTACAAAAGATATGCCCATGCTCTAACAATTATAAGTGAAGCAAAAGAGCATTCTACAAATGGCGGTTGTCTATGTAAAGAGAAACACGCAATCCAAACTTCAAATGATATAAGTGAAGCACATAAATCATTCTATGAAGCCATACTCAAAAGATATAAGTGAGGTGCAAAGAGCATTCTATAAATCAACCAAGGACTATCTCATACCAGCATGGTGCATAAAAGAAAAGTGAAACTAAGTGAATAGACGCTCCAAGATTTGCACATATCGCATGAACGAAACGAATCCGAAAACATACCGATACTTGTTGAAGAAAGAGGGGATGCCTTCTGGGGCATCCCCAAGCTTAGATGCTTGAGTCTCCTTGAATATTTACTTGGGGTGCCTCGGGCATCCCCAAGCTTGAGCTTTTGCCTCTCTTCCTTCTTCTCACATCGAGACCTCCTCGATCATCGAACACTTCATCCACACAAAACTTCAACAGAAAACTCGGTAAGATCCGTTAGTATAATAAAGCAAATCACTACTCTAAGTACTGTTGAAAACCAATTCATATTTTGTTTTTGCATTATGTCTACTGTAATATAACTTTTTCATGGCTTAATCCACTAATATAAATTGATAGTTTCATCAAAACAAGCAAACTATGCATCAAAAACAGAATCTGTCTAAAACAGAACAGTCTGTAATAATCTGAACATTCACCATACTTATGGTACTTGAACAATTCTGCCAAAATTAGGAAAAATAAAACATTTGTACATAAAGACAGTGCAAAAAGAATCAGAACCATTTGACGTTCCAGCAAAAAACTAAAAATCACGCACTACAGCCTAAGTTTCTGTCCTGCACCGCACAAACCAACAAGCATTGTAGACATCCTAAAGGCAAACCTTGGCACATTATTTTTATAATACAATGGAATTGTACAAGTGGATAATTATTTTTATTGAAAAGTTTCTGTAATCAAGATTCACAAAGTTTCTGTGAGCATGAACAAAGTTCAAGGCTTGCTCCCAGTTTAACAATGCTCGTCTTTCTCACTTTCGCTTTTCTTTTTGAAAAGTTTTGGGTTCCCCTCTTTATTTTATTTTGTTTTTAAACTATATAAAAGCACTCAACAGAAATAAATGACTCTATAAAACT
Source organism: Aegilops bicornis (assembly GCA_021605145.1). Taxonomy (NCBI): domain Eukaryota; kingdom Viridiplantae; phylum Streptophyta; class Magnoliopsida; order Poales; family Poaceae; genus Aegilops; species Aegilops bicornis. The sequence continues at coordinate 98,139,839 of CM038673.1, forward strand.
TCCGGGTTGTCTCCCTGGCAGCGCTTTCTTTAAAGCCATTAAGCTAGGCATATAGTGCTCAAGTAATGAATCCACCCGGATCCCAATGTATATCAAAGCCAATTTTAATTAACATTTGCAATTTAGTAGTGAGCACAAAGTAACATATATAAAGCAATGACGAAGTCTAACTCTCTTCTTATACATCGGCATGTCATAAAACAACAATTCATGCACACCAAGTAAAGGCCAATGCATAGTATAAGCAGTTTCTTGCAATTTTATCATACTGGAAACATAGAGATGTGGGTATATAGTTCCTCTCTCATAATAATTGCGAGTAGGAGCAGCAAGCACATGCATATTATATCTATTAAAATCATCATGTGTGGTACTAAAACGCAACCCATCAATATAATCCTTAGTAAGCACAAACTTCTCCAATATAGTGTAGTTGGGAGAATTCAAAAAGGTAATAGGACTATCATGCGTGGGTGCAATAGCAAAAATTTCATGTTTCACATAAGGAACTATAGCAAGTTCATCTCCATAAGCATAATTCATATTGGCATCTTGGCGACAAGCATAGCAGGCATCATCAAAAAGGGATATTTCAAGAGAATCAACGGGATCATAACAATCATCATAGCAATCATCCTTCGGTAAGCACGAAGGGAAATTAAACAATGTATGAGTTGAAGAGTTACTCTCATTAGAAGGTGGGCACGGGTAGCTAATCCGTTGTTCCTCCTTTTGTTCTTCGCTCTCCTCATCATCTTTTTCATCCAGTGAGCTCACAGTTTCATCAACTTCTTCTTCCATAGATTCCTGCAAAATATTAGTCACTTCTTGGACAGCGGAGACTTTCTCAATAACTGCATTAATATCATAATTGTATTCATAATTCTCATAACAATATTTGAGGATAGCTGAATTTTCAGGTCTATAAACAACATCATCAAAATCTTCAAACTCTTTAAACATAGATTCAATTTCATAAGCACCCATAAAAGCAACAAATTCTTCTATTCGTTCCACATCATGTAATCATATATACCATTAGCATAAGAAGCTAAGGTTTTATTATCATTAAATTTGCATGAAAAGGGAAGGTGTGGAACCTTCATCCTAGAGCAACAAGTATAATCATATCTCAAGCATAGTTGCCTAGCATACCACTTCAATATACTCCCTCCGTTCGGAATTACTTGTCGTAAAAATGGATGTAGCTAGAACTAAAATACGTCTAGATACATCCATGTCTGCGACAAGTAATTCCGAACGGAGGGAGTATGAATTTGATCCCATAATAGTTTCCCTTTTTGTGTCAAGCGATAATCCCTAAAGTATTCACGTTGATCCAACGTTACTCCCATAACATAGTTGAATGGGGTTTTCTCAGCATTATTAAAGTAGTACATAATATCTTTCACGTAACGAGCATCGAGGGTTTTAGGAGGTTCCCCATCTCCATGAGCAGCAAGTACACCTAATTTTTTGGTATTTCGTGTTCCATATCCATAACTAAAGATAGAGAACAACTAAGAACAGCAATTAAAAATTACTTAGTGATAAAACAAACAAGCACACACGAGAATATTCACCCCACGCCAGAAAAAGGTCTTGATAACCCACAAGTATAGGGGATCGCAACAGTTTTCGATAAGTAAGAGTGTCGAACCAAACGAGGAGCTAAAGGTAGAATAAATATTCCCTCAAGTCCTATCGACCACCGATACAACTCTAAGCACACTTGATGTTCGCTTTACCGGAAACAAGTATGAAACTAGAAGTGCTTTGTAGGTGTTTTTAGATAAGTTTGCAAGATACTAAAGAGCACGTAAATAAAAGCTAGGGGCTGTTTAGATAAAGACACAACTAAGTTAATTGTAGTAAAGAGCTTTTTGTTACGAGAAAGTTATTTGTCCCTAGGCAATCGATAACTAGACCGGTAATCACTATTGCAATTTTATTTGAGGGAGAGGCATAAGCTAACATACTTTCTCTACTTGGATCATATGCACTTATGATTGGAACTCTAGCAAGCATCCGCAACTCATGAAGATCATTAAGGTAAAACCCAACCATAGCATTAAAGTATCAAGTCCTCTTTATCCCATACGCAAACAACCTACTTACTCGGTCTGCAGGCTTCACACTCACGCCACCCACCATAAGCAAATCATAAACATATAGCAAACCCTACAGCAGGAATCCCTCACGCTTGCGCGACACGGAGAGCACCATAGGACAACACAAATAATAAAACATGCAACTCAAACCAATCTTGATCATCAAATAGCCATTAGGACAAAACGGATCTACTCAAACATCATAGGATTGCCATACATCATTGGGAAATAATATATAGCGTTGAGCACCATGTTTAAGTAGAGATTACAGCGGGTAACAGAGAGGTTACACCGCTGCATAGAGGGGGGGAAGAGTTGGTGATGATGTTGGTGAAGATTGCGGTGATGATGATGATGACCACGGCAGTGCTCCAGCGCCACCGGAGGATAGGGGGAGAGGGGCCCCCTTCTTCCTCTTCTTCCTTGACCTCCTCCCTAGATGGGAGAAGGGTTTCCCCTCTGGTCCTTGGCCTCCATGGCATGGGAGGGGCGAGAGCCCCTCCGAGATTGGATCTGTCTCTCTGTCTGCCTGCATTTCTGCGTTCCCTGATTCTTCCCTTTCACCGTTTCTATTATATCCGGAGATCCGTAACTCCGATTGGGGTGAATCTTTCGCCCAGATTTTTCTAATAAAATTAGCTTTCTTGCGGCAAAATAAGAGCGTCAACCGCCTTATGGGTGGACCACGAGGGTCAGGGGCGCGCCCAGGGGGGTAGGGTGCGCCCCCCTGCCTCGTGCCCACCTCGGACACCGTTTCACGTTGATTCTTCTTCCGGAATTTTCCAAATATTCCAAAATAATTCTCCATCCCTTTTTATCCCGTTTGGATTCCGTTTGATATGGATATTCTGTGAAACAAAAACATGCAACAAACAGGAACTGGCACTGGGCACTGGATCAATATGTTAGTCTCAAAAATAGTATAAAAAGTTGTCAAAAAGTATATGAAAGTTGTACAATATTGGCATGGAACAATCAAAAATTATAGATACGACGGAGACGTATCAATCTACCACATCGTACGCACCTAAGCATTTGCCTAAGCACCTACTCTAATAAGCACAAAAGTGCCCACTCCAGACCCATGGCGGCGATGCGCGCGAGTAGCCAGCGGCTGTGCCAGATGGTCCATGACGCCGGCCTGCGGCATGGCACCGTGGATCGTCTCCATACGGTGTTGGCGACCGGCTGGTGGATGGCCGCCGTCGACGCCAGCTACGACTCTCAGTTGGACCAGATGATCGTTCGCACCACCAACAGGTTCACCGTCGTCAAGAAGCTCGCGGACGACATCGCCGTACTCCTCCAGCCCGCGCGCCCGGGCTCCTATTGCCTGCCACCCTAATCGGCCTCCATGGTCGAAACCTCTTTGAAGCACTGGTGGCCCTGCGACTGCCTGCCGACGCCACGAAGAATGTCCACTGAGGTCGGCTGCCGCGAGGCGCCTCGCCCTGCAAGAAACCGTCGACCTACACATCCATGTGTACGAATGAATCGTGTACATAGGTATCTACAAGGCCAATGAGGACGCTACGACATTGGCCTTCTTCAGCCAGCTGGAAGCCTTGGATGCCTTAGTTGAGAAGCACCTTGACCTCGCCACACAAGCCGCCGCTCCTTAGCCGCCGGTCGGTGGCCCGGCCGGTGCACTGAGTTGAGGAGGAGGAGGTCGCACATTGATGGATATGCATCTTTCTTCTTGCCTCCTGTAACCACCACTGCGATCGCATCATCGTGGCCTTAATTCTTATTTTGCTATTGCATTCTCGTTCTATTCAATACAGACATGTGCGATCCCTTTGCTCAATACAGACATGTCCGTTCCAGTCTTATTTTGATTGGCTTGAATGAAGGTCTATCCCGCCGTTAGGCCTTCTGACCTGTTGTGCTTTCATTGTTAGGCACCGTATGGCGGCGCTCGCTTGCGTCTGTCAAGGCGCTTCGGCTTGTGGACAGCTTTTCCTTGCGTGTTCAACTGCTATTCGCATATATATATATATATATATACATATATATATATATATATATATATATATATATATATATATATATATATATGGTTGCTTTCGCCGCTGAGGCGGCATGAGCGCTTCTCGCGTCCCTCCGCATGCGCTCTGCCAACGGTTGGGCGTGCGCACGATCACGTCGGGGGCCCCGTATGCATGCGGTTGAGCCGCGCGCGTTAACACGCGATGCAGTTACGTGGGGCATGCTGGAGTTACGCGCTGCAAATTAGAACTGCCATCAGGGCCTGCCGATATTCCTGGTCGTCCGGCTTCCCCTTTAATTCCCGCGGCCATTATAAACTTAGTCTCTTCAACATTTTGATCGCGCCCCACAACACAACAAGCACACCCACGACGACACATAGAGAGGGGATGTTCGGCGGCGCTCCAATGGAGTTCGGCGAGCATAGAGTGGAGACCCACGCGAGGGAGACGGATCTCTCGGTGGTGTACACCATCGACCCGGCCGTGATAGACGACTACATCAACAACGTTGAGCAGTTGCTTGCTGGAGACAAGTACAAGGTGGTCGGCATTGACTTCCAGTACACCGCCGGTCAAACCGGCATAGATCAGAAGGTTGCAGTGGCCCAGTTGTGCGTGCGCCATCATGTCCTCATCTACCACTACTGCATGGCCACAGAGCCTTGCGACCGTTTCAACAGGTTTGTCAACAAAGATCGACTACAAGTTCGCCACGGTGGATACCACCAACGATGTAAAAGCGCTCAGTGTTACGAGCTTGGCCTGCAAGAACCTTGTAGAAATCTGTGACCACTACACGGTATGGGGTAGCACAAAGAAGGACTCCCTGGTCGAACTCGCCTCGGCATCATCGACCCCTAGTACGAAAAGATGAGACAGAATGCCCAGAGAACAAGTCCCGTATCCTGGCACAGGGCCTGGATGCGGCAACTGGATGAACCTCACCTCAGGTTTGCGGCCAAGAGCGTGTACACATGCTACGAGATGCACAGGCGGATCGTTGACATGAGGAAGTGCCTCGTTACCCAAATCTACGAGCCCGGATTGAGCCACAAGTAGAGAAAGCGTCACAAGAAGTAGATGATGATCAGATGATCATTTATGCTAGTTAATCATGCATGTAATATATAATTTACTTTATTGGTGTGTGGAAATGTCATGTGTTAGTAGCCACCTATGTAATTATGCATGTAATAGTTTACTTTGGTGTGTGCAAATGCCATGGTTGTAGTAGCCACCTATGTAAGTGGATGTTTAATTTGGTTATGCAAGCATGTCCTTATAAGTGTGTGTGTGTGTGTGTCTATATATATATATATATATATATATATATATATATATATATATGTTGTTATGTATGCAATCCCATCGCACAACACACACGTCTTGTTAGTTGAACCGTTTTCGTTCTCTTGTGTCAACGCAAACAGTTCGTCCAAGTGAACCATATGTCGTATATCGCACACACCTTCATCTTGTTGACCGTTTCTTTTGTGTTGCCTAATCACAAACAGTTCATCTGAGTGAACCGTATGATGTACATCGCACACACCTTCATCTGGCTGACCGTTTCTTTTGTGTTGCCTAATCACAAATAGTTCATCCGAGTGAACCATATGTTGTACATCGCACACACCTTCATCTGGCTGCCCATTTCTTTTGTTCCTCCTCATTGAAAACGGTTAATTTAACTGAACCGCATTCCCTGAATCACAGATGCAACTAAAATATGAACCGTGTTTGATGCATCCTCCATCGCAAACGTTTTGCACCCTTTTTGACGGGTTTTTTTACACCACCGTTTGCGATTATGGCATCGCACACAGTTTCGTTGAAGGGTCTCTGATCATAGTGTCGCATTAGTAGCATCCTGCAGTAGTTATCACCAAGTTACTAGAACTTCGTGATGAACTATAATATGCGAAGGATGACGAAAATGATTCCCGAGCTCTTCGTGATACTGAAATTGACGAAGGTAGAAATCAAGAAAAGCATCAAATGTTGATGGTTGACAAGACCACTAGTTTCAAGTAAAAGGGCAAGGGATAGACAGGGAACTTCAAGAAGAAGGGCAAGCAAGTTGCCTCTCCCATGAAGAAGCCCAAAGCTAGACCCAATCCTGAAACTGAGTGCTTCTACTGTGAAGGAAATGGTCACTGGAAGTGGAACTACCCCAAATACTTGGCGGATAAGAAGGCTGACAAAGTGAACAAAGTATATATGATATACATGTTATTGATGTGTACTTTACTAGTGTTCATAGTAGCCCCTGGGTATTTGATACTTTGGTTCAGTTGTTATGATTAGTAACTCGAAACATGAGTTACAAAATGAACAAAGACTAGTTAAGGGCAAGGTTACGATGTGTGTTGGAAGTGATTCCAAGGTTGATAAGATCACCATCGGACACTCCCTTTACCTTCGGGATTTGTGTTGAACCTAAAATATATGTTATTTGGTGTTTGCGTTGAGCATAATATGATTGGATCATGTTTATTGCAATACGGTTATTCATTTAAGTCAAAGAATAATTGGTATTCATTTACATGAATAAAACCTTACGTGGTCATACACCCAAGGTGAATGGTTTATGGAATCTCTATCGTAGTGATACACATATTCATAATATTCATGCCAAAAGATGCAAAGTTGATAATGATAGTGCAACCTATTTGTGGCAATCGCCGTTTAGGTCATATTGATGTAAAACGCATGAAGAAACTCCATGCTGATGGGATTTTGGAATCACTTGATTATGAATCACTTGATGCTTGCGAACCATGCCTCATGGGCAAGATGACTAAGACTCCGTTGTCCGGAACAATGGAGCGAGCAACTGACTTATTAGAAATAATACAAACTTGAAGGAAATATGCCCTAGAGGCAATAATAAAGTTATTATTTATTTCCTTATATCATGATAAATGTTTATTATTCATGATAGAATTGTATTAACCGTAAACATAATACATGTGTGAATACATAGACAAACAGAGTGTCACTAGTATGCCTCTACTTGACTAGCTCGTTGATCAAAGATGGTTATGTTTCCTAGCCATAGACATGAGTTTTCATTTGATTAACGGGATCACATCATTAGGAGAATGATGTGATTGACATGACCCATTCCATTAGCTTAGCACACAATCGTTTAGTATGTTGCTATTGCTTTCTTCATGACTTATACATGTTCCTATGACTATGAGATTATGCAACTCCCGATTACCGGAGGAAAACTTTGTGTGCTACCAAATGTCACAACGTAACTGGGTGATTATAAAGGTGCTCTACAGGTGTCTCCGAAGGTATATTTTGGGTTGGCGTATTTCGAGATTAGGATTTGTCACTCCGATTGTCGGAGAGCATCTCTGGGCCCTCTCGGTAATGCACGTCACTTAAGATTTGCAAGCAATGCAACTAATGAGTTAGTTGCGGGATAATGTATTACGGAACGAGTAAAGAGACTTGTCGGTAACGAGATTGAACTAGGTATTGAGATACCGACGATCGAATCTCGGGCAAGTAACATACCGATGACAAAGGGAACAACGTATGTTGTTATGCGGTCCGACCGATAAAGATCTTCGTAGAATATGTGGGAGCCAATATGAGCATCCAGGTTCCGCTATTGGTTATTGACCGGAGACGTGTCTCGGTCATGTCTACATACTTCTCGAACCCGTAGGGTCCGCATGCTTAACATTTCGATGACAGTTATATTATGAGTTTATATGTTTTGATGTACCGAAGGTTGTTCGGAGTCCCGCATGTGATCACGGACATGACAAGGAGTCTCGAAATGGTCAAGACATGAAGATTGATATATTGGAAGCCTATGTTTGGATATCGGAAGTGTTCCGGGTGAAATCGGGATTTTACCGGAGTACCGGGAGGTTACCGGAACCCCCCGGGAGGTTACTGGAACCCCCCGGGAGGTTATTGGGCCTTAGTGGGCCTTTATGGAGAAGAGGAGAGGCGGCCAGGGCTGGGCCGCGCGCCCCTCCCCCCCTAGTCCGAATAGGACAAGGAGAGGCGGCGCCCCTTCCTTCTCTCCCTCCTCTTTCCCCCTCCCGAATCCTATTCCAACTAGGAAAGGGGGGAAGTCCTACTCCCGGTGGGAGTAGGACTCCTCCTGGTGCGCCCTCTCCCTAGGCCCGCCGCACCCCCCCTTGCTCCTTTATATACGGGGGCAGGGGGGCACCCCATAGAGAAAACAATTGATCTGTTTGATCTTTTAGCCGTGTGCGGTGCCCCCCTCCACCATAGTCCACCTCGATAATACTGTAGTGGTGCTTAGGCGAAGCCCTGCGTCGGTAGAACATCAACATCGTCGCCACGCCGTCATGCTGACAAAACTCTCCCTCAACACTCGGCTGGATCGGAGTTCGAGGGACGCCATCGGGCTGAACGTGTGCTGAACTCGAAGGTGCCGTGCGTTCGGTACTTGATCGGTCGGATCGTGAAGACGTACGACTACATCAACCGCGTTGTGCTAACGCTTCCGCTTTCGGTCTACAAGGCAATGCGTAGACAACACTCTCCTCTCGTTGCTATGCATCACCATGATCTTGCGTGTGCGTAGGAATTTTTTTGAAATTACTAGGTTCCCCAACAGTGGCATCCGAGCCAGGTTTTATGCGTAGATGTCATATGCATGAGTAGAACACAAGTGAGTTGTGGGTGATATAAGTCATACTGCTTAACAGCATGTCATACTTTGGTTCGGTGGTATTGTTGGATGAAGCGTCCCGGACCGACATTACGCGTACGCTTATGCGAGACTGGTTCTACCGACGTGCTTTGCACACAGGTGGTTGGCGGGTGTCAGTTTCTCCAACTTTAGTTGTACCGAGTGCATACTCCCGGTCCTTGCGAAGGTTAAAACAGCACCAACTTGACAAACTATCGTTGTGGTTTTGATGCGTAGGTAAGAACGGTTCTTGCTAAGCCCGTAGCAGCCACGTAAAACTTGCAACAACAAAGTAGAGGACGTCTAACTTGTTTTTGCAGGGCATGTTGTGATGTGAGACGGTCAATACATGATGCTAAAATTTATTGTATGAGATGATCATGTTTTGTAACCGAGTTATCGGCAACTGGCAGGAGCCATATGGTTGTCTCTTTATTGTATGCAATGCAATCGCCCTGTAATGCTTTACTTTATCACTAAGTGGTAGCGGTAGTCGTAGAAGCATAAGATTGGCGAGACGATAACGATGCTACGATGGAGATCAAGGTGTCGCGCCGGTGACGATGGTGATCATGATGGTGCTTCGAAGATGGAGATCACAAGCACAAGATGATGATGGCCATATCTGAAAGTGCAACTATCCCTAGGTGGTGTTGGTAATTCATAACAACATATAGCTCATTGAGCTAATGCTATTCCAAGACTATTATTTCAGGAAAGCTCAATGAATGGCATGGCGTGGATGATGAAAGTGGATCCCTCAAAATACTAAGGACAAAGGATTGGCTCAAGCTCAAAAGCTCAAGACTCTTCATTTTATATTTTAGTGATCCAAGATCACATTGAGTCTATAGGAAAAGCCAATACTATCAAGGAGGGATGAGGTGTTGCTTTATGAGCCTCTTGCTTCATGTGCTTAGTGATATGCTCCAAAACCCTCAGCTACTTTCTCACAATCCACAAATGACCTAAACCCTAAGCCAAAATCGGTCACACCGAATCTTCCTACCCGGCGCCACCGATTTCAAATGTCATAGCCACTGCCACAAACCCTAGGCAAATCGGTCCTACCGATAGGGATCTCGGTCTCACCGAGATGGGATTGTAATCTCTTTGTTTCCCTTCGTAACGTTTTGGTCTAACCAAAGTGAGCGATCGGTCCCACCGAGATTGCAATGTAAACTCTATGTTTCCCTTTTGTAACATTTCGGTCTCACCGAAAAGAGCAAATCGGTCCCACCAAGTTTACCTGTCCCACTCTCTAGAAAGCTTATTACCAAAATCGGTCTCACCGAGTTTGTGTAATCGGTCTTATCGAGATTACGTTATGCCCTAACCCTAACCGAATCGGCCTCACCGAGTTGCATGTCAGTCCCACCAAAAATCACTAACGGTCACGAGGTTTACTAAATCGGTCCGACCGAGTCTGTTGAATCGGTCCCATCGAGTTTAGTAAATTGTGTGTAACGGTTAGATTTTGTGTGGAGGCTATATATACCCCTACACCTCCTCTTCATTCGTGGGGAGAGCCATCAGACTGAACCTACACTTCCAACTTACCATTTCTGAGAGAGAACCACCTACTCATGTGTTGAGGCCAAGATATTCCATTCCTACCATATGAATCTTGATCTCTAGCCTTCCCAAGTTGCTTTCCACTCAAACCCTCTTTCCACCAGATCCAAATCCTATGAGAGAGAGTTGAGTGTTGGGGAGACTATCATTTGAAGCACAAGAGCAAGGAGTTCATCATCAACACACCATTTGCTACTTCTTGGAGAGTGGTGTCTCCTAGATTGTCTAGGTGTCACTTGGGAGCCTCCGACAAGATTGTGGAGTTGAACCAAGGAGTTTGTAAGGGCAAGGAGATCACCTACTTCGTGAAGATCTACCGCTAGTGAGGCAAGTCCTTCGTGGGAGACGGCCATGGTGGGATAGACAAGGTTGCTTATTCATGGACCCTTCGTGGGTGGAGCCCTCCGTGGACTCGCGCAACCGTTACCCTTCATGGGTTGAAGTCTCCATCAACGTGGAGGTACGATAGCACCACCTATCGGAACCACGCCAAAAACATCCGTGTCTATATACTCTTTGCATGCTTGCTTGATTTATGTGATGATTGCTTTACTTGTCCTAAGATAGGTAAAATCTGTCAAACTCTAAAATTGGGAAAAGGTTAAGTTTTTAATTGGTCAGTAGTCTAATCACCCCCCTCTAGACATACTTCAAGGTCCTACAAGTGGTATCAGAGCTTTGGTCTCCATTTGCTTTGATTTCCATAGCTTTTGGTGGTCATAGCCTTGGTTTCACAACCTTGGAGAGTATGGCGTCTAGCGAGGGAAATGATCACCGTAGAGGTCCTTACTTTGATGGTACTACTTTTGCTAGTTGGAAGCATAAGATGAAAATGCATATTCTCGGACATAACCCCGCCGTTTGGGCAATTATTTGTATTGGCTTGCAAGGTGAATTATTTGATGGCAGAGAGCTGAACCGTGAAGCTAATGCGGAAGAATTGAAGATGTTGCAATACAATGCTCAAGCTTGTGATATCATCTTCAACGGATTGTGCCCCGAAGAATTCAACAAAATCTGCCGTCTTGAGAATGCAAAAGAAATTTGGGATACTTTGATTGATATGCATGAAGGTACCGAATCCGTCAAGGAATCCAAGTTGGATGTGCTCCAAAGTCAGCTTGACAAGTTCAAAATGAAGGATGGTGAAGGTGTCGTTGAAATGTACTCTAGGATTGCTCTTATTACAAATGAGATTGCCGGCTTAGGGAGTGAAGAGATGACCGACAGATTCATCATCAAGAAGATCCTAAGAGAATTGGATGGAAAGTATGATACCGTGTGCACATTGATCCAAATGATGCCAAACTACAAAGATCTCAAGCCAACGGAAGTCATTGGAAGAATTGTTGCTCATGAGATGTCACTCAAGGATAAGGAGGAACTTCACAATAAGTCAACTGGTGCTTACAAAGCCTCAAGTGAAGGAATTGGAAGATGCTTCATGGCCAAAGGTCCAAAGGTAACACATCCTGAGTATGTTGCTTTCAATAGTGATGAAGATGACCTTCTTGTGGATGATGATTTACTTGTTGACAACTCTAGTGATGAATACTATGATGAAACGTCAATTAATCATGCTAATCAAGATGAAACGAATGACAATGATAAGGAGAAGATTGAGCTTATAACTAAAGAACTAAACACTCTTAAGTTGGCTCATGAAACTATCTTCGAAGATCATCGAGAACTTTTAAGGGCTCATGAGAAGTTACGCTTTGAAAAGCTCAATATTGAGCAAGAGCATGAGTTCTTAAAAGCAATCAATGATGATCTCTGTAAGAAAAGTACTTCTTAGATTGCCAAGCGTTCTTTGCTATCTACTTACATGCCGCAAGTCAAGTCTAGTAACAAGTACAAGAAAGATACTTCCTCTAGTAGTAACAATAATAATGTCAAATCCAATATTGTTGCTTCTAGTAGTTCTCTTGATTCCACTAATGATTCTCTTAGCCAAGTTACACTTGAGCAAGAAAATAGCTTATTGAAGGGAATTATAGAGAAAGGTGTTTACAAGAGCCTTGCCAGGAGTAAGCAATTCGAGGAAATTGTACGCAAGCAAGGAAGACACCGGAAGAATCAAGGTGTTGGTTTTGAACGAAAGTTCAATGCCAATGTAGTTGAGTGGGAAGAAGATCAATACCCCAAGACGAAGTTTGTTCCTCAACAAGAGAAGTATGATCCTACTTCCTTCAAGGGAACACAAGCTCAAGATGATCTTCCACCACAAGACCACAAGAACAAAGGCAAGGACAAGCTTCAAGAAGAGATTGATGCATTTGAAGAAGCACCTAAGGTCTCGGTCAAGTGGATTCCCAAGACTACGTCAAGTTCTACTTCATCAAGTACAATTACAACTCCAAGGATTCCCATCAAGATGATGTGGATCCCAAGAAGAAGAACTAGAGAGTTCTTGAGGGTGACTCCGCCAACATTCTTCACACATATCATTATGGCAAGGACAAGTGCAATCAACTTCCACATCTTGCACTAGTTCAAGGAGTCACAAACCCTCATGTTGGTAAGGCAAGGGACAAGGTAACCTAATGATTGCATGGACATCATCTTGTGTGTGCATCACTCTATGTCTATGGATATTCTTGTTTGTTCCTTGTGGGACTAACCCATGTAGGCAAGTTGAAAGTGCAACTCACTCCAAAGGATTGCTCCAATTGATCTACATCAACATTGAGCATCCACATCTTCAACACCTACATGAAGTCATCATCGACAAAACCCAAGGTTAGTTCATCCCTCTAAGGGGGGATCTCACATCTAGGGGGAGCTTAACTCTAAGAATGGAGTCAAAGCAACTCTAATGGCGTGAACACATCAATGCATTATGTAAAAGTGGTACCCCACTTGAGCTTAAACGATGAGTATGACCTATGATCAAATGTTTATCATTTGACTCCTAAGTTAATATACTCATATATAGATGACCTAGTCATCGCCAATTGTTTGATAGATGCTAGAATTGGTTATGCATGCTTTGACACATATTTCATTTGCCATATTTTTGTGTGAGCATGTTGGTGCATATTTCACTCATTCAAGGACATCCACTTGTTGATTTGATTGTTTGGATCTTTCTTCTTTTAGCCAAGTGGATGGACAAGAATGCCTAAGAACCTTCTATAGCTATCTATGCTTTTCTCGTATCAAACTCTATTCATGCTACATCACAAATTTTGATCAAGTCAGATTCGAACCACTGTGTGTGAGGAGCACTTGGAGTCCCCGATTCGTCATAGACTTAAACTTCCAAAACTTCTTTGTGATTCTCGGTCTGACCGATTCCTCCTTTCAGTCCTACCGAGATCACTAAGTCGATCTAGGTTTTCAATCTCGGTGCAACCGATTTGAACTTTTCGGTCACACCGAGTTGTTGTAGCTGAACACAATTATGCATCTCGGTGCCACCGAGTTGTTCCACTCGGTCACACCGACAGGGTCAGGCTATATATAGTCGCGGGTGTTGGGGATATGACTATTTGTGTAAGCCGCCCAGGAGGGGCCGGGTTACACAAAGAAGACTCCTCAGAGGAAGCCCAAGTACAAGCATGAAGATGGCGTCTCAACAAGGGGGCCTAAGACCCACAGGCGACTTAAGGCCCGTTGTAGTAAACCGCCATAATGGCATGACTTGTATCATAAGGTAGACTTGACTAGTCACCGAGCCGACATCGCTTATGAGTCGGCCGGGACTCTATAAGCCGCAGGGCGTCAACCCGTGTATATAAGGGGACGACCCGCCGGCGGCTTAGGGCAAGAAACAACCCTTCGAGAACCGGGCATAGCGTATCTCGCTCCATGGTCATTGAAACCTCAAGCAATACCAACCCAACTAGACGTAGGCTTACCTTCACCGTAAGGAGCCGAACTAGTATAAACCCTCTCGTGTCCTTTGTCCCGATTAACCCTTTAAGCTTCCTAGTTGCGATGGCTCCACGATTAAGTCCTTGCAAGAGGACATCCGCCGTGACAATTCCACGACGGTTGGCGCCCACCGTGGGGCCAAAGACACCGTAGATTTGAGTTCTTGAAGGGCAGCTTGAAGGGCTCAAGGGATCTGTGATGGGCGGATGACCAAGAGTCGTCGCGGCAAGATCTACATCGACAACGAAGGCTGGGGCCCCGAGGCCGACTCAATTGAGTATGGGTACCGGGTCCCCTTTGGCGGAATTCATGTCTTCATTGACCGGATTGGTGAGCCGGGCCCAGAGCCGGACAGCTGTACCGACCTCATTGAGACGGCTCAGCGTGCGAGACCCGCTCAGATTCAACCTATGATGAAGCGTGCCTTTGTGGGCTGTGTTCATGGAGAGGCACTTTCGGAAGGATCTAAGGATGGCGAAGAGACGGCCGTCCCATCAGATGATGATTCATCCTCCGGCTCAACAGATTCTCTGTATCACGTCCAAGAAGGCATGCTAGGGGGCTGTTCTGACGACTCTAGCGTTCCAGATTACTATGAGCCGCCAAGCTGGGCAGGAGTCTTCATGGCTGGTACCCAACCCGGCCAAAACTCGACGGCTGCGACAGCAATAACGTCCGGGTTAGGAGCGGCCGGGGCAGGAGGCCCCGCGCGCCCGCCGGCTCAGGTGCTGATAGATCTTATGGACAAGTTGACGGCCTTGTTAACCTCCACGGTTATTCCTGCAAATCCAGATGAGCATAACGCGGAGGTGGCAAAGGTGCATGAGGAGATAGCCCAGGCCAAGGAGGCCTTGGCGGCTGAGGACACCAGGCTAGCTGCGGAGCGGGCGGCTTTAGATGCACGGGCGCAGCGACTCCAGTCAGAGGCTTTCCAGCTTAACATGAGGCTGAATGCATCCAATGAGGTGATGAGAAGGAGACATCAGAAAACCCATTCCCGTCTGCCTCCGGTTTACAATCCTCGGAATCTTTTCACGATACCCGAAGTTGGTCCTAGCAATCCGCCCGAAGCCAATCAATTTATGACACCCGGAGCAGGAGGGCTGGTCCAGCCTCGAGAGACGGCACCTCTTCACGGGAGCATGGCCCCGCCGATACATACCAACACCTCCGGGCCACTTTTTCCAACCCCATGGAGAACTCCGATAGCAGCATCGACGTCTGGCGGCTCTTCCGGTGGATGGTGACAACCCGATGGTGGTGGAAACCGGAGGGTTAGGGAGCTTCTTGAGACGGCCTTGACACAAAGAAGAGGCCTATTCTTACAAAGCAGGACAGGATTCATTCCACTCCTCGGCCTTGGGTAGCACCTCGACCAAACCGAGTCCGAGTTACAATGAGACACATGGAGTCGAGGCTTTATCAAGTAATGCCCAGCCGTCAAGAACCAACCCGGCGGCTATAACCCGGTGCAGGATCGATTGCGTCGGGGAGGATGAACAGGCGGCTCAATTAGCGGCTTAGCATACGGCGTATGATGGTTTCCGGAGTATCCAATGACTTCATTGGAGCAGGGTGGCCACTAGTACCGGCGGTGTCCCTTGTGCAGTGCCGGCTCTCACGAGATGTGCGTCGCCCAAGGATTTCAAGGGTCCTTGAAAGGTGCCGAATTACACGGCCGACTTACGTACCGGGGCATGGATTGAAAGTTATGAGATGGCCATGGAGTTATTGGAAGTCGTGACGCGGCAATGGCTAAGTATTTCACCATGATGTTAGATGGAACGGCCCAAACTTGGTTGAAAAGCTTGCCTCCCAATTCCATCAGTTCATGGGCCGAGTTAAAGGCCGGTTCATCCGAACTTTAAAGATACTTGCAAGCAATCTATGTCCATTGTGGACTTGACCAATTGTAAGCAGGAGGAGGGTGAGTCCACAACTCATTGCGCGCCGGGTCAAAGAAATAATACATTATCTCGATAAGATGGATGCTGGCTCATGCGGTACTTATGCTCCATCGTAATTGTCGTTTTGTGCCGCCAAGGTAAGCGGTAGGCGCCTTAAGCGTGATTGCAATGACATGGGTACGCCGATGGCGGCTTTGGTTAAATATGCCGATTCGATACTCACCGATGATCCCATGTCCGAGGAGGAAAAGACAGGAAGGGAAAGAAGAACGGCAATGTAAAGGGTCAAGAAAGAATACCGGTAAGTCAAGGTGGTAACAAGCGTAAGCGGACGGTAACCGGCGTTTTGGCCAATGCTAATGCCCAAGGTAATAACAAGAAGCGTAAGGGAGAGGACCTCCTCGATCCGGTGGCTCAGTCCATCTCTTGAGCAGCTTGAATGAGCCTTGTCCAAGACATGGTACTCGAGAAAATCCTGCCACCCACTTATGGAAGGATTGCGCGATCATGAAGGCTTTCAAGAATTCAAACATGTTTGATGGCAATCACGGATCAGGCGGCGGTTCAAGAGCAGGTGGTTTCCATGGCCCGGGTGGCGGCTCAAGTTCCGGTTTTCAAGGTGGTCAAGGTGGCTATAATCAGCAGCATCCGGCCAAGGAGGACAAAGAAGAAAGAATAAATAAAGTTATCGAGCCATCCAAAACAGTTAAACGGTGGGCAATACCATGTGTTTACCACTACCTTGTGTAAACGTGACGGAAGGTTCATAAAGGGATGTGAATTCGGTTGAACCGGCGGTTCCCGTTATCTGAGGTGGTCGTAACAGCCTATCATTTGGAGTAGAGAAGATCACCCCGGGTTGATAACCCGGTCGATTAGCCTTGGTGGTAGCCCCTCGGGTTGGTGGATATAAATTCACTAAGGTGCTCATGGACGGAAGCAGCATCAATATTCTCTATTATGAGACCTTTCGCCGTATGGGGCTGACTGATAAGGACTTGAGGACGTCCAACACTGTTTTCCATGGGGTGGTACCCGGTAAGTCGGCGTATCCTGTTGGAAAGATCGAGCAGGAAGTGGCTTTTGGAGACGAATACGATTCCAGGGCTGAGAAGCTGACGTTTGAGGTAGTCAAAATCAGAAGCCCATATCATGCTTTGTTTGGACGGCCGACTTATGCCAAGTTCATGGCACGGCCGTGTTATGTTTATCTACAGCTAAAGATGCCGGGTTACAAGGGCACCATCACTGTGCATGGGAGTCGAAAGGTGGCCTTGGAGTGCGAGGAAGGAGATGCGGCTTATGCTGAATCCGTTTGTCTTTGAAGAGGAGCTGAATTTTTATCAAACTAATGTTGACCCGGCAGATATGACCTCTTTGAAGAAGCCAACCACAGAGCAAGACTCGGCTTTGAAATTTAAGTCGGTCACGAGAAAAAACTGGTTGACTTCACTCGTGTGACTCTTCCAAGCGATTCAACATCGGTACCAATTTGGATCCCAAATAGGAAAGCGCGCTCATCGAGTTCATCCGTGAGAACCGGGACATCTTTGCATGGAAACCTTCTGACATGCCGGGTGTCCCGTGAGATCTCGCTGAGCACACTCTTAATATTGATCCAAAGTATAAGCCGGTCAGGCAGTTTCTCCGGCGATTCAATGAGAAAAGGCGAAAGGCTATAGGGGAAGAGGTCGCTCGGCTCTTAGCAGCAGGGTTCATCGTGGAAGTTTTTCACCCGGAGTGGTTGGCTAACCCGGTGCTTGTGCTCAAGAAAACGGCACTTGGCGGATGTGTGTCGATTACACGGACCTAAATAAGGCTTGTCCGTTGATCCTTTGCTCGCCCGCATTGATCAAATCATCGATGCCACCGCGGGTTGCAAGCGGTTGAGCTTTTGGATGCTTACTCGGTTATCATCATATCAAGATGGCGATTAAGGACCAGGAGAAGACGGCTTTCATTACTCCATTTGGAGCCTTCGCTATGTGTCTATGCCGTTTGGGCTCAAGAGTGCCCAGCGAATTATCGGTGTGTGCGTAATTGTCTCCACAATCGATTGGGCGCAATGTTCATGCTTATGTGGATGACATTGTGGTGAAGTCGAGAGAAGGAAACCTTGATCTCCGATTTAAAGGAAACCTTTGATAATCTTCGGTCTACAAGATGATGCTTGACCCGGACAATTGCGTATTTGGTGTACTGCAGCAAACTTTTGGGATTCCCGGTCTCAAACAGGGGCATTGAAGCTAACCCGAGAAGATCAAGGCGATTACCTCTCCGGCTAAGCGGCGTGCATCAATGATGTTCAGCGACTGGCGGGTCACGTTGCTGCTTTAAGCCGATTCATAAGCCGGCTAGGGGAGAAGGCTTTATCGTTGTATCAGATGATGAAGAAAGCAGACACCTTTGTCTGGAGTGAGGCTGTTGATGCTGCTTTTGAATATTTAAAGAGACAATTGGTTGAGCTGCCGCTTCTCGCAACTCCGATTGATAAAGAGCCATTGCTATTGTATGTTGCTGCTAACTCAAGTGCTGTTAGTGTGGCTATTGTGGTGGAGCGTAAGGAGACTGGCAAGGAGCATCCGGTTCGTGACGGTTTATTACATCAGTGAGGTGCTCATAGAGTCCAAGCAAAGGTATCCGCATTGGCAAAAACTGGTTTATTGGGTGTTCATGGCGAGCCGGAAGCTAAAACAGTACTTCCTGGGTCATCCTATAACTGTGGTAAGTTCAGCCCCCTTGGTAGACATCATCCAGAATAGGGAAGCCACAGGACGAGTTGCCAAGTGGGCCATCGAGCTTGGGCCTCGCGGTTTGAATTATATGTCGCACACAGCTATCAAGTCTCAAGCCCTAGTGGACTTTATTAATGATTGGACGGAGTTGCAGGCACCAGAGGAGAAACCGGATAACACGTATTGGACTATTTACTTTGATGGGTCCAGACAGTTGGAAGGCTCGGGGGCTGGAGTTGTTTTAACTTCCCCTCGAGGTGACAAATTTTGTTATGTACTCCGGCTTATGTTTCCCTTTACTAACAATGCAGTTGAATATGAGGCCTTACTCCATGGCCTCCGGATGGCCAAGGAGATGAATTTAAGCCAGGTTAGATGCTTGGGCGATTCAGACCTCGTTGCTCAACAGGTGTCAGGCACGTGGGATTCTAAGGATCCCTTATGGCGGCTTATCATCGTGGAAGTTGATGCGGTGGTTGGGCACTTCAAGGGTTATCAAGTAGAGCACATTGATCGAAGGAAGAACGAGGCGGCTGATGCTTTAAGCCGGCTGGGGTCTCAGCGTAAGCCGGTGCCGCCTAATACTTTCCTTGATGTTTTGCATAACCCTTCTGTCAGAGTGCCTACAGAGGAAGAGCTTGCAGTACCAGACCCGGAGGCGCAGCTGGTGGTGGCTCTCCATGCCATCCCGGACTGGACGGTTCCATACTTAGACTATATGACCCGGGGAGAGTTGCCTGAGGACGAGACCTTGGCAAGACAAATCATCAGGCGGTCCAAATCCATGACGATTGTTCATGGCGAGTTGCATCACCGCAGCGTCACTAGGGCGTTTCAGCGTTGTGTATCACCTACGGAGGGTCAGGAGATACTTCGTGCGATTCATGAAGGTGATTGCGGTCATCATGGCAGTTCAAAGTCTCTCGTAGCCAAGGCTTTTCTTCATGGTTTTTATTGGCTGACGGCTCATGCTGATGCGGAGGATCTGGTCAGCAAATGTGACGCATGTCAAAAATTCTCAAGACGAGCTCATGTGCCAGCTCAAGAATTGAGGATGATTCCAATTACTTGGCCGTTTGCGATGCAGGGGCTTGATATTGTTGGACCTTTCAAAAGGTCTAAAGATAAGAAGACACACCTATTGGTGGCAGTGGATAAATTCACCAAGTGGGTTGAAGCAGAGCCGGTCAGTAAGTGTGATGCAGCCACTACGGTTCAGTTCATCAAACAGGTGATCTTTCGTTTTGGTTTTCCACACAAGATATTATAGCGATAATGGCACTAATCTCTCCAAGGGTGCCATGGAAGAGTTCTGTCAACAAGAGCACATCCGGCTTGATGTTTCGGGCTGTTGCTCACCCCCGCCTAATGGTCGTGCGAAAGAGCTAATCAAGAGATCTTGAAAGGTATCAAACCCCGGCTCTTAGTTCCTTTACAGCAAACTCCGGGTTGTTGGGTGGAGGAATTACCTTCTGTGCTATGGATCATCAACACAACGCCCAACGGGTCTACTGGTTATACACCTTTCTTCATGGTGTACGGAGCAAAGGCGGTTCTGCCAAGTGACATCCGGCATGATTCACCCCGGGTGGCGGCTTACGTTGAGGCTGATAACGAAAAAGCTCGTCAGGATGCACTTGACTTGTTGGATGAAGAGCGAGACTTGGCTATAGCCCGCTCGGCGATTTACCAGCAAGACCTGCGCCGTTATCACAGCCGCCGGGTTAGAAACAGAACTTTCCAGGAAGGTGATTTAGTGTTGCGGCTCATCCAGGATCAAACTGATATGCACAAGTTGTCCCCTCCTTGGGAAGGACCTTTCGTGGTCAGCAAGAATCTCAACAACGGGTCATATTACCTCATCGATGTTCGAGAGCACAAAGACTCACGTAAGTCGGAGGAGGAGACCACCGCCGTGGAACATAGCGCATCTCCGGCCCTACTATACTTAAGCCGCTGGCTTTCAGAGTATATTTATCTTTTCTTTTTTAGCAATGTATATATTATATAAGGCAATAAAGCAGGACCTCTTTCTTTTCCATCCTACAAGGTTTATGTGTCTTCTTTACCAGGTGATGGAAACGACTAACAGGGAGCGGATCATATCTGAATCCGGTTTTCCCTTTGGTCCGGCTTATGATCATATCTGAATCAAGCCATGGTCATTTGTGGGCTTCCTGTTCAAACATAGGTCGTATTCGAACCAAATGGAACATAGCTGTCGATACCCAATTGATTGGCACACTGTCGAACCCACTTGGGGGCTTCTTGATAATATTTGAATCATAGCTTAACCTCTTTGGGCCTGACGTGGATCGTATTCGAATCAGCGTCATTAAACAACTCTCATGGTCACTTGGGGCTTCTGTTCAAACATAGGTCGTATTCGAACCAAAGAGAACATAGTTGTCGATACCCATTTGATCGGCATCGCCAAAGCCATTGGGGCTATATGATCGTATCCGAATCTTAGCTTAACCCCTCTCGAACGGTTCTACCGATCGTATTCGAATCAGAGGCCTTTGAAAATCAGGTTTACTTTATTCTATAAGAGTAAATAATACTAAGGGCCGGTAAACATTATATGTGCCAATTTTCAAGTTAAGTATAACTATGCGCTTTTTGGGATCAAGTAAGTCGGAAAGGTACGCCTTAAACCGCTAATACTTATGATGTTTTGGTTCCTACTCGGATTAACGTTATCTTACATGACCCCGGATGTGGTGAGATGCCAAAGGAAGTTTTTGTTTTATACACGTAGTAAAGCGTAAAGCTTTTGGATGATTCAAGCAAGTTAAAGGCACATTGGTCAAGCGGCTTGAGACATTGTTAAGCACCACAAAACATGTGCGAAGGCATGACAGAGTTAAGAAGTTTTTCTACCCTATTACAACACTCCACGAGTCTGAATAATGAAGTATTGTTTTCTTTAAAAGACTTAAGTGCCAGGCGGATTACTCCTTTGGTGGACTTGACGACTCCGGGTTATCCTTCTCCGCCTCTTAAATGCGCTACTTTGTCCCGGAAGGTTGACGAGGTCCGGTCAATGCCT
Source organism: Aegilops bicornis (assembly GCA_021605145.1). Classification (NCBI taxonomy): domain Eukaryota; kingdom Viridiplantae; phylum Streptophyta; class Magnoliopsida; order Poales; family Poaceae; genus Aegilops; species Aegilops bicornis. The sequence goes on from CM038673.1 coordinate 98,161,779, forward strand.
CTTCAGGCTTCAAATTCAGCTTCATCATCTATTAAACTGGCCGGGTCAACTTCAGGAGCAAAGGTATGCTTACGAGTTGGAGGGATCAGGCTGACATCATCATAATGCGGAGTTGGAATCCTCCGGTTCTCGTTGTCATAACCCGGCTAGTACTTTGTAAGATCAATATCGTTGCCGATGATGGTGGCCACAGGACGTACGACTCTCACACAGGTGGTGAAGTCTGATTGAATGAATGCAGAGCCGTCCTCCTTTAAGCTGGGGTATCCAAGAGCAACATCATTAAAGTCTAGCTCTGGAGCCAATGCTTTGGCCCGGCTTAAGGCGGCTATGGCCCCGACTCTACCAGATGCTCGCCTTAATTCCTGAATCCATTGAGGTAACACGGCAAGCCGCTTGAGTACATCTTGCAGGAGATAAGGAGCATCATTTGATAAAGCCACAACGGCTAAAACACGTTGTGACCCGGTGTATGATTGTTCCACCAGAGTGTACACCGCCTTAAGCTCGACCAAAGATATTCTCGCTTGAGGTTCGTGGCTCACAGGGGCCTGCGTTTATACATATAAGGTGAGCCGGAGTTAACAATTAAAATAGACATCAAAGGAACCATTGTGATATTCAGAGTTATACATAGTAACTCATCAAGATTGCTTGAGACCATTTGAGATATCTGGCGATTTAAGCTGACATTTCGGCGGTTGCCTCGGCAAGAGATGCCTCTGCTATTTCAGCCCGAGTCACCAGTGAAGCCCTCTCCTCAACCCAAGTTTTCTTCTCCGATTCAAACTTTTCTTCTTTCTCTTGTTCGAGACACGAATTCAAACTTGAGTTGGCTTTCCGAGCTTCAAGCTCTTGGGTTTTCAATCGACTCTTCAGATCAGCAATCTCCGCCTCAAATTGACTTATGGCGGCCTGCATCGACATCGAGGTTATGGTAAGAATCACGGTAAGATTACATTCAAGTCCCAAACACTTTACAAGTAAAGATACTTGGCACTTGGGGCTAATGTATGCTTAAAGAATTCTTAACCTATTTTACCGGGTCATGTATATTAAGTCTCAAGCACTTTACAAGTAAAGGCACTTGACACTTGGGGGCTAATGTGTATCCCAAATTCAAAGTTTCATGCTATCACCGAGTTAAATATATTCAATTTAAGCCGAACAAAACTAATAAGAAGTAGATTTCTAAGTCTACAAGATATTCATTCATAAGCAATAGACTTGAGGGGCTGATACAGTAAGTAAGGTTCAGGAAAAGTTAAAGGTATACCTCAGATTTATGTTGTATTTGCTTCACCATGTCAATTTCCAGGTCACGGCTATTGTGCACTTGGTTCAAATAGCCCGAGACTATATCACCAATGCTTAGGTGAGTATAATCAGTGATGTCCTGTTTGGTTTTCCGATGTTGGGCAAACTCCTCCTTGGCAGTGCATCGAGCAAGGACAGTTGGCCGACCCGGTTCAACATATTGGCTTTTCAGAAATTCAACTCCTGGTTCAGTCGTCTTGACCGGGCTAGGAATTTCCGGCTTATCAGAATCATGGACAACGTCTTCGCAGCGGTCGAGGTTGACACCGGCATATCAAAAGCCGGTTCAGGCGATGGCTGATGAGTGGAGCTATCAGGAACGGATGAGTCAATTGTCGGTTCAGTGACCACCGGGTCTCGGGACAAATTATTCTTTTTGGCCTTCTTGCTAGGCTTCACTTGTTTGTCGGTCACCAAAGTGGAAGGATGAGTACCAACGAATAAGTATGGAAAAACTTAAAGTAAGAAAGGTGGCATTACCCGGGAGCTGTTTTAAAAGCCGGCATGTTTGATTGCATCGACTCGCCGGAAGACGGAGAGGTATCCTGATAATTGGAGTCAGATGAATTGAGGGGTCGGCGAATTAGACCCGCCAAAGGAAAAGCAGAATGTAAATTGGAGATAACCTCGGTCCGGCGCTCTCGGTTATATCGGGTAAGCCGGAGGAGACTTCTGCGTCTTGAGTGGCCCGAGTTTGCCTCCGGTTCTCAAGTTGTTGTTGCTTCAAAAGAAATTGAGGATCTTGGTAAGCTAGAGGGTGTGAAAACCTTACTTTCCGGGTCACCCTTGGATTTTTGTGTTGGCAAAGGCTCTGAGTCGGAGGAAATTATAGTTACCTCTTCGCCACCGCTTGACTGCTTCAGATATCCTCTGAAAGGATCAAATGTCAAGAAAGTAATGGAAAAGGAGTTAAAGAAAATTGAAAAAGATTACCTCTTCCTCATCCGAAGAAGAGTCATCCAATTTAAACATGTCAGAGGCGCTGGGTTTCTTCTTCCTAGAGGTGCCCGTCCTGGCGGCTTTTCTTTCAATTTTGTTGGTCATACTGCCTCGCTTAGCAGCCTCATGGTCATACTTGACCTTCCAGAAATCATCACCGGCCTGTGGAAACAGATAAAGAATCATAAGTATAAGAAGGTAACATATAAAAGAATATTTGTGAAGATTAGTAACTTACCGCAGGAGTCGGGTTCTTCTTGCAAAAGGGAAGTAAGCCGAAGGCATTACTGGTTACAGTGCCTTCCTTCAACAGAGATTGGACTGTACCATCTACCGCATCGTCTGATAAATCATCAGAGCTATGACGCATCGAGTCATCCTTTTCGCCTGTATAAGTACACATTAAGCCGGAGCGGCGGCTTAAGGGTAGTGTCCGCCAGGTGACCCAGGCTCGAACCAGATCGATGCCATTTAAACCATTCCCTAGAAGAGCTTTGATCTTCTTGATGGTGGGGTTGAGAGGCAGGCGTTCGATAGCGGATAACTTATCTGCCAGCGGATGATTGGATTCGAGACGCAGGCGCCGAAAAGCCGGGCAAAGGGCTTCTCATCAGCCGGTGATGTATCTTGGCAAGAGAACCACGTCCCGGTTCCAGCCTTCGGGTGACTTGGTAGCTCAGCATAAGGGAAAAGACAATCTCTTCGCCATTGGATGGAGATGCCGCCAAGTTCAAGACCAGGCCCGTTAGCACGTTCGTTTTGCGGTTCAAATAAAAAGTTCTACGAACAAAAGCAGATTTGGTTCTTCTCCCAGGTACACTTCGCAGAAAACTTGAATATTGCAGAGATTTGACACGGAATTGGGCCCGATGTCTTGAGGTCTAAGGTCGAAGAAATTCAGAACTTCTCTGAAAAATTTTGAGCCGGGAGGGGCAAATCCCCGGTTCATGTGATCCGTGAAAACTATTACTTCCTCGTGTTTTGGTTGAGGCTTTTCTTCGGATGGGTCAGGAACACGATAAGACATGACCTCCTTTTTTGGCAGATGGCCAGACTTCACAAATTCGCCGCTTTACTCTTAGTGACCGTGGATTGGACCCGATTGCCAGGTTCTGAGAACTTTTGCCGCCTTAGGTGCCATGACAACAGTTGGCCTATTACAAAATAAGAAGTTCCGGTTCAAATTTTAACCCGGGAGGAAAATATCCAAATTACTGAAGGTAGCAGCTTACGAAGGGGCCTAATGATATAAGGGTGATTGTGCAACAATATTTAAGCCGCTACAAACATCAAGAGCGTTTCAAAATCTTTAAAGTCATGAGAAGACGGCAAGGATTACAGCTCCGTATCACTTATTTAAACCGGACACCTGGACAGTTGTGTTTAAGGGCATTTACCAGAAGAAGCTTTCCGGGTGATAGAAACAAGTTTCACAGATGACAGCTATTATTTTGGATCAAATTATTGTTCGAAGAAATTTTTCTAGACCTAAAACAGAAAGGTAGAAGTTCACGACTCGAAGAAAGTTCCCAAACAAGGGAGATGAGATCTGTTTTATGCAAGATCAATACAAACAACTACCGCAGCGATTCTCGCATAGTTTTTACGATCTAAGCCAGCTGTGGAGGTGCAAGCTAGCAAGGGTTTGCGTCGGGCGGTGATGAACGCCGACGAACTCAGGAAAGTTCCGATGCAGATCTAAAGAAAGGAAAGGAGAGGAACTCACGGATGAACTCGAGCTGCGGAGGTTCGCCGTCGATTTTTGGTCCGAGTCAGGCTGATGCAGCGGCCTGAGTCGATGAAGACGAGGGGTTCGATGGCGGCGGCGGCGGAGCTTGAGTGAGAGAGAAGAGAGGAAGAAAACGACTGGAAGGAGAAGAATGAAAGACCTGAAGTCGCGCCTATTTATAGGGAGAAGATAACCGAGATGGCGCGGGAAACAAGGAGATAAGAATTACTATCCAGCGGCCCCGATGCCTCGATTTCCGGAACAATCAATAAAAGCAGAGATCCGTTGAAGGATACGATGGAATAGAAAATGAATTAAGGAAAGGATGACGTCATGCCGGGTTAAGACGGATCCAGAAGATGACGTCATGGCGGGTTAAAGAAAACCCTTTGGATAGTCAGTACACTGAAGATTTATTCTTTAAATATATTTTTAGATTGACATGAACAGGTTCAGATCAATCTGGGGCCTAATGTTGGGGATATGACTATTTGTGTAAGCCGCCCAGGAGGGGCCGGGTTACACAAAGAAGACTCCTCAGAGGAAGCCCAAGTACAAGCATGAAGATGGCGTCTCAACAAGGGGGCCTAAGACCCACAAAGCGACTTAAGGCGTCTGTAGTAAACCGCCATAATGGCATGACTTGTATCATAAGGTAGACTTGACTAGTCACCGAGCCGGACACTGTTTATGAGCTGGCCAAGACTCTATAAGCCGCAGGGCGTCAACCCATGTATATAAGGGGACGACCCGCCGGCGGCTTAGGGCAAGAAACAACACTTCGAGAACCTGGCATAGCGTATCTCGCTCCCTGGTCATCGAAACCTCAAGCAATACCAACCCAACTAGATGTAGGCTTACCTTCACCGTAAGGAGCCGAACTAGTATAAACCCTCTCGTGTCCATTGTCCAGATTAACCCCTTTAAGCTTCCTAGTTGCGATGGCTCCATGATTAAGTCCATGCAAGAGGACATCTGCCGTGACAATTCCACGACAACGGGCAAAAAGTTGGAAATTTCTCCGAACCCCTTCGCTCGCGCAATAGCTCGCTCTGCCTCCAAGGTCTCCGGATCGTCTCCTCGTCACCAGCCGCCTCCTGTCGCTGGTCTCCGCCGCCGTCAATAGAATTCAACCCCGCCGTTGCCGCCGTAGCGAGTTCATCGCCGAGCTAGGGTATGGACTCGATCACAGTGCTATCCTCGTCAGATTCCTAGCACATTGTGTTCTTATTGATTCTTGCCACGATTGAAACACTCCTATCCAGTCAATGCAATCAATAGATTAGATGATATTTGAAAATTTAGGGTTAGGTTTCCGCCGAAACCATCTCGGACCCACCGAGTTGAAAAACTCGGTCCCACCGATTTGGCTTATGCCATTGCACTAGTAACTCTCGATCTGACCGAGAATTGCTAATCGGTGCGACCGATTTTAGGACTTTGTGAAACCCTAGCAGTCTCGGTGCCACCGAACTGTGACTCGGTCCAACCGAGTTCATCAGTTTAGGTTCCAAAACTGCTTCGGTATCTGTTGGGCATATAACTATTTGTGTAAGCCGCCCAGGAGGGGCCGTGTTATGTAAATAGTTACCAGACAGAAGCCCAAGTCCGAGCATGAAGATGGCGACTCATCAAGGAGCCTAAGGCCCACAGGCGACTTAAGGCCCGTTGTAGTAAACCGCCATAATGGCATGACTTGTATCATAAGGTAGACTTGACTAGTCACCGAGCCGGACACTGTTTATGAGCCGGCCGGGACTCTGTAAGCTGCAGGGCGTCAACCCGTGTATATAAGGGGACGACCCGCCGGCGGCTTAGGGCAAGAAACAACGCTTCGAGAACCGGGCATAGCGTATCTCGCTCCCTGGTCATCGAAACCTCAAGCAATACCAGCCCAACTAGACGTAGGCTTACCTTCACCATAAGGAGCCGAACTAGTATAAACCCTCTCGTGTCCTTTGTCCCGATTAACCCCTTTAAGCTTCCTAGTTGCGATGGCTCCACGATTAAGTCCTTGCAAGAGGACATCTGCCGTGACAATTCCACGACGGTTGGCGCCCACCGTGGGGCCAGCCGACGGTGGATTTGAGTTCTTGAAGGGCAGCTTCAAGGGCTCAAGGGATACGCAGTGGGCCGGATGACCAAGAGTTGTCGTGGCAAGATCTACATCGACAACGAAGGCTGGGGCCCCGACGCCGACTCAATTGAGTACGGTATCGGGTCCCCTTTGGCGGAATTCATGTTTTCATCGGCCGGATCGGTGAGCCGGGCCCAGAGCCGGACAGTATGCACCGACCTCACTGAGACGGCTCAGCGTGCGAGACCCGCTCAGATTCAACCTATGATGAAGCGTGCCTTTGTGGGCTGTGTTCATGCAGAGGCACTTTCGGAAGGATCTAAAGATGGCCAAGAGACGGCCGTCCCATCAGATGATGATTCGTCCTCCGGCTCAACAGATTCTCTGTATCAGGTCCAAGAAGGCATGCTAGGGGGCTATTCTGACGGCTCTAGCGTTCAGGATTGCTATGAGCCGCCAAGCTGGGCAGGAGTCTTCATGGCTGGTACCCAACCCGGCCAAAACTCGACGGCTGCGACACCAATAACGTCCGGGTTAGGAGCGGCCGGGGCAGGAAGCCCTGCGCTCCCGCCGGCTCAAGTTGAGATCTTATGGTCAAGTTGACAGCCTTGTTAACCTCCACGGTCATTCCTGCAAATCCAGATGAGCATAACGCGGAGGTCGCAAAGGTGCGTGAGGAGATAGCCCAGGCCAAGGAGGCCTTGGCGGTGAGGACACTGTGCTAGGCTGGAGCGGGCGGCTTTAGGTGCAGTAGCGGCGACTCCGGTCGAGGCTTTCCAGCTTAACATGAGGCTGAATGCATCCAATGAGGTGATGAGAAGGAGACATCGAAAACCCATTCCGTCGCCTCCGGTTTACAATCCTCGGAATCTTTTCACGATACCCGAAGTTGGTCCTAGCAATCCGCCCGAAGCCAATCAATTTATGACACCCGGAGCAGGAGGGCCGGTCCAGCCTCGAGAGACGGCACCTCTTCACGGGAGCATGGCCCCGCCCCGATACATACCAACACCTCCGGGCCACTTTTCCAACCCCATGGAGAACCTGATAGCAGCATCGACGCGTCTGGCGGCTCTTCCAGTGGATGGTGACAACCCGATGGTGGTGGAAACCGGGAGGGTTAGGGAGCTTCTTCAGACGGCCTTGACACAGCAAGAGGCCTATTCTTACAGCAGGGACAGGATTCATTCCACTCCTCAGCCTTGGGTAGCACCTCGACCAAACCGGAGTCCGAGTTACAACAGACACATGGAGTCAGAGGCTTTATCAAGTAATGCCCAGCGTCGCAACCAACCCGGCGGCTATAACCCGGTGCAGGATCGATTGCGTCAGGAGGATGAACGGGCGGCTCAATTAGCGGCTTAGCATACGGCGTATGATGGTTTCCCGGAGTATCCAATGACTTCTGTTGGAGCAGGGGTGGCCACTAGTACCGGCGGTGTCCCTTGTCTGGTGCCGGCTCTACGAGATGTGCGTCTGCCCAAGGATTTCAAGGGTCCTTGAAAGGTGCCGAATTACACGGCCGACTTACAGCCGGGGGCATGGATTGAAAGTTATGAGATGGCCATGGAGTTATTGGAAGTCAGCGACGCGGCAATGGCTAAGTATTTCACCATGATGTTAGATGGAACGGCCCAAACTTGGTTGAAAAGCTTGCCTCCCAATTCCATCAGTTCATGGGCCGAGTTAAAGGCCCGGTTCATCCAGAACTTTAAAGATACTTGCAAGCAATCTATGTCCATTGTGGACTTGACCAATTGTAAGCAGGAGGAGGGTGAGTCCACAACTCATTGGGTGCGCCGGGTCAAAGAAATAATACATTATCTGATAAGATGGATGCTGGCTCTGCGGTACTTATGCTCCATCAGAATTATCGTTTTGTGCCGCCGAAGCAGAAGCTGGGGCGCCTTAAGCGTGATTGCAATGACATGGGTACGCCGATGGCGGCTTTGGTTAAATATGCCGATTCTGATACTACTGATGATCCCATGTCTGAGGAGGAAAAGACAGGGAAGGGAAAGAAGAACGGCAACAGAAAGGGTCAGCAGCAACAGCCGGTAAGTCAAGGTGGTAACAAGCGTAAGCCGGACGGTAACCCGGCGTTTTTCACGATACCCGAAGTTGGTCCTAGCAATCCGCCCGAAGCCAATCAATTTATGACACCCGGAGCAGGAGGGCCGGTTCAGCCTCGAGAAACAGCACCTCCTCACGGGAGCATGGCCCTGCCCCGATACATACCAACACCTCCGGGCCACTTTTCCAACCCCATGGAGAACCTGATAGCAGCATCAGTGCGTCTGGCGGCTCTTCCAGTGGATGGTGACGACCCGACGGCGGTGGAAACCCGGAGGGTTAGGGAGCTTCTTCAGACGGCCTTGGCACAGCAAGAAGCCTATTCTTACAGCAGGGACAGGATTCATTCCACTCCTCGGCCTTCGGTGGCACCTCGACCAAACTGGAGTCCGAGTTACAGCAGACACATGGAGTTAGAGGCTTTGTCAAGTAATGCCCAGCGTCGCAACCAACCCGGCGGCTATAACCCGGTGCGGGATCGTTTGCGTCAAGAAGATGAACGGGCGGCTCAATTAGCGGCTCAGCAGACGGCGTATGATGGTTTCCCAGAGTATCCATTGACTTCTGTTGGAGCCGGGGTGGCCACTAGTACCGACGGTGTCCCTTGTCTGGTGTCGGCTCTTCGAGATGTGCGTCTGCCCAAGGATTTCAAGGGTCCTCGAAAGGTGCCGAATTACACGGCCGACTTACAACCGGGGGCGTGGATTGAAAGTTACGAGATGGCCATGGAATTATTGGAAGTCGGCAACGCGGAAATGGCTAAGTATTTCACCATGATGTTAGATGGAACGGCCCAAACTTGGTTGAAAAGCTTGCCTCCCAATTCCATCAGTTCATGGGCTGAGTTAAAGGCCCGGGCTATCCAGAACTTCAAAGATACTTGCAAGCAATCTATGTCCATTGTGGATTTGACCAATTGTAAGCAGGAGGAGGGTGAGTCCACAACTCATTGGGTGCGCCGGGTCAAAGAAATAATACATTCATCTGATAAGATGGATGCCGTCTCAAGGTACTTATGCTCCATCGTAATTGTCGTTTTGTGCCGTTGAAGCAGAAGTAGGGCGCTTAAGCGTGATTGCAATGACATGGGTACGCTGATGGCGGCTTTGGTTAAATATGCCGATTACGACATTCATCAAGATCCCGTGGTCCGAGGAGGAAAAGACAGGGAAGGGAAAGAAAAAGACAACGGAAAGAGTCAAGAACAATACCGGCAAGTCAAGGTGGTAACAAGCGTAAGCCGGACGGTAACCCGGCGTTTGTGGCCAATGCTAATGCTCAAGGTAATAACAAGAAGCGTAAGGGAGAGGACCTCCTCGATCCGATGGCTCAGTCCATCTCTTGAGCAGCTTTTGAATGAGCCTTGTCCAAGACACGGTACTCGAGAAAATCCTCGCCACCCACTTATGGAAGGACTGTGCGATCATGAAGGCTTTCAAGAATTCAAACATGTTTGATGGCAATCATGGGTCAGCGGCGGTTCAGAGCAGGTGGCTTCCATGGCCCGGTGGCGGCTCAAGTTCCGGTTTTCAAGGTGGTCAAGGTGGCTATAATCAAGAAAGCAGTCCAAATTAAGGAGGACAAAGAAGGCGGCCAAAGTTATCAGAGCCATCCAAAACAGTTAAACGGTGGGCAATACCATGTGTTTACCACTAACTTGTGTAAACGTGACCAGAAGGTTCATAAAAGGGCTGTGAATTCGGTTGAACCGGCAGTTCCCCGTTATCTGAGATGGTCAGAACAGCCCATCATTTGGAGTAGAGAAGATCACCCCCCCCCCGGGTTGATAACCCGGGTCAGTTAGCCTTGGTGGTGGCCCCTCAGGTTGGTGGATATAAATTCACTAAGGTACTCATGGACGGCGGAAGCAGCATCAATATTCTCTATTATGAGACCTTTCGCGTATGGGTCTGGACTGATAAGGACTTGAGGACGTCCAACACTGTTTTCCATGGGGTGGTACCCGGTAAATCGGCGTATCCTGTTGGAAAGATTGAGCTGGAAGTGGCTTTTGGAGACGAATACGATTCTAGGGCTGAGAAGCTGACGTTTGAGGTAGTCAAAATCATAAGCCCATATCATGCTCTGTTTGGACGGCCGGCTTATGCAAAGTTCATGGCACGGCCGTGTTATGTTTATTTGCAGCTCAAGATGCCGGGTTACAAGGGCACCATCACTATGCATGGGAGTCGAAAGGTGACCTTGGAGTGCAAGGAAGGAGATGTGGCTTATGCTGAATCCGTTTGTGCTGAAGAGGAGCTGAAGTTTTATCAAACTAATGTTGACCCGGCAGATATGACCTCTTTGAAGAAGCCAACCACAGAGCAAGACTCGGTTTTGAAATTTAAGTCGGCCGCCGAGACAAAACTGGTTGACTTCACTCCAGGTGACTCTTCCAAGCGATTCAAAGATCGGTAACAATTTGGATCCCAAATAGGAAAGCGCTCATCGAAGTTCATCCGTGAGAACCGGGACATCTTTGCATGGAAACCTTCGGACATGCGGTGTCCCGAGAGAACTCGTGAGCACACTCTTAATATTGATCCAAAGTAGAAGCCGGTCGAGCAGTTTCTCCGGCGATTCAATGAGGAAAGGCGAAAGCCTATAGGGGAAGAGGTCGCCGGCTCTTAGCGGCAGGGTTCATCGTCAAGTTTTTCACCCAGAGTGGTTGGCTAACCCGGTGCTTGTGCTCAAGAAAAACGGCACTTGGCGGATGTGTGTCAATTACACGGACCTAAATAAAGCTTGTCCGGCTGATCCCTTTGCTCTGCCCCGCATTGATCAAATCATCGATGCCACTGCGGGTTGCGAGCGGTTGAGCTTTTTGGATGCTTACTCTGCTTATCATCATATCAAGATGGCAGTTAAGGACCAGGATAAGACGGCTTTCATTACTCCATTTGGAGCCTTCTGCTATGTGTCTATGCCGTTTGGGCTCAAGAGTGCCCAGGTGACTTATCAGCGGTGTGTGTAATTGTCTCCACAATCAGATTGGGCGCAATGTTCATGCTTATGTGGATGACATTGTGGTGAAGTCCAGAGAGAAGGAAACCTTGATCTCCGATTTAAAGGAAACCTTTGATAATCTCCGGGTCTACAAGATGATGCTTGACCCGGACAAGTGCGTATTTGGTGTACCTGCAGGCAAACTTTTGGGATTCCTGGTCTCAAACAGGGGCATTGAAGCTAACCCGGAGAAGCTCAAGGCGATTATCTCTCTGGCTAAGCCGGCGTGCATCAATGATGTTCACGATCGGCGGTCAAGGTTGCTTTTTAAGCCGATTCATAAGCCGGCTAGGGGAGAAGGCTTTACCGTTGTATCGGATGATGAAGAAAGCAGACACCTTTGTGTGGAGTGAGGCTGCTGATGCTGCTTTTGAAGATTTAAAGAGACAATTGGCTGAGCCGCCGGTTCTTGCAGCTCCGATTGATAAAGAGCCAATTGCTACTGTATGTTGCTGCTAACTCACGGGCTGTTAGTGTGGCTATTGTGGTGGAGCGTAAGGAGACTGGCAAGGAGCATCCGGTTCAATGACGGTTTATTACATCGATGAGGTGCTCATTGAGTCCAAGCAAAGGTATCCGCATTGGCGTAAACTGGTTTATGGGGTGTTCATGGAAAGCCGGAAGCTAATGCAGTACTTCCTGGGTCATCCTATAACCGTTGTAAGTTCAGCCCCCTTGGGAGACATCATCCAGAACAGGGAAGCCACAGGACGAGTTGCCAATTGGGCCATCGAGCTTGGGCCTCACGGTTTGAAGTATATCCGCCAAGACTATCAAGTCTCAAGCCCTAGTGGACTTTATTAATGATTGGACGGAGTTGCGAGCACCAGAGGAGAAGCCGGATAACACGTATTGGACTATTCACTTGATGGGTCCAGACAGGTTGGAAGGCTCGGGGCTGGAGTTGTTTTAACTTCCCCTCGAGGTGACAAATTTTGTTATGTGCTCCGGCTTATGTTTCCCTGTACTAATAATGCAGCTGAATGTGAGGCCTTACTCCATGGCCTCCAGATGGCCAAGGAGATGAATTTAAGCCGGGTAAGATGCTTGGGTGATTCAGACCTTGTTGCTCAACAGGTGTCAGGCACGTGGGATTCTAAGGATCCCCTTATGGCGGCTTATCGTCGTGAAGTTGATGTGGTGGCTGGGCACTTCAAGGGTAATCAAGTAGAGCACATTGATCGAAGGAAGAACGAGGCGGCTGATGCTTTAAGCCGGCTGGGGTCTCAACGTAAGCCAGTGCCACCTAATACTTTCCTTGACGTTTTGCATAACCCTTCTGTCAGAGTGCCTACAGAGGAAGAGCTTGCAGTACCAGACCCGGAGGCGTAGCTGGTGGCGGCTCTCCATGCCATCCCGGACTGGACGGTTCCATACTTAGCCTATATGACCCAGGGAGAGTTGCCAGAGGACGAGACCTTGGCGAGACAAATCATCAGGCGGTCCAAATCCTTGACGATTGTTCTCGGCGAGTTGCATCACCGCAGCGTCTCTGGGGTGTTTCAGCGTTGTGTATCACCTACGGAGGGTCAGGAGATACTTCGTGAGATTCATGAAGGTGATTGCGGTCATCATGCCGGTTCAAAGTCTCTGGTAGCCAAGGCTTCTCGTCATGGTTTTTATTGGCTGACGGCTCATGCTGATGCGGAGGATCTGGTCAGCAAATGTGACGGATTTCAAAAATTCTCAAGACGAGCTCATGTGCCGGCTCAAGAATTGAGGATGATTCCAATTACTTGGCCGTTTGCAGTCTGGGGGCTTGATATGGTTGGACCTTTCAAAAGGTCTAAAGATAAGAAGACACACTTGTTGGTCGCAGTGGATCAATTCACCAAGTGGGTTGAAGCAGAGCCGGTCAGTAAGTGTGATGCAGCCACGGCGGTTCAGTTCATCAAAAAGATGATCTTTCATTTCGGTTTTCCACACAATATTATAACTGATAATGGCACTAATCTCTCCAAGGGTGCCATGGAAGAGTTCTGTCAACAAGAGCACATCCGGCTCGATGTTTCGGCTGTTGCTCATCGCTAGTCTAATGGTCAGGCAGAAAGAGCTAATCAAGAGATCTTGAAAGGTATCAAACCCCGGCTCTTAATTCCTTTACAACGAACTCCGGGTTGTTGGTGGAGGAATTACCTTCTGTGCTATGGAGCATCAACACAACGCCCAACAGGTCTACTGGTTATACATCTTTCTTCATGGTGTACGGAGCAGAGGCGGTTCTACCAAGTGACATCCGCATGATTCACCGGGTGGCGGCTTACGTTGAGGCTGATGACAAAAAGCTCGATAGGATGCACTTGACTTGTTGGATGAAGAGCGAGACTTGGCCATAGCCCGCTCGGCGATTTACCAAAGAAGACTGCACCGTTATCACAAATCGCCGGGTTAGAAGCGAGAACTTTCGGGAAGGTGATTTGGTGCTCCGGCTCATCCAGGATCAAATTGATATGCACAAGTTGTCCCTCCTTGGGAAGGACCTTTGTGGTCAAGAAGAATCTCAACAACGGGTCATATTACCTCATCGATGTTCGAGAGCACAAAGACTCACGTAAGTCGGAGGAGGAGACCCGCCGTGGAACATAGCGCATCTCCGGCCCTACTATACTTAAGCCGCTGGCTTTCAGAGTATACTTATCTTGTCTTTTTTAGCAATGTATATATTATATAAAGTAATAAAGCAGGACCTCTTTCTTTTCCATCCTACAAGGTTTATGTGTCTTCTTGACCAGGTGATGGAAACGACTAACAGGGAGCAGATCATATCTGAATCCGGCTTTCCCTTTGGTCCGCTTATGATCATATCTGAATCAAGCCATGGTCATTTGGGGGCTTCTGTTCAAACATAGGTCGATTCGAACCAAAGAGAACATAGTTGTCGATACCCAATTGATTGGCACAATCGCCAAACCCACTTGGGGGCTTCTTGATCATATTTGAATCATAGCTTAACCTCTTTGGGTCTGACGTGGATCATATTCAAATCAGCGTCATTAAACAACTCTCATGGTCACTTGGGGGCTTCCTGTTCAAACATAGGTCGTATTCAAACCAAAGAGAACATAGCTGCCGATACCCATTTGATCGGCATCGCCAAAGCCATTGGAGGTTATATGATCGTATCCGAATCTTAGCTTAACCCCTCTGGAACGGTTCTACTGATCGTATTCGAATCAGAGGCCTTTGAAAATTAGGTTTACTTTATTCTATAAGAGTAAAATAATACTAAGGGCCAGGTAAACATTATATGCGCCAAATTTCAGAAGTTAAATATAACTGTCTACTTTTTTGGAATCAAGTAAGCCGGAAAGGTACGCCTTAAGCCGGCTGATAATTATGATGTTTTTGGTTCCTACTCCGGATTAATGTTATCTTACATGACCCCGGATGTGGTGAGATGCCAAAGGAAGTTTTTGTTTTATACACAGAGTAAAGCAGAAAGCTTTTGGATGATTCAAGCAAGCCGGCAGGGCACATTGCTGGCGGCTTGAGACATTGTTAAGCACTGCAAAACATGCGCGAAGGCATGACAGAGTTAAGGAGTTTTTTCTATCCTACTACAAGACTCCCCGAGTCTAAAGGAAGTGAAGCATTGTTTTGTAAAATTCATAACACATCTAGCGGCTCATTCCTCCGGCTGGCTTGATGACTCCGGGTTATCCTTCCCCGCCTCTCCTTCGGTTGTTTTGTCCTGGAAGGTTGACGAGGTCCATTCAATGCCGCTTAAGGCTTCAAATTCAGCCTCATCATCTATTAAACTGGCCGGGTCAACTTCAGGAGCAAAGGTATGCTTACGAGTTGGAGGGATTAGGCTGACATCATCATAATGCGGAGTTGGAATCCTCCGGTTCTTGTTGTCATAACCCGGCTGGTACTTTGTAAGATCAATGTTGTTGCCGATGATGGTGGCCACAGGACGTACGATTCTAACACAGGTGGTGAAGTCTGATTGGTGAAGGCGAGCCGTCCTCCTTTAAGCTGGGGTATCCAAGAGCAATGTCGTTTAAGTCTAGCTCTGGAGCCAATGCTTTGGCCCGGCTTAAAGCGGCTATGGCCCCGGCTCTACCAGATGCTCGCCTTAACTCCTGAATCCGTTGAGGTAACACGGCAAGCCGCTTGAGTACATCTTGCAGGAGATAAGGAACATCATTTGATAGCGCCACAACGGCTAAAGCACGTTGTGACCCGATGTATAATTGTTCCACCAGAGTGTACACCGCCTTCAGCTTGACCAGCATACTCTGCTTAAGGTTCGTGCTCCTGGGGCCTGTGTTTATACATATAAGGTGAGCCAGAGTTAACAATTAAAATAGACATCAAAGGAACCATTGTGATATTCAGAGTTATACATCGTAACTTACCAAAGATTGCTGAGACCATTTGAGATATCTGGCGCTTTAAGCCGGACAGCTCGGCGGTTGCCTCGGCAAGAGATGCCTCTGTTGTTTCAGCCCGAGTCACCAGTGAAGCCCTCTCTTCAACCCAAGTTTTCTTCTCTGAATTCAAAATATTTCTTCAGTTTCTCTTGTTTGGAGACACTAAATTCAAACTTGGAGTTGGCTTTTTGAGTTTCAAGCTCTTGGGTTTTCAACTGACTCTTCAGATCAGCAATCTCCGCCTCAAATTGACTTATGGCGGCCTGCATCGACATCAGGTTATGGTAAGAACCACAGTAAGATTACATTCAAGTCCCAAACACTTTACAAGTAAAGATACTTGGCACTTGGGGGCTAATGTATGCTTAAAGAATTCTTAACCTATTTTACCGGGTCATGTATATTAAGTCTCAAGCACTTTACAAGTAAAGGCACTTGACACTTGGGGGCTAATGTGTTACCCAAATTCAAAGTTTCATGCTATCACCGAGTTAAATATATTCAATTTAAGCGGACAAAACTAATAAGATAAGTAGATTTCTAAGTCTACAAGATATTCATTCATAAGCAATAGACTTGGGGCGTCTGATGAAGTCGGGTTAAAGGTATACCTCAGATTTATGTTGTATTTGCTTCACCATGTCAATTTCCAGGTCACGGCTATTGTGCACTTGGTTCAAGTAGCCCGAGACTATATCACCAATGCTTAGGTGAGTATAATCAGTGAAGTCTTGTTTGGTTTTCCGACGTTGGGCAAACTCCTCCTTGGCGATTACATCGAGCAAGGACGATGAGGCTGGCCCGATTCAACATATTGGCTTTTCAGAAATGCAACTTCTGGTTCAGTCGTCTTGACCGGGCTAGGAATTTCCGGCTTATCAGACTCGTGGACAACATCTTCTGCAGGCGGGTCAGAGGTTGACACCAGAATATCAAAAGCCGGTTCAGGCGGTGGTTGATGAGTGGAGCTATCAGGAACGGATGAGTCAATTGCCAGTTCAGTTATCACCGGGTCTCGGGACAAATTATTCTTTTTGGCCTTCTTGCTAGGCTTCACTTGCGGTGTCACCAAAGTGGAAGGATGAGTACCAACGAATAAGTATGGAAAAACTTAAAGTAAGAAAGGTGGCATTACCCAGAGCTGTTTTAAAAGCTGGCATGTTTGATTGCATCGACTCACGGAAGACGGAGAGGTATCCCGATAATTGGAGTCGGATGAATTGAGGGGTCGCATTTAAATAAACCTGCCAAAGGATAAACAGAATGCAAAGCGGAGATGACCTCAGTTCGACGCTTCCTGGTTATATCGGGTAAGCCGGAGGAGAGTTTTGCGTCTTGAGTGGCCCGAGTTTGCCTCCGGTTCTCAAATTGTTGTTGCTTCAAAAGAAATTGAGGATCTTGGTAAGCTAGAGGGTGTGAAAACCTTACTTTCCGAGTCACCCTTCGGATTTTTTGTGTTGGCAAAGGCTCTGAGTTGGAGGAAATTATAGTTACCTCTTCGCCAGCTGCTTGACTGTTTCCAATATCCTCCTGAAAAGATCAAATGTCAGTAAAAGTAATGGCAAAGGAGTTAAAGAACATTGAAAAAGATTACCTCTTCCTCATCCGAAGAAGAGTCATCCAATTTAAACATATCGTAGGCGCTTGGGTTTCTTCTTCTTAGAGGTGCCTGTCTGGCGGTTTTTCTTTCGCCTTCTTGGCCGCTTCGCCTGTTTAGCAGCCTCATGGTCATACTTGACCTTCCAGAAATCATCGCCGGCCTGTGGAAACAGATAAAGAATCGTAAGTATAAGAAGGTAACATATAAAAGAGTATTTGTGAAGGCAAATAACTTACCGCAGGAGCCGAGTTCTTCTTGTAGAAGGGAAGTAAGCCGAAGGCATTACTGGTTACAGTGCCTTCCTTCAACAGAGATTGGACTGTAGCATCTACCGCATCGTCGGATAAATCATCAGAGCTATGACGCATCGAGTCATCCTTTTCGCCGGTATAAGTACACATTAAGCCGGAGCGGCGGCTTAAGGGTAGTATCCGCCAGGTGACCCAGACTCGAACCAGATCGATGCCATTTAAACCGTTCCCTAGAAGAGCTTTGATCTTCTTGATGGTGGGGTTGAGAGGCAAAGGCTTCCAAAGCGGATAACTTATCCGCCAAATGGATGATTGGATTCGAGACGCAGGGCGCGAAAGCCGGGCAGTGGCTTCTCATCAGCCGGTGATGTATCTTGGCAGTAGAACCACGTCTGGTTCCAGTCTTTCGGGTGACTTGGCAGCTCAGCATAAGGGAAAAGACAATCTCTTCGCCGCTGGATGGAGATGCCGCCAAGTTCAAGACTAGGCCCGTTGGCACGTTCGTTTTGCCGGTTCAAATAAAAAAGTTCTCTGAACAGAAGCAGATTTGGTTCTTCCCCCAGGTACACTTCGCAGAAAACTTGAAAATTGCAGAGATTTGACACGGAATTGGGCCCGATGTCTTGCGGTCTAAGGTTAAAGAAATTCAGAACTTCTCTGAAAAATTTTGAGCCGGGAGGGGCAAATCCCCGGTTCATGTGATCCGTGAAAACTATCACTTCCCCGTCTTTTGGTTGAGGCTTTTCTTCGAATGGGTCGGGAACACGATAAGACATGACTTCTTTTTCGGCAAGTGACCAGACTTCACAAATTCAGCCAGCTTGCTTTTGGTGACAGTGGATGGGACCCAGTTGCGAGTTCTGAGAGCTTTGGTTGGCTTAGGCGCCATGACAACAGATTGGCCTATTGCAAAATAAGAAGTTCCGCTTAAATTTTAACGCGGAAGAAGATATTCAAATTGCTGAATGGTAGTCGCTTAAAGGGCCTAATGACATAAGGATAATTGGGCAGCATTATTTAAGCCGCCACAAGTGTTAGCGACAGTTCAAAAGTTTTAAAAACACGAGAAGGTGCCAAGGTTTCTGAGACCAAGTGGGATGCGTTTAAACCGGACATTTGAACAGTCATGTTGAAGGCATTTAACATAAGAAGTGTTCCGGGTGATAAAAACAGAGTTCATAAGTTACAACTGTTATTTTGGATCAAAGGGTCGTTCAGAAAAGCCAAATTTCTAGACCTAAAATATGATACAGAGGAGTTCATGCATCCTAATGAGGATTCTTTGCAAGAAAAGAAGATCTGCTAGTATATAAAATGGATGCGGAATAGGTACCGCACGAGATTTACGCTACTGTGGGATCAAAAGAAGCCCCGGCAGAGGAAATACGAAGAACAGGGGATGAACTGCGAACTATACAAAAGAACTATTAACCCTAGCATAGATGCAAGATGCAGAAAGGGGAAACTTACAGTGCCGGATTTGTTGCGGAGGGGCGTTGCCGTTCTCTGGTCGGATTCAAGTTGATGCAGCGGCCAAGGTCGATGAAGACAAGGGGTTCGACGGCGGCGGCGGCGGAGCTTGAGTGACAGAGAAGAGAGGAAGAAGACGACTGGAAGGAGAAGAATGAAAGACCTAAAGTCGCGCCTATTTATAGGGAGAGGGTAACCGAGACGGCGCGGAAAACAAGGAGATAAGAATTACTATCCAGCGGCCTCGACGCCTCGATTCTCGAAACGGGCAATAAAGACAAAGATCCGTTGGGCCGATTCGGCGGGATTTAAGGAAAGATGACGTCATGACGGGTTAACACGGATCCAAAGAGTGATGTCACACCGGGTTAAAGAAAGTCTTTTTTGCGCAGTCCAGAGATTGAAGATTTATGTTTTAAGTTATTTTAAGATTGATATGAACAGGTTCAAATCAATCTGGGGCCTAATGTTGGGGATATAACTATTTGTGTAAGCTGCCCAGGAGGGGCCGGGTTACGTAAATAGTTACTAGACAGAAGCCCAAGTCCAAGCATGAAGATGGCGACTCATCAAGGAGCCTAAGGCCCACATGCGACTTAAGGCCCGTTGTAGTAAACCGCCATAATGGCATGACTTGTATCATAAGGTAGACTTGACTAGTCACCGAGGCGGACCTTGTTTATGAGCGGCCGGGACTCTGTAAGCCGCAGGGCGTCAACCCGTGTATATAAGGGGACGACCCGCCGGCGGCTTAGGGCAAGAAACAATGCTTCGAGAACCGGGCATAGCGTATCTCGCTCCCTGGTCATCGAAACCTCAAGCAATACCAACCCAACTAGACGTAGGCTTACCTTCACCGTAAGGAGCCAAACTAGTATAAACCCTCTCGTGTCCTTTGTCCCGATTAACCCCTTTAAGCTTCCTAGTTGCGATGGCTCCACGATTAAGTCCTTGCAAGAGGACATCTGCCGTGACAATTCCACGACAGTATCACCGAGTTTGACAATCAGTTGATCCGAAATGCTTTCTGTGGAAAACTAAAACTGAACTTTTGAATCATTCTTTTGCAAAAATCTCTGCATTTTGTGATGCTCATCCACTCTGTCTCATCTATAACTCTTCACAGGGTCAGCAGTCAGTGTTTGCAGCATGTCAGACCAGAGTGATAGTCAGAACAGGTCAGCAGAGCAGATTGACATGAGTGAGGGCACTAGTCCTTCCAGCTCTTCAAATGAAGGCAGAAGGAGCACTCCTAGCAACCTGCCTAAGGCTGCTACCAGGCAAAGGAGGAAGAGAACTTCAGACTCTGAAGATGAGGATTATAGAGCAGAAGAAGATGAGGCTACCTCCAAGAAAGTAGTACTCAAAAAGGAGTATGGCTCAGCTAAGCATACAAAGCCAGGCATGAAGATTAAAAGGCCTACAGGAAGACAACCAATGTCCAAAGCCGTAATCTCAACTCAACAACCCGAGAAGCCCGATCCCAAAGAGCCGATTCTTGAAGGAAAGAAAAGGAAGGAAAGGGTCAAGAAGACCATGGCCAGAGTTGTTGGTCAACCTTCCATGATGGAAGAGGAAGAAGAGCTTGCTGCACCAGCACCAAAGTCACCAAAGCTTATGGGTGATGCTATTAGATCAGGGGCTGCAACATCTAAGCCCAAGGAAGCACTCAAAGTTGCCCCCAAGGCCAAGTTCAGACCAAAGAGGAATACCGTGGAGTATTCCAAATTGTTGAGAAGAACAAGGCCCCAAAGTGCTCGAGGTTGCCGAGGAGGAAGATGAAGAAGGACAAGTTCTCGAGGAAGCTCAAGCCCGGGATACAGGACCACAATGATGCACATCCCGTGGTGAGGACATGAACATCGAGAAAAGATTCGTGGTTGAGGCTATGGAGGTTGGCAGATCCATATGCCACAAGGAGAAGGACTGTTGTTGATTAAGGTGTTCCATACAAAGGAACAGCAGGACTTCTATGAGACAATATTGTTGGACAAGAAGCCCATTGTGTGTGATATGAGGTGGGTCGACTGGACCTACATGAAGGAAAATGAAGAGCACTATCCTGGAGTGCAAGACTGTTTTGTTGCTTGTGGAGTTGCAGATTTTGTTGGGCAAAAGCTCACCAAGCTGGAATGATGAACTTATCATGCAATTCTACTCCACAAAGACACTTCTATCCAGATGGGAGGATAGTTTGGATGTCACGAAGGTACAAGGTACCGTCAACTGTTGAGGAGTGGGCAAACCGATAAATGCCCCAAAGGAAAATGATGATGACCTGGATGTATATGCAAATAAGAAAATGGGACACAATACCATGGCACATATGTACAAGGAGATCCCAGACGAAGCCCTAGAGACTTTCTCTTTTGGATCAGTCCACTTTCTTCTGTCAGGGCTGCCTACAATCAATTGGATCCTAAGGCACACTCTATTGCCTAAGTCAGGTGACCACAACATGATCAGAGGGCATGCAATCAATATGTTGCATTTATTTGATGTGCCTCGGAAATTCAAGGTCATGAGCCTTATAGTTGAAACCATTAAGAGGACTGCAACAGACCATAAGAGGAGTTGTGGATATGCCCCTCGATTCGTGGAGTTGATTAACTCAAAGATGGGCACAGGCAAATATCTATTGGATAAGGAACATTTTCCACTCTATCCATACTTTGAGGACAATCAGGTTGTCATGAATGAGAATGATCCATCATCAGTTCAAGCTCAAGAGAAGAAGGAGAAGGCAAGGAAGGAGAAGGCTGCCAAGATGCCAACTCAAGAGGAGGCATCTGAGTATTTCTTGAAGAACAAGTAGGAGCAGCTTGGTTACTTGATAGCATCATCTCTGAGGATTGAGAAGGGATTGGCCACCCTCACTCAAAATCAGGAGAGCTTGGAAAGAATCATGGAACAAAAATTCTATGATGTAGATGTCAAAGTAATGGCGAGATTGATCGGTTGTGGAGCATTTGCAGGATGACATGCAGGAGAGGAAGGGCAAGAATACCACTAATGTATTTGCCAGAGTGCCTAGAGCTCAGAGATCGAGATGCAGTGCAGTGCGGACACTGAGCAACATCATACGCACCAGCTATAGCTCCCTCTGACTCCAGTGCAACCAGCTCCAAAGATCAACTCCTCCAGCTCCCTCTACATCAACTGAAGTCTTCGTCCAAGGAGCCATATCTACACCACCACCAGAAGATCAAGCCTGAGAGTCGATCTAGCACTATGCATTTTCTATGAACTTTTTGGTAACTTTTTGCCAAAGGGGGAGAAAAATGTATAAATCATATGCTTCGAGAGAGAGTATTGCTTTTGTTCTCTCTTGATTTGGTGGTTCAAACTTGTTTGCTTTTGATTGCTTGAGATACTATGCTATTCCTGTGAGACATTGATGATCATTTGTTTGATCATAAGCTACACTTATGCATGTTTGATGATATTATCTTATCTATCCTATGTGATCATTCACTTTGCTTGGTGATGAGTGCATGTATTCAATCTTTATCATTTTAAGTGCTCCACCAAGATGTATGTGACATGGAATAGTAACCCATGAGCCTAATTTCTTGTGCATTTGCAGTCCAAAGCAAATCTTAAACTATGCACAAATTTAGGGGGAGCTCTTGCTTATCACATACTTCTCAAAGCGACGATGCTTTTCAATCTTATTGTCATTTGTCGAAGCTTTGATCTATATGCTGTCATCAATTACCAAAAAGGGGGAGATTGAAAGTGCAACTATCCCTAGTTGGTTTTGGTAATTCATAACAACATATAGCTCATTGAGCTAATGCTATTCCAAGACTATTATTTCAGGAAAGCTCAATGAATGGCATGGCGTGGATGATGAAAGTGGATCCCTCAAAATACTAAGGACAAAGGATTGGCTCAAGCTCAAAAGCTCAAGACTCTTCATTTTATATTTTAGTGATCCAAGATCACATTGAGTCCATAGGAAAAGCCAATACTGTCAAGGAGGGATGAGGTGTTGCTTTATGAGCCTCTTGCTTCATGTGCTTAGTGATATGCTCCAAAACCCTCAGCTACTTTCTCACAATCCACAAATGACCTAAACCCTAAGCCAAAATCGGTCACACCGAATCTTCCTACCCGGCACCACCGATTTCAAATGTCATAGCCACTGCCACAAACCCTAGGCAAATCAGTCCTACCGATAGGGATCTCGGTCTCACCGAGATGGGATTGTAATCTCTCTGTTTCCCTTCGTAACGTTTCGGTCTAACCGAAGTGAGCGATCGGTCCCACCGAGATTGCAATGTAAACTCTATGTTTCCCTTTTGTAACATTTCGGTCTCACCGAAAAGAGCAAATCGGTCCCACCGAGTTTATTCCGCCAACTCTCCGGAAAGCTTATTACCAAAATCAGTCTCACCGAAGTTTGTGTAATCGGTCTTACCGAGATTACGTTATGCCCTAACCCTAACCGAATCGGTCTCACCGAAGGTTGCATGTCAGTCCCACCAAAAATCACTAACGGTCACTAGGTTTACTAAATCGGTCCGACCGAGTCTCGTTGAATCGGTCCCACCGAGTTTAGTAAATTGTGTGTAACAGTTAGATTTTGTGTGGAGGCTATATATACCCCTCCACCTCCTCTTCATTCGTGGAGAGAGCCATCGACTGAACCTACACTTCCAACTTACCATTTCGAGAGAGAACCACCTACTCATGTGTTGAGGCCAAGATATTCCATTCCTACCATATGAATCTTGATCTCTAGCCTTCCCCAAGTTGCTTTCCACTCAAACCCTCTTTCCACCAGATCCAAATCCTATGAGAGAGAGTTGAGTGTTGGGGAGACTATCATTTGAAGCACAGGAGCAAGGAGTTCATCATCAACACACCATTTGTTACTTCTTGGAGAGTGGTGTCTCAGAGATTGGCTAGGTGTCACTTGGGAGCCTCCGACAAGATTGTGGAGTTGAACCAAGGAGTTTGTAAGGGCAAGGAGATCGCCTTACTGTGAAGATCTACCGCTAGTGAGGCAAGTCCTTCGTGGGCGACGGCCATGGTGGGATAGACAAGGTTGCTTCTTCGTGGACCCTTCGTGGGTGGAGCCCTCCGTGGACTCGCGCAACCGTTACCCTTCGTGGGTTGAAGTATCCATCAACGTGGAGGTACGATAGCACCACCTATCGGAACCACGCCAAAAACATCCATGTCTCCAATTGCGTTTGAATCCTCCAAACCCTTCCCCTTACTTTCTTGCAAGTTGCATGCTTTAATTTCCGCTGCCTATATACTCTTTGCATGCTTGCTTGATTTATGTGATGATTGCTTGACTTGTCCTAAGATAGCTAAAATCTGTCAAACTCTAAAATTGGGAAAAGGTTAAGTTTTTAATTGGTCAAGTAGTCTAATCACCCCCCCTCTAGACATACTTCAAGGTCCTACAATATCATATCACTTATATTGATTGCATGTGATGTTTATATTTTATGCATCTTATCTTGCTTTGATTGACGGTAGCTTTATAAGATGATCCCTCACTAAATTATCAAAGTATAAGTTTTCTCCCTGAGTATGCACCGTTGTGAAAGTTCTTCGTGCTGAGACACCACGTGATGATCGGGTGTGATAGGCTCTACGTTCACATACAACGGGTGCAAAACAGTTGCACACGCGGAATACTCAGTTAAAATTGACGAGCCTAGCATATAACAGATATGGCCTCGGAACACGGAGACCGAAAGGTCGAGCGTGAATCATATAGTAGATATGATCAACATAGTGATGTTCACCATTGAAACTACTCCATCTCACGTGATGATCGGACATGGTTTAGTTGATATGGATCACGTGATCACTTAGAGGATTAGAGGGATGTCTATCTAAGTGGGAGTTCTTAAGTAATATGATTAATTGAACTTAAATTTATCATGAACTTAGTACCGATAGTATCTTGCTTGTCTATGTTGATTGTAGATAGATGGCCCGTGCTGTTGTTCCGTTGAATTTTAATGCATTCCTTGAGAAAGCAAAGTTGAAAGATGATGGTAGCAATTACACGGACTGGGTCTGTAACTTCAGGATTATCCTCATTGCTGCACTGAAGAGTTACGTCCTGGAAGCACCGATGGGTGTACCACCTGCGCCAGCAACTGCAGACATTGTGAATGCCTGGCAGTCGCGTGTTGATGACTACTCGATAGTTCAGTGTGCCATGCTTTATGGCTTACAACCCGGACTTCAACGACGTTTTGAACGTCATGGAGCATATGAGATGTTCCAGGATTGAAGTTAATATTTGAGGCAAATGCCCGGATTGAGAGATATGAAGTCTCCAATAAGTTCTATAGCTGCAAGATGGAGGAGAATAGTTCTGTCAGTGAGCATATACTCAAGATGTCCGGGTATAATAATCACTTGATTCAACCGGGAGTTAATCTTAGGATGATAAGCGTCATTAATGTAATTCTCCAATCACTGCCACCAAGCTACAAGAGCTTCGTGATGAACTATAACATGCAAGGGATGGATAAGACGATTCCCGAGCTCTTGACAATGCTAAAAGCTGCGGAGGTAGAAATCAAAAAGGAGAATCAAGTGTTGATGGTCAATAAGACCACCAGTTTCAAGAAAAAGGGCAAAGGGAAGAAGAAGGGGAACTTCAAGAAGAACAGCAAGCAAGCTGCTGCTCAAGAGAAGAAACCCAAGTCTGGACATAAGCCTGAGACTGAGTGCTTCTACTGCAAGCGCATCGGTCACTGGAAGCGGAACTGCCCCAAGTATTTGGCGGATAAGAAGGATGGCAAGGTGAACAAAGGTATATGTGATATACATGTTATTGATGTGTACCTTACTAATGCTCGTAGTAGCACCTGGGTATTTGATACTGGTTCTGTTGCTAATATTTGCAACTCGAAACAGGGGCTACGGATTAAGCGAAGATTGGCTAAGGACGAGGTGACGATGCGCGTGGGAAATGGTTCCAAAGTCGATGTGATCGCGGTCGGCACGCTACCTCTACATCTACGTTCGGGATTAGTTTTAGACCTAAATAATTGTTATTTGGTGCCAGCGTTGAGCATGAACATTATATCTGGATCTTGTTTGATGCGAGACGGTTATTCATTTAAATCGAGAGAATAATGGTTGTTCTATTTATATGAGTAATATCTTTTATGGTCATGCACCCTTGAAGAGTGGTCTATTTTGTTGAATCTCGATAGTAGTGATACACATATTCATAATGTTGAAGCCAAAAGATGCAGAGTTGATAATGATAGTGCAACTTATTTGTGGCACCGCCATTTAGGTCATATCGGTGTAAAGCGCATGAAGAAACTCCATCTCGATGGACTTTTGGAACCACTTGATTATGAATCACTTGGTACTTCATGAACCGTGCCTCATGGGCAAGATGACTAAAACGCCGTTCTCTGGTACTATGGAGAGAGCAACATATTTGTTGGAAATCATACATACAGATGTATGTGGTCCGATGAATGTTGAGGCTCGTGGCGGATATCGTTATTTTCTCACCTTCACGGATGATTTTAGCAGATATGGGTATATCTACTTAATGAAGCATAAGTCTAGAACATTTGAAAAGTTCAAAGAATTTCAGAGTGAAGTTGAAAATCATCGTAACAAGAAAATAAAGTTTCTACGGTCTGATCGTGGAGGAGAATATTTGAGTTATGAGTTTGGTCTACATTTGAAACAATGCGGAATAGTTTCGCAACTCACGCCACCCGGAACACCACAGCGCAATGGTGTGTCCGAACGTCGTAATCGTACTTTACTAGATATGGTGCGATCTATGATGTCTCTTACTGATTTACCGCTATTGTTTTGGGGTTATGCTTTAGAGACGGCCGCATTCATGTTAAATAGGGCACCATCGAAATTCGTTGAGACGACGCCTTATGAACTGTGGTTTGGCAAGAAACCAAAGTTGTCTTTTCTTAAAGTTTGGGGCTGCAATGCTTATGTGAAAAAGCTTCAACCTGATAAGCTCGAACCCAAATCGGAGAAATGTGTCTTCATAGGATACCCAAAGGAGACTGTTGGGTACACCTTCTATCACAGATCCGAGGCAAAACTTTTGTTGCTAAATTCGGAATCTTTCTAGAGAAGGAGTTTCTATCGAAAGAAGTGAGTGGGAGGAAAGTAGAACTTGATGAGGTAACTGTACCTGCTCCCTTATTGGAAAATAGTTCATCACAGAAACCGGTTTCTGCGACACCTACACTAATTAGTGAGGAAGTTAATGATGATGATCATGAAACTTCAGATCAAGTTGTTACTGAACCTCGTAGATCCACCAGAGTAAGATCCGCACCAGAGTGGTACGGTAGTCCTGTTCTGGAAGTCATGTTACTAGACCATGATGAACCTACGAACTATGAAGAAGCGATGGTGAGCCCAGATTCAACAAAATGGCTTGAGGCCATGAAATCTGAGATGGGATCCATGTATGAGAACAAAGTGTGGACTTTGGTTGACTTGCCCGATGATCGTCAAGCAATTGAGAATAAATGGATCTTCAAGAAGAAGACTGAAGCTGACGGTAATGCTATTGTCTACAAAGCTCGACTTGTAGCAAAAGGTTTTCGACAAGTTCAAGGGATTGACTACGTTGAGACCTTCTCACCCGTAGCGATGCTTAAGTCTGTCCGAATCATGTTAGCGATAGCCGCATTTTATGATTATGAAATATGGCAGATGGATGTCAAAACTGCATTCCTGAATGGGTTTCTGGAAGAAGAGTTGTATATGATGCAACCGGAAGGTTTTGTCAATCCAAAGGGAGCTAACAAAGTGTGCAAGCTCTAGCGATCCATTTATGGACTGGTGCAAGCTTCTCAGAGTTGGAATAAACGCTTTGATAGTGTGATCAAAGCATTTGGTTTTATATCTGAGACTTTTGGAGAAGCTTTGTATTTACAAGAAAGTGAGTCTGAGCTCAGTAGCATTTACGATATTATATGTGGATGACATATTGCTGATCGGAAATGATATAGAATTTCTGGATAGCATAAAGGGATACTTGAATAAGAGTTTTTCAATGAAAGACCTCGGTGAAGCTGCTTACATATTGGGCATTAAGATCTATAGAGATAGATCAAGACGCTTAATTGGACTTTCACAAAGCACATACCTTGACAAAGTTTTGAACAAGTTCAAAATGGATCAAGCAAAGAAAGGGTTCTTGCCTGTGCTACAAGGTGTGAAGTTGAGTAAGACTCAATGCCCGACCACTGCAGAAGATAGAGAGAAGATGAAAGATGTTCCCTATGCTTTAGCCATAGGCTCTATCATGTATGCAATGCTGTGTACCAGACCTATTGTGTGCCTTGCTATAAGTCTAGCAGGGAGGTACCAAAGTAATCCAGGAGTGGATCACTGGACATCGGTCAAGAACATCCTGAAATACCTGAAAAGGACTAAGGATATGTTTCTTGTTTATGGAGGTGACAAAGAGCTTATCGTAAATGGTTACGTTGATGCAAGCTTTGACACTGATCCGGACGATTCTAAATCGCAAGCCGGATACGTGTTTACATTGAACGGTGGAGCTGTCGGTTGGTGCAGTTCTAAACAAAGCATCGTGGCGGGATCTATGTGTGAAGCGAAGTACATAGCTGCTTCGGAAGCAGTAAATGAAGGAGTTCATATCCGATCTAGGTGTCATACCTAGTGCATCGGGTCCAATGAAAATCTTTTGTGACAATACTGGTGCAATTGCCTTGGCGAAGGAATCCAGATTTCAAAAGAGAACCAAGCAGATCAAGAGACGCTTCAATTCCATCCGGGATTTAGTCCAGGTGGGAGACATAGAAATTTGCAAGATACATACGGATCTGAATGTTGCAGACCGTTGACTAAGCCTCTTCCACGAGCAAAACATGATCAGCACCAAGGCTCCATGGGTGTTAGAATCATTACTGTGTAATCTAGATTATTGACTCTAGTGCAAGTGGGAGATCAAGGAAATATGCCCTAGAGGCAATAATAAAGTTATTATTTATTTACTTATATCATGATAAATGTTTATTATTCATGCTAGAATTTTATTAACCGGAAACATAATACATGTGTGAATACATAGACAAACAGAGTGTCACTAGTATGCCTCTACTTGACTAGCTCGTTGATCAAAGATGGTTATGTTTCCTAGCCATAGACATGAGTTGTCATTTGATTAACGGGATCACATCATTAGGAGAATGATGTGATTGACATGACCCATTCCGTTAGCTTAGCACACGATCGTTTAGTATGTTGCTATTGCTTTCTTCATGACTTATACATGTTCCTATGACTATGAGATTATGCAACTCCGTTTACCGGAGGAACACTTTGTGTGCTACCAAATGTCACAACGAATTGGGTGATTATAAAGGTGCTCTACAGGTGTCTCCGAAGGTACATGTTGGGTTGGCGTATTTTGAGATTAGGATTTGTCACTCCGATTGTCGGAGAGGTATCTCTGGGCCCTCTCGGTAATGCACATCACTTAAGCCTTGCAAGCATTGCAACTAATGAGTTAGTTGCGGGATGACGTATTACGGAACGAGTAAAGAGACTTGCCGGTAATGAGATTGAACTAGGTATTTAAATACCGACGATCGAATCTCGGGCAAGTAACATACCGATGACAAAGGGAACAACGTATGTTGTTATGCGGTCTGACCAATAAAGATCTTCGTAGAATATGTGGGAGCCAATATGAGCATCCAGGTTCCGCTATTGGTTATTGACCAGAGACGTGTCTCGGTCATGTCTACATAGTTCTCGAACCCGTAGGGTCCGCACGCTTAATGTTTCGATGGCAGTTATATTATGAGTTTATATGTTTTGATGTACCAAAGGTTGTTCGAAGTCCCGGATGTTATCATGGACATGACGAGGAGTCTCAAAATGGTCGATACATGAAGATTGATATACTGGAAGCCTATGCTTGGATATCGGAAGTGTTCCGGGTGAAATCGGGATTTTACAGGAGTACCGGGAGGTTGCCGGAACCCCCCGGGAGGTTATTGGGCCTTAGTGGGCCTTTACGGAGAAGAGGAGAGGCGGCCAAGGCCCCTCCCCCCAAGTCCGAATAGGACAAGGAGAGGGGGCGGCGCCCCCCTTCCTTCTCTCCCTCCTCTTTCCCCCTCCTGAATCATATTCCAACTAGGAAAGGGGGGAGTCCTACTCCCGATGGGAGTAGGACTCCTCCTGGCGCGCCCTCTCCCTAGGCTGGCCGCACCCCCCTTGCTCCTTTATATACGGGGGCAGGGGGCACCCCATAGAGACAACAATTGATCTGTTTGATCTTTTAGCCGTGTGCGATGCTCCCCTCCACCATAGTCCACCTCAATAATATTGTAGCGGTGCTTAGGCGAAGCCCTGCGTTGGTAGAACATCAACATCATCACCACGCCGTCGTGCTGACGAAACTCTCCCTCAACACTCGGCTGGATCGGAGTTCGAGGGGCGTCATCGGGCTGAACGTGTCTTGAACTCGGAGGTGTTGTGCGTTCGATTACTTGATCGGTCAGATCGTGAAGACGTACGACTACATCAACCGCGTTGTGCTAACGCTTCCGCTTTCGGTCTACGAGGGTACGTAGACAACACTCTCCCCTCTCGTTGCTATGCATCACCATGATCTTCCGTGTGCGTAGGAATTTTTTTGAAATTACTACGTTCCCCAACAATACTGATGTATGCAATCCGATGAGTGTTGAGGCTCACGGCCGGTATCGTTATTTTCTGACCTTCATAGGTGATTTGAGCAGATATGGGTATATTTACTTGATGAAACACAAGTCTGAAACATTTGAAAAGTTCAAAGAATATCAGAGTGAAGTGGAAAATCATCGTAACAAGAAAATAAAGTTTCTACGATCTGATCGCGGAGGCAAATATCTGAGTTACGAGTTTGGCCTTCATTTAAAACTGTGGAATAGTTTCACAACTGACGCCACCTGGAACACCATAGCGTAATGGTGTGTCCGAACGTCGTAACCGTACTTTATTGGATATAGTGCAACCTATGATGTCTCTTACCGATTTACCACTATCGTTTTGGGGTTATGCATTGGAGAGAGCTACATTCACGTTTAAAAGGGCACCGTCTAAATCCGTTGAGACGACACCGTATGAACTATGGTTTGGCAAGAAACCTAAGCTGTCGTTTCTTAAAGTTTGGGGTTGCGATGCTTATGTGGAAAAGTTTCAACCTGATAAGCTCGAACCCAAATCGGAGAAGTGCGTCTTCATAGGATACCCAAAATAAAATGTTGGGTACACCTTCTATCACAGATCCAAAGGCAAGACATTCATTGCTAAGAATGGATCCTTTCTAGAGAAGGAGTTTCTCTCGAAAGAAGTGAGTGGGAGGAAAGTAGAACCTGATGAGGTAATTGTACCTGCTCCCTAATTGGAAAGAAGTTCATCACAAAAATCAGTTCTAGTGATGCCTACACCAATTAGTGAGGAAGTTAATGATGATGATCATGAAACTTAAGATCAAGTTACTACTGAACCTCGTAGGTCACCCAGAGTAAGGTCCACACCAGAGTGGTACGGTAATCCTGTTCTGGAGGTCATGTTACTTGACCATGACGAACCTACGAACTATGAGGAAGCTATGATGAGCCCAGATTCTGCGAAATGGCTTGAGGCCATGAAATCTGAGATGGGATCCATGTATGAGAACAAAGTGTGGACTTTGGTTGACTTGCACGATGATCGGCAAGCCATAGAGAATAAATGAATCTTCAAGAAGAAGACCGACGCTGACGGTAATGTTACTGTCTACAAAGCTCGACTTGTTGCAAAAGGTTTTCGACAAGTTCAAGGAGTTGACTACGATGAGTTTTTCTCACTCGTAGCGATGCTTAAGTCTGCCCGAATCATGTTAGCAATCGCCGCATTTTATGAAATCTGGCAAATGGATAACAAAACTGCACTCCTTAATGGATTTATTAAAGAAGAGTTGTATATGATGCAACCAAAAGGTTTTGTCAATCCTAAAGGTGCTAACAAAATGTGCAAGCTCCAGTGATCCATCTATGGACTGGTGCAAGCATCTTGGAGTTGGAATATACGCTTTGATGAGTTGATCAAAACATATAGTTTTATACAGACTTGCGGTGAAGCCTATATTTACAAGAAAGCGTGTGGGAGCACTATAACCTTTCTGATAAAATATATGTGAATGACATATTATTGATTGGAAAATGATGTAGAATTTTCTGGAAAGCATAAAGGAGTGTTTTGAAAGGAGTTTTTCAAAGAAAGACCTCACTGAAGCTGCTTACATATTGAGCATCAAGATCTATAGAGATAGATCAAGACGGTTGATAAGTTTTTTCAACAAGTACATACCTTGACAATATTTTGAAGTAGTTCAAAATGGAACAGTCAAAGAAGGAGTTCTTGCCTGTGTTGCAAGGTGTGAAGTTGAGTAAAGACTCAAAACCCGACCACGGCAAAAAATAGAAAGAGAATGAAAAGTCATTCCCTATGCCTCAGTCATAGGTTCTATGAAGTATGCTATGCTGTGTACCAGACCTATTGTGTACCTCACCATGAGTTTGGCAAGATGGTACACTAGTGATCCAGGAGTGGATCACTGGATAGCGGTCAAAATTATCCTTAGTAGAATAAGGATATGTTTCTCGGTTATGGAGGTGACAAAAATTTCGTGGTAAAGGGTTACGTCGATGCAAGTTTTGACACCGATCCGGATGACTCTAAGTCTCAATCTGGATACATATTGAAAGTGGGAGCAATTAGCTAGAGTAGCTCCGTGCAAAGCATTGTAGACATAGAAATTTGCAAAATACATATGGATCTGAATGTGGCAGACCCGTTGACTAAACTTCTCTCACAAGCAAAACATGATCACACCTTAGTACTCTTTGGTTGTTAATCACATGGCGATGTGAACTAGATTATTGACTCTAGTAAACCCTTTGGGTATTGGTCACATGGCGATGTGAACTATAGAGTGTTAAATCACATGACGATGTGAACTATTGGTGTTAAATCACATGGCAATGTGAACTAGATTATTGACTCTAGTGCAAGTGGGAGACTGAAGGAAATATGCCCTAGAGGCAATAATAAAGTTGTTATTTATATTTCGATATCATGATAAATGTTTATTATTCATGCTAGAATTGTATTAACCGGAAACTTAGTACATGTGTGAATACATAGACAAACAGAGTGTCCCTAGTATGCCTCTACTTGACTAGCTCGTTAATCAAAGATGGTTAAGTTTCCTAGCCATAGACATGTGTTGCCATTTGATGAACGGGATCACATCATTAGAGAATGATGTGATGGACAAGACCCATTCGTTAGCTTAGCACTATGATCGTTTAGTTTATTTCTATTGCTTTCTTCATGACTTATACATGTTCCTATGACTATGAGATTATGCAACTCCTGAATACCGGAGGAACACCTTGTGTGCTATCAAACGTCACAACATAACTGGGTGGTTATAAAGATGCTCTACAGGTGTCTCCGATGGTGTTTGTTGAGTTGGCATAGATCGAGATTAGGATTTGTCACTCCGTATATCGGAAAGGTATCTTTGGGCCCTCTCGGTAATGATCATCACTATAAGCCTTGCAAGCAATGTGACTAATGAGTTAGTTATGGGATGATGCATTACGGAACGAGTAAAGAGACTTGCCGGTAACGAGATTGAAATAGGTATGATGATACCGACGATCGAATCTCGGGCAAGTAACATACCAATGACAAAGGGAACAACGTATGTTGTTATGCGGTTTGACCGATAAAGATCTTCATAGAATATGTAGGAGCCAATATGAGCATCCAGGTTCCGCTATTGGTTATCGACCAGAGATGTGTCTCGGTCATGTCTACATAGTTCTTGAACCCGTAGGGTACGCACACCTGACGTTCGATGACGATTTGTATTATGAGTTATGTGATTTGATGTACCAAAGTTTGTTCGGATTCCCAGATGAGATCACGGACATGACGAGGAGTCTCGAAATGGTCGAGAGGTAAAGATTCATATATTGGAAGGTTGCATTCGGACATCGGAATGGTTCCGAGTGATTCGGGCATTTTTCCGGAGTACCGGGAGGTTACCGGAACCCCCGGGGAAAGATATGGGCCTTATGGGCCATAGGAGTGAGGCTAACCAGCCCACAAGGGAGGAGGCCGAATTGGACTTGGGAAGGAGGCGCCACCCACTTTCCTTCTCCTACTCTCTCTCCTTTCCCTTTTCCCCCTCCGGTAGAAGGAAAAAAAAGGATGGGGTCGAATCCTACTAGGTCTGGAGTCCTAGTAGGACTCCCCTCTCCCTGGCGCGCCCCTTGTTGGTCGGCCTCCTCCTCCCCTCCTTTATATACGAGGGCAGGGGGCATCCCAAAGGCACAACACAAGTTGATCTTAGCCGTGTGCAGTGCCCCCTCCACATATTTCCACCTCTGTCATATCGTTGTAGAGCTTAGACAAAGCCCTGCGTCGATAACTTCATCATCACCGTCAACATGCCATCGTGCTGACGAAACTCTCCCTCGGCCCCAGCTGGATCAAGAGTACGAGGGGCGTCACCGAGGTGAACGTGTGCAGATCGCGGAGGTGCCGTGCGTTCGGTACTTGATCGGTTGGATCGCGAAGACGTTCGACTACATCAACCGCATTACTTAACGCTTCCGCTTTCGGTCTACGAGGGTACATGGACACACTCTCCCGCTCGTTGCTATGCATCACATAGATAGATCTTGCGTGATCTTAGGTAAATTTTTTGAAATATTGCGTTCCCCAACACCTGCGGTGCTGCCAGCGTGGCCTCCAGCAACGCCGCGCCCTGCTCCTGGATCGCGCGCACGATCTTGAGCTGCTTCTCGGCCAGCCCGATGACGGGGCCCGTGGTGAGCAAGTACTGCAGGAGGTGGACGACGTAGCTGCCCGCGCGTCGTGCGGCGCCTTGATGGACGCCACCTCGTCCTGCGCGTCTTGACGGCAGCTGCAGCCCACGCTGCTGCTCGCTTCAGCTGGCCCGTCCGGTACTGAAACCGTCGGCCCGCGACTACTGGGCCTCGACGGCGTCGTCGAGCTCCTTGACGCGCTGTCGCCGCCGCCTCCACTTGCCGAAGAAGAGCACGACGAGCGCGCCATAGAGGGCGAGCGTGGCGAGCACGACCACGAGCTGCATCTCCATCTCCGATCAGCAAAGGTCAACTGCAAGCGCGGTTCGGTTGATCTTCTCTGGCACGTGGCGAGGCGGCGAGCAGCGCGGCTCCAGCCCGTGCAGCTCGACAGACTCGGCGTGGTGGAGGCGCGTCTCCTTCCCCGTCGACGTTCGCGCTCCTCCGCTGGCTGGAGGTCATCGACGCCGCCGCGGTCAAGATGCTCGACGAAATGTCGCTGCCTCCGGAGCCCAACACTAGGCCAAAATTTTCGCCGGCAACTCTCAAACGGCGAAAAAAATGCCTTCTGATGGGCGCAACGGCTCGAGATGCTCTTAGGAGTAGTAGGTTCAAAGTTCGACTCCTACGTGCGCAATAAAACAGCAGCTTGGCTGGACAATTATTAAAGAAAAAGAATCGGTGGAAAAAAGTTGTCAACCATAGGGACACAAATAGGGATGTCATCATCTTACACAGACCCTGAGTTTAGTACAGCAGCCTCGCCAGAAGAGAAAAGAAACCCTAGTTGACCCGATCCCCTCCGCGCCTTTGGGCAGGCCGCCGCCAGCTCTCCTCATCGCCCTTGCGGCCGCCGGCGACAACCACTCCCCGCCGCGTCCTTGCCTCCTCCGTCCAGGGGTATGTCCTTTTTGCGTTTTGGGCAGGCACGGGATTCCTCGTGTAATCGTGGGCCGATTTCGGTTGGGATTCAGATCCCAAGCGGACTCGACTCGAAAAGGAGCTCTTTTTATTCAAATCCTCGACCTGAGGGAGATGCTCTAATCAGGATCGGAACCGAAAATCCGTCCGTAAATCCATAGATAAAAAAAGGCAGCCTCAGAGGAGCAACCAGGCCTTGCGCAATCGAAAGAGAAGAAAATGAGCTGTTTATTTTTATTTATTATTAGCAAAGTTTGTGTCACGAGATATAGTTAGTAATCATTAGGATGTGATCGAGTTCTCCTATTCTTGTGCTGCCCTTGTTTTTTTTTTTGAGGGGTTAGCGGACTAGCCGCAGGAGGTTTCGACTTCTTTGATCCATCTAATAAGGCTATCCCTGGCCAATGGGAGACTTTGCGGAGATGGAAAACAATAATGTAAGTGTCTTTTTTGTTCATGTTTTCTCCTCCTTTGTTCATGTCCATGAGGCTCATTTTCTTTCCTTGATTAATGCGATGCAGAAAGCCAAAGCTCGATGCCACGAAGCAGCTTCGGATGAAGCCGAAGTTGATAGGCTTAGCAAGCTGCCTGATCACGTTCTACTCAACATCCTGGAGAGGGTTCGCACGATAGATGCCTTGAGAACCTGCATCCTCTCTAAGAGAATGCTCAAGCTTCCCCCCATGCTCTCGCTGCTTGACATAGACATTGGTTCCCTTGCGCGTTACATCAAGCCCAATGTCGACACCACTAATCGTATTTTTCAGTACAACACTGCTGTGGCTGCTATCACGGACAAGGTCCTGAGTGCGAGGAATCCTGAGATCCCCATCCGCAAACTGAGGGTCAGGTTCTGTTTGAGGCCTGATGAATGTCTCTCCATCAGCCAAGTCGTCGCCCATGCCATGGCAACCCAAAAGCTCGATGTTGCTGAGTTTGTGGTCCTCACGGAGACGATTTGTTTGAAATGCACTGAAGACCATCTCCTCTGCTATGCCAAGCGCTTCAATAGTTGGCTTGGTGATTGTCCTGCCGTGTTTGCTGGTCTCACGCGCCTGTGGCTGCGCAATATGAGGTTTGGTGAACTGGACATCCCCAACATCCTCAGCGCCTGTAAGAGGTTGGAATCACTGCGTCTCTCCTATTGTGACGCAGGGGTCCAATCTGTGCTTCAAGTAGAACATGCTCAACTTGTTGAGCTCCACATCGACTATGGGGAATTTGAAGCAGTCCAACTCAGCTGTCTACCAAAACTCCAACGTGTCAAATATGTTGGTTGGTCTTACCAAGAAGATCCCCTGATTTTTGGTTCTGTCCCGCAGCTTTCAAAGCTAACCCTCGAAAAAGTTGGTGTTAGCTCAACTAGTAATCTCCAGTTAAGTCAGCTCCTTGCTAATGTACCCTGGATAAGCGACCTCCATCTGGATTTTAAAAGTGAAAAGGTACTCAGTAGCCGCCACCTATGTACTCCCTCCGTTCCAAATTACTTGTCTTAGATTTATCTAGATACGGATGTATCTAGCATTAAAATGAGTCTAGATACATCCGTATCTAGACAAATCCAAGACAAGTAATTCGGAACGGAGGGAGTATGTCTCATTCCTTTAATTGCTTATAATAGTACTTACAAACTTATGTTAGTCTTTTCTAGCTCTCGAGGGTGTGATGTAATTTGTTTGCCCAGTTGTTATTAATTTGCTTCTTGTGTGCCGTGCCAGATTTGGGTTCTACCTGAATGCCCCAGACTGCTTGTGCATGTGCTTGTCAAGCTACAGATTGTGAATCTGGACAATCTTCCGCAAGGATGTGATATCGCTTGGACCATGTTCATTCTTGAAGCTGCAAGCTCCCTAAAGGAGCTATGCGTCACGGTGTGGGATCATTTGTGCAAAATGGAGACAGACGAGGATGTCCGTAAGGAACTTGGTTACTGTGAGAAAGCAAATGTGGAGTGCCAACCATCTACAGTTCATTTTAAGCACAAGAATCTGATTAAGCTCACCGTTTACGGCTTCCAACCTGAGGACAACTTTGTGCGATACGTTAGGCGTGTCATGGAGATTGCAGTGAACCTGAAGGAGATATCTCTGTATGACTGGCAGGTCTGTAAGCGCTGCAGGGACTTGGATCCCAGTATCAAGGTCTGTCCTTCTCGGTATCCACGGACCAGTGAGCAGAAGGATATGTTGAGGGTGGAGATTACTAAGGAGTTGGTCATGGCTTCGCCTGCTGTGATTCACTTCAGGTCCTAATTAATAATTGAAGAATAAGATGCATGGCGTCATCAGTAAAATCTAGAGTCCATCTGTCCATGTAAATCATTCATGGCATATGTACTCTTATTTATCGTCTATGTAGTTTCAAGGAGCTTCTGTGCTCTCTCCATAATTCAGTAGTCACTGCATTTGTATTCTTATTTATTTATCCCTCAACCGAAGCTTGTACTGATGCCATAGGGCAAAAATAGTTATTAATAAATGTTTTGAATATCATGATAATTATCTATGGCACCTCTTACAAGTTTGATAGGTTTTTGGAGAAATTTATCTTACAAGTTGTAAAGCAACTGATGCACTTGTGTTTTCTGCTTGGTCTATGTTATACGCATTATGGGTACGGTGTTCAAATGTGTTAGCCTGATGCATACTAAGTCCTTACTTGTGGTTGACCCACCCAGACCTCAGGTCTCCAATCTTCAGATTTATTATTAGCCTGACATATGCAGTATATATATCTACAATGGTCAAATGGTAGAAAGGTTGGCTTAATGTTTTTTTTCTGTAATAAAGTATAAACTTTCTTGCTCTCAACTAAGTTCTGTCTATTTTGAAAGTGGTAAAGATTAAATTTAGGTCTGCATAGTCAAACTCTTTTTGATTCAGTAATGTTAAATGCATGCATGGAAATTGTTTTTTTAAGGGTGCATCTCCTATTGTTGTGCTCATATATATTGAACTATTGATGATCTAAGATTGTAACCTACAGTTGCAAACTTAACATGGCTTGTTCGTTTATTTATTATGATATGATGCTCGACACAGTTATCCATGACCAAGCAAGTCATTTTTGTTCTATTTTATTTCATTCACAAAACATGTGGTGAAGTGCAGTAGTGGCATGAGAAAAGTTCATTATATCTATTTCAGAACCATGTTTAATTCCTGAGGTGTTTTTTTTCTAGCTTTACTATAGTTGTGAGGAGTGCTAATGCATATGTTTATCGCTTATTTTCCTATGGTAGCATGAATATGTTTTTCTCCGGGTCTTAGGTAGAAAATAGAAATGCTGTGTGTGCCTCATTGTTGTCATCTTGGCTCTTCCTATTTTCGAGGATTATGTTGTACTATCAGTCATGTTCCTTTCAGTAAATTACACTTTGGATCACGTATTTCGACCGAGTTGCAATTCTGCCACATTAAATAAAATAGATATTACAGATAGCTTGGCGCCCTGAATTTAGAGTCAGGAAGTTCCATCCCTTTTCTTTTTCCAGGATGGGTTCCATGAAGCTGGCCTAGAAGCTGGATGCTTTCTGGAGGCTGGGCCAAGCATGGTATGCTCTTCATTTCATTTCCTTCTTGTGCCCTTTAGTCTTGAGATTCCTATCATGTACTCCCTCTGTTCCCAAATATAAGTCTTTTTAGAGATTCCAAAAAGTGACTACATACGGAGCAAAATGAGTGAATCTACACTTTAAAATATGTCTACATACATCCATATGTTGTATTCCATTTGAAATGTCTAAAAAGACTAATATTTAGGAACGGAAGGAGTATGTATGTGTGGAAACTGGAAGCTTGGCTGACATTAAAGAATTGATTGATTGTGCTTGTCCTGTTCCTGCAGTTAGCTTACTAGTAGTCTGGAATATGAAAAAAGGGGAAGGTGATCTTTTTATTTATATGAATACCAAAATTGAATTGCAAGAGCTAGATGTTATATATGGTAGTCAGAAACGATCATAGTGTGATTGTTCATCAACACCGCTTCAGATGCATGTACCAAAATAGCAGAGATGGGTCAAGGATAAGGGTCTAGTTATTAGTTGTGGCAGTCCCTTCTGAGAATCACTTGCTTGGAAAATATTTTCTCACATGCATGTACCAAAATGTAATGTTGACACATGTACGTGCAAGCAAGTGTACATATGTTAAGGGAAATTAGCTAGCTCATAAATGGTTCCTGGAGAAAATGTGAAATGTCTGAAGTTACCAACCAACAGCAGCAGCCGGCAAATACGAGATTTGGTCTAAGGTTTCTACTAGTGTCGATTGTGCGAGGCTATCCCAGGCCCAAGTTGAGCCAGTCGCGGCTCCCTGCGAGGGATCATCACCGGCAGCTCACCTCCTCTTCAGCTATAGCAGCGTAGTCGTGGTGGAGGCCGCCGCAGATCCTGATGGCGCGATGGGCGCGGGAGGGTGAGGAAATGCTGGGCCAGCAGCTCCAGGCAACCTACATGGCCTCCCAGTTGCTAACCCCTACTCCCTAGGTAAGCTGGCTCTATATATATCGCTTATACGAATTTCTGCTCCTGGTAGTTAGCTTGCAACCTCAAATAATTGTAATATGTTTTAGTAACTTGTTATTGTTGCTTGAGGCTTATTAATGCTACTTGTGTTGTGATAGTTGCTGAAGATTATTAATGTTGCTTTTATTGACATTCCATTCTATGTTTCTAACCATTCTTGGTCACTTATATCTGCCAGCAGCCAACTCCTCTCTACAAGTGACCTTGACTAGCGCCCTCTTCAAGCTGCTTGCCGTTGGCCACTCGGCATCTGCCCTCCTATGTCACAGGTTTGTTTCTGTTAAATAAGTGCTCTGGAACATGACAGTACCATTTTTTATGTGAACTAATGCTTATGATGCCTCCTGATTCCAATTAAGTTTCATAAATTTGAGCTCCAAACCAGCTTAGATGGTGTTTACTGCAACCTGCAAATTAGGCTGTCTATCGACCAATTTTAAGTTGCCTAAATTTTCTATTTCAGGGAATAAAGTTGCATAACTCTAGTGCCTTGGATATTTAAGCAACTCAATAGTAATGTCGAGCATCACTTGTGTTAGTAACTTGAAGCAATTAGGTGATTCTTTTTGGCAGTGTTGGGTGATTCAGTTTGTGCACACAAACTCTGGTTACTATACTGCATCAGGAAAAAAGTAGACCAATAAAGAAATGCGCTGTTAAGGTAACTGACAGCAAACCAATAGATTCGGCTGACTTTGTGAACCTGTTGTTTTACCGAATGTCACACCTAATTTCTGCAAGATACTCCCTCCGTCCTTTAAATAGTGTACTTCCAACTTTGTTGGAGGGTCAAACTATCTCAATATTTGACCGAGTTTATACAAAAATACATCAATGTTTGTGAAACCAAATAGGTATGCGAAGAAAATAATATTTTATCACGAATCTAATGCTACTAATTTGATGAAATAAATGTTGGTGCATTATTGTATAATTGCGGTCAAACATAAAAATGTTTGACTTTCCAACAAAGTTGGAAATACACTCTTCAAAGGACGGAGGGAGTATGGCTTTGCTGGTCTGAGTATTGTTATCACTTATTTGTTGGTGTTCTTATAGCACATTTCCTGATTTTGTGTCTATATGTATGTGCTTCCTTTTAAACTGACGAAATTGTTCTAAGCACACTTCTCATCCAACTATCCTTAATCCAAATATTCTTTCTCTACTAAAGTGAGAATCAAGTTATCCTTTATCTTCTCGAAAAAGATATTTGATTTATTTGCTTCTTGTATCAACCTGAAAATTTTCT
This sequence comes from Aegilops bicornis, assembly GCA_021605145.1. NCBI lineage: Eukaryota > Viridiplantae > Streptophyta > Magnoliopsida > Poales > Poaceae > Aegilops > Aegilops bicornis. Next base: position 98,203,208 of record CM038673.1, read on the forward strand.
TTTTTTATCTTCTCGTAAACTATCTTTCTGGCTCACCTGGCAGATCTCTGAAGTTTGGTCATTGACTATTGTGAAGGAGAATGCTGGTGTTGAGGTTGAGGTTCGCCGTCTTGGATGTCACCGCAATTTTGGTCCCGCTTGCCGTTGACAACACCAGGTATGATCTGTTTCCTCTATTCTTATTTGTCACAACCAATTGATCCACACAAACATGCAGTAAATGGCTGGACTTGAGCTCTGCATCCCCGTCATTCTCCACTCTAAAGTGCAGGTCTGATTCCCCGTGTGTTCCCTCTCCAGGTTCAGCACCAAGGATCTAGCTTGCTCACACCACCATTATCTTCTCCGCCCTGTGTGTGGTTCTTCGAGCTCTGAGCAGTCCGATGGCAGAGCTGGTGGCCACCATAGTGGTTGGGCCGCTGCTGCCCATTGTGAAGCAGAAGGTGTCCAGCTACCTGCTGGAGAAGTACGAGGAGCGAGCGGCACAGGGTGCTCAAGCGCAAGCTGCGCACCTTCCTGGACGTCATCGCTGATGCCGAGCAGGTTGCACCTACAAGGCAAAGGAGGTCTTCGACAAGTTCAATTACAAGGCGCTAGGCCAAGAAGAATGGGCACTGCAGCAAGTTTGGGTTGGATGCAGTGAAACAATTTTTTTTTGCCCCACCAATTTGCCTGCAGTTGGTGAAGATCATAGAATGGTAAAGCAAAATCAGGCTCTGGTGGAGCCTATGCAAACAATGATGTTTGTTACTCGAGAGAGAATCGTCAACTCTAGATGTTTGGTTACTTGGATATATAAATGGCAGAAACCATAATCATATATATATATATATATGCACAAGCAGATGCATTTCTTTTACATAATCTTTATGAACACATAGCAAACTCATTAGAAGTCACAGAAAAATGTTTGCTGGTGCGATTCTCACAAATAATAACCACCGGGGATGGAGAAGTACACAGAATAATAGAGGTGAGGTGAGGGACTCCCCCCGCAGGCAGGCGCTGGCTGAAAGCGTGAAAGAAGAAACCGTGTTCCAAGCATGAAGACGGACGCAGATGAATGCGTCTTCACTAGATGGAGATCCTGTCTGTGCAGATCCGCCCCGCAGCTGCTGGAAACGTCAACAAAGTAAAACCCGTGTTCCATGCATCGTCTGGATCGAGATCTGATCTTGAACAAACCATGAAAAGGGCAAATCAAGATGTCAGCAGGATGTACCAAATCGGGTAGGTGGATGACCGCGATGGGCTGCTTACCTTATATTTACGGAGGAAAGCCTCCCTCCCCGTGAAGCACGGCACGGCACAGCACGGCACAATGGCTAGCGACAATCAAGGAATTCCAAACAAATCCTGCGGGCGCGGCGCGCTTTTCGAAAATCTTAAATAAAATCCCTGTTACGCCTCATTTGAAGATGATACCACTAGTAGTAGTAGTATCTCATTTACCAGTCGCTCCTGTCAATTCAAAATGGCTCGTCCACACCTAGTATGGAAAGTCATCACAATGGTGCTGTCAATCAAGGAATTTTATACCTAGACAAATAGTACTACTAGTAATACTTCGATAATTTTCTTGCCCTTTGTTTTGTAACAAAAAAAAAGGAATCCAAAACCAGTTGTATATGGCAAGGAGTAATGGAGTACCCTAAAGAACAAAATCACTCATATTTAAATTGGGACAACTCACTCCATTGCACCAATTCATTTCCTTTCTCTAGTAAAGATAATCCAACTAAGCTAAAAAGAAAAGGGCAACGATAGGCGCCGGCGGACCGGCCCAAATTTCGGCCGGTCCGTGCGCGCACGTTGGATCAAAACGCCATGTGTCGCTAGATTTCCTCGTCTCCTTCACCTGAACCTCTGACCTGAACGCACGCAAAAAAAAAGCCCGCACAGTTTGCCGGACGAACTTGCCGCCCGCGCTTGTCGGCCACCGGCGCCCGCCGGCACTCGTTCTCGACTAGCCGCGCCGCCCGCACACGCCCGAAACCACGCTCCGTGTTGGGTCTATAACGCTAGACCAAATCGTCGGAGTGTACGTCGTTAGGGCTGCAAAAAAAACTCGGGGCTCGTGAGCCGCTCGAGATTGACTCGTTTTTTGGCTCGACTCGAAAAAACCGAGCTGAATTTTAACACTTTATGTAGCTCGACTAAGAAACGAGCCGATCTTAAGCCAATATTGGCTCGCTTGATATAATATCATTATATTAAATGATCATTCCATATATTAGATGAAAATATACCATATATGTTGTACATGATTTTTCTCCATTTTATTATGAGCAAACTTGGAAGATTAATTAAGTGTGGAGAAGATTTAGGCCAAACTATGGTATGTAGTCAACTATGTGTTAAATATCATGTTGTTTTTGACAAAATTTCCCAGCATACGCACCTTCGTTTTTTTGGTTTCCGTCCACGAAGACCACCATCTATCATGGCCTTGATTGGAATAATATTTTTAACGCTTTTTAATGTCGTGTTGTGACTTATATAGTTGGAATAATCACCGTAGATTTATAAATTTACCGTCTCATTTAGCTCGAAACTAGCTTGAGATTGTTACGAGCTGAGCACGAGTCATGTTCTATAGCTCGATCTTGAGCTTTACTCAGTTTGAGCTCGTTCGAATTTTAATATGATTTGAGCTGAGCCAACTTCAACTCGCTCGAACTCGACTCGTTTGCAAGCCTATACATCGTATGTGCAAAGCTAGCTTGCAAGCAAGTAGGCAAGCAGCTTAATTGATCTATAGTAGCACATGCACGATGAGCTACTCCATTTTTTGGATTCACGTCGGGAAACCTAGTCGGTGGTAGCTTTTTTGTCGCCGTTTGCAGCTTCCATGCTCGACGGTTATAGCTTTTTTTCTTCACCGGTCATAGCTTCCAAGCTCGCTGGTCACAACTTTTTTATGTCGGGTTGTAGCTATGTGACGCCCGGATAATTAAGCTATAATAATTCAAAGCTAATAATGTCATGTCACCTCGGTTACTGTTGTTAGTCTCGTGATGGTTCAAAACTGATTTAAATTCAAATTTAAAATAAAGACAAACATCAAAAGTTTCAAACATTAAAACTAAAATGTTCAAAATGGGACAAATAAATCCTAAGTAGTAATGATGGAGAAAACACACTTGTATAAAATGTGTAAATACTCAAAAATGAATAAAACAGTAGCAAAAACAATTAGTTAAATGTTTATAAAATAATAAACAATTACAAACTATTTTATATTAGGTGCCAAGTTAATTGTGGTAGTGGCATAAGTGTTAATAATATTTTAGGTACAACTTGGGTATTTCATAAAAACAAAAGGTTAATAAAACATAAAAGAAGAAATAAAAGAAAAGAGAAAATAGAAAATAGAAAACAGTAACTAATAACTAAAACAAAATAAGAAACCCCCCCTCCCCTGTTGGGCCGTGGCCCAGCTGGCCCCTGCCAGGCAGGCCGGCCCACCTACTCCCGTGCCCCCTTTCCTTGTTCACAGAACAGAGGCGTGGCAGACATCCATGGCGCCCTCGCCATGGATGGCCTCCACGTCGCCACTCTGGTCCTATAAGCACGCCCCCGCGAAACCCTAGACCGCCCTCGTCCATTCCCCCCAGGATCCCCCATCGGCCCCCTCCTCTTCCGCTCGATTTTGAGCTCGATTTGCTCCGTGGTCCCCACTGTATCGCCCCCTTGCCGCGGCCACTGTCGCCGTCGTTGCTCGGGAACACATCCTGGAGGATCTCCGCGCTCGTCTTTGTCCGTTCCGGGGACCATCTTGAGCCGAGGAGCTGCGTAGCCGACGCCATCGCCGTCTTCTGCAACCGGCCGTCACCAACTCGTCGTCGATGCCGTCGCTTCGGTCCACCCCGACCCTCCCCGAGCACGCCAACGGACTCACAGTGAGCTCCTCCCTCGAATCCCCCTTCCCCCTTCATTTTGGACGCCGTAGGCCGCCGTCACCGTCATACCCGAACCTACGCGTGCGTGCAGTTGCTGCTCCTGGGCTGTCGCTGTTGCTGATGTGTGCGCGCTCATGCGTGGCCTCACCCGTAGTTGCCACAGCCGTCCGTAGCCGCTGCTGCTTGCTGTACCTGCTTCCCGCCGCTGTGCCGCTGCTTGTTCCTGCTGCTACTCGTCGTTGCTTACTGCTGCTTCCCCTGTTAGTTGCCGCCGCTGCTACTGCATGCGGCCGCTGCTATCTGCTGCTGTTATTGCGCTGCCGCTGCCGCGTACTGCTGCTTCTACCGCCCGCGCCTGCACTCGCTGCTGTGCCCGCCTCTGCCGGCGACTCCCATCACCTCCCCTGCCGCGGTGTTGCCCCGCAGTCGCCGCGCCGCCTAGCCACGACCCCTGAGCCTGCCTCCGCCGCAGATCCCGCCTCTGCCGCCACTTCCGCGCCCGCCTCCTGATGTCGGAGCCGCCGCTGCTCCTGGCTGAGGCCGCCGGAGCTCACTGCTCCCGGCCACTGGAGGGGCACGGCTGTGTCCCTGCCAGATGGGGCCGCCCTGTTTAGATTAGGGGATATTCCCTAATTAAAAAAGATAAAAACTAAAAGACATAATTAGTGGAATAATTAATTAACTAACTAATTAAGCCTAATCGCTCTCTGACCAGTGAGCCCTTCCACTTAATGCACGCAATTAACCTAAGCTAATTTGTTGTTAACTCCCTCTATCAATGACAGGTGGGTCCCATTGACCCCGTTGACCAGTCAACTGTTGACTCAGCTCCCCTGGCCCGCTGTCATAGTAATGGGCTAACCCACTGCTGGGTACAAAAGTATTTCATGCATTTTTATTCAAATCCAGAAAATTTAGGAAATGTGTAAAATTTTAGAAAATCTTATAAAATAATCCGTAGCTCGGACGAAAATACTTTGTACATGAAAGTTGCTCAGAACGACGAGACGAATCCGAATACGCATTCCGTTCGCCCGCCACACGTCCCTAGCATAGCGAACGTGAAACATTTCACCTTTGGTTCATCTGTCCGAAAACGCGAAACACTGGGGTTACTTTCCCGGATGTTTCCCCCCTTCGTCTGTATCACCTACTGCCGCGTTAGGGCACACCTAGCACTGCTCATTGTCATGTCATGCATCGTCATGATTTTGTTTGCATTATATTTATTGTTTCTTCCCCCTCTTCTCTCGTTAGACACCGAGACCGACGCCGCTGCTACCCAGTACGACTACGGTGTTGATGACCCCTCCTTCTTGCCAGAACAACCAGGCAAGCCCCCCCTTGATCACTCGATATCGCCTATTATTCTCTCTACTCCTTGCATTAGAGTAGTGTAGCATGTTACTGCTTTCGGTTAATCCTATTCAGCTGCATAGCATGTCATTGTTGCTACAACTGTTGATACCTTACCTGCAATCCTAAATGCTTAGTATAGGATGCTAGTTTACCACCAGTGGCCCTACATTCTTGTCTGTCTGCCATGCTATACTATCGGGCCGTGATCACTTGGGAGGTGATCACGGGTATTCATATATACATACATACTATACAGGTGGTGACTAAAGTCGGGTCGGCTCGTAGAGTACCCACATGTGATTCCGATGTGGGGGTTGAAAGGACAGGTGGCTCCATCCAGGTAGTGGTGGGCCTGAGTTCCCGACGGCACCCGACTATTACTTTGTGGCGGAGCGACAGGGCAGGTTGAGACCACCTAGGAGAGAGGTGGGCTTGGCCCTGGTCGGCGTCCGCGGTTACTTCGAAATAACATGCTTAACGAGATCTTGGTATTTGATGCGAGTTCCGCCCTTTGGCCTATACGCACTAACCAACTACGCGGGAGCAGTTATGGGCACTTGCGTCGTGGTATCACCAAGCCTTCTTGGCGTCAACGGCCGGCGGTAGCGTCGGGTTGGATCACAGAACGCAACTTCCTTTGTAATGGAGGTTGCTAGGTGCGCTCACCGGCCACAGACGCAACGCGTGTGTGTGCAATGGGGATGGGCCCAGGCCCCTGCGCGCATAGGAGTTAGACCAGCGTGCTGACCTCTCTGTTGTGCCTAGATAGAGCTGCGACGTGTTGATCTTCCGAGGCCGGGCATGACCCAGGAAAGTGTGTCCGGCCAGAGGGATCGAGCGTGTTGGGTAATGTGGTGCACCCCTGCAGGGAAGTTTATATATTTGAATAGCCGTGATCCTCGGTAACAGGACGGCCCGGAGTTGTACCTTGACCTTATGACAACCAGAACCGGATACTTAATAAAACACACCCTTCCAAGTGCCAGATATAACCCGGTGATCGCTATCACACAGGACAACGAGGGGAGGACCGCCGGGTAGGATTATGCTATGCGATGATACTTGGTGAACTTACCATCTACTCTCTTCTACATCTTTGCAAGATGGAGGTCGCTGAAGCGTAGTCTTCGACATGACTAGCTATCCCCTCTTATTACGGCATTCTGCAGATTCACCCACCGATATTGCCCCTTTACACATATACCCATGCATATGTAGTGTAGATCCTTGCTTGCAGTACTTTGGATGAGTACTCATGGTTGCTTTGCTCCCCTTTTCCCCTTTCCTTTCTTCTCGGTTGTCGCAACCAGATGCAGGAGCCAGTGAGCCGACGCCATTGATTTACTTTACTCCTACTACATCATGCAGTGCCTACTACTACGCATGAGCCACCGCCGACGCACTGTGAGTAGTTTAGGAGGATCCCAGGCAGGAGGTCTGCGCCTCTTTCGATCTGTATCCCAGTTTGTGCTAGCCATCTTATGGCAACTTGTTTAATTTATGTCTATACTCAGATATTGTTGCTTCCGCTGACTCGTCTATGATCGAGCTCTTGTATTCGAGCCCTCGAGGCCCCTGGCTTGTAACATGATGCTTGTATTAATTATTTTATTTTTAGATTTGTGTTGTGATATCTTCCCATCAGTCCCTGATCTTGATCGTACACGTTTGCGTGTATGATTATTGTACGATTGAATCGGGGGCATCACAAGTTGGTATCAGAGCCGACTGCCTGTAGGAATCCCCCTTCCAACTCCTTGGCAGAAGTTGAGTCTAGTCATTGCAATTTTTTTACTAACATGGCTGTGTGTCTTACGGCCCATGTCGCCATTGGGTGGTAGTAGGATCTTTTATTCCTCGTCTGTACTCTGGGGCTCTGATCTCTCTTCTATTCGGGTTAAAATGGTTTTACTAACTCTAACATTAGGATCTCGTGATCACATCCACCTGGAGTTCCCCTTATTACAGATGATTGCCTATTGCACCAGAAGATTCCGAAGATAATCTTCGATGTTCTCTCGAGACACTTGTGCCCACCGCCTTTGCAAATTCCCTACCATTGTTATATCATTATGGATAACTACACACACTTGCCCTTTCAATCCCATTGATCTTGTTATTACAAGATAGACTGAAAATTCTCTCTATTGTTCCGAGAATACTTTGTGCCTACTGCCTTGCAGTTCTAAGCCACCCTAATACCCCTACGGATAATTCCTCACACTTACCGAGTATCTGCCCATCCCCAGTTGTTTATGTGTTTAACTAAGGTCTTCGAAATAATATTCGATCTTTCAAAAATCCTTAGCAGCTTATTACTCTTGAAATTCTTGCTTGCTTGCATTATGGTTAATCCCATAAGTATAGTAATCTTATTGGCATCCTTTGTCACTATCATTTTGAGTTCATTGATTCAATATGTTGCGAATGCTCGCAATCCTCAATCAGATCCTAGAACATCCTTTTGGCTCGCACGTCATTTTAAACATGAGCTGAATCTCGACCAATCTAATTGTTTGTCGATTTTACCCCTAAGCTTACTCAACTTATCCATCCTTAATGAGAGCGTTTGCTTCTGATCCTTTGATTTGGAAATCATAATTCATTTACATGTGAGCTTTGAATTAGCCAGTTGCTTCTATAATCCAATGCTTTGCATTGTTTCTTCCTCTGGTGTGTGCCGATACTCACATCAGCTTCACTATGGAACGTCGGATCCTTTGTTGAATATCATCCGACAATGTCCTTCGTATACAAAAACCTCGAGAAGTTCTTTCCCCTGATATATAATGCCTTTGGCAATTTGTATCCTCTGCTTTGATAACCATTCTCTACTTTCGAGCTTGTACTATTTACACCGAAGTTTGTGGTATCTGTTCCTAAGATGCCCCGATGGGTTGAACCAACGCCTTCCCTAATCTGTGTGAACCCGAAAGATTTCACGGGTCATACTTATCTAGTATTGCACCAGGTAAAAATTTCAACAACTAATGTCATTTTTGAAATACGAGAGGTGAATGAATGATTATGCATTGGAGAAGTGGGGGTCGGCCTTGAACTTTGTGTTCATGCCCATGGACACGATGTAGATCTTATCATGGAAACTTCTCTTAAATTAATTATTCCCTTTGTATAAGTTCATATTATATATGGGATTTAGTCTTTTGCAATCGTGGTTTCGACCATATTGTCTTTCTTTGGTCCCATTTCTCGGACGAGTAAAATACTTGCCTTCTCAGATCAGTACGCCTGCCCAACCTCTATTTTGATCTACCTTCGAGTATTACCCCCTGGTATCTCGAGGATATCACCCCCATTGCACTACATGTTATGAATTTCTGATGAAGTAGTAGCATTCCCCGTCATAGTCACTCCACGGGTTCTGGGTTGTCGTCAACCGAGAACACCGATTAGTGAACCGAATCAACAGTGTGATTCAATACTCCTAGTACTTTGTTGTTGAGACGTTTAATAATCCATCACATCACTCCTAGCCCGATCGGTTACTTCATGATCGTGCTAATCTTAATTGTGCTACCTGGTCCTTCTTCCTGAAGAACAAATTTAGACGATGGGCTAATCTTACGTCGATCTTCCTCGTCATATCATTTCTCCTTGAACAACAAACTTGATTTCGAGTTTATGTCATACCCATGGTTCCAATAACCTTTCGCTTCATCATTCCTTTAGCTTGATGTCATCGCCGATCGATTACATCTTCATGAAATCTCTCGACAAATGTGTCGTGATCATCATCAGCATTCGGAGCTCTTCCATGAAATCAATTGAATTCATGATGAGAAATACCATCCTTGCCCTTGATGATTTGTGTTGTCATCGACCACTTTATTGCCTTCCCTCCAACACAAACTTGTTCGTCTTCTGTGTTATACCTTGAGTTCCTTGCTATCCAACGTTTGTTCTTCTTTACCTTGGAGTATTGCCATCTTTTATGTCAAGAATGTCATGAGGATTGCTCCACCTCTTAATTATTCTTGGTATAGTGATACTTCTCACCATCACCATTCTTTCTTGGTTCCGTGTTGATTCTAGCCGGGATACCAACAGGTGAACCGTGCTGCTTGGATTCTATACTTCTAGCAACCCTATTGCTTTGAAGTTAATGGTCGACAGTTCATTCTTGGACTAATGGTTGAAATCACCATTCTAACATTGATTATACTACCTAAGCCCATATCCCGGGTGCACCTTTCAACCAATGTTTAATAGTGTATGGTTTCCTTGAGCATACATCATTATACCATTTGACCTGATAAATGTTATCTCCTTGTTCACATAATTGTGGAAATCCATCTTTTGTTAATCTCGATGAATTGTCGCTGAGTCCATCAGCCACCTCCTCATCCTCTCCTTGGTTTAATGATGAACTCTTGATTCGGAACTCGCTTCCATAATTCATTTCTCGAGAATCTTACGATGTCTTCTTGTCAATTTGTGTCACACCTTTCCTTCTCAGGCATCATGAGTCTGAGGTATCCTAACACCAATGAGATCTAAATCTCGGTCACATATGATGGTTGGAACATATTTCCAAGAGTTATAACATTGGTCTTTATATGAACCAGTAAGGTGATGTCATGCCTAGTGCACCTGGCCGGAGGACCTATTGTTATAGTTTCCTTTTTAACAAGGTTAGCCATTCTTCCATGAGGAAATTGTAAGAGTTATTCTATAAGTTGTTCCTGATGGATCCTTTGTATATCCAAAGTCCGACCTTTGCTTGAAGACCATGTCAATGCTATCTCCAAGCATGTCTGTGGTACTCCGATTTTCAATAAAAACATTTGAAGCACAATGCTAAATTTTCCTTATCACTTATCCAAACACTGTTGTATGGGTAATGTCATGAAATTTCTCTCCCCTCACCTAACGGGTTTTCTACTTAATATCCTGTCATGGTTATCATGCTCTGCTTGTCCTTGGGAAGGATATACCCCTGAAATATGTGTTTAAACACATTTTCCTTTCCATTGTTCTGTTTGATCTGATAATCGTATTTCCTTTCCATTGTTTTGTTTAACCTTTCTTGTAATCTGACTTAACTAAGAAGTGAGAATTCCCTGCTTAGGTAAGATCCTTGTTGTACCACGCTGTTAGTAAGACCCTGTTACTATTGTTGATGACATTTTGGTAACCGCCAATGGACGAGAACTTTTCCTATTGGTCCGCCTCGTTCAACGAGCAGGAAAATGGTTCTCTTCGTCCCTCGCCCTTGGTACCGATGTTGTTGCCGACATAAGCGACAGACTATCCTCTGACATGCCATGTTTACATGATCGTGCAAGACGTCACCGCCCTTCCTACTTTCAACCCACATGGTGGGCCCATAATCCACAGTTCCACGGGATCGAAACCTGACTCTCCTGTACACCCGATGTTCCCAAAGATATTCCTCGTGCGTGGCCTCGTAGGTAATTCACTAGCCACCTTCCGAGAGATCGTCAATTCTGGTATCAGACACAAAACTAATTCTCGTTGCTCTGAACCCCTTTCACGCGCTGTTTCAGGCAACGACGATTGTCTATCCGCTTGAAACTTCTTATGGTACCTTCTTACTTTGCTCTCGATGTGTTTCATTTGTTCAACTCGAGAGATACTCTCGTGTTCATTCTTGGGATACCCCCCAGATGATTTTCCCTTGTAGCATTCTATCGTTGTAGAGCTGCCCCTTACGTATTCGTAAGTACGATAGAGTTCCCGAAGAAAGGACGACAACTTCATCATGATGCATTGGAATAAAGAATAGAAGACATCAACGAAAGGGATTGACTTCTTCGAGAAGATTCGTTGGAATATCATAACCAGAACCTTCCCCCTTACCCCCCTCCTAAATCTCAGGACAAAATTTCTTGTAGTGTAGGAGAATTGTGACGCCCAGATAATTAAGCTACAGTAATTCAAAGCTAATGATGCCATGTCACTTTGGTTACTGTTGTTAATCTCGCGATGGTTCAAAAATGATTCAAGTTCAAATTTAAAATAAAGACAAACATCAAAAGTTTTTAAACATTTAAACTAAAATGTTCGAAATGGGACAAATAAATCCTAAGTAGTAATGGTGGAGAAACCACACTTGTATAAAATGTGTAAATACTCAAAAATGAATAAAACAATATCAAAAACAATTATTTAAATGTTTATAAAATAATAAACAATTACAAACTATTTTATATTAGGTGCCAAGTTAATTGTGGTAGTGGCATAAGTGTTAATAATATTTTAGGTACAACTTGGGTATTTCATAAAAACAAAAAGTTAATAAAACATAAAAGAAGAAATAAAAGAAAAGAGAAAATAGAAAATAGTAACTAATAACTAATAACTAAAACAAAATAAGAAACCCCTCCTCCCCTGTTGGGCCGTGGCCCAGCTGGCGCCTGCCAGGCAGGCCGACCCACATACTCACGTCTCCCCTTTCCACTGTTCACAGAACAGAGGCATGGCAGACATCCATGGCGCCCTGGCCATGGATGGCCTCCACGTCGCCCCTCTCGTCCTATAAGCACGCCCCCACGAAACCCTAGACCGCCCTCGTCCATTCCCCCCAGGATCCCCCATCGGCCCCTCCTCTTCCGCTCGATTTGCTTTGTGGTCCCCACTATCTCGCCCTCTTGCCGCGGCCACCGTCGCCGACATCGCTCGGGAACACATCCTGGAGGATCTCCGCGCTCGTCTTCGTCCGTTCCGGGGACCATCTTGAGCCGAGGAGCTGCGTAGCCGACGCCATCGCCGTCTTCTTCAACTGGCCGTCACTAACTCGCCGTCGATGCCGTCGCTTTAGTCCACGCCGACCCTCCCCGAGCACGCCAACGGACTCACAGTGAGCTCCTCCCTCGGCTCCCCTCCCCCCCTTCGTTTTGGACGCCGTAGGCCGCCGTCACCGTCATACCCGAACCTACGCGTACGTGCGTGCGTGCAGTTGCTACTCCAGGGTTGTCGATGTTGCTGCTGTGCGCGCGCTCATGCGTGGCCTCACCCGTAGTTGCCGCAGCCGTCCGTAGCTGCCGCTGCTTGCTGTACCTACTTCCTGCCGTTGTGCCGCTGCTTGTTCCTGCTACTAAATGCGTTGCTTCTTTGCTTCCCTGTTAGTTGCCGCGCTATCGCATGCGGCGCTGCTATCTATCTGCTGTTATTCTTGTTGCCGCTGCCGCGTAGTGCTGCTTCTACCGCCCGTGCCTGCACTCGCTGCTGCGCCCGCCTCCGCTGGCGACTCCCAGCTCGGACGAAATGTGTAAAACTTTACAAAATCTTATAAAATAATCCGTAGCTCGGACGAAAATACTTTGTACATGAAAGTTGCTCAGAACGACGAGACGAATCCGAATATGCAGTCCGTTCGCCCGCCACACGTCCCTAGCATAGTGAACGTGAAACATTTCACCTTCGGTTCATCTGTCCGAAAACGCGAAACACCGGGGTTACTTTCCCGGATGTTTCCCCCTTCGCCTGTATCACCTACTGCCGCATTAGGGCACACCTAGCACCGCTTATTGTCATGTCATGCATCGTCATGCTTTTGTTTGCATTATATTTATTGTTTCTTCCCCCTCTTCTCTGTTAGACACCGAGACCGACGCCGCTGCTACCCAGTACGACTACGGTGTTGACGACCCCTCCTTCTTGCCAGAACAACCAGGCAAGCCCCCCCTTGATCACCCGATATCGCCTATTCTTCTCCCTACTGCTTGCATTAGAGTAGTGTAGCATATTACTGCTTTTGGTTAATCCTATTCTGCTGCATAGCCTGTCATTGTTGCTACAACTGTTGATACCTTACCTGCAATCCTAAATGCTTAGCATAGGATGCTAGTTTACCACCAGTGGCCCTACATTCTTGTCCGTCTGCCATGCTATACTATCGGGCCGTGATCGCTCTACACCAATATGACCTAAACAGCAGTGCTAGCAATATGTTGCACTATCATTATCAACTTTGCATCTTTTGGCATCAATATTATGAATATGTGTATTAATACGATCGAGATTCAATAAACCATTCACCTTGGGTGTATGACCACAGAAGGTTTTATTCATGTAAATAGAATAACAATTATTCTTTGACTTAAATGAATAACCGTATTGCAATAAACATGATCCAATCATATTATGCTCAACGCAAACACCAAATAACATTTATTTTAGGTTCAACACTAATCCCAAAGGTAAAGGGAGTGTGCGATGGTGATCTTATCAACCTTGGAATTACTTCCAACACACATCGTCACCTTGCCCTCAACTAGTCTCTGTTTATTTTGCAACTCCCGTTTCGAGTTACTACTCTTAGCAACTAAACCAGTATCAAATACCGAGGGGTTGCTATAAACACTAGCAAAGTACACATCAATAACATGTATATCAAATATACTTTTGTTCACTTTGCCATCCTTCTTATCCGCCAAGTATCTAGGGCAGTTCCACTTCCAGTGACCATTTCCTTTGCAGTAGAAGCACTCAGTTCCAGGCTTGGGTCTAGCTTTGGGCTTCTTCATGGGAGCAGCAACTTGCTTGCTATTCTTCTTTTAAGTTCCTCTTTCTTTCCCTTTGCCCTTTTCTTGAAAATAGTGGTCTTGTTAACCATCAACACTTGATGTTATTTCTTGATTTCTACCTTCGCCGATATCAGCATCGCGAAGAGCTTGGGAATTACTTTCGTCATCCCTTGCATATTATAGTTCATCACTAAGTTCTAGTAACTTGGTGATAGTGACTAGAGAACTTTGTCAATTACTATCTTATCTGGAAGATTAACTCTCACTTGATTCAAGCAATTGTAGTACCCAGACAATCTGAGCACATGCTCACTAGTTGAGCTATTCTCCTCCATCTTGTAGGGAAAGTATTGTCAGAGGTCTCATACCTCTCGACACGGGCATGAGTATGAAATACCAGTTTCAACTCTTAGAACATCTTATATGCTCTGTGGCGTTCAAAACGTTTTGAAGTCCTGGTTCTAAGCCGTAAAGCATGGTGCACTAAAATGTTAAGTAGTCATCATACCGAGCTTTGTCAAACGTTCATAACGTGTGCATCTGATCCTGCAATAGGTCTGTCACCGAGCGGTGCATCAAGGACATAATTCTTATGTGCAGCAATGAGGACAATCCTCAGATCACGGACCTAGTCTACATTATTGCTACTATCATCTTTCAACATAGTTTTTCTCTAGGAACATATAAAAATAAACGGGGAGCTACATCGCGAGCTATTGATCTACAACATAGTTATGCAAATACTATCAGGACTAAGTTCATGATAAATGAAAGTTCAATTAATCATATTACTTAAGAACTCCCACTTAGATAGAAATCCCTCTAATCATCTAAGTGATCACGTGATCCATATCAACTAAACCATGTCCGATCATCACGTGAGATGGAGTAGTTTTCAATGGTGAACATCACTATGTTTATCATATCTACTATATGATTCACGCTCGACCTTTCGGTCTCAGTGTTCTGAGGCTGTATCTGCATATGCTAGGCTCGTCAAGTTTAACCCGAGTATTCTGCATGTGCAAAACTGGCTTGCACCCGTTGTATGTGAACGTGGAACTTATCACACCCAATCATCACATGGTGTCTCGACGATTTAATCAGTAGCAACAAAGTGCATACTCGTGGAGAACACTTATACCTTGAAATTTAGTGAGAGATCATCTTATAATGCTACCGCCGTACTAAGCAAAATAAGATGCATAAAGGATAAACATCACATGCAATCAATATAAGTGATATGATATGGCCATCATCATCTTGTGCCTTTGATCTCCATCTCCAAAGCACCATCATGATCACCATTGTCACCGGCTTGACACCTTGATCTCCATCGAAGCATCATTGTCGTCTCGCCAACTATTGCTTCTACGACTATCGCTACTGCTTAGTGATAAAGTAAAGCAATTGCATGGCGATTGCATTTCATACAATAAAGCGACAACCATATGGCTCCTGCCAGTTGCCGATAACTGTGTTACATAACATGATCATCTCATACAACAATTTATATAATCACGTCTTGACCATATCACATCACAACATGCCCTGCAAAAAAAGTTAGACGTCCTCTACTTTGTTGTTGCAAGTTTTACGTTGCTGCTACGGGCTTAGCAAGAACCGTTCTTACCTACGCATCGAAACCACAACGATTTATCATCAAGTTTTCTATTTTAACCTTCAACAAGGACCGGGCGTAGTCACACTCGATTCAACTAAAGTTGGAGAAACAGACACCCACTAGCCACCTGTGTGCGAAGCACGTCGGTAGAACCAGTCTCGGCGTAAGGCGTCTGGCGTAATGTTGGTCTGAGCCGCTTCATCCAACAATACCGCCGAATCAAAGTATGACATGTTGGTTAGCAGTATGACTATTATCACCCACAACTCTTTGTGTTCTACTCGTGCATATAACATCTACGCATAGACCTGGCTCGGATGCCACTGTTGGGAAACACAGTAATTTCAAAAAAATTCCTACGCACACGCAAGATTCATCTAGGTGATGCATAGCAACGAGAGGGGAGAGTGTTGTCCACGTACCCTCGTAGACCGAAAGCAGAAGCGTTATGACAACCCAGTTGATGTAGTCGTACATCTGCACGGTCCGACCGATCCTAGCACCGAAGGTACGGCACCTCCGTGATCTGCACACGTTCAGCTCGGTGACGTCCCACGGACTCTAGATCCAATTGAGGTCGAGGGAGAGTTTCTTCAGCTCGACGGCTTGATGACGGTGATGATGAAGCTACCGGCGCAGGGCTTCGCCTAAGCACTGCAACCATATGACCGAGGTGGAAATCTGTGGAGGGGGGCACCGCACACGGCTAAACAATCAACTTGTGTGTGTATGGGGTGCCCCCTTCCCCGTATATAAAGGAGTGGAGGAGGGGGAGGGCCGACCCTCTCATGGCGCGCCCAAGGGGGGAGTCCTACTCCCGGTGGGAGTAGGATTCCCCCTTCCCTAGTTGGAGTAGGAGAGAAAAGAAGGCGGAGAGAGAGGAAGGAAAGGGGGGCCGCCCCCACCCAATTCGGATTGGGCTTGGGGGGCACGCCCTCCACCTTGGCCGCCTCCTCCTCTCTCCCACTAAGGCCCAATAAGGCCCATTGACTCCCCGGGGGGTTTCGGTAACCCCCCGGTACTCCGATAAATGCCCGAACTCATTCGGAACCCTTCCGATGTCCAAACATAGCCTTCCAATAAATTGATCTTTATGTCTCGACTATTTCGAGACTCCTGTCATGTCCGTGATCATATCCGGGACTTCGAACTACCTTCGGTACATCAAAACACATAAACTCATAATACCGATCGTCACCGAACAGGTTCGAGAACTATGTAGACATGACCGAGACTCATCTTCGGTCAATAACCAATAGCGGAACCTGGATGCTCATATTGGTTCCTACATATTCTACGAAGATCTTTATCGGTCAAACCGCATAACAACATAAGTTGTTCTCTTTGTCATCGGTATGTTACTTTCCCGAGATTCGATCGTCGGTATCTCAATACCTAGTTCAATCTCGTTGCAAGAAGTCTCTTTACTCGTTCCGTAATGCATCATCCCGTAGCTAACTCATTAGTCACATTGCTTGCAAGGCTTATAGTGATGTGCATTACGAGAGGGCCCAGAGATACGTCTCCGACAATCGTAGTGACAAATCCTAATCTCGATCTATGCCAACTCAACAAACACCACCGGAGACACCTGTAGAGCATCTTTATAATCACCTAGTTACGTTGTGACGTTTGATAGCACACAAAGTGTTCCTCCGGTATTCGGGAGTTGCATAATGCCATAGTCATAGAAACATGTATAAGTTATGAAGAAAGCACTAGCAATAAACTAAACGATCATAGTGCTAAGCTAACAGATGGGTCAAGTCAATCACGTCATTCTCTAATGATGTGAGCCCGTTTATCAAATGACAGCTCTTTGTCCATGGCTAGGAAACTTAACCATCTTTGATTAACGAGCTAGTCAACTAGAGGCATACTAGTGACACTCTGTTTGTCTATGTATTCACACATGTACTTAGTTTCCGGTTAATACAATTCTAGCATGAATAATAAACATTTATCATGATATAAGGAAATATAAATAATAATTTATTATTGCCTCTAGGGCATATTTCCTTCACAAAGAACTACTCACGCATCATCGGAGAGGCACTAACGGAAGTGGTGAACCCCTCCGTGATGGTATCTAGATTGGATCTGGTGGTTCTGGACTCTGCGGCGGCTGGATGAATATTTCGTTGATGCTTCTAGGGTTTCTGGAATATTGTGGTATTTATAGAACAAAGAGGCAGTCCGGGGGTACCGAGGTGGGCACAACCCACCGAGGCGCCAGGGCCTCTGGCGGCATACAGTGGGTTGTGCCATTGGACTTCGTTTGATATCGATTTCCTGCGATGTAAAAAACATGGAAAAAATAGCAACTCACACTTGGCACTATGTCAATAGGTTAGTACCAAAAAATGATATAAAATTACTATAAAATGATTATAAAACATCCAAGATTGATAATAAAACAACATGTAACAATAAAAAATTATAGATACGTTGGAGACGACAAGATCCATCTAAGCTTAATCGCTACTCGTCCTCGAAAGGTGTAAGTGATAAAAAACAGAATTTTTGATGTGGAGTGCTGTTCATCAAGTCATAACATATTATTTTCTTTATAGCATGGACGTTTGGACTTTTATGTGATTCAAAGCAATAGTCTAGTTTTGACATAATAATTTAGATACTCAAGCATATCAACAAGCAACCATGTCTTTCAAAATATCAATGCTAAAATAATTTATCCCTAGCCCATCATGCTCAAACATTGATCCATTCATGAAACACACTTGAATATTAACTACACCCAATACTGGAGCACGATCATATTGCCTCCTAGTTGGTGCTTTTTATAGAGAAGATGGAGACTAAAATTTCAAAATTAAAATTGCATAAAGTAAAAGAAAGGCCCTTCGCAGAGGGAAGTAGGGATTTGTAGAGGTGCCAGATCTCAAAGCGAAAAATTAGAGATAAATTTTTTTTGGGAGGTGTATCCATCCCACCAACGAAAACGACTTAGAGCTACGAACACTTTCCATGCTAGATATGCCATAGGCGGTTCCAAATAAAAAATAAAGGTTATTCCTTTTTCCACCATTCTTTCACTTTCCATGGCTAGCCGTATCCACGGGTGCCCTCCATACCAACACTTTCCAAAGAATTTATTAATTGACAACATAAAGTAAATATTTTTTCGCATTTCGGGACTGGGCATCCCTAAAACCTTTGCCTTACTCTCGTGCAATGATAAGTGAATAAACACTCATATTGAGAATAACACATCTAGCATGGAAAATATTAGCCACCCGTTACCATTCCGCGAGCGAAACAAACACACAAAAGAGAAGTTTATTTTTGAAAATTAGAGATGGCACATGCAAATTTGCTTAGAACGGCAAAAGAATACCGCATATAGGTAGATATAGTGGACACATGTGGCAAAACTGGTGAGGGAGTCCTGGATTAGGGGTTGTCCGGATGGCCGGACTATAACCTTTGGCCGGACTCCTGGACTATGAAGATACAAGATTGAAGACTTCGTCCCGTGTCCGGATGGGACTTTCCTTGGCGTGGAAGGCAAGCTTGGCGATACGGATATGTAGATCTCCTCCCATTGTAACCGACTCTGTGTAACCCTAGCCCTCTCCGTGTCTATATAAACCGGAGGGTTTTAGTCCCAGAGGATCGAACAACAATCATACCATAGGCTAGCTTCTAGGGTTTAGCCTCTACGATCTCGTGGTAGATCTACTCTTGTACTACCCATATCATCAATATTAATCAAGCGGAGTAGGGTTTTACCTCCATCGAGAGGGCCCGAACCTGGGTAAAAACATCGTGTCCCATGTCTCCTGTTACCATCCGCCTAGACGCACAGTTTGGGACCCCCTACCCGAGATCCGCCGGTTTTGACACCGACATTGGTGCTTTCATTGTGAGTTCCTCTGTGTCGCCATCTTTAGGCCCGATGGCTCCTCCGATCCTCAACAACGATGCGGTCCAGGGTGAGCCTGTTCTCCCCGGACAGATCTTCATGCTCGGTGGCTTTGCACTACGGGCCAATTCGCTTGGCCATCTGGAGCAGATCGAAAGCTACGCCCCTGGCCATCAGGTCAGATTTGGAAGTTTAAACTACACGGCTGACGTCCGCGGAGACTTGATCTTCGACGGATCCGAGCCACAACCGTGCGGGCCGCGCTGTTACGATGAGCATGATCTAGCTCTACCGCCGAACAGTGCCTCAGAGGTCAAGATTCCGTCCGCTCCGACCCTTAGCTCGGAGCCGACTGCGCCAGTCGAGGATGGGTGGCTGGACACCGCCTCGGGGGCTGCAATCTCTACGGTGATCGAGCCGAACACCAGCCTTGTCCCCTGCGAAGCCCGTGACTCCAAGGTGCCGGACTCCTCTCCGGATTCCGAACCTTTCGCGCCCCTGCTAATCGAATCCGATTGGGCGCCGATCATGGAGTTCGCCGTCGCGGACATCTTTCAGCACTCGCCCTTTGGCGACATCCTGAATTCACTAAAGTCTCTCTCTTTATCAGGAAGAGCCCTGGCCGGATTATGGTCAGCAAGGTTGGGATACGGATGACGAAGAAATTCAGAGCCCTCCCACCACCCACTTCGTAGCCACTGTCGATGATTTAACCGACATGCTCGACTTCGACTCCGAAGACATCGACGGTATGGACGATGATGTAGGAGGCGAACAGGAACCAGCGCCTATAGGGCACTGGACAACCACCTCATCTCACGACGTATACATGGTGGACACACCTAAAAGAAACGACGACGAGGAACAAAGGGACGCAACGAGGGATCGTTCCCTCGAAAAGCAGTCAAAGCGGCGACGTAAGCGCCGCTCCAAACCCCACCTCGGCAGACGGCAGCCATCTGAGACCCAGCCATAGAGCAGGGCGAACCGGCGGACGACGGACATGCCATCGAGCAACCGTCCGAACAGGGCAACTTGGATAAACAACCCGTCCCCGGCGAAAATAACAGTCTGGACGACCTCACGCCGGACAAGTTGCTGGAGCAGAAGAACCTCCAAAAAGGCTCGCCGCCATCGCACGTAGCCTGAAAAAAGGTAAACGGAAGCTCAAAACAGCGGAAGATGCACTCGAATTAGATGGAGCAAAGTACTCAACACCTCGGACAAATACGGCTGACGATCGCCACACAAAGAGCTATCCGGCGAAAATTACTGCCAGAATTTGATGAAGAGGCCTTAGAGCCTCCGCAATCAAAAATAAGGAAGCCACCGGTCGGATAAATGACCCCATGGCCAACATAGTGGCAAACGGGCGCCAAGACACAAGCTTCTAAGACGCGATCCGCACAAGGATTCGCATCAAAAACATGGCCCAGCCAGATCTATCTACGGGCCAAGAAAGCAAGCTCTAGTAAGCAACGCAACGCAACAAGTATCCGAACATCACGGCACACCCAAATATAGGGGTGCCGCACACCCCCTATGTTTCACCGATGAGGTGCTGGATCATGAATTTCCAGCGGAATTCAAGCCCGTAAACATAGAGGCATACGACGGAACAACAGACCCTGGAGTCTGAATTGAGGATTACATCCTCCACATACACATGGCTAGATGAGATGACCTCCACGCCATAAAATACTTATCCCTCAAGCTCAAAGGGCCAGCCCGACATTGGCTTAAAAGCCTTCCCGAAAACACCATTGGAAGTTGGGAAGAGCTCGAGGATGCTTTTCGGGCAAATTTTCAAGGGACCAATGTCCGACCTCCGGATCTGAGCGATTTAAGTCACATAACTCAACAACCGGAGAGTCAGCCCGAAATTTCGGAACAGATTCCTTACTAAAAGAACCAGATAGTCGACTGTCCGGACGCCGAAGCCTTAGCAGCTTTCAAACACAGTGTCCGAGACGAATGGCTCGCCAGACACCTCGGCCAAGAAAAGCCAAGAACAATGGCCACATTAACAAGCCTCATGACCCACTTTTGCACAGGAGAGGATAGCTGGTTGGCAAGATGCAGTACTAGCGACCCAAGTACATCCGAAGTTAGGGATGGAAACGGGAAACCGCGACGCAGCAAGGACCAGCGCCGGACCAAGGGAAACAACCCGAAGAGCACGACAGTCAACACCGGATTCAAAAGCTCTCGGCAGAATCATAAAAAGCTGCCCTCAAGGATAACAAGGACGAGCTATCTAACCTAAACAAAATCTTAGACAAGATATGCCAAATCCACAGTACTCCCGGGAAGCCTGCAAACCATACCCACAGAGATTGTTGGGTCTTCAAGCAATCCGGCAAACTCAACGCCGAACATAAGGGGCTCGACACACCAAGCGAGGACGATGACGAACCCCACAAGCAGAAAGTTTGGAAAACAAAAGAATTTCCCACAAGAAGTCAAAATAGTAAACTCACTTCACGTGACAAAAGGGAAAAACAGAGTGGCGCCTATAGAGATACGCGCCATACGGCCTATCCCAGAGGAGTCCTGCCACTGGTTGTTAAAACCAATCACCTTCGACCATCAGGATTACTCCAGGAGTATCCGGAATGCAGGCTGGACTGCCTTGATATTAGATACGATAATTGACGGACTCCACTTCACACAAGTCCTAATGGACGGCGGCAGTGATCTAAACCTGCTATATCAGGACACAATCCGCAAAATGGGGATAGACCCAACAAAAATTCGCCATAGCAACACTTCCTTTCAAGGGGTAACGCCAGGCCCATATGCCCATTGCACGGGCTCTCTCCTGCTAGAAGTTATGTTCGGCTCACCCGACAACTTCCGCCACGAAAAGCTAACCTTCCACATCGCCCCATTTACAAGTAGCTATCAAGCACTACTGGGACGCGAAGCTTTCGCCCGCTTTAATGCAATACCACATTATGCATCTCTTACACTTAAAATGCCCGGTCCGTGAGGCATCATCTCATTAAAAGGAAATATCGAGTGTTCCTCGAGCACGGAAGATTGTGCGGCTGCCTTGACAGCCACACACTAAACTGGCTTCACTAACCAAAGCACCTAAACAGGTCGTTCAGACCCCGGACATGGCTAGATGAGTCTGGCGTAAACATACAAGGGCTTACTAGCCGCATACCCCCGTACAAGGGGCTCCGCGCATGTACAATAAGAGACAATAAAGCTCAATTTTATTCATTTTTGGAATTATACTTTGTTTATTTAATATAACGTACATTTCCGCACGATCTTTTTCAACTAAGTTCCTCTCTTTTACAGGTGAACACCGTGCTACACCCGTCCAGGATACGACACAACGGAGACACAGGCGCAGACGTGCAGTAGGGACCCGTTCCAAGGATTCTTTTTAGATTAAGACCCTGCGTAAACCTTTTTACTGTCTCTTGTTGATACACATCCCCCGGTTTCTTGGTATAACCAAGGAGGAGGCTGGCGTCTTGGCATGTGGCCACGTCAGAATGCGCGTACCTGGACACCAGGGGCTTATTACCAAGGGCGTTATTCAGCCCGTTTTCATAAAGACCGAATACCTTAGGGAGTGTTCGGCGTCGCGAGTTTGGCCTTATATGCATCAGCTCCGAATCATGTCTTTGGTCAAATGTTGGGTTTGCCCGGCTCCTGTGTTTTGCTGCCTTACGTTCCGCTCTATCAGCTAAGGCGGCACCAGGAGAACTACTGCGATTGTGCCCCGGTTCGGCCAGGTGAGCACCTCAGTAGAGAAAGCCGAAAACTGACTGTCATGATATAGCGTGAGACTGGTCAACCACTCGATGACCCGCCGGAATCTTTAGGATTCCTCCCCATTAACAAAGGGCTGTTTCCCGGCCAGGCACACACGCGCCCCGAATTCGGATGAGCGCGGTGCCCCTAGGGGCTATATAGTAGCCCCACTGTCAAACTCCTATGGCTAAGTGAAAGTGATAAAGCATCATAGTCCGGTTGCCTAGTTCGCTGCGCTATCACCTCCTTAATAGGACCAAGACGTTGGATCCAGTGTGAAAATGCGCTTTCATTTAACACCCCGCATTATATGCGTAAATGTCAAGACTGCCATCTTTCAAAGTTATATACACATATACATTAACGGCCGCACATGAGGTATTTTAATTCTTGAAGGCACAAGTATAAAAAGCTTTCATGTTCCTCAAAACATTGTTTTATAATAATACATGTTATTCGAACATAATATCCTTCGAAACCTTTGCGTCTCTATTAAACGAGCGCCTTGCGTAACTTCCTGAAAATAGTGCTCGGCAGGTACTCGGCTCTCGTCCGAATCTTGGGATGCAACAGCGGTGGCCTTCATCTCCGCCCAGTATGTCTTGACACGGGCAAGAGCCATTCGCGCACCCTCTATGCACGCTGACCTCTTCATTGCATTAATATGCGGCACCGCACCAAGGAACTGCTGCACCAAGCTAAAATAACTCTTCGGCTCGGGCCTTTCCGGCCACATATGACTCACGACACACTTCATGGCGAGTCCGGATAACCTATTCAGCTCCGCCCATGCGGCCAGACGATCGGTTAATGGAAGTGGGCGCTCTGGATCATGGAACTGCGACCAAAAAAGCTTTTCCACTTCGTGATCCTTTTGATCTTGGAAGTGTTCGGCCACGTCCGCGGCACTCGCCGCCAAGTCCAGATAAGAATCCGCCGCACTCCACAGCCGGTCCAATTGAGCATATTTAGGGTCCCTGAACTTCATCCGCAGCATAAAGGGCTTTCCAGCCGCGATATCTTCGGCCTGACGTAGCTCCTCCTTCATAGCTCTCATTGCAGAGCGAGCATCCTTGGCCTTGGTAGTGGCCTTCTCCAGGTCCTTCTGTTCCGCCCGATCTTCTTTTTCAAGAAGCTTGCAGCGATCGGCAGCATTCTTCAACTTCACAGCCATCTCGGCCATTTCCTTCTTGCTTTGGCAGTGAGCAGCCTGTTCGGCTTTCAGCTCTTCAGCCGCCTTTAAGGCAGCCGCATCACTTTTCATGGCCTGCTCCTTGGCTCGGGCGAGTTCCGCCCGAAGGTTCTCCATGGCAGCGGCACCATCTGCATCAAGCATACATGTTGTAAGGCATGGGAATCACGCCCCCTTACCAGGTGTCCGCGGAGAAATTGCATACCTTGTGACTTGTCAAGCCACTTGTTGACAAGCGCGATGTCAGCATCTGCCACGTCAAGTTGCCGCTTTAGCTCGGCAAATTCATCAGTCCGGCTAGGCACCGGACACTTCGCCACCTACGGGAAGGGCGACATATTATACAGGATTATGATCCTCGGCGCGCCGTCATTTTGACAACGATCGAGTCTCGTGGGCTACTATCTACACAGGCGCATCTTATATATGCGGAACCGTCAAAAGGTACATCATTTCACGTACCTCAAAACCTCGGTAAGAACTCGGCGGCCTCGCATAACCCGCTCTCCGCGGATGAAATCCTTTCAATCACCGTACCCATCAACGCACAGTGTTCTTCTGAGATAGACGCTCGCCCGAGCAGATCCTTCAGCTCCTCTGACCGCGCACCGGATGCTGCTGGACTCGCCCGATGGCCTTTTTCGAAGGCCGGACACGGAGGGCTTTGGGGGGCCATACGACTGCTTTTCGGCCCTGCCAGATTCGGAGAAACCCTCCGTGACGACACCTCAGGGTCACCCGCTTCGCACGGCGGTATGGCAGGGGGAGGCGTTCCGCTCTCCATCATCTCCGGACGAAGATCCCCTGAAGATGAGCTCTGCTGAGAAGGGCTGAGATCCGAACTACAAGGTAAAATTTCGGCTATCTTTCTCAGAAATAGAACAGGGATGTCTCTTATTTTAAAATTCCCCTCTCTACTTACGGCTCGCTGGAGGGCTGATCCCCTTGGGGGCATAGTGCGACCGAGGCATCTCTCGGCGGAGGACCCTCTGACGAAGATTTCTTCCCCCGCTTTGAGACCATGGTCTCCGGGTCTTCAGAGGCGGTCCTCTTCTTCCCCTGGATGGAGGGATTCTCGATTCCTCCTTTCCTGACAGCCTCCTTCGGGAGGCGGTAGCTCCTGTTCACCCCTTCGCCTTCTTCCAAAGGCGCAACCTCCAAAGATCCTGGTTAACACGGGATCCGCGTGGTCTCGTGGAGGGGGCGGACACTGATTAGCTTTGCTTTCGCTTATCCACTCCTGTTTAAGGGACAGCTCTTTTAAGGGCAATTTTATGATAAATATACGGATAGCGTGTCCGATGCAGGGCTACTTACTTGAATATCCGGCGATTGCAGCTCGGACCTGCGTCCTCGATCGAGTCCGGACACATTGCTTGTGATCCGAAGAACAATTTGTACATCCTCAAGGCGTCGCGCCCGTAAAATGTTGAGAGCTCGTGGTCCCTCCGGATTAAACTCCCACAGGCGGAGGGGGCGGCGTTGCGAGGCAAGGTGCGGCGAATCAACATGACCTGCGTCAGTAGACCAGATTGATGTCTCTTTCTAGGAGATCTTGAATGCGGCCCTGCAACAAGGGCACGTCCTTGGACGGCCCCCAGTTAAACCCTTTATTGACCCATGACGCCAGCCGTGGTAGGGGACCCGAGCGAAAGGCAGGTGGCGCCACCCACTTGGTGCCCCTGGGAGCTGTGATATAAAACCACTCTCGTTGCCATAAGCTGAACTCCTCTTGAAAAGAGCCCTCGGGCCATGGAGCGTCAGCATTCTTGCTTATAACAGCACCTCCGCACTCCGCGTGCTGCCCCTCGATCATCTTCGGCTCTACTTTGAAGGTCTTAAGCTACAATCCAAAGTGAGGAGTAATGCGGAGGAAGGTTTCGCACACGACAAAGAACGACGAGATGTGGAGGATGGACTCCGGAGCCAAGTCGTGAAATTCCAACCCATAATAAAACATGAGCCCCCGCACGAAGGGGTCCGTCGGGAAGCCTAGCCCCCGAAGGAAGTGAGACGCGAACACCACGCTCTCACCAGGCTTGGAAGTGGGAATAACCTGCCCTTGAGAAGGCAGCCTATGCGAGATTTCGCCGGTTAGATACCTAGCATCTCTTAGCTTTAGCACGTCTTCTTCCGTAACGGAGGAAGGCATCCACCGGCCTTGAAGGTCGGAGCCGGACATCATCAAAGGTCAGAAGCGCCTGAATCTGGAGCTTTGGGTGTTGGAACTCGAGGCGAGAGGCGAATTCGATTGAGATTGAAAGAAAGGAGTAGGGCCTTGGTCTCTTTATAAAGAGGTTGAATACCAAGAGCCCTCCCCGTGACCGTTTGGGACTCGCCTTCGATAGAGGAGACATGCCAACGGGCACGATTGGGTTACCCACGCCCGTATTAATGAGAATCCCAGAATAAGGGGACACGATCTCTGCTTCGACAAGACGTGCCAAGGAAACCGCCTCGCTAAACGCGCTGAGGTGGGACAGTAAAAATGATTCGAATAAAGGCTTGGCCGTGGTGTGATGTCACGCTGCGGAATACGTCAGCAGATTGGATTTGTGCAAATATTATTCTCTCTCTACGGTGGTATGTGGAACTTATTTTGCAGAGCCGGACACTATCCTTGTGTTCAAAATCTTCTATGAAGTATTCGGGGGAGGAACCCGCCTTGCAATGCCGAAGACAATCTGCGCGCCGGACTCGTCGTCATTGAAGCCTGGTTCAGGGGCTCTTGAGGAGTCTGGATTAGGGGTGTCCGGATGGCCGGACTATAACCTTTGGCGGACTCTGGACTATGAAGATACAAGATTGAAGACTTCGTCCCGTGTCCGGATGGGACTTTCCTTGGCGTGGAAGGCAAGCTTGGCGATACGGATATGTAGATCTCCTCCCGTTGTAACCGACTGTGTAACCCTAGCCCTCTCGGTGTCTATATAAAGCTGGAGGGTTTTAGTCCAGAGGACGAACAACAATCATACCATAGGCTAGCTTCTAGGGTTTAGCCTCTCTTATCTCATGGTAGATCTACTCTTGTACTACCCATATCATCAATATTAATCAAGCAGGAGTAGGGTTTTACCTCCATCGAGTGGGCCCGAACCTGGGTAAAAACATCGTGTCCCTTGTCTCCTGTTACCATCCGCCTAGACGCACAGTTCGGGACCCCCTACCCGAGATCCGCCAGTTTTGACACCGACAACTGGTTTAAAGGATTTTGGATGCACAAGTAGAGTCATACTTGGTACAAAATGAAGGCTAGCAAAAAGATTGAGAAGCGACCAACCAAGAAACCAATAATCTCATAAGCAAGCATTAAGCATAATTAACACCGAATAATGCACCACAAGTAGGATATAATTTTCATTGCAGGATTATTGACTTTCGTGCATGCATAGGGAATCAAAAACCTTAACACCAATATTCTTACTAGAGCACAATTACTCATCAACATAACTCACATATCACATAATCATATCTCAAAACTATTACTAAGAATCAAGTTTATTTTGTCCAATGATCTTCATGACATTTTTTCTTGTTCTTTATCCTTCTTGGATATCTATCACTTTGGAACTAATTTTCATGTGTTGCTTTTCATAAGGTCAAACAAATATAAGTGAAGATGAGCATAACAAATTTTCTTTCTCTCAAAATAATTTAAGTGAAGCAAGAGAGAATTTCCTCAAAAATAGCAAAGCACACCGTGCTCAAAAAGATATAAGTGAAGCACTAGAGCAAGTCCTAGCTGATAAAAGATTTAAGTGAAGCACAAAGAGCAATTCTAACAAGTCATGATATAATTTTAACTCTCTCAAATAGGTGTTTTCAGCAAGGATTGATGACTTAAAAACACAAAATAAAACAAGCAAAGACACATATCATACAAGACGCTCCAAGCAAAACACATATCATGTGACGAATAAAAATATAGCCTCGAGTAAAATACCGATAGTTGTTGGAAGAAAGCGGGAATGCCACTCAGGGGCATCCCCAAGCTTAGTTGGTTGCTCATTCTTGGATAATAGATTGGAATGTCGGGGCATCCCCAAGCTTAGGATCTTACATCCTTTCTTCATCCATCGTAAGACAACCCAAAACTTGAAAACTTCAATCACACAAAACTCAACAAAACCTTTGTGAGATCCGTTAGTATAAGAAAGCAAACTACTACTATAAGTGCTGTATCAAACCAATTCATATTTTATTTTTGTATTATATCTACCGTATTCCAACTTTTCTATGCAAAAAGCTCATAAAAAACCATAGAGCCATCAAAATAAGCACACAACACAAAGGAAACAAAATCTGTCAAAACAGAACAGTCTGTAGCAATCTGACTTTTGCAAATACTTCTGGAACTCCAAAAATTCTACCAAATTAGGAAGACCAGGGTAATTTGTATATTATCTTCTGCAAAAAGAATCAGAGCAAAATATCTTTTCTGTGATTTATGAAAATTATTTCCGTGAGCGCAAAGTTTCTGTCTTTTTCAGCAAGATCAAACAATTATCACCCAAGAAGATCCTAAAGGCTTTACTTGGCACAAACACTAATTAAAACATAAAAAAATCATAACAGTAGCATAATTGTGCTAAAACTCAATAAGAGAAAGCAAAAAGCAAAAATAAAATTTATTCATTGGGTTGCCTCCCAACAAGCGCTATAGTTTTACGCCCTTAGCCAGGCATAAAGCAAGGATCTAAGTTTTGTCATCCTTCTTCTTCTTACTTTTCTTGGGGGTATTTTTATCAGGAGGTTTTGTGAACACAACATAAAACATATAATCCATAGAAACTTTACCATTCCTTAGTTGGTTTTCATCATAACCCCTTTGATTTCCCGCAACAATCAAAGAATAGTGTTGATTAACATTATTAGAAAGCTTGTTGGATTATATCTAGAACGAGAACCTCCTTTTTAAGATTCTCATCAAAGATCTCATTATCCCCAAGCAAATGCCTTAGTGCATAGTGCTACCTCTTGAGCATGCGTTGGTTTTCCCTTGAAGAGGAAAGGGTGATGCAACAAAGTAGCGTAAGTATTTCCCTCAGTTTTTGAGAACCAAGGTATCAATCCAGTAGGAGACAACACACAAGTCACCTAGTACCTGCACAAACAATTAAGAACCTTGCAACCAACGAGATAAAGGGGTTGTCAATCCCTTCACGGTCACTCGCAAAAGTGAGATCTAATATAGATAGTAAAGTAAATATTTTTGGTATTTTTGTTGTGTAGATTGGAAAGTAAAGATTGCAAAATAGCAAACGAGAAGTGATGTAAATAAAAGAGATGCGGTATAATAAGAGAGAGACCCGGGGTCCATAGGTTTCACTAGTGGCTTCTCTCAAGATAACATGTATTACGGTGGGTGAACAAATTACTGCCGAACAATTGATAGAAAAGCGCATAGTTATGAAGATATCTAAGGCAATGATCATGAATATAGGCATCATGCTCGTGTCAAGTAGATCGAATAAATTCTGCATCTACTACTATTACTACACACATCGACCGCTATCCAGCATGCATCTAGAGTATTAAGTTCATAAGAACAGAGTAACGCATTAAGCAAGATGACATGATGTAGAGGGATAAACTCAAGCAATATGATATAAACCCCATCTTTTTATCCTCGATGGCAACAATACAATATGTGCCTTGCTGCCTCTCTGTCACTGGGAAAGGACACCGCAAGATTGAACCGAAAGCTAAGAACTTATCCCATTGCAAGAAAGATCAATCTAGTAGGCCAAACTAAACCGATAATTCGAAGAGACTTGTAAAGGTATCAAATCATGCATATAAGAATTCAGAGAAGAACCAAATAATATTCACAAATAATCAAGTTCATAAATCCACAATTCATCGGATCTCGGCAAACACACCGCAAAAGAGTATTACATCGAATAGATCTCCAAGAACATCGAGGAGAACTTTGTATTGAGAATCAAAGAGAGAGAAGAAGCCATCTAGCTAATAACTATGGACCCGAAGGTCTGTGATAAACTACTCACGCTTCATCGGAGAGGCTATGGTGTTGATGTAGAAGCCCTCCGTGATAGATTTCCCCTCCGCCAGTTCGCCGGAAAAGGCCCCAAGATGGGATCTGGGGCACCCCGGCTCAGAGAAACTGGAACGCCCCGTATTCCAGCCCAGAGATCGAGGAGAAGTCTTCTGGAATACGACACTGCTTAGCATAGAACAAACCAGCTTTCTATTATTACACGAATATGAATACAAGGTCTCCGATATTACAATGAATAACATCGGCACGACGACACTACGCCATCCTCAGTTGCTCTATGCAAGCAGCAGAACAACTTGAAGTAGCGGAAAACTTCTAGCAGCGGAACAACGACGACGGTGGTGAACTCCACTCCACAGGGACTCTGGCTAGAACGCTTATCCTAGCTCGCACGAACGGAGACCACGACAAGCAAGCAATCAAATCCGGCATGACCTGCAAACTGGCATGACACGCCAGGCCAGTACTTTGAATGTACTTGCAAGCTCACAATTACCAGAAGCATTCAAGACATACAACAGCATGGCAATTACAGGTTAAGCAGGAATTATCATGAGATCATCAGGATAGCATGGCATGAACAACATGAACATAATACCGCTAGAACAATATGAGCATGACATAAGGGGAAAGGCACACTGGACACAAATGAAGATTAATTATTGGGGGATTATTCTTGGGCTAGAACAAGAAAGTTTGGGCATATTTGAGCAATATATGACCCAAAGAAATTATGAGAATTAATTGAGATTTTTGGGAGTGACAGAAATATAGGTTGCTTCACAACCTAGGGCGTATGTGGTTATTCCTTTAATAGAAAAAGGAATATTCCAGAGAAAAAGAAATTAGGGTTTGGTCAAGGAGTGGAGTGACATGATCTTGGCAAGGTTTTGAGAATAATGAGTCACTTGGGAGAGGAAATGAAGATTATTTCCCAGGTGACAAGGCCACAGAACCACTCCAAAAAAGAAAAACAGAGCAAAAACTAATTAAATCAAAAGAAAAAGAAAAGGGCCAAAATCCAGGCTGTTACAGGATCTCACAGGTATAGAAGGTTGCGGCGGTGGAAAAGTGGTTTTGTGGCTCCCCCTGATGTTTCTAGGGTATAAGAGTATATATAGGCGAAAGAAGTACGTCGGTGGAGCTACGAGGGGCCCACAAGGGTGGGGGGCACGCTTACCCCCTGGGCGCGCCCTCCTGCCTCATGGCCGCCTCGTTGCCTCTCTGATGACCCACAAGTATAGGGGATCTATCGTAGTCCTTTCGATAAGTAAGAGTGTCGAACCCAACGAGGAGCAGAAGGAAATGATAAGCGGTTTTCAGTAAGGTATTCTCTGCAAGCACTGAAATAATAGGTAACAGATAGTTTTGTGATAAGATAATTGGTAACGAGCAACAAGTAATAAAAGTAAATAAGGTGCATCAAGGTGGCCCAATCCTTTTTGTAGCAAAGGACAAGCCTGGACAGTTTCTTATATAAAGGAAAACGCTCCCGAGGACACATGGGAATTATCGTCAAGCTAGTTTTCATCACGTTCATATGATTCGCGTTCGTTACTTTGATAATCTGATATGTGGGTGGACCGGTGCTTGGGTGCTGCCCTTACTTGGACAAGCATCCCACTTATGATTAACCTATATTGCAAGCATCCGCAACTACAACAAAAGTATTAAGGTAAACCTAACCATAGCATGAAACATATGGATCCAAATCAGCCCCTTACGAAGCAACGCATAAACTAGGGTTTAAGCTTCATCACTCTAGCAACCCATCATCTACTTATTACTTCCCAATGCCTTCCTCTAGGCCCAAATAATGGTGAAGTGTCATGTAGTCGACATTCACATGACACCACTAGAGGAGAGACAACATACATCTCATCAAAATATCGAACGAATACCAAATTCACATGACTACTAATAGCAAGACTTCTCCCATGTCCTCAGGAACAAACGTAACTACTCACAAATCATATTCATGTTCATAATCAGAGGGGTATTAATATGCATATAGGATCTAAACATATAATCTTCCACCAAGTAAACCAACTAGCATCAACTACAAGGAGTAATCAACACTACTAGCAACCTACAGGTACCAATCTCAGACTTAGAGACAAGAATTGGATACAAGAGATGAACTAGGGTTTGAGAGGAGATGGTGCTGGTGAAGATGTTGATGGAGATTGCCCTCTCCCGATGAGAGGAGCGTTGGTGATGACGATGGCGATGATTTCCTCCCGGAGGGAAGTTTCCCCAGAACAGCTCTCATGAGCCCTAGATTGGTTCCGCCAAGGTTCCGCCTCGTGGCAGTGGAGTCTCGTCCCGAAAGCTTGCTTATGATTTTTTCTCGGACGAAAGACTTCATATAGCAGAAGATGGGCACCGGAGGGCCAACAGGGGGCCCACGAGGCAGGGGGCGCGCCCAGGGGGGTAGGGCACACCCCCGACCCTCGTGGCCAGGGTGTGGGCCCCCTCTGGTACTTTCTTTATCCAATATTTTTTATATTTTCCAAAAAATAACTTCTGTGGAGTTTCAGGAGTTTTGGAGTTGCGCAGAATAGGTCTCTAGTATTTGCTCCTTTTCCAGCCCAGAATTCCAGCTGCCGGCATTCTCCCTCCTTATGTAAACCTTGTAAAATAAGAGAGAATAGGCATAAGTATTGTGACATAACGTGTAATAACAGCCCATAATGTGATAAATATTGATATAAAAGCATGACGCAAAATGGACGTATCAACTCCCCCAAGCTTAGACCTCGCTTGTCCTCAAGCGAAAGCCGAAATCGATAAATATGTCCACATGTTTAGAGATAGAGGTATCGATAAAATAAAATACGGACATGATGGCATCATGATTATTCTCATAACAGCAACATATATGAATATTGTCATATGATTTCTTTGCTCAAGTAGTAATCTATTCACAGTGTCAGGTATGAATCAGAAACTTCATTGAGAACCAACAAACTATAATCTCAGTCATTGAAGCAATTGCAATTTATCATAACTTCAGAAAGAGTCTACGTCAGAGCTTTTCAGCAAATCCACATACTCAACTATCATTTAATCTTTCACAATTGCTAACACTCACGCAATACTTGTGGTTACTGAATTTTAATCGGACACAGAGAAAGATAGGGGCTTATGGTTTTGCCTCCCAACTTCTTACCTCAAGGGTAAATGTCAACAATAATAGTTCATGCTCACTCATATCCAATTAGATATATATGTATATATATATCAGGATCGTACCAACATACTGTGCTTTCCAAAGGATAAAATGTAAAAAGGAAAGGTGAAGATCACCATGACTCTTGCATAGGGTAGAAGATAAAAGTAAAAGATAGGCCCTTCGCAGAGGGAAGCAGAGGTTGTCATGCGCTTAAGGGTTGGATGCACAAAGTCTTAATGCGAACAATGTCACTTTATATTGCCACTTGTGATATAGACCTTTACTATGCAGTCCGTCGCTTTTATTACTTCTACATCACAAGATCATATAAAGCTTATTTTCTCCCTCACTAATAAATCATACATATTTAGAGAGCAATTTTTATTGCTTGCACCGATGACAACTTACTTGAAGGATCTTACTCAATCCATAGGTAGGTATGGTGGACTCTCATGGCAAAACTGGGTTTAAAGGAATTTGGAAGCACAAGTAGTATCTCTACTTGGTGCAAGGAATTGGCTAGCATGAGGGGGAAAGGCAAGCTCAACATGTTGGATGATCCATGACAATATACTTTATCTCAGATATATGAAAACATAACCCATTACGTTGTCTTCCTTGTCCAACATCAACTCTTTAGCATGTCATATTATAATGAGTGCTCACAATCATAAAAGATGTCCAAGATAGTGTATTTATATGTGAACCTCTCTTTCTTTATTACTTCCTATTAATTGCAACGATGACCAAGACTATGCTTGTCAACTCTCAACAACTTTTAATCATCATACTCTTTCTATGTGAAGTCATTACTATCCATAAGATCAATATGATCTCTTTGTTTCTTTTTATTATTGTCCTTCTTTCTTTTATTCACTCAAGATCATAGCAAGATAATCAAGCCCTTGACTCAACACTAATCTTTATTATATAGCTCATGGACTCGATTACATAGAGAGATCATAAAGCAAAACTCACGACTAGATCATGCTAAAACTTTGTTCTACTAGATCAAGATATTACTAAAGGATCGAACTAAGAAAAACGGTAAAGATAGGAGTGTGATGGTGATACGATACCGGGGCACCTCCCCCAAGCTTAGCAGTTGCCAAGGGGAGTGCCCATATCCATGTGATTATATCTCCTTCTTCGAGGGTGGAGAAGATGGTGGTGATGGTGGGTAGTCGCACATCAAACGTAAGAGATCCTCCAACTTGCGAATAATGCCCTTGAGTGCGACGATATGCTCCTTCAACAAAATATTTTCACGTGTGAGATACTTGTTTTGTATACGAGCTAACTCAATCATCTTGAAAGCTTCAATCTCAGTCGGGGTGAAGAGAGGTGGAAGGATGTCTTCTTTTGTAGGAGTTTGTGCCTCCATGGCCTTCTTGATCCCATCATCCTTGTTGATCTCCACTGGTTCTTCTCTCTTCAGCTCCATCTTCATTAGCCAAGCATCGTTGTCACCATTGTTGGAGGAGGGGGACGACATGATGCTTGGCCTTGACAAATCTGGCAGAAAACAGCTCGAAACGAAAACAGAGGATAATTGCGTGATACGGTGGTCAAAACCTTCGAAAGATTATATAATGAATTTTTACCGACCAAAACACGTATCGTGCAAGAAAACGGAGTCCGGAAAGCGCACGAGGTGCCCACGAGGTAGGGGGCGCGTCCAGGGGGGTAGGGCGCGCCCTCCACCCTCGTGGAGCCCTCGTGTCCATCCCGGACTGCTTCTTATTTTTCTATTTTTCTAAATATTCCAAAACTGAGAAAAATTGCCATTAGAACTGTTTTGGAGTCGATTTACTTACCGTACCACATACCTATTCATTTTCGGAGTCTGAAATGCTCCGGAAAGTGTCCCTTATGTATTCCTCCGGAGTTACGGTTTCAATAATATTGGTTTCAACATTTATGGGATTACCTGAGATATAATGCTTGATTCTTTGACCGTTAACCACCTTCGGATTTGTACCTGCAAAGTTGTTGATTTTTATGGCACCGGAACGATAGACTTCCTTGATAACGTATGGGCCTTCCCACTTAGAGAGAAGCTTTCCTGCAAAAAATCTTAAACGAGAGTTGTATAGCAATACATAATCACCTACATTAAACTCACGCTTTTGTATCCTTTTGTCATGCCATCTTTTAACTTTTTCTTTAAATAGTTTGGCATTTTCATAAGCCTGGGTTCTCCATTCATCAAGTGAGCTAATGTCAAATAACCTCTTCTCACCGGCAAGTTTGAAATCATAGTTGAGCTCTTTAATGGCCCAATATGCCTTATGTTCAAGTTCAAGGGGTAGGTGACATGCTTTTCCATAAACCATTTTATACGGAGACATACCCATAGGATTCTTGTATGCAGTTCTGTAAGCCCATAATGCATCATAAAGTTTCTTGGACCAATTCTTTCTAGACCTATTAACAGTCTTTTGCAAAATTAGTTTGAGCTCTCTATTACTCAATTCTACTTGACCGCTAGACTGAGGGTGATATGGAGATGCAATTCTATGATTAACGTCATATTTAGCAAGCATCTTACGGAAAGCACCATGAATAAAATGTGAACCACCATCAGTCATTAAATATCTAGGGACTCCAAACCTCGGAAAAATAACTTCTTTAAGCATTGATGTCTACTAAGCAACCTTCTTCTTGTAGACGTTGTTGGGCCTCCAAGTGCAGAGGTTTGTAGGACAGTAGCAAATTTCCCTCAAGTGGATGACCTAAGGTATATCAATCCGTGGGAGGCGAGGGATGAAGATGGTCTCTCTCAAGCAACCCTGCAACCAAATAACAAAGAGTCTCTTGTGTCCCCAACACACCCAATACAATGGTAAATTGTATAGGTGCACTAGTTCGTGAAGAGATGGTGATACAAGTGCAATATGGATGGTAGATATAGGTTTTTGTAATCTGAAAATATAAAAACAGCAAGGTAACAAGTGATAAAAGTGAGGGTAAACGGTATTGCAGTGATAGGAAACAAGGCCTAGGGTTCATACTTTCACTAGTGCAAGTCCTCTCAACAATAATATCATAATTGGATCACATAACTATCCCTCAACATGCAACAAAGAGTCACTCCAAAGTCACTAATAGCGGAGAACAAATTAAGAGATTATGGTAGGGTGCGAAACCACCTCAAAGTTATTCTTTCCAATCAATCTGGTGGGCTATTCCTATAAGTGTCACAAACAGCCCTAGAGTTCGTATTAGAATAACACCTTAAGACACAAATCAACCAAAACCCTAATGTCACCTAGATACTCCATTGTCACCTCAAGTATCCGTGGGTATGATTATACGATATGCATCACACAATCTCAATTCATCTATTCAAACCAACACATAGAACCTCAAAGAGTGCCCCAAAGTTTCTACCGGAGAATCACGACGAAAAAACGTGTGCCAACCCCTATGCATAGGTTCATGGCGGAACCCACAAGTTGATCACCAAAACATACATCAAGTGAATCACGTGATATCCCATTGTCACAACAGATATGCACGGCAAGACATACATCAAGTGTTCTCAAATCTTTAAAGACTCAATCCGATAAGATTACTCAAAGGGGAAAACTCAATTCATTACAAGAGAGTAGAGGGGGAGAAGAAACATAAGATCCAACTATAATAGCAAAGCTCGCGATACATCAAGATCGTGCCAAATCAAGAACACGAGAGAGAGAGATCAAACACATAGCTACCGGTACATACCCTCAGCCCCGAGGGTGAACTACTCCCTCCTCGTCATGGAGAACGCCGGGATGATGAAGATGGCCACCGGTGAGGGTTCCCCCGTCCGGCAGGGTGCCGGAACAGGGTCCCGATTGGTTTTTGGTGGCTCTGGAGGTTTTGCGGCGACGGAACTCCCGATCTAATCTCTGTTCTGGAAGTTTTAGGATACGTAGGTATATATGGGTGCAAGGGGTACGTCGATGGAGCTTCGGGGGCCCCACAAGGCAGGGGGGCGCGCCCTAGGTGGGTGGGCGCGCCCCCCACCCTCGTGGCCAGCTCCCGTATCTTCTGACATAGAGTCCAAGTCTATCCGGTGGCTTTCCTTCCAAAAATAACTTCTCCAGTTGATTCCGTTCCGTTTCGACTCCGTTTGATATTCCTTTTCTTCGAAACACTGAAATAGGCACAAAACAACAAATCTGGGCTGGGCCTCCGTTTAATAGGTTAGTCCCAAAAATAATATAAAAGTGGATAATAAAGCCCAATATAGTCCAAAACAGTAGATAAAGTAGCATGGAGCAGTAAAAAAATTATAGATACGTTGGAGACGTGACAAGCATTTTAATAGAAGTGTTATGATCAGCACTACTAGTTGGAATAGCTTCTACCCACTTAGTAATGTAATCAACAGCAACTAAAATATGTGTATATCCATTAGAGGCAGGAAACGGTCCCATATAATCAAAGCCCCAAACATCAAACGGTTCCATAACAAATGAATAATTCATAGGCATTTCTTGACGTCTACTAATATTACCAACTCTTTGACATTCATCACAAGACAAGACAAACTTACGAGCATCCTTGAAGAGAGTAGGCCAATAAAAACCAGATTGCAATACCTTATGTGCAGTTCTATCTCCAGCGTGGTGCCCTCCATAAGCCTCGGAGTGACACTTGCGTAGGATCTGTTCCTATTCATGCTCAGGTACACAACGTCTAATAACACCATCTACTCCTTCTTTATACGGATGTGGGTCATCCCAGAAGCAATGTCTTAAATCATAGAACAACTTTTTCTTTTGCTGATATGTGAAACTAGGTGGTATATATTTAGCAACAATGTAATTAGCATGATCAGCATACCATGGAGCAGTACAAGAAGCGTTTCCGACATTTAATTGTTCATCCGAAAAGCTATCGTCAATAGGTAGTGGGTCATCAAGAACATTCTCTAACCAAGAGAAGTTGTCTGCAACGGGGTTCTCAGCTCCCTTTCTATCAATAATATGCAAATCAAATTATTGTAGTAGGAGAACCCATCTAATCAGTCTAGGTTTAGCATCTTTCTTTTCCATAAGATATTTAATAGCAGCATGATCAGTGTGAATAGTTACTTTAGAATCAACAATGTAAGATCTGAACTTATCACATGCAAATACAACTGCTAAGAATTCCTTTTCAGTAGTGGCATAATTTCTCTGGGCAGTATCTAGAGTTTTACTAGCATATTGTATAACATTTAATTTCTTATCAACTCTTTGACCTAGAACAGCACCTACAGCATAATCGCTAGCACCACACATAATTTCAAAGGGTAAATTCCAATCAGGTGGCTGAACGATAGGTGCAGAAATCAAAGCTTTCTTAAGTATCTCAAATGCTTCTACACAATCATCATCAAAGACAAAGGGTATATCTTTTTGTAATAAATTAGTCAGAGGCCGAGAAATTTTTGAGAATTCCTTAATAAACCTCCTATAAAAACCGGCATGACCAAGGAAACTTCTTATACCTTTGATGTCCTTGGGACATGGCATCTTCTCAATAGCATAAACTTTAGCTTTATCAACTTCAATACCTCTTTCAGAAATTTTATGCCCCAAGACAATGCCTTCATTAACCATAAAGTGGCACTTTTCCCAGTTCAAGACAAGGTTAATGTCTTCACATATCTGCAAAACTCGATCAAGGTTCCTCAAGCAATCATCAGAAGAAGATCCATAGACGGAGAAATCGTCCATGAAAACCTCACAGATCTTTTCACAAAAGTCAGAGAATATAGCCATCATGCATCTTTGAAAGGTAGAAGGTGCATTACATAAACCAAAAGGCATACGTCTATACGCAAAAGTACCAAAAGGGCAAGTAAAAGTGGTCTTAGATTGATCATCAGCTGACACGGGTATTTGAGAGAAACCAGAATAACCATCTAGAAAGAAAAAGTGTGTATGTTTGGATAATCTTTCTAGCATTTGATCAATAAAAGGTAAGGGGTAATGATCCTTTTTAGTAGCCTTATTTAATTTGCGGAAATCAATTACCATCCTATAACCTGTAATAATTCTTTGCGGGATCAATTCATCTTTATCATTAGGAGCAACAGTAATACCTCCCTTCTTAGGGACACAATGGACATGACTTACCCATTCACTATCAGCAACTGGAAAATAATACTTACCTTGAGAAGCTTTAGTATTTCCTTCCTTACCACTTCCTTCATCTTAGGATTCAGCCTTCGTTGGTGATCACGAACTGGTTTGGCATCTTTCTCCAAATTTATTTTATGTTGACATAAAGTGGGACTAATGCCCTTAAGATCATCAAGAGTATATCCAATGGCAGTGCGGTGCTTCTTCAGAGTTTTCAATAATCTTTCTTCTTCATGCTCTGAAAGGTTAGCACTAATAATAACAGGATATATCTTCTTTTCATCAAGATAAGCATATTTAAGAGTATCCAGTAATGGTTTGAGCTCAAACGCGGGATTACCCTTGGGTGGAGGGGGATCCCCTAGGATTTCAACAGGCAAGTTGTGTTTCAGAATAGGTTCTTGTTTAAAGAATACTTCATCTATTTCCCTTCTTTCATTCATGAACATATCATTTTCATGGTCAAGCAAATATTGTTCTAAAGGATCATTAGGAGGTACGGCAATAGAAGCAAGACCAATAATTTCATCTTTACTAGGAAATTCCTCTTCCCGGTGTTGTTTACTAAATTTAGAGAACTTAAACTCATGAGACATATCATCTAGACCAATAGTAACAACATTCCTATTGCAATCTATCTTAGCATTAAAAGTATTCAAGAAGGGTCTACCAAATATAATGGGACAAAAGCTATCTTGTGGGAAACCAAGAACAAGAAAATCAGCAGGATATTTAGTTTTTCCACACAAGACTTCAACATCTCTAACAATCCCCATTGGTGAAATAGTATCTCTATTGGCAAGTTTAATCGTGACATCAATATCTTCTAACTTAGTAGGTGCAATATCATGCTTAATTTCGTTGTATAAGCAAATAGGTATAGCACTAGCACTAGCACCCATGTCACATAAGCCATGATAACAATGATCTCCTATTTTAACAGAAATAACAGGCAGGCCTACAACAGGTCTATGTTTATCTTTAGCATCAGGTTTAGCAATTCTAGCAGTTTCATTGCAGAAGTAAATAACATGCCCATCAATATTATCAGCCAAGAGATCTTTAACAATAGCAATATTAGGCTGAACTTTAACTTGCTCAGGAGGTGTATAAGTTCTAATATTGCTCTTACGAACCACATTTGAAGCTTTAGCATGATCCTTTATCCTAACAGGAAAAGGTGGTTCTCAACATAAGTAGTAGGGACAATAGGATCATTATAAGTGATAGTATTTTCTTCAACTTTAATAGGTTCAGCTACTTTTACTTCTATGGGAGGATGATATTTAAACCACTTCTCTTTAGGGAGATCAACATGAGTGGCAAATGATTCACAAAAAGAAGCTACTATCTCAGAGTCAAGTCCATATTTAGTGCTAAACTTACGGAAAACATCGGTATCCATAAAAGATTTAACACAATCAAACTTAGGTGTTATACCTGACTCCTTACCTTCGTCGAGGTCCCAATCTTCAGAGTTGCGTTTAATTCTCTCCAATAAGTCCAATTTGAATTCAATAGTCTTCATCATATAAGAACCAGAACAAGAAGTATCGAGCATGGTGCGATTATTTTCAGAAAGCCGAGCATAAAATTTTGAATAATTATTTCTCTTGGGAGCTCATGATTGGGGCATGAATATAACATTGATTTAAGCCTCCCCCAAGCTTGAGCGATGCTTTCTCCTTTGTGAGGCCAAAAATTATATATATAATTGCGATCACGATGAACAAGATGCATAGGATAAAACTTCTGGTGAAATTCCAACTTCAATCGCTTATAATCCCAAGATCCAGTATCATCATATAGCCTATACCATGTCAATGCGTCTCCCTCCAAAGATAAAGGGAAAACCTTCCTCTTAACAACATCACCGGGTATACCTGCAAGCTTAAATAATCCACAAACTTCATCCACATAGATTAGGTGTAAATTAGGATGCATTGTTCCATCTCCTGCAAAAGGATTACCTAGCAGTTTCTCTATCATACCCGAAGGAATTTCAAAGCAAACATTTTCAGCAGGTTTAGTAGGTTGAGGAGCAACTCTTTGCTCTTCTGGACGGGGTGAAGATACCCCGAACAAGCCCCTCAAAGGATTACTTTCCATAGTAACAAGTGATAGTAAATTTCAGCATAGTATATAAATCTTTCCTTACCAAGTTCCACTCACCAAAGGCG
The DNA here is from genome assembly GCA_021605145.1 of Aegilops bicornis. Classification (NCBI taxonomy): domain Eukaryota; kingdom Viridiplantae; phylum Streptophyta; class Magnoliopsida; order Poales; family Poaceae; genus Aegilops; species Aegilops bicornis. The sequence continues at coordinate 98,244,954 of CM038673.1, forward strand.
CTTCACTCCCCGACAACGGCGCCAGAAAAGAGTCTTGATGACCCACAAGTATAGAGGATCTATCATAGTCCTTTCGATAAGTAAGAGTGTCGAACCCAACGAGGAGCAGAAGGAAATGATAAGCGGTTTTCAGTAAGGTATTCTCTGCAAGCACTGAAATAATAGGTAACAGATAGTTTTGTGATAAGATAATTGGTAACGAGCAACAAGTAATAAAAGTAAATAAGGTGCATCAAGGTGGCCCAATCCTTTTTGTAGCAAAGGACAAGCCTGGACAGTTTCTTATATAAAGGAAAACGCCCCGAGGACACATGGGAATTATCGTCAAGTTAGTTTTCATCACGTTCATATGATTCGCGTTCGTTACTTTGATAATCTGATATGTGGGTGGACCGGTGCTTGGGTGCTGCCCTTACTTGGACAAGCATCCCACTTATGATTAACCTCTATTGCAAGCATCCGCAACTACAACAAAAGTATTAAGGTAAACCTAACCATAGCATGAAACATATGGATCCAAATCAGCCCCTTACGAAGCAACGCATAAACTAGGGTTTAAGCTTCTGTCACTCTAGCAACCCATCATCTACTTATTACTTCCCAATGCCTTCCTCTAGGCCCAAATAATGGTGAAGTGTCATGTAGTCAACGTTCACATGACACCACTAGAGGAGAGACAACATACATCTCATCAAAATATCGAACGAATACCAAATTCACATGACTACTAATAGCAAGACTTCTCCCATGTCCTCAGGAACAAACGTAACTACTCACAAATCATATTCATGTTCATAATCAGAGGGGTATTAATATGAATATAGGATCTGAACATATAATCTTCCACCAAGTAAACCAACTAGCATCAACTACAAGGAGTAATCAACACTACTAGCAACCTACGGTGTACCAATCTCGGACTTAGAGACAAGAATTGGATACAAGAGATGAACTAGGGTTTGAGAGGAGATGGTGCTGGTGAAGATGTTGATGGAGATTGCCCTCTCCCGATGAGAGGAGCGTTGGTGATGACGATGGCGATGATTTCCCCCTCCTGGAGGGAAGTTTCCCCGGCAGAACAGCTCCGCTGGAGCCCTAAATTGGTTCGGCCAAGGTTCCGCCTCGTGGCGGTGGAGTCTCGTCCCGAAAGCTTGCTTATGATTTTTTCTCGGACGAAAGACTTCATATAGCAGAAGATGGGCACCGGAGGGCCAACAGGGGGCCCACGAGGCGGGGGCGCGCCAGTGGGTAAGGCGCGCCTCACCCTCGTGGGCTGTGTGGGCCCCTCCGTACTTTCTTTATCCAGTATTTTTTATATTTTCCAAAAATAACTTCCGTGGATTTTCAGGACTTTTGGAGTTGCGCAGAATAGGTCTCTAGTATTTGCTCCTTTTCCAAATTGAGAATTCCAAATGCCGCATTCTCCCTCCTTATGTAAACCTTGTAAAATAAGAGAGAATAGGCATAAGTATTGTGACATAACGTGTAATAACAGCCCATAATGCGATAAATATCAATATAAAAGCATGATGCAAAATGGACGTATCAGTATCCGACTTCATCTCCAAGTCTTCTGGTTTGCTTTCGGTCCAAGAAAGATCACCGTGAAGGTTTCATTCCGTTTGGACTCCGTTTGGTATTCCTTTTCTGCAAAACTCTAAAATAGGCAAAAAAATCGAAATTGGCACTGGGCGTCCGGTTAATAGGTTAGTCCCAAAAATAATATAAAAGAGCATATTAATGCCCATTAAACATCCAAAACATATAATATAATAGCATGGAACAATAAAAAATTATAGATACGTTGGAGACGTATCAAGCATCCCCAAGCTCAATTCCTGCTCGTCCTCGAGTAGGTAAATGATAAAAACATAATTTTTGATGTGGAATGCTACCTAACATATTTATCAATGTAATTTTCTTTATTGTGGCATGAATCACTGGTGCGCGTCGGTCCTAAACAAACGTTTTTTAACCCCTTTCCGCGACGGCATCTGGAACCGTCGCCAAGTGAGTGTGGTCGATAGGGGGGGGGGGGTTCCTTCCCACACAACCCAGAAACCGTCGGGGATATGCCCTCCTGGCACACACATTCGGCAAAATGAGGTCGTGTGCGACCGGCAAGCGCGCAAATACGAAAATACGTACCGTATAGCTAAAAATACAATTATATGGCGAAATTGTTTCCGGTTGCAAGTACATCCCACACAGTCAGTCCCCGCTAAACGTTTCCATTCGTATGTACATCCCACACAGTCGCTCCAAGGAAAACGTTTGCGCAAGGTGGCATAACGCAAACAGTTTTGAAGAGAATGTCGTGTGTGATTGTTCATTGATCCAACACGGTTTATTCCTAGAAACTGTGTGTGTTGCCTGAGTTCATCGCCCACGGTGGTTTCTCATTAACCGTTTGCAATAGGAAAACCCAATTAGCAAGCTAATTGGCCAATTAGCTGGCTAATTGCCCTATTATTAATAATCCATTTACTAATCTAATTGACATTCATATTAAGCACATAATATATTCCATTTCCATATTAAGGAAGCAGGATTTCATAATTGAAATACATCAGAGTACAACATGATATAGCTTCAGCACTCAGCTACCCCATTACACAACTGCACAAGCAACAAGTTTCACATGCAACATCTAGAACCTTTCGAAATTATCATCTTAGACGGTACATAGAGAGATGCATCTCATCTAGAAAACTGCTGAAGCGGAAGGCGAATATTGAGCCTTCATTCATGTTGAAGGTCTTTGCAACTTTAGGCCAAAGGCTCGTGGATGATTGACCGTCCATCCTTCGACCTCTTCAGGAACACTTCAATATTGAACCGTGGGTGTTGTATGAAAACTTCCCTCGTCTCCTGACCACAGAGGTGGTTTGAGAGGTAATCATCAGTGAACCTGAAAACAAGGATGTGCATAAATATCTTCTCTATATTGGAAATGGGGCAAAGGAATATAAAAAGGCAAGTTATAATAGTTAGTAACATCTTGTAAACCTCAGTGCTTCTCATTGTTTCCCTGCAACACATATAAGGTAGTTAGTCACCAGGTTAAGTAAGGGTTCGCATGCTATCAGTAAAATATGTTGATGATAAATAAGCACATTGCAGATTCATCAGATTAATTCAAGCCACATGGAAAACCCATTTATCCAAACCAAGCATGATTAAGAACTAGGAAATATAGCACTTGTATATGTTTCTCATGTATTAAGTGCATCCAAATTTAATTTATTCCTCACGTGGTATACAATAACAGAATGCAGCCACATCAATTGAACATCGGATTGGAGAATTGAACCAAGCAGTTAACTAAACACCACAACAAATGAACCAAACATTAACTGAGCACCACATTGCACAATATAACATACTCCTAATAGAAGATCAGACAATTAACCAAACCAAGCATGCTTAACAACTTGGAAATATAGCAATTGTATTTGTTTCTCATGTATTTAGTACAGCCAAATTTGATTTATTCCTCACATGGTATACAATAACATAATGCAGCCACAACAATTGAACATCGCATTGCAGAATTGAACCAAGCAGTTAACTAAACACCAAAACAGGTGAACCAAGCCACAACAAATGAACCAAGCAGTTACGTAAACACCAATTGAACAATATAACATACTCCAAATAGAAGATCAGACAGTTAATCAAACCAAGCATGCTTAACAACTTGGAAATATTGCACCCTGAAGAATTGAACATCACATTTGCTGAATTGAACCAAGCAGTTAATTGAACACCACATTGCACGACATATAGAACATATACACTATAGCAGAAGATTTCATGGTAAAAGTAGATAGCAAAATGCACTAGAATTTGTTAAAGAAAGGCAGTAGCTATCAAACTGAACATGGGTCCTTATAGTGAGCTAATAAGACAAGCTACTCCTCATTGTCAGAGATATCGATGATGATTGGCCCCTTGGACATGGAAGAGGGCGAGGCCTCCGCATCGTGGGTGCCCTCGTTCTAGTGGTGAGTTGCCCGAGCCGCTCTGGGCACCAACCTCCGGCTCGAGATGAGGTAAGCACGCACGCTGAGAAAACACCTCGTAGTCTTCGTCGAAGGCACCGACGGTGGCCTCGAGAAAACGCCATGAACTGTCATTTAAAGCAGCCAACCACGTCGCGACGTCGGCGCGCGAGGCATCAATGGTGGCCTCAACCTCGAGGTGCTCCTCCAAGATCTGGGGGTCGGCACGAATGGCAGCCATCGCGACCTCATCCACGTGTGCGGCCGCGATTTGCTTCTCCGCTACCAAATGCTCCTTGAGGTCCTGGCTATACTGCGTGCACCATGGCTTAGGTTGATGCTTATTTGGTGGAGGGGTCGGTGATTTGGGTGGAAGGTGTCACGCTCGCGCCGGCGGTCGGGCCATGTGGGATGTGGAAGGAGGAGGAGGATGGGGCTCGGGTGTGGATTACATGCCTGGATAGGCGAGGCCGAGCAGCATGAAGGAGGGTCGCCGGCGAGGAGGCAGCGGTGCTGTAAGCAAGGAGTGAAGGTTTCAACTTGGAAAGGAAGGTGGAAAGAGGGGAAATGTGGCTTTTGGTAAGGGGGAGGGGCGGGGAGGTAGATATTTCCGCGGAAGCCAAAAATTTGGAATCGCTTCAGCCAAAAAAACTGGCGGGCAAAGTGTCATCAGACACAGTCCCTTATTCAGACACGGTCGGAAGATATTTTGTGCTGCATCTCACACGGTTGGTTATAATAAATTGTGTGGGATCTACTTGATTTTTGGTCTTGATTTGAATTACATAATGGGGTCACAGCGGCCATGGACGGTGTTTGAATTGCTAGACCTTTTATCTATAGTGATCATAAAAGAATTAGAATTATTCAGTGTTCGTTTGGACATTTTTATGCATTAAGTGAGTTTTCAATGCATTTATGTGCATAATTCAAATTTGAACTACATGCACATGCTCCGGTGCATATAAATTCGTTGAAAAATCAAATCTTTGTCCTTGGGTGCATGCTTAGGTCCCATGCAAGAAATGGGAATGAATTTCAAACACCATGGCACCGTTGTTGCCGGCAAAACAGTGAGATGCCTGGTTTTTAAATTCTAGTAAATCCAAAACTCGTCTGAAATTCATGACACTTTGCATGCTATCATGGAGCAGCATCAACATGCCGTGGTAAAATTTTTGTCCCATTTGGGGCAGGTTTGGGTATATGCTTCTCAAAAACTGGAGCTTCTCACAACAAGCACGATGATTTTCGGTAGGGAACGTCCCACCTTTGGGGACGAAACAATATCCATTGCCTCTTATTGCTTTCAAGTTTTTTGCTCGTGTTAACATAGAACAACAGGAGTGTTGTGTGAACTTTTGTGATTTTTCGGGGTTCGTTTGGACATTTTTATGCATTAACTGAGTTTTCAATGCATTTATGTGCATAATTCAAATTTGTACTAAATGTGCATGCTCCAGTGCATATAAATTCGTTGAAAAATCAAATCTGTGTCCTTGGGTGCATGCTTAGGTCCCATGCAAGAAACGGGAACGAATTTCAAACACCGTGGAACCGTTGATTGCCGGCAAAACAGTGAGATGCCTTGTTTTTAAATTCTAGTACATCCAAAACTCGTCTGAAATTCATGGAACTTGGCATGCTATCATGGAGCGGCATCAACATGCAGTGGTACAAATTTTGTCCCATTTGGGGCAGGTTTGGGTATATGCTTCTCACAACCGGAGCTTCTCACAACAAGCCTGATGGTTTTCGGTAGGGAACGTCCTTTGGGGATGAAACGATATCCATTGCCTCTTATTGCTTTCAAGTTTTTTTCTTGTGTCAACATAGAACAAAGAGAGTGTTGTGTTAATTTTTGTGATTTTTTGGGGTTCGTTTGGACATTTTTATGCATTAACTGAGTTTTCAATGCATTTATGTGCATAATTCAAATTGAAACTACATGTGCATGCTCCAGTGCATATAAATTCATTGAAAAATCAAATCTATGTCTTTGGGGTGCATGCTTAGGTCCCATGCAAGAAATGGGAATGAATTTCAAACACGAGGGCACCGTTGATTGCCGGCAAACCAGTGAGATGCCCGGTTTTTAAATTCTAGTAAATCCAAAACTCGTCTGAAATCAATGAAACTTGGCATGCTATCATGGAGCGGCATCAACTTGTTGTGGTACAAATTTTGTCCCATTTGGGGCAGGTTTAGGTATATGCTTCTCACAAACCGGAGCTTCTCACAACAAGCATGATGGTTTTCGGTAGGGAACGTCCCACCTTTGGGGATGAAACGATATCCATTGCCTCTTATTGCTTTCAAGTTTTTTTTTCTCGTGTCAACATAGAACAACAGGAGTGTTGTGTGAGCTTTTTTGATTTTTTGGGGTTCGTTTGGACATTTTTTTGCATTAGCTGAGTTTTCAATGCATTTATGTGCAAATTCAAATTTGAACTACATGCGCATGCTCCAGTGCATATAAATTGGTTGAAAAATCAAATCTGTCTCCTTGGGTGCATGCTTAGGTCCCATGCAAGAAATGGAATGAATTTCAAACACCAGGGCACCGTTGATTGCCGGCAAAACATTGAGATGCCTGGTTTTTAAATTCTAGTAAATCCAAAACTCGTCTGAAATTCATGAAACTTGGCATGCTATCACGGAGCGGCATCAACATGCCGTGGTACAAATTTTGTCCCATTTGGGGCAGGTTTGAGTATATGCTTCTCACAACAAGCATGATGGTTTTCGGTAGGGAACGTCCCACCTTTGGAGACGAAACGATATCCATTGCCTCTTATTGCTTTCAAGTATTTTGCTCGTGTCAACATAGAACAACATGAGTGTTGTGTGAATTTTTGTGATTTTTCGGGGTTCGTTTGGATATTTTTATGCATTAACTGAGTTTTCAATGCATTTATGTGCATAATTCAAATTTGAACTACATGCGCATGCTCCAAAGGCATATAAATTCGTTGAAAAATCAAATCTGTGTCCTTGGGTGCATGCTTAGGTCCCATGCAAGAAATGGGAATTAATTTCAAACACCAGGGCACCGTTGATTGCCGGCAAAACAGTGAGATGCCTAGTTTTTAAATTCTAGTAAATCCAAAACTCATCTGAAATTCATGAAACTTGGCATGCTATCATGGAGCAGCATCAACATGCCGGGTACAAATTTTGTCCCATTTGGGGCAAGTTTGGGTATATCCTTCTCACAAACCGAAGCTTCTCAAAACAAGCATGATGGTTTTCGGTAGGGAACGTCCCACCTTGGGGGATGAAACAATATCCATTGCCTCTTATTGCTTTGAAGTTTTTTTCTCGTGTCAACATAGAACAACAAGTGTTGTGTGAATTTTTGTGATTTTTCGGGGTTCGTTTGGACATTTTTTTGCATTAACCGAGTTTTCAATGCATTTATGTGCATAATTCAAATGTGAACTACATGTGCGTGCTCCAGTGCATATAAATTGGTTGAAAAATCAAATCTGTGTCCTTGGGTGCATGCTTAGGTCCCATGCAAGAAATGGGAATGAATTTCAAACACCAGGGGCACCGTTGATTGCCGGCAAAATAGTTTGATGCCTGGTTTTTAAATTCTAGTAAATCCAAAACTCGTCTGAAATTCATGAAACTTGGCATGCTATCATGGAGCGGCATCAACATGCCGTGGTATAATTTTTTTCCCATTTGGGGCAGGTTTGGGTATATGCTTCTCACAAACCGGAGCTTCTCACATCAAGCATGATGGTTTTCGGTAGGGAACGTCCCACCTTTGGGGACGAAACGATATCCATTGCCTCTTATTGATTTCGAGTTTTTTTCTCGTGACAACATAGAACAACAGGAGTGTTGTGTGAATTTTGTGATTTTTGGGGGTTCATTTGGACATTTTTATGCATTAACTAAGTTTTGAATGCATTTATGTGCATAATTCAAATTTGAACTACATGCATGCTCCAAAGGCATATAAATTCATTGAAAAAGCAAATCTGTGTCCTTGGGTGAATTCTTAGGTCCCATGCAAGAAATGGGAATGAATTTCAAACACCAGGGCACCGTTGATTGCCGGTAAAACATTGAGATGTCTTGTTTTTAAATTCTAGTAAATCCAAAACTCGTCTGAAATTCATGAAACTTGGCATGCTATCATGGAGCGGCATCAACATGCCGTGGTATAATTTTTTCCCCATTTGGGGCAGGTTTTCGTATATGCTTCTCACAAACCGGAGCTTCTCACATCAAGCATGATGGTTTTCGGTAGGGAACGTCCCACCTTTGGGGAAGAAACGATATCCATTGCCTCTTATTGATTTCGAGTTTTTTTTCTCGTGACAACATAGAACAACAGGAGTGTTGTGTGAATTTTTGTGATTTTTGGGGGTTCATTTGGACATTTTTATGCATTAACTAAGTTTTGAATGCATTTATGTGCATAATTCAAATTTGAACTACATGCGCATGCTCCAGTGCATATAAATTCATTGAAAAAGCAAATCTGTGTCCTTGGGTGAATTCTTAGGTCCCATGCAAGAAATGGGAATGAATTTGAAACACCAGGGCACCGTTGATTGCCGGTAAAACATTGAGATGTCTGGTTTTTAAATTCTAGTAAATCCAAAACTCGTATGAAATTCATGAAACTTGGCATGCTATCATGGAAGGGCACCCGGCATGCTGTGGTATTTTTCGTTTCCATTTTGAGAGAAGGCACACTTGAATAATGACAGCCAACAAAGCCATTTTGAAAAAAATAGCTGCCACTTTAATATCTCAAACGTTTGTATAATTCAAACCGTGTGTGTTCGGTTAGCCATTCACGTGATGCCATGTGTCTTGGTTTTAATGGCTATAGGAGGTGCCGTGTGGACATCTGCTTGACTGAACGGGAGGCGTGCAACCGCAGTCCGGTGCGCAGGCTGATCGGGAAGCGTATAAGTTGTTCAATGCAGGATCTGTGCATCTCTTCAACGCAAAGGGTTCAAATTACGGTATGCAAATTAAAGCCAGACTTCGGCGCTAAGCCAAGAGACACTGCGATTTGTCAAAATATGCAGCTAAAATCAATATCACCATCTATTTTTTGCAACTAAAATTCAGTAATTAAGCATATATTTCATTCATACTAAAGATTAAGCAGTCGTTCTCACCGGGAAGCGAGACAGCCTTGGACCACCGCCGGCCTCGCTCCCACTGGTCTATATTAATGGCGACGCCGAGCGGCCGCACCCCCATCCTCGCCACACACATAATTCCTCTCTCTCCGCCCGCATCCTCGACGCTGCTCTGAGTCCTCAAAGCCGTCATTGTACGAGGATGCCGCCGAAGCGCCCCATCGGAGGGAGTGGCGACGCCGGGGCTGCTGAAGCACCGGAGCACAACGTGAATATAGAGACAGAGGTTCCCATCCCCGCCGACGAGGTGGAGAACGAGGCTGCCAACAAGCGGAGGCGGGTGGAGAAAGAACCGCAAGCGACTCCAGCCGGTCTAGACTTCATCAACAACCTCCCCGATGATATGTTGATAGTCATCATATCCCTCCTCCCAATCAGAAATCGTGCGAGGACAGCCACCGTTTCCTGGCGGTGGCGCACCCTATGGCTCCGCACCCCTGTCGACCTCCTCCATGCCCACAAGCTCTGCCATGGCTATCGCGAAAGCTTGGATGCGTTCTCCCAGATCCTCGGCAGTCACCATGGCCCAATCAAAGGCCTTATCGCGGGCAAGTTCCATTCCAATGGCAGGGAGCGAGGCAAGCTTGACGAGTGGTTCCGATCCCACTCCATAGATCAGCTCGAGAAGCTAAGTTATAGTGATGGGCATATGAGCTTGCTGCCAACGTCCGCGCTCCGCTTCGCGCCCATGCTGCGCCTCGCCAAGTTCATGAACTGCCATCCCCCCTTAATGACGCGCCCGCTCTTTTTCTACCACGACTGAACCACCTCGAGCTCGTCGCCATCCACATCCCAAAGGATGACATGGACCGCCTGCTTCGCGGCTGTACTGCACTCGAGTTCCTTCGTCTTCAGGCGATGAATTGGTCGAGTACCTTGCACATCACCTCCAAGACTCTCCGCACTATTTATGTGTGTTGCTGGTGCTGTAACGAGAGATCACAAAAGGTGGACCACAATATGGTCATCCAGGACACACCTTCACTTGAGAGATTACTTGTAGTTGATCAACAAGGTCCAACAAGAATCAATGTCATTTCTACTTGAAATTGAAAGTGGTGGGCTACTCGTCTGTCAAATACTACAACTTTCAAGTACAACAGTCGCCTTATATACCTCTCCTTCTTGATATCAATGTTATAACTAGTTTTAAGATGTAGGCTCGTCTGTCATCCAGCGAAGCTTCACCCAGACTCTGGGCACAGTGAAGGTCTTGGCACTAGAATCTGTCGTCCCCAACCTGGACCAAGTTTTCAGTTGCCTGAGATGCTTTCCGTGCTCAAGAAGTCAGTATATCGAGGTGGCGTTCCTTTCCTGTTAAATGTTAACCATAAGGGAGTTCAATTTTTTGCACCTTTTCCCAAGTTCACAATGACAATGTACTACTATTTCTGAAGGAATTTTGGAGGATTTTAGGACATACACCCCACCCCATATTGGTTGCTTCATTCATATGGTTACAATCGTCCATAAGAATTTCTCCTTTGGATTCATCTGTACTAGTTTTCTTAGGGAATTTTTCATCCAATCCAACCTCTTGTGAAGAAGGCTACATGTTTCTAGATTGTAATCAAATGCCCATGTTAATCATGCCAGATCGAAGATGGCACGTTGGTGCATTTTACCAATCCTGCAAACCAAATGGGCGTGTAGCAGTGTTCAAAACTGCATGTAGGCACTAACACGTTCTCTTCTTTTGCAGTGTATATTAGGCCCGGTGGATGATTTTTATAATGACAATCACATCGAATGCCTGGATCTACATCTCTCAAATATTACTTTGAACTCCTACCGAGGGACCCCACCGGAGATTACACTCGCCAGGTTCTTTCTTGCCAGAGCAAAGGTGCTGAGTGTACTGAGGTTGAACACGCATTTAATTAGGAAAGATCAATGGTATGATCAGCAGAGCCGGCTGGTACTGTTGAATGGAAGTGCCTCCAAAAATGCCAAAGTTCATATGGGAAGAACATATGGCAAAGCAATTGGAAATCATTGTGTCAAACCCATACATGACTTGTCAGCGGCTGATCCCTTTTCAGAAATGACGCAGCTTGCAATGTTTGAATTTGGGCGTTGTAATCTTTGAATTTGAACCTTGCAATATTTATGGTATTTGTTATATTGAACCGTTTATATTCTCTTGTCTCAATGCAAACAGTTCATCCGGGTGAACCGCATGTCGTACATCGCACACACCTTAACCTGGCTGACCGTTTCTTTTGTGTTGCCTAATCACAAACAGTTCATCCGAGCGAACTGTATGATGTACATCGCACACACCTTCATCTGGCTGACCGTTTCTTTTGTGTTGCCTAATCACAAATAGTTCATTCGAGTGAACCGTATGATGTACATCACACACAACTTCATCTGGCTGCCCGTTTCTTTTGTTCCTACTCATCGAAAACGGTTAATGAACTGAACCGTATGCCCTGAATCGCACACGCAACTAAAATCTGAACCGTGTTTGATGCATCCATCATCCCAAAAGTTTTGCGCCTTTTTTGACATTTTTTTACACCACCGTTTGCGATTATTGCATCGCACATAGTTTCGTCGAAGGGTCTCTGATCGTAGTGTCGCATTAGCAGCATCCTGCAGTAGTGAATGTTCAGATCCGAAAGATTCAAGACAAAAGTTTAATATTGAGATAAAATAACAATACTTCAAGCATACTAACAAAGTAATCATCTGTTCTCAAAATAACATGGCCAAAGAAAGTTCATCCCTACAAAATCATACAGTTTTTCTATGCTCCATCTTCATCACACAAAATATTCAAATCATGCACAACCCGATGACAAGCCAAGCAATTGTTTTCATACTTTAGTATTCTCAAACTTTTTTCAACTTTCAAGCAATACATGAGCGTGAGCCATGGACACAGCACTATTGGTGGAATAGAGTGGTGGTTGTGGACAAGACAAAAAAGAGGAAGATGGTCTCACATCAACTAGGCGTATTAATGGGCTATGGAGATGCCCATCAATAGATATCAATGTGAGTGAGTAGGGATTACCATGCAACGAATGCACTAGAGCTATAAATATATGAAAGCTCAACAAAAGAAACTAAGTGGGTGTGCATCCAACTTGCTTGCTCACGAAGACCTAGGGCATTTGAGGAAGCCCATCGTTGGAATATACAAGCCAAGTTCTATAATGAAAATTTCCCACTAGTATATGAAAGTGACAAAATAAGAAACTCTATCATGAAGATCATGGTGCTACTATGAAGCACAAGTGTGGAAAAAGAAGATAGTAGCATTGTCCCTTCTCTCTTTTTCTCTCTTTTTTTGTTTGGTTTCTTTGGCCTCTTTTTTTTCATTGGATTCTTTGGCCTTTCTTTTTTTTGTTTCCTCACACGGGACAATGCTCTAATAATGATGATCATCACACTTCTATTTATTTACAACTCAAAGATTACAACTCGATACTTAGAACAAAATATGACTCTATATGCGTGCCTCAGGCGGTGTACCAGGATGTGCAATGACTCATGAGTGACATGTATGAAAAAATTATGAATGGTGGTTTTGCCACAAACACGATGTCAGCTACATGATCATGCAAGGCAATATGACAATGATGGAGCATGTCATAATAAACGGAACGGTGGGAAGTTGCATGGCAGTATATCTCGGAATGGCTATGGAAATGCCATAATAGGTAGGTATGGTGGCTGTTTTGAGGAAGGTGAATGGTGGGTTTATGGTACTGGCGAACGTTGCGCGGTACTAGAGAGGATAGCAATGGTGGAAGGGTGAGAGTGCGTATAATCCATGGACTCAACATTAGTCATAAAGAACTCACATACTTATTGCAAAAATCTAGAAGTCAACAAAAACCAAGCACTACGCGCATGCTCCTAGGGGGATAGATTGGTAGGAAAAGACCATCGCTCGTCCCCGACCGCCACTCATAAGGAAGACAATCAAAGAAACACCTCATGCTTCAAATTTGTTACACAACGGTTACCATACATGCATGCTACGGGACTTGCAAACCTCAACACAAGTATTTATCAAATTGACAATTAATTTACTAGCATGACTCTAATATCACCATCCTCATGTCTCAAAACAATCATCAAGCATCAAACTTCTCATAGTACTCAACGCACTTTATATGAAAGTTTTTATTATACCCATCTTGGATGCCCATCATATTATGACTAGTTTTATAGCCAAAGAAAATTACCATGCTGTTCTAAAATACTCTCAAAATAATATAAGTGAAGCATGAGAGATCAATAATTTCTATAAAATAAAACCACCACCGTGCTCTAAAAAGATATAAGTGAAGCAGTAGAGCAAAATTATATAGCTCAAAAGATATAAGTGAAGCACATAGAGTATTCTAATAAATTCTGATTCATGTGTCTCTCCCAAAAGGTGTGTATAGAAAGGATGATTGTGGTAAACTAAAAAGCAAAGACTCAAATCATAAAAGACGCTCCAAGCAAAACACATATCATGTGGTGAATAAAAATATTGCCTCAAGTAAAGTTACCGATAGAAGCGAAGATTTAAAGAGGGATGCCTTCCGGGGCATCCCCAAGCTTAGGATTTTGGTTGTCCTTGAATTTTACCTTGGGGTTCCTTGGGCATCCCCAAGCATAGGCTCTTGCCACTCCTTATACCAAAATCCATCAAATCTTTACCCAAAAACTTCAAAATTTCACAACACAAAACTCAACAGAAAATCTCATGAGCTCCGTTTGTATAAGAAAATAAACCACCACCTCAATGTACTGTAATGAACTCATTATTTATTTATATTGATGTTAAACCTACTGTATTCCAACTTCTCTATAGTTCATACCCCCCGATACTACTCATAGATTCATCAAAATTAGCAAACAACACACGAAAAACAGAATCTGTCAAAAGCAGAACAATCTGTAGTAATCTGACTTGTTCGAATACTTCTTAAACTCCAAAAATTCTGAAGTAAATTGTTGGACGTGAATAATTTGTCTATTAATCATCTGCAAAAATAATCAACCTAAAAGCACTCTCCAGTAAAAAATCACAGCTAATCTCATGAGCGCAAAAGTTTCTGTTTTTTACAGCAAGATCGCAAAGACTTCACCCAAGTCTTCCCAAAGGTTCTACTTGGCACAAACACTAATTAAAACATAATACCACATCTAAACAAAAGCTATATGAATTATTTATTACTAAACATTAGCAAAAAGCAAGGAACAAAAATAAAATTGGGTTGCCTCCCAACAAGCGCTATCGTTTAATGCCCCTACACTACAAAAAAAAGAAACATCCGTGACATTTTGGGCCGAACGAAATTTTTTCCTGTCATACATATGACACTTCTATGACGATAATTGTGACAAAACCCGGTATCATCATAGATGTGGTGGGCTCCTACTTCTATAAAAAAATCATGACAGAAAATGGGCTTTTAAGTCACTGGGCGAGGCAGGAGACGTTTGCATGACATTCTTTGGGCCGTCCATGACGGAAAAAACCGTGGTAGAAGCGAGGGGGAGGAAAATTTTGGGGAGTTGCCGGTTACGGTGGGAGGTCGGGGGCGGAGCGATGCGCGTTTCTCTCGTACGTACGCGCGTGTGTGCGAGGTGTTGGCTCTAACTGAAGCCGAGCGAGGCGTTGGGCTCTAACTGAACCCGAGTGATCGATCGATGGCTGTTAACTGAACCCGATGGAGCGATTCCTTCGCTACTGCTGCTAACTGAAGCCGATCGATGTTGCCTCTGGGATGAACAGTGAGCGCTGCCGGGGTTGGATGAATAAAGGAGCGGTGGCGTTGCCTCCGGATGAACAGGAACCCGTGGTGTGGAGGGCTGGATGAACAGAGACGGTGGAGGGGTGGCCATGGAGGGGTGGTTGAACAGGACCCGTGGTGTGGAGGGCTGGATGAGCGATGAGACGATGGAAGGGTGCCCGTGGAGGGGTGGTTGAACAGTAGCCGGTGGAGTAGCGCGCGGTGGAGGCTGGATGAACAGGAGCCCGTGGAGGCTGGACGAGGTCGACGGTGGAGATGAACAGTATCCCGTGGAGTCCCATTTTGCGGTACACCACACCCCTCCCCCCCTGTTGGGGAACGTAGTAATTTCAAAAAATTTCCTACGCACACGCAAGATCATGGTGATGCATAGCAACGAGAGGGGAGAGTGTATGTCCACGCACTCGTGAGACCGTGAAGCGGAAGCGTTATAACAACGCGGTGATGTAGTCGCACGTCTTCACGATCCGACCGATCCAAGTACCGAACGTCACGGCACCTCCGAAGTTCTGCACACGCTCAGCTCGATGACGCATCCCGGACTCCGATCCAGCAAAGTGTTGGGGATGAGTTCCACAAGACGACGGGCGTGGTGGCGATGATGATGCTCCACCGACGCAGGGCTTCGCTTAAGCTCCGCGACGATATGACTTCACCGGCGCAGGGCTTCGCCTAAGCTCATGACGATATGACTTCACCGGCAGGCTTCGCCTAAGCTCATGACGATATGACCGAAGTGGAATATGGTGGAGGGGGCACCAGACACGGCTAAGAACGATCCGTAGATCAACTTGTGTGTCATGGGGTGCCCCTGCCCCGTGATATAAAGGAGCAAGGGAGGGGTGGCTGCCTAGGAGGAGGCGCGCAAGGGGAGTCCTACTCCCACCGGGAGTAGGATTCCCCTTTCCTAGTCCAACTAGGAGTCCTTCCATGTATTAGGAGTAGGAGACAAGGAAGGGGAAGAGAGAAGGGAAGGAAGGAGGGGTGCGGCCTCCCTAGTCCAATTCGGACTAGGCCATGGGGCGCGGCCTGCCCTAGGCAGCCCCTCTCTCTTTCCCGCAGGGCCCAATAAGGCCCAATACTTCTCCCGGCGAATTCCCGTAACTCTCCGGTACTCAAAAATACCGAATCATTCGGAACCTTTCCGAACTCCGAATATAGTCGTCCAATATATCGATCTTTACGTCTCGACCATTTCGAGACTCCTCGTCATGTCCCCGATCTCATCCGGGACTCCGAACTCCTTTGGTACATCAAAACTCATAAACTCATAATATAAGCATCGCTATCGAAACCTTAAGCGTGCGGACCCTACGGGTTCGAGAACTATGTAGACATGACCTAGAACTATTCTCGGTCAATAACCAATGGCGGGACCTGGATGCCCATATTGGCTCCTACATATTCTACGAAGATCTTTATCGGTCAAACCGCATAACAACATACGTTGTTCCCTTTGTCATCGGTATGTTACTTGCCCGAGATTCGATCGTCGGTATCCAATACCTAGTTCAATCTCGTTACTCGCAAGTCTCTTTACTCGTTATGTAATGCATCATTCCGTAACTAACTCATTAGCTACATTGCTTGCAAGGCTTATAGTGATGTGCATTACCGAGAGGGCCCAGAGATACCTCTCCGACAATCGGAGTGACAAAACCTAATCTCGAAATACGCCGACCCAACATGTACCTTTGGAGACACCTGTAGTACTCCTTTATAATCACCCAGTTACGTTGTGACGTTTGGTAGCACCCAAAGTGTTCCTCCGGTAAACGGGAGTTGCATAATCTCATAGTTACAGGAACATGTATAAGTCATGAAGAAAGCAATAGCAACATACCAAACGATCAAGTGCTAGGCTAACGGAATGGGTCATGTCAATCAGATCATTCTCCTAATGATGTGATCCCGTTAATCAAATGACAACTCATGTCTATGGTTAGGAAACATAACCATCTTTGATTGACGAGCTAGTCAAGTAGAGGCATACTAGTGACACTCTGTTTGTCTATGTATTCACACATGTATTATGTTTCCGGTTAATACAATTCTAGCATGAATAATAAACATTTATCATAATATAAGGAAATAAATAATAACTTTATTATTGCCTCTAGGGCATATTTCCTTCAGTCTCCCACTTGCACTAGAGTCAATAATCTAGTTCACATCGCCATGTGATTTAACATCAATAGTTCACATCTATATGTGGTTAACACCCATAGTTCACATCGACATGTGACCAACACCCAAAGGGTTTACTAGAGTCAGTAATCTAGCTCACATCGCTATGTGATTAACACCCAAAGAGTACTAAGGTGTGATCATGTTTTGTTTGTGAGAGAAGTTTAGTCAACGGGTCTGCCACATTCAGATCCGTATGTATTTTGCAAATTTCTATGTCTACAATGCTCGCACGGAGCTACTCTAGCTAATTGCTCCCACTTTCAATATGTATCTAGATTGAGACTCAGAGTCATCTAGATTAGTGTTTAAAACATGCATCGACGTAACCCTTTACGACGAACCTTTTTCACTTCCATAATCGAGAAACACGTCCTTATTCTACTAAGGATAATTTTGACCGCTGTCCATTGATCTACTCCTAGATCACTATTGCACTCCCTTGCCAAGCTTAGTGGTAGGGTATGCAATAGATCTGGTACCTGATATGACATACTTTATAGAACCTATGGCTGATGCATAGGGAATGACTTTCATTCTCTTTCTATCTTCCGTCGTGGTCGTTGCTTTTGAGTCTTACTCAATCTCACACCTTGTAACACAGGCAAGAACTCTTTCTTTGACTGTTCCATTTTGAACTACTTCAAAATCTTGTCAAGGTATGCGCTTATTGAAAAAACTTATCAAGTGTCTTGATCTATCTCAATAGATCTTGATGCTCAATATGTAAGCAGCTTCACCGAGGTCTTTCTTTGAAAAAACTCCTTTCAAACACTCCTTTATGCTTTGCAGAATAATTCTACATTATTTCCGATCAACAATATGTCATTCACATATACTTTATCAGAAAGGCTGTAGTGCTCCCACTCACTTTCTTGTAAATACAGGCCTTTCCAAAAGTCTGTATAAAATCATATGCTTTGATCAACACATCAAAAGCGTATATTCCAACTCCGAGATGCTTGCACCAGTCCATTCATGGATCGCTGGAGCTTGCACATTTTGTTAGCTCCTTTAGGATTGACAAAACCTTCTGGTTGCATCATATACAACTCTTCTTTAATAAATCCATTAAAGAATTTAGTTTTGACATCCATTTGCCAGATTTCATAAAATGTTGCAATAGCCAACAAGATTCGGACAGACTTAAGCATCGCTTCTGATTGAGAAAATCTCATTGTAGTCAACACCTTGAACTTGTCGAAAACCTTTTGTGACAAGTCGAGCTTTGTAGATAGTAACACTACTATCGGTGTCCGTCTTCCTCTTGAAGATCCATTTATTTAACATGGCTTGCTGATCATCGAGCAAGTCAATCAAAGTCCATACTTTTGTTCTCATACATGGATCATATCTCAGATTTTATGGCCTCAAGCCATTTCATGAATCTGGGCTCATCATCGCTTCCTCATAGTTCGTAGGTTCATCATGGTCTAGTAACATGACTTCCAGAACATGATTACCGTACTACTACAGTGCGGATCTTACTCTGGAAGACCTACGAGGTTTGGTAGCAACTTGATCTGAAGTTTCATGATCATCATCATTAACTTCCTCACTAATTGGTGTAGGAATCACTGGAACTGATTTACGTGATGAACTACTTTCCAATAAGGGAGAAGGTATAATTACCTCATCAAGTTCTACTTTCCTCCCACTCACTTCTTTCGAGAGAAACTTCTTCTCTAGAAAGGATCCATCTCAAAGAACGAAAAACTTGCCTTCGGATCTGTGATAGAAGGTGTACCCAATAGTTACCTTTGGGTATTCTATGAAGACGCACTTCTCCGATTTGGGTTTGAGCTTATCGGTGAAAACTTTTTCACATAAGCATCACAACCCCAAACTTTTAAGAAACGACAGCTTAGGTTTTCTGTTAAACCATAGTTCATACGGTGTCGCCTCAACGGATTTAGATGGTGCCCTATTAAACGTGAATGCAGCTGTCTCTAATGCATAACCCCAAAACGATAGTGGTAAACTGATAAGAGACATCATAGATCGCACCATATCCAATAAAGTGCGGTTACGACTTTCGGACACACCATTATGTTGTGGTGTTCCATATGGCGTGAGTTGAGAAACTATTTCACTTTGTTTCTAATGAAGACCAATCTCGTAACTCAAATATTTATCTCCACGATCAGATCGCAGAAACTTTATTTTCTTGTTTACGATGATTTTCCACTTCACTCTGAAATTCTTTGAAATTTTCAATTATTTCAGACTTATGTTTCATCAAGTAGATATACCCATATCTGCTCAAATCATTTTGTGAAGGTCAGAAAATAACGATACTTGCCACGAGCATCAACACTCATTGAATCGCATACATCGGTATGTATTATTTCCAATAAGTCAAGAGCTTGTTCCATTGTTAGGAGAACGGAGTTTTAGTCATCTTGTCAAAAGGCACGGTTCGCAAGCATCAAATGATTCATAATCAAGTGATTCCAAAAGTCCATCGGCATGGAGTTTTCTTCAAGCGCTTTACACCAATATGACCTAAACGGCAAGTTACCACAAATAAGTTGCACTATCATTATTAACTTTGCATCTTTTGGTTTCAATATTATGAATATGTGTATCACTATGATCGAGATCCAATGAACCATTTTCATTGGGTGTGTAACCATATAAGGTTTTATTCATGTAAACAGAACAACAATTTATTCTCTTACTTAAATGAATAACCGTATTGCAATAAACATGATCAAATCATATTTGTGCTCAACACCAAATAACACTTATTTAGGTTCCACACTAATCCCGAAAGTATAGGGAGTGTGCGATGATGATCATATCAATCTTGGAACTACTTCCAACACTCATCGTCACTTCCCTTCAACTAGTTTCTGTTCATTCTGTAACTCCTGCTTCAAGTTACTACTCTTAGCATCTATAACAGTATCAAATACCGAGGGGTTGGTATGAACTATAGTAATATACACATAAATTATCTGTATTTCAAATATACCTTTGTTCACTTTGCCATACTTCTTATCCACCAAATATTCAGGGTAGTTCCGCTTCCAGTGACCAGTTCCATTGCAGCAAAAGTACTTAGTCTCAGGCTTAGGTCCAAACTTGGGCTTCTTCACTCGAGCAACAACTTGCTTGCCGTTCCTTTTGAAGTTCCCCTTCTTCCCTTTGCCCTTTTCCTTGAGACTAGTGGTCTTGTCAATCATCAACACTTGATGCTCTTTCTTGATTTCTACCTTCGTTGATTTCAACATCACGAAGAGCTCGGGAATCATTTTCGTCATCCCTTGCATACTATAGTTCATCACGAAGTTCTAGTAACTTAGTGATGGTGACTAGAGAATTCTGTCAATCACTATCTTATCCGGAAGATTAACTCCCACTTGATTCAAGCGATTGAAGTATTGAGACAATCTGAGCACATGCTCACTAGTTGAGCGATTCTCCTCCATCTTTTAGCTATAGAACTTGTTGGAGACTTCATATCTCTCAACTCGGGTATTTGCTTGAAATATTAACTTCAATTCCTGGAACATCTCATATGGTCCATGACGCTCAAAACGCCTTTGAAGTCCCGATTCTAAGCCGTTAAGTATGGTGCACTAAACTATCAAGTAGTCATCATATTGAGCTAGCCAAACGTTCATAACGTCGCACCGCTCCTGCAATAGGTCTGTCACCTAGCGGTGCATTAAGGACATAATTCTTACATGCAGCATTGAGGATAAACCTCGGATCATGGATCCAATCCGCATCATTGCTACTAACATTTTTCAACACAATTTTCTCTAGGAACATATGAAAATAAACATAGGGAAGCAACAACGCGAGCTATTGATCTACAACATAATTTGCAAAATACTACCAGGACTAAGTTCATGATAAATTTAAGTTCAATTAATCATATTACTTAAGAACTCCCACTTAGACAGACATCTCTCTAGTCATCTAAGTGATCACGTGATCCAAATCAACTAAACCATAACCGATCATCACGTGAGATGGAGTAGTTTTAATGGTGAACATCTTATGTTGATCATATCTACTATATGATTCACGCCGACCTTTCGGTCTCCGTGTTCCGAGGCCATATCTGCATATGCTAGGCTCGTCCAAGTATAACCTGAGTATTCTGCGTGGTGCAAAACTGGCTTGCACCCGTTGTAGATGGACGAGAGCTTATCACACCCGATCATCACGTGGTGTCTCGCACGACGAACTTTGGCAACGGTGCATACTCGGGAGAACACTACTTGATAATTTTAGTGAGAGATCATCTTAAAATGCTACCACAATCAAAGCAAAATAAGATGCATAAAGGATAAACATCACATGCAATCAATATAAGTGATATGATATGGCCATCATCATCTTGTGCTTGTGATCTCCATCTCGAAGCACCGTCATGATCACCATCGTCACCGCGCGACACCTTGATCTCCATCGTAGCATCGTTGTCGCCACGCCATCTATTGCTTCTACGACTATCGCTACCGCTTAGTGATAAAGTAAAGCAATTACAGTATGCGTTGCATTTCATACAATAAAGCGACAACCATATGGCTCTCGCCGATTGCCGATAACTCGGTTACAAAACATGATCATATCATACAATAAAATATAGCATCACGTCTTGACCATATCACATCACAACATGCCCTGCAAAAACAAGTTAGACGTCCTCTACTTTGTTGTTGCAAGTTTTACGTGGCTGCTACGGGCTGAGAAAGAACCGTTCTTACCTACGCATTAAAACCACAACGATACTTCGTCAAATAGACTCGCTTTTAACCTTCTCAAGGACCGGGCGTAGCCACACCGGTTCAACTAAAGTGAGAGAGACAGACACCCGCCAGCCACCTTTAAGCACGAATGCTCAGAACGGTGAAACCAGTCTCGGCGTAAGCTGCACGCGTAATGTCGGTCCGGCCGCTTCATCTCACAATACCGCTGAACCAAAGTATGACATGCTGGTAGGCGGTATGACTTGTATCGCCCACAACTCACTTGTGTTCTACTCGTGCATATGACATCAACGCATAAAACCTGGCTCGGATGCCACTTGTTGGGGAACGTAGTAATTTCAAAAATTTCCTACGCACACGCAAGATCATGGTGATGCATAGCAACGAGAGGGGAGAGTGTATGTCCACGCACTCGTGAGACCGTGAAGCGGAAGCGTTATAACAACGCGGTTGATGTAGTCGCACGCCTTCACGATCCGACCGATCCAAGTACCGAATGTACGGCACCTCCGAAGTTCGCACACGCTCAGCTCGATGACGATCCCCGGACTCCGATCCAGCAAAGTGTCGGGGATGAGTTCCACAAGACGACGGGCAGTGACGATGATGATGCTCCACCGACGCAGGGCTTCGCCTAAGCTCATGACGATATGACTTCATCGCGCAGGGCTTCGCCTAAGCTCCGCTGACGATATGACTTCACCGCGCGAGGGCTTCGCTAAGCTCCATGACGATATGACCGAAGTGGAATATGGTGGAGGGGGCACCGCACACGGCTAAGGAACGATCCGTAGATCAACTTGTGTGTCATGGGGTGCCCTGCCCCGTGATATAAAGGAGCAAGGGAGGGGTGGCCGGCCTAGGAGGAGGCGCACCAGGGGGGAGTCCTACTCCCACCGGGAGTAGGATTCCCCTTTCCTAGTCCAACTAGGAGTCCTTCCATGTATTAGGAGTAGGAGACAAGGAAGGGTAAGAGAGAAGGAAGGAAGGAGGGGTGCGGCCTCCCCTAGTCCACCCGGACTAGGCCATGGGGCGCGGCCTGCCCTAGGCAGCCCCTCTCTCTTTCCCGCAGGGCCCAATAAGGCCCAATACTTCTCCCCGGTGAATTCCCGTAACTCTCCGGTACTCCGAAAAATACCCGAATCATTCGGAACCTTTCCGAACTCCGAATATGTAATGCATCATTCCGTAACTAACTCATTAGCTACATTGCTTGCAAGGCTTATAGTGAAGTGCATTACCGAGAGGGCCCAGAGATACCTCTCCGACAATCGGAGTGACAAAACCTAATCTCGAAATACGCCAACCCAACATGTACCTTTGGAGACACCTGTAGTACTCCTTTATAATCACCCAGTTACTTTGTGACGCTTTGGTAGCACCCAAAGTGTTCCTCCGTAAACGGAGTTGCATAATCTCATAGTTACAGGAACATGTATAAGTCATGAAGAAAGCAATAGCAACATACCAAACAATCAAGTGCTAGGCTAACGGAATGGGTCATGTCAATCAGATCATTCTCCTAATGATGTGATCCCGTTAATCAAATGACAACTCATGTCTATGGTTAGGAAACATAACCATCTTTGATTAACGAGCTAGTCAAGTAGAGGCATACTAGTGACACTGCTTGTCTATGTATTCACACATGTATTATGTTTCCAGTTAATACAATTCTAGCATGAATAATAAACATTTATCATGATATAAGGAAATAAATAATAACTTTATTATTGCCTCTAGGGCATATTTCCTTCACCCCTGCTTCACCATAGCGCTCCAACACAAGTCCGCTTTCGTCTGCTTTGCGGTACGCCACACCCTCCCGATCAACAGGACCCCGTTTCGCCGTAGGAGGTCCGTTTCATCCGCTTTATGGCGGCACGCCACACCCTCCCGATCAACAGGACCCTGCTTCGACCGTAGGAGGTCCGCTTCCTCCGCTTTGGCGTACGCCAGCCCCTCCGATCAACAGGACCCCATTTCAACGTGGCGGTCGAACACAAGGTCGCTTCTCCATTGTGCGGTACGCCAGCCTCGCTTCCATCGCCTGTTACGCCCAAGCCCTCCCGATGAACACGCGACGCATTCCGCTCCGACCCAGCCGTTGGATCCCCATCAACACGACGACGACGCCGCTTTCTCCGTTCCGACCCAGCCATGTACGTATGCGCGATAGGCATTAGAGACCCTGCCCGTATGTACGTGACGCGGGTCAGATTTTCTTTCTTGCACCCTGGCCGCTGTACGTACGTGTACATGCTACGTGCGCGCCTCTACTACGATACGTGCGCGCCTCTACATCCACCAGTATATATGTACGTACACGTTCGCGACCAGAATGACAACGCTACGTACGCTTCGACCAGGTGGGTCCCGACCGTCAGGCACTTCCTTGCGTGCGACGATGTAGCTGGTGGGTCCCAGCAGTCAGGGGGGCGAATCGTTTTTTTTTCGGACGCACTTCCTTGCGTGCAAAGATGTAATTGGTGGATCCCAGCAGACAGGGGGAAACACATTTTTCGCTAAATACGGTGGCCCGTCCGGTGGGTCCCCGCTGTTAGGTGGAGGAATAATTATTTTGCGCGTAATAAGGAGGCACTTCCTTGCTGCGGTGGTGGACCTAGCTGGCAGCCTCTCCACGTACAGTCCACGTCCGATGGAAGCCATTCCTTGACCACGTTGACCACGCCGCGCCGAGAGCACCAGGGCGGTGGACGACGGCGAGGCCTAGGAAGGGGACGACGTGGAGCCGGGGAAGATGCGAGAGTGGATGCCCACGCGTAGAGGAGTATGAGGGTTCACTGCTCGTCATGGTGTGAGGCTGCCGTCACCGCAGAATAACAGGGGTGTGGGTGCGAGAGGGATGGCCCGCCAGCGATGGGAGTAGTAGGGGCGGTGAGGCCTCAAGGCATCACAGCCAGCCACGGGCGGCAGGAGCAAAGCGGCACGACCGGGCGCTGCTTTGGGCGGCCGGAGCAAGAAGACCAGAGGTTGAAGAAGCACTACGGCCGTTGGATGGACATCGACGGTCACCGGAGCTAGAATCGTTCATATATTGACTAAAGTTGACAAAGGCCTCTGTCCCCAACTCAAGAGGCCCACAAGTCAGCCTCCCACCAAGGTTGGTCCCACCAAATAGGGGTATTCATTTTTGTGCGTAATAAGGAGGCACTTTGGTGGGTCCGAGCCGACAATGGGGGGACGTTTTGTGAAATACAAAGGGTCTGGCCCCTGTGGGTCCCAGCAGTCAAGGGGAAACATTCTTTTCGCGAAATACTGGTGACCCGTCCGGTGGGTCCCTGCTGTCAGGTGGAGGAATAATTATTTTCCGCATAATAAGGATGCACTTCCTTGCGGCTGCCGTGGACCCAGCTGTCAGCCTCTCCACGTACAGTACTCTTTCGATGGAAGTCAGTCGTTGACCACATTGACCACGCTGCGCCGAGAGCACCACGGCGGTGGACGACGGCGAGGCCTAGGAAGGGGACGACGGGGAGCCGGGGAAGACGCGGCAGTGGAAGCCCGCGCGGAGAGGAGTACGAGGGTTCACTGGTTCGCCTGTGGTGTGAGGCTGCCGTCGCCGCAGGGCCTGGCCAGCGGTGGGAATAGTAGGGGCGGTGAGACCTCCAGCGGCAAAGACAGCCGCCACGGGAGGCAGGAGCATGCGGCACGACTGGCGCTGCTTTGGGCGGATGGAGCAAGAACACCAGAGGTTGAAGAAACACTACGGCCGTTGGATGGCCATCGTACGGTCGTTGGAGCTAGAATCGTTCATATTGACTAAAGTTGACAAAGGCCCCCGTCCCAGTCAACTTAGTAGGCCCAGAAGTCAGCCTCCCACCATGGTGGGTCCCAGCTAGTAGGGGGAGTAATCATTTTTTGTGCGTAATAAGGAGGCACTTCCGGTGGGTCCGAGATGACAGTGCGGGGAATGTTTTTTTCGCGAAATACGCTGGCCCGTCCGGTGGGTCCTAGCAGTCAGGGGGGAAACGTTTTTTTTCACGAAATAAGGTGGCCTGTCTGGTGAGTCCCTGTTGTCAGGTGGAGGAATAATTATTTTGCGCATAATAAGGAGGCACTTCCATACGGCCGCCTGGACCCAGCTGTCAGCCTCTCCACGTACACTACTCTTCCGATGGAAGTCGGTCGTTGACCACGTTGACCACGCCACGCCGAGAGCACCAGGGCGGTGGTCTGGACGACGGAGAGGCCTAGGAAGGGGAAGACGCGGAGCCGGGGAAGACGCAGCAGTAGTAGCCCGCGCGGAGAGGAGTACGAGGGTTCACTGGTTCGCCGCCGCCGCCACGTAATAACAGGGGTGGGTGAGTAGAGGGATGGCCTGGCCAACGGTGGGAGTAGTACGGGCGGTGAGGCCTCCATGCATCACAACCGCCACGGGAGGCAGTAGCACGCGACACGACCGGCGCTGCTTTGGGCGGCTGGAGCAAGAAGACCAGAGGTTAAAGAAGCACTACGGCCGTTGGATGGACATCGTACGATCACTGCAGCTAGAATCGTTTATATTGACTAAGTTGACAAAGTCTTGGTAAAGCGTCAACTTAGTAGGCCCACAGCTCGGATTTGGCAAAGAGCATATAGCCCATTTGCGATTTGTAAGAATGTACAACCCATTTTTCAATTCTAATGGAATTTACTACAGCCCATTTACGGGTTTGTTAAAAGTACAGCCAAACTTCTAGGTAGGACAACGATTAATAATTTCAAACAACCGCTCAAAACAGAATTAAAAAAAATCCCACATTTTGATGGGATCCAAAATATTTTTATCCGAGATTTCTAGTCAGGTTAAATATAATTTCAAAATAAAGTTGTATCACGTTAAAATCCAACGAAATATTATGCCACAAGAACAAGTAATGAAATTAAAATTTCTAAATTCCAAAAATAATATATTTTTCAAACTAATTACGTGTTTGGTGCATAGTAATTGCCCGATTATTATAATTACATCCCATTTATTATTTCTTAAAGTCCATTTTCTTGTTAAACCTAATGCATACCTCCTAGGAAACTTTGCAGCCAATGAAGCGGATAACAAGTTGACCGGATATTGTGTACAACTGTCAGCCCATTGCATTGTTGATGTTGAAAAAAAGGCCCGTGTAGTACAAAGACAACCTAACATGGTTACTCAGCCCACATTCTGTGGACGCTTGAAAGGCCCAAACAAGGCTTTTGTACAACTTTTTGAAGTCACTGAGCTCAATTAATAACTTAATAAAAAAGTTAGATTACAGTGGAACCTAATTAAAAGCTGTCATGAGCAAATAAATAATTCAACGGGTCCCACTTGTGCGTGTGCATGCGTGTGTGTGAGAGAGAGATAGAGAGAGTGACCCATCGGTCGATGCTCGTAAATACATCTTTCAGCCATATGCATTGCTGATGCTCAGTAAAAACTTATATAGTTGACACAATCATATAGAACATCATAGCACAATCGAACTTGCATACAAAAATTTCACGTGAGGCGGAACAATCAGGATGGAAGCAGTGGATCGCCACGGAAGGGCTATGTTGAAACCAACGAAGTCGCATATAACGGTTCATCGCCTTTATAAATGACGGGCAAATATCTTGAATGTTGTGCAAAGAAAATGCAGACAACACAATAAGTTCTCGCTAGCACATTAAGTTGGCGTAGCCCCTTTCTAAAAACAGTTCAGTACAAAATTAGAACAGGTCACAATCAAATGTACCGGCATATCAATTCTTCGCACTCCATAGCTCGGATTTTACTAGTACTATCTGACAAGATTCAGTTGTTACCTCAAATTAGAGCACATCCAGGCAGCCAGCCCTGCCTCTTCTCCCAAAGAAGCAGTGGCCTCCGCCGCGCGATGGAGTAGGCCATGTGCCATCCATCGTTCCGAGCAACACGGGGAAAGTATGACGTTGACTCATGTAATGGACGTCGTCGACGGACCCTGGCACCAGCGGGGGCGGCAGGACTTCGATTGATGGATTGACCACTTCTTCGACATGCACGAACACTCGACATGTGTACATCCCTAACGTGGTCCGGGCGGCCTTGGTGGCGGCATTTAATAGTACAACTGGTTCCTGCACCGTATCTCAACACCAATCACCTTCGGTATGGTGGACGGCTTCTTCATCCATGCCATTACCGCCGTGAGCCCACCTGTCCGGAGGAACAAACATACTTATGAGCTCACCTCCAAGGTCGTTGATAAGCTCGCTCATGGACTCGTTGTTCCAAGCACGCCGAGGCATGCCGTGGAAGGTAAGCTTTGTTAAAAACTCAAGATCGAGGGCACCGAGCCCCATCCCGGTGCCACCGATCAAAGCTCACCAGCCGCCATCGCAGAACAAACGCCGGAAGATTCGAACACACGACCGCAATGAAAGTTGTTCGTAACCAACGAAGAAATCAGCCGTGGCGGACATACTTCGACGAGCAAGTCACTTATTTGGATGCCGTGCGCAATGCCAAGAGCTTTGACAAGGTCGTCCGGCGAGACGGGAGGCGGCCGCCGCTGATGGTTACCATCAAAGCACTTTGCCGGCAAACTGGTCGTCAAGCGCCGCCATGCCATCGCTGAGCGACAAAGACACAGCCGATCAAGGCAGATTTGACCTCGGGATCTCTAGCTCGGAGATCCGTGTTGACCGGCGACATGATAGTGCGCTTGAGTACAAGGAGAACAGGAGGGGGATTTGGGGGAGCTGGAGTAGGAATCGAGATTCCAGAGGTGGGGGAGGGGCGGGAGACTGGGGATGAAAAGGTAGCATGAATTTCGAGCACGCGCCAATATGCTCTCGGCGCGCAAGCGCACGAAAACACCGGTGGCGCCCACATGTCGGCCTAAGAGTCCTTATTCTTTCTTTTTTGGAGAGCCCGACCTTTTTTTCATGATCTTTTGAGAGCCCGCCCGAGAGTCATAATTGACCTGTTTGGCATTGCGTTACTACTCGCCCATATTCAACGACACCTCACTGCCCAAACAAGTGTACACCATCAAAAAGACAAAGGAGCTCAAATTATATAACTTGAAAAAGGAGATATACTCAACATCGGAGAATGGTGATGCCTCATTTAGCCCACCAAGAGTTCGAGACAATAAATAGTTCAAACAACGATATATACAACATTCAAACACCGACTAGTGACTACTATCGACATAAACAAAGAAGACATGATAGTTCATAAGAAGTCTTGCTACACCACCAAAACGCACTCCATCTGCAGAAGGCCAGACTCGTGATCCAGACGAGAATGACATTCTAAATGTAAGCAACTATTACATAGAAAGAGTGACATAGACGAGGATGACCAAATGACAAGGAATATGCATAACAAAATAAAGAACTACCCATCCGTAACCAGCAAAGAAAGAGAACAAAGTCATTCAAGAGATGATCCAACACCATAATAATTTGCAGCCCCGCTTCAGCGACCAGTGATCCGGAGACACCACTACTCCACCCTTTCGATGCAACAGCCCAATTACCTATCAACCTCAAGGCTTGAACCACATCATCGCTCGTCAGAATTGAGACATCCAAGGATCAAAGTTAATCCGGATGCCTTTGTCATTCTCACCTTCTTTGGCTGCAGTTGTATCGTTGACAATCAGGGGAGTATGCTCCCGAACTCCTAGGGCTCGCCATGTAGACACAGTTTCCCATAGCAAACAGAGCCTCTCTGCCATCAAGATCCTTGCCAACGGTGATCTCCTGGTTAATCGGATAATTGAGTCCGAGAAACAGAGAGTGTGAACCAAGGCTGTTTACCCGCCTCCAACTAAAGAATCCTAAAGGCCCCAACAAGCTGGTATCCTGCTCATAGACGTAACAGCCACTGTCCGGATACTCACGTATTACACGGTGCTTGTATACAGTGGGGTTTTTGCAATATAACATTTTCGGCTCATGTGTCCGAATGATCAGCAGTCTTTTGCTGTCATCTGATCGAGCGAGGAACCAGTTGTGCTTCCCTGTTTTTGGCAAAGGTGGTGTAATTACAAAGGGCAAGAATCAGGGACAATGCATCATATCAAAAGGACAGGCATTGTTAATGTAAGATCAGCATTGTTCGTAGTATGAGTAGGATAATGCAAGAAACAGCATTGATATGTCCTCGTTGGAACTGGGAGGAAAATACAGGAAATGTATACCGGGTTCGAAAATATAGAAGTGCCATGCATGGTTATACTCATGTTATCTCGCAATCGATTCTTCACAGGAAACTACCATGTCATGCATGTTATGTAATCATGTTCGGCCCTCACAAACAAATTCTTCAAGGTAACTAATGACCATGCATTGTTATATACTCGTGTTCTGTGGGCAAAATTTTGTGAGAATATTATTCTAGTCATTGATTGGTCAAGGGCGAATATAGGTATGTACACATGGTAAGCATTGCAGGATTTCACTACTTCCAAATATAGAGTTCTCCATATGCACATTTACTTCCCTAATGTATGGTTAGATGAAACCAATAAAGGTGGTGCATGTTTCTACATCATGAAAATGAGGAAACTAACATGGCCATTGATACACACTCATATTTAGTAGTAGTATATAGATTAATGTAAAATAAGGATAATATCCATATATTCCTAACTGCTTGATTATTCAGGTACAAATTGGTGTAATGACATGGTCACAATCGCATGAATTAACTCATTCCAAATATAGCTGATTTACGGCGTCTCTAATATATTCACATAGTTCTACTCAAATTCTGCTCAAACAGGGATATGCCAATCATCAAAAAAAGTTCAAACAGTGTCATGGCATCATCATTAACATGAGACGGAAACAACTAACACGCGCAGTCCTAGCAATACGTGGTGCCATCTGCTTTGTCGATCGCGTAGATGATGCCATTGTGTTCAATAGCATCACAGAAGTGTGTATCAGCTTGTCGATGATCCACTGCGAGCCGAGTTGTCTCTAGCTAAAAAAGGCACCGGCGTAAAGATAGGCGTAGTAGTCCGCTGGTCGAACAAGGCAATTAGCTTGAAGTCCGCGTAATTGCATGTCGTGGTGGGTACTTGGCAGATTACAATCTTCTACAAAACAAGGTCCGGCCCAACCGACGTAGTAATCTAGATGACTTGGACCGCGATGGTAATACTCTATATAATCCAACGGAGGAAGGATAATCTCATGGGAGGTCTGGAAGTTCACGAGCACCAACTTTTTATCGTCTTCTCTGAAGGCAGCCATCCAATGGGAGTGCATGCCGACCCAGTACATACCTGCCAAGAAGTTTCGGGAGATGGTGATCGGATCGATGTCGAGGGAAATGATGTACGGCGACACACTACATACCTGCAAACAAGTTTCGGCTAATGGAGATCGGATTGAAGTCGAGGGGCATCATGCACGCCTCCGTATCATGGTGAGCCAATCTCGCAAGACCAGATAGCAGCAAGGTGGTGTCTTGAAAAGCTTAGGCCTCGCTCGACGATGGCCGTGTGCATGTCCTCGAGCATGCAGCCAGCCATGTGGCGGTCATCATATCCATACACGAACAACAGAGGTCGAGGATGTCACTGGGAGATTGCTCCACTCATGGCTCATATGGATGCTGCGCATGTTCGCTCGCCATGGTGGAGTTTGGAAGGGGTCTTGATTTACGGGGGAGAAGGATGTCGGTGCTGGAGTGGCTAGCGAGGGAATAGTGGTACTGGGGGAGGCGAGTGAGGCGACGGTACACGGGGGCACAGTGAGATGGAGACGGAGACGGAGGCGGAGAAGGAGATGGAGATGGAGTGGTTCTATGGGAGCGGAGAGGGAGACGAGGCGAGGCGCCCATGTGTCAGTACATCAAGGTGATGACAGATCGCATAAAGGCATGTGGTGAGGCTGACTTTGGCAACCCGAAGATGCCGCCTCGCCTGGACTAGTGTCAGGCGTAGGGTGTTCTCACTTCACTGTGAGGACCGGATGAATAGTATTTTGACCATCAAGTGTACCACAGTTGTACTACTATTACTACTACTAGTAGGAACATGAGTACTCCAAAGATCGTAGATAGCGGAAATAGGTCTCCCGTGCTAGCATGCCTGCTCACTTCATCGCTCGTATCATCCATATTAAGTAGCGTAACCAAATTCTCGTGCATGCCCAATCAACGCCCGCCATGATGCATGCAAAGTGGGTTGTTCGTGCATCAAGGACGGCATGCAGATCGCTCCACACTTGAGAAGAGGAAAATGGAAAGGTAGATCGCGGCAGCAGAGGAAGAGAACGCTGGCTAACGAGGGCCGGGAGGGATCGAAAGGGAAGTTAATGCTCCACGCCTAAAGGTTTTAGGAAAACCTGATTTTCATAAGGTGACTTATACTCACCTAAACGGAGGGAGTATTCCTTAACCAGAGAATGTTGTGTCTCCCACTCACGGGCTAAAAAAAAGCTACGACACATTTTTGTATCTGTTTGCATAGGTCCCACCTATCAGGAAGGATGGGCACGTACACAAACAGGTACGACTCCTCAGTCTACCCGCATAGCCTTTTTGTTTAGTCTACCTAGCCGTCTAATCAACTGCCTTCACGCCACTTCTCCCATTTACTTCTCCATCGAGAACCGGTTTGCCTCGGCTTCTTCACCTCCCCTTCGTCTTCATTTGCATCCAAACCCCAATCGCTGCTCACATTGTTTTAACCTCTTTAAATAATCATCTACTACTTCAGTTAGACTAGCCATCTAATCCTAATTCTCCAAACCATAGCCCTCCGTTCCAGCGGTTCCAAATGGCGAAAGACACCGACGGGGAGGTCTTGCAAACCTTCATCGAAGGCTCGATGCGCATAGTTTCCACCGTCACCGTCCACCCAAGGTTTGTTCGGCAGTGGATCAACAATGTATCCAACTCCCTCAAAAAGGTAGAGACGAGGGTCATCGGTCTCGACGCAAAGTACACGGAGCGTGCCCTCGAAGATCCAAATACACAACTTCTTCACCGTGTGCTCAAGATGATGTTTTGGTGTACCACATCATACACTCGCCCTCCATACTGTGAGCTTCACGATTTCTTGTCTCGAGGACGTATACTTACGTGGGGCAGCCATCAAGGGGACAAACATAAGTCGGAGCCAGACAACCTTGATTTGAAAAGCATCACGACCTACAAAACCGTAATCAAAATTCCTATAGAAGATTGTGCTAAGCAGACACCATCCCTATTCGACGAAAGCAAATTTTGTGCTCGGTACAAATCTTCAGAAGGGTAACTAGACGGTGGCATTAAGGTCGCCCTGGATGGGAGAATTATCCCTTGACGCATTTGAGCGGATAAAATATGCTGCCGATGCCCGTGTGAGTTTCGAGATAGCTGCAAGGTCCAAAGAGCTTGTTGCAAGCCGCTCCACAGAGAATGAGAAGAAGAAGAAGAAGAAGAAGAAGAAGAAGAAGAAGAAGAAGAAGAAGAAGAAGAAGAAGAAGAAGAAGAAGAAGAAGAAGAAGAAGAAGAAGAAGAAGAAGAAGAAGAAGAAGAAGAAGAAGAAGAAGAAGAAGAAGAAGAAGAAGAAGAAGAAGAAGAAGAAGAAGAAGAAGAAGAAGAAGAAGAAGAAGAAGAAGAAGAAGAAGAAGAAGAAGAAGAAGAAGAAGAAGAAGAAGAAGAAGAAGAAGAAGAAGAAGAAGAAGAAGAAGAAGAAGAAGAAGAAGAAGAAGAAGAAGAAGAAGAAGAAGAAGAAGAAGAAGAAGAAGAAGAAGAAGAAGAAGAAGAAGAAGAAGAAGAAGAAGAAGAAGAAGAAGAAGAAGAAGAAGAAGAAGAAGAAGAAGAAGAAGAAGAAGAAGAAGAAGAAGAAGAAGAAGAAGAAGAAGAAGAAGAAGAAGAAGAAGAAGAAGAAGAAGAAGAAGAAGAAGAAGAAGAAGAAGAAGAAGAAGAAGAAGAAGAAGAAGAAGAAGAAGAAGAAGAAGAAGAAGAAGAAGAAGAAGAAGAAGAAGAAGAAGAAGAAGAAGAAGAAGAAGAAGAAGAAGAAGAAGAAGAAGAAATAGAAAGAAGAAGAAGAAGAAGAAGAAGAAGGAGAAGAAGAAGAAGAAGAAGAAGAAGAAGAAGAAGAAGAAGAAGAAGAAGAAGAAGAAGAAGAAGAAGAAGAAGAAGCTGAAGAAGAAGAAGAAGAAGAAGAAGAAGAAGAAGAAGAAGAAGAAGAAGAAGAAGAAGAAGAAGAAGAAGAAGAAGAAGAAGAAGAAGAAGAAGAAGAAGAAGAAGAAGAAGCAGAAGAAGAAGAAGAAGAAGAAGAAGAAGAAGAAGAAGAAGAAGAAGAAGAAGAAGAAGAAGAAGAAGAAGAAGAAGAAGAAGAAGAAGAAGAAGAAGAAGAAGAAGAAGAAGAAGAAGAAGAAGAAGAAGAAGAAGAAGAAGAAGAAGAAGAAGAAGAAGAAGAAGAAGAAGAAGAAGAAGAAGAAGAAGAAGAAGAAGAAGAAGAAGAAGAAGAAGAAGAAGAAGAAGAAGAAGAAGAAGAAGAAGAAGAAGAAGAAGAAGAAGAAGAAGAAGAAGAAGAAGAAGAAGAAGAAGAAGAAGAAGAAGAAGAAGAAGAAGAAGAAGAAGAAGAAGAAGAAGAAGAAGAAGAAGAAGAAGAAGAAGAAGAAGAAGAAGAAGAAGAAGAAGAAGAAGAAGAAGAAGAAGAAGAAGAAGAAGAAGAAGAAGAAGAAGAAGAAGAAGAAGAAGAAGAAGAAGAAGAAGAAGAAGAAGAAGAAGAAGAAGAAGAAGAAGAAGAAGAAGAAGAAGAAGAAGAAGAAGAAGAAGAAGAAGAAGAAGAAGAAGAAGAAGAAGAAGAAGAAGAAGAAGAAGAAGAAGAAGAAGAAGAAGAAGAAGAAGAAGAAGAAGAAGAAGAAGAAGAAGAAGAAGAAGAAGAAGAAGAAGAAGAAGAAGAAGAAGAAGAAGAAGAAGAAGAAGAAGAAGAAGAAGAAGAAGAAGAAGAAGAAGAAGAAGAAGAAGAAGAAGAAGAAGAAGAAGAAGAAGAAGAAGAAGAAGAAGAAGAAGAAGAAGAAGAAGAAGAAGAAGAAGAAGAAGAAGAAGAAGAAGAAGAAGAAGAAGAAGAAGAAGAAGAAGAAGAAGAAGAAGAAGAAGAAGAAGAAGAAGAAGAAGAAGAAGAAGAAGAAGAAGAAGAAGAAGAAGAAGAAGAAGAAGAAGAAGAAGAAGAAGAAGAAGAAGAAGAAGAAGAAGAAGAAGAAGAAGAAGAAGAAGAAGAAGAAGAAGAAGAAGAAGAAGAAGAAGAAGAAGAAGAAGAAGAAGAAGAAGAAGAAGAAGAAGAAGAAGAAGAAGAAGAAGAAGAAGAAGAAGAAGAAGAAGAAGAAGAAGAAGAAGAAGAAGAAGAAGAAGAAGAAGAAGAAGAAGAAGAAGAAGAAGAAGAAGAAGAAGAAGAAGAAGAAGAAGAAGAAGAAGAAGAAGAAGAAGAAGAAGAAGAAGAAGAAGAAGAAGAAGAAGAAGAAGAAGAAGAAGAAGAAGAAGAAGAAGAAGAAGAAGAAGAAGAAGAAGAAGAAGAAGAAGAAGAAGAAGAAGAAGAAGAAGAAGAAGAAGAAGAAGAAGAAGAAGAAGAAGAAGAAGAAGAAGAAGAAGAAGAAGAAGAAGAAGAAGAAGAAGAAGAAGAAGAAGAAGAAGAAGAAGAAGAAGAAGAAGAAGAAGAAGAAGAAGAAGAAGAAGAAGAAGAAGAAGAAGAAGAAGAAGAAGAAGAAGAAGAAGAAGAAGAAGAAGAAGAAGAAGAAGAAGAAGAAGAAGAAGAAGAAGAAGAAGAAGAAGAAGAAGAAGAAGAAGAAGAAGAAGAAGAAGAAGAAGAAGAAGAAGAAGAAGAAGAAGAAGAAGAAGAAGAAGAAGAAGAAGAAGAAGAAGAAGAAGAAGAAGAAGAAGAAGAAGAAGAAGAAGAAGAAGAAGAAGAAGAAGAAGAAGAAGAAGAAGAAGAAGAAGAAGAAGAAGAAGAAGAAGAAGAAGAAGAAGAAGAAGAAGAAGAAGAAGAAGAAGAAGAAGAAGAAGAAGAAGAAGAAGAAGAAGAAGAAGAAGAAGAAGAAGAAGAAGAAGAAGAAGAAGAAGAAGAAGAAGAAGAAGAAGAAGAAGAAGAAGAAGAAGAAGAAGAAGAAGAAGAAGAAGAAGAAGAAGAAGAAGAAGAAGAAGAAGAAGAAGAAGAAGAAGAAGAAGAAGAAGAAGAAGAAGAAGAAGAAGAAGAAGAAGAAGAAGAAGAAGAAGAAGAAGAAGAAGAAGAAGAAGAAGAAGAAGAAGAAGAAGAAGAAGAAGAAGAAGAAGAAGAAGAAGAAGAAGAAGAAGAAGAAGAAGAAGAAGAAGAAGAAGAAGAAGAAGAAGAAGAAGAAGAAGAAGAAGAAGAAGAAGAAGAAGAAGAAGAAGAAGAAGAAGAAGAAGAAGAAGAAGAAGAAGAAGAAGAAGAAGAAGAAGAAGAAGAAGAAGAAGAAGAAGAAGAAGAAGAAGAAGAAGAAGAAGAAGAAGAAGAAGAAGAAGAAGAAGAAGAAGAAGAAGAAGAAGAAGAAGAAGAAGAAGAAGAAGAAGAAGAAGAAGAAGAAGAAGAAGAAAACGCTGCTCCAAAGAGGGAGGGCATTATGGATGGATGAACTATTTCCTCTTGTAAAAAAAAATTCCTCTCGGTGTATATTGATATAGATGGACTATTTCGATGGTGTGCATGTCTTTGGAACAGAGTAGTAGCATGGGTCCGCTGACTATAAGGAACTATTTCTCCGCATATATAGCTTTCTTTGCTACTCCTTCCAAAGGATCGGTATATAGTGCATGTGTCCGTGAGACATGACAGCTTGTCCATGGAAGTTCAACTACGGCAACCATCACGCTTCATCTCGTGATTCCCACGACGCCTCCAACCCATGGCACCACGCCCACCGACGTGGCGCCTCACCCTCTCTCGTCTGTGACCGCCTCTCGCTTTGTGTGCATGACATGTGGGCCACCTAAAATGCGGCGTAGCATTAAGTTTCTACCATAGCCACCATGATTCCCACGACGCCGCCGAATCCATGAAACCACACGCCCTCGACTCCACGGCTCACCCCTCTTGGCCCCACTACCCCTCTCGCTTGGAGCATTACATGTGGACCACCACCTATCGGGTCCACATGTTATCGACTCAAAGGTAGTTGTAGTAAGGCGTCAAGCTCATTCCGACGGCCCCGAGAGGAAATGTAACTCCCAAGGCCAGGCTTGTGGTGTTCTCAAGAAGATTAACTCGTACAAACTCGAGGTTTGTTTCTTTACTATACATGCACGCAACGATTTAATGGACTTGTAATCTCAACATGTGATGGCGAGCTCTAAATTTGAATTTGAAACTTATAAAATGAAAAGATTCAAAACAAATAAACTGGGAGAGAGGGAGTATATCGTAGGATGTGTCCCATACAAAATAAGTCCCTCGTTTTTACCGCTAAGATGCGGTTGGAAAGGAGCATGCCTTCCTACTCAGATGGCAACAAATCGGCCGCAGACAAAGATGGTCCGCCACCGCCATGTGCAAGGTTCGTGGCTATCTTTTATTCAATCTCACCGTGGTTCCATAATACCAATTCATGCGGTGGCCCGCTGCATGGCTGATCCCAATGTTGGACAAAAGTTCTACGGAATGGTGTCACCGTTGTAAATGTTGTGCAAATTGATGTTGGTACCTCCCGCATATGCAAGCCAATCTCCACTCAAGACCGAGCCTAGCCTGTGAAACAAAGGTGGGGGAGAATTAGGAAATGGACACGGAAGTAGTCTTTAGAATGCATTTACTACGTGATCAAACTCATCTTACCCGCTCATCGGAGGAAATCCGGTGCCCCTTGACGCCAAAGATCTCAAGGGGCGCTAACTTGCAACTACGGCCACGCCGCTACCGGAGAGACCCCAAGGACACATCCTCGTATGCTCCACGGAACATCAAGATGCATTTGTATGAGTAGTTTATCTTGTGAGAGAAAAGGATGAACTAGGGAAGGCCTCTAGAGATAGAGATGGACACTACTACTACCAATGTGTCGT
Source organism: Aegilops bicornis (assembly GCA_021605145.1). Lineage (NCBI taxonomy): Eukaryota > Viridiplantae > Streptophyta > Magnoliopsida > Poales > Poaceae > Aegilops > Aegilops bicornis. Next base: position 98,282,793 of record CM038673.1, read on the forward strand.
CTGCATGCTGTAAATGGATCCAAACTAGTAGAATAATACTTGTTCATGTGCTTGAAATATAAACACTCTAGTTTTGATATACATGTGTCAGCAGACACGACAGCTTGTCCATGGAAGTTGAACCACGACGACCATCACGTTTCTAGTTTCTACCACAGCCACACCCACACGCCGATTCCCACGACGCTCGCCTCCAACCCACGGCACGACGCCCCCGACGTGGACATGGATCCTCCGACGTGGCTATCACTACCTTGCCTCGCTTTTCCTTCGCCGCAGTGTGGGACCCACGCTTATGGGTCCCACATGTCGCTGACATAATGGTAGGATTGTTCGTGCTCTCATCCCTCTCGGCCCCACCGCCTTCCGCTTTTGTGTGCATGACATGCGGCCACCGAATCGCAGCGACCATCAACTTTCTACCACAGACACACCCGATTGACGCGGGTTTGCTCGCCCATTGCCAGGTTCGATCCGCACTCCCGCACCATCGAATTTTCATCCAGCCGGTGACACATTTCATTCCGGCATCAATCCTCACCGGAGTACTTATGTACTACGTAGTACCCGCCGGTGGCCATCTACGCCAGAACGCCTCGACGCCCACTGTGGGTACCTCGCCACGACCACGCCACCACCGCCGGGTTCATCTCGAACGAGTGAGTCGCGAACCACGCCACCACCATGAGAATGACATGTGCGCCACCGCATTTAAGGCCCACATGTCATTGATTCATAGGCCGGCACTAAGCCACATCGTTCGGGTCCCGCCGGCCCCGAGAGGAAAATGTAACTCCTACGGCAGTGCCTTGGTGGTGCTCCCGCAAAGACGAGCTCGCGCCAAAACTGGAATTTGTTTCTTACTACTACTAGTACTAGTAGGAAGGTACACGGCATTGCACGCATGAGATTCTCGTGGTTTGTGCATTATGCTTCTACATGTGTAGTTTTCTCGGATTCTAACATGTGGCAAAATTTGGTGGAATGTAAGGTTAGGCAAGTTTGATTAACTTAGGTGAGTGTTTGGTTCTAAGCCACACCTTAGGCAAGCCACACTGCCCCACATGACATACACACAAAAAATGTGGCAAGATTCCTTAGGCTTGCCAACTTGTGGCAAAGTTTGGTGGAATGTAAGGTTAGGCAAGTTTGATTAACTTAGGTGAGTGTTTGGTTCAAGCCACACCTTAGGCAAGCCACACTGGCCCCACATGACATACACACAAAAAATGTGGCAAGATTCCCTTAGGCTTGCCAACTTGTGGCAAAATTTGGTGGAATGTAAGGTTAGGCAAGTTTGATTAACTTAGGTGAGTGTTTTGTTCAAGCCACACCTTAGGCGAGCCACACCGCCCCACATGACATACACACAAAAATGTGGCAAGATTCCCTTAGGCTTGCCAACTTGTGGTTTCTCATTTTGAAGAACTTATTAATAACTTTGCCTCGAGCTTAGTTGTGGCAAATTTAGTCATGAATTAAGTTCAACCATGGAGTCTTCTAGATTATACATGTGGCGTAATCTGTGGATGATATCCAATGGCCAAGAGTGCTCAGATTTGGTTATCTTTGTACCGCTGGATTGGCTTCATCCAACCACCAATCATGGGATCCAAAGTATATCTATTTAGTGGAGTGCACTCTAAACACATCATCTATTTATTTTTCTCTAACCTTCCGTAGCCATGCAACCAAGCCACATAAGCTTCATGGGTGCCCCCCACATCATATAATTCATACTACGTTGATTGAAAAAAGATAAATCACCCAAAACAAGATCTTCCCTTTTTTTTGTTCCTACGATGTTGTGCCGTGCACGTATCTACTAGTAGTTGTATAGTGGTAGTACTAGTAATATAATAGTATTAGGAGTACAAACTTGGTAGGAGTGGTACTAATACCGAATGCTCCTACTCTATCAATGAGCCCCGTCTGACACAAAATTTCTTGGCTTCCGTGCTACAGCTAGATCTTCCCCTTGTTTCTATTTTCCAACCCGGCGGCGGGCGGGGTGTCTGTTTGCTCAATCTGGCGGTCCCACATGAAAGTGAAAATGCTAGGCACAGGGGCGGAGCTACGTGAGGGCCAACACGTGCCCTGGCCCGCCCAACCTAGCAGGATTTTCGTAGTTGTACATCCAGTTTTGAGGCATGGAATGTCAACGCAAGGGTAATTTCCATAGCTTGGCTAGACTGGCACGCCCAACGTTTTGATTCAAGCTCCGCCACTGCTAGGCAACACGCCTTCCTTAAGCTATGTGTCGTGCCGGACGGGCCGTGTTGTACTCCCGATTCCCGGGCGTGTGGGGGTGCGACGCTTAACGCAGCGTGCCTTTTTCCTTTACTAGCAATGTGCCCATGCGCTATGACGGATCCAAAGTAGTAGAATAGTAGTATTTGTTCACAAACTTGAAAGAAATCACTATTGTTTTGATATACTCCTAATATATTACTCCTCCGCATCTAAATATTTGTCTTTTTGAAATTTCAAATGGACTATCACATACGGATTATATAGACATATTCTAGTGTTTCTAGTAAGATGCCCGCTGCTGTACCTAAGTTGATGGAAAAGGTAAGCACAACCTATAAATTGACGGATGGAGTACTATTTACAGTGATGCCAAATTTTGGTCCCCATTGTATTTCGTGCCAAATTTTGACCATAGATTAAACTAAGAAAATGGTCACGCATGTCACCAAACATTATATTTTTCAAAACTATGTTCAAAGACGAATCCAGTGAGATAATTTTTCTTGACATGCATTAACATTTTGTTAGTTAAATCTTTAGTCAAAATTTGGCACAAACTATAAAAGGGACCTATAAACCAGGACGGAGGTAGTACCCACTATGAAGGTAGTAACATAGTCTAGGGATATGTGTATGTTACTAGTGTATGTTACTCACCATTGTGGCTAGTCTAACACATAGGCGTGGTGCATTAGCTCTCACGTTGTTTCTTATTTTTGACATAAATAGAGGAATCAACCAAGAAGAGATGTGGGGCTTGTATGCTTTTAATGACTTGAGACTATCAAACATGACATGCAAAGGGTCAGCCTGCTGCACAAGAACAAATACAACCCACGCCAAGACACACGCATCTTATAGCATCACGTCCAATGGCTATAAAAGATGAATGAGACCAAATTATATCTCATCTAGATGAGTTCTAGCAAAACTGTATTAATAATACTTAGTACTCCTGCGGCATGTATCATATAAGTATCATGTAGTACTTTATTTATTGTCATGTATGACACATAGTTCACGAGCGCTCTCTATATGTACCACTTTTTTCTAATTTCAAGTTTTGCTCCATGGCGCAATCCATCGATACTACTACTGTACAAAAGTGGAGTATATACATTTTTTAAAAGGCTAGAGGGCGGGCAGTCTAGCTCGGTCGGTTTCACGAGAGGCGAGGGCCTTTGTGATTTGACGGCTCATTACTGCTGTCAAATCGAATAGTATCAAGGCCGCTGCACGCCCGGGCGCCCATTAAACCCTCCGTTAAACCCGCATGCAACCGAGAATCCTAATCCGCCACACGTCTGCTCATGAGCGGGCCAGAATTAAACGCAACACCGCCGAGCTCCTCCCGTCCGCCTCGCTTTAAACGAGGCCGATGCCGCCAAGCTCCTACCGTCCGCCTCTATTTACACGGCCGCATGCATAGCGGGCAAGAATCGCACCTCCGCCGCTCCCCCATCTCCTCCTTCACCATTTTCTCCACCCTTCCGATGGCTTCCGGCGAGCCTTTCTCCGCATATTACCCGCTGGTGGCCCGCCGAGCCCTTCCGGATACGGGCGAGGCCGCCGGTGCTTCACCAACCTCGCTGGCCCGACGGAGCGCTTCCGCTAAGCAGCGTAGGTTCCAAAGCAACTTCGCCGCCTGGGCTTCAGCTCGATGAGGAGTGGCGAAGTTGCTCCACACCGCACGGGCGGCGAGCACGCCGGTATGGGCGCTGCTGCCGCTGCTGCATCAAGGCCACTCTGCCGCGGTGGCCGCGCGCCCCGTGTCGTGGGCGCTGCCTCCCGTACCGCGGCAGCACCATGCAGGCAGAGAGAGAAGCCGGGTGCGTGGAGAGCGACCAGTCGGTGGCCAGCTTCTCCTTGTCCGCCGCCATCATCGAGGAGAAGTAGAACACGGGAGGCCGCCGCCACTTGGGACCCATGAAGGCCACCGCCGAGGCGACGCATCATGATTCGTGTGGTTTCTTTGCTGCTTCGTCTCTTCCGAGGACCTTCGTCGACACCGCAAGTGTCTGACGGACATGAGGAAGACAAAGGGATCCGCGGGCGGCCATTTAACTAAAATAAGTCTAGATATATCCATTTCTAGGACAAGTATTTCCGAACGGAGCGAGTATTAATTATACAAGAGAGCCGGATTGGCACCTCTTAGTTCATGTAAATGTAATGAAATCCATCATGTTTACATGAAGATCCGGGTTTTTATACGAAATCCTTCATGCTTATATCAAATCAGTCCGTGTTTGCACGAATTTCGTCTGGTTGGTTAGAGTTGTAAAAATGTATTACCGGGCGTTTGATGTCGCCCTCCGCGGAATGAAGCGGAGGAAATTTGCCGCTGCCGTTGGAGATGCTCTTTATGCTGGAAATAATAGAGTGACTTCCAATCCATTTGAGTTAATTGCCTGTATGATTGTACCTCTATAAAAAGTTAATTGCATGTACAGTGTACACGTGACTTGCAGGGTGGCTACAGCTTCGCATGTAAAGTTAAAAAGAAACAAGTCCATCCTTAATATTCTAAGTACTGTGGGTTCCATCACAAGACAATAGCGTAAAGAAGTATATATTAAATAAGTAGAGTAATATATAATATACAAATCTAAAGTTAAAAGACAGAATTGAACTCATGTCATCACGCTATAGCATCCGCGCGCTAACCAGCCCAAAGACATTTTTGTTGTAGACCATGCCGAGATATATCTCCATGTCTACTCTTATATACTCCATTCGCTCCTAAATATTTGTCTTTTTCAGATTTCAAATGGACTACCACATACGGATGTGTATGAAGACATATTTTAGAGTGTAGATTCACTCATTTTGCTACGTATGTCTTTTCATGAAGGGGCCGATTTTTCCTTGATTTATTTATGAGGTATCCAGATGGCAATCGCACCGCCAAGAAAAGAGGGTAACATCAAAATTATGGACTACTTTTTGAGTGTGTTGGTAAGGTCCGTCATAGTCACTTGTTGAAATCTCTAAAGACAAATATTTCCTCCGTTCGAATACTTGTCATCAAAATGGATAAAAGGAAATGTATCTAGACGTATTTTAGTTTTAGATACATCTATTTTTATCCATTTTGATGACAAGTATTTTCGGACCGAGGGAGTAGAAAACAGAGTTGGTGATGATGGTGTGCGTGCCATCCTGCAATATAGGCCGTCGGATTTATATCTAACGGATAGGAAAGAAACTATGGCAATTTTGCAAAAATATACCCACACGTCTCTCCACGTTCGCAAATAAGGCCTTCCCTCGTTCAGCCTTTTCTCTCACAAGATAAACTACTCATACAAATGCATCTTGATGTTCTGTGTAATGCACGGGCAGCTAGCTAATTTCTTTTAAAGTAGTTGCTGCGATAATTGGGTTGAAGTTATATGTTTTATGTCTGCCCTAAATGATTTCAGATTCACTAGTACTCCCTCTGTTCCAAAATAGATGACCCAGCTTTATACTAAAGTTAGTATAAAGTTGAGTCATCTATTTTGGAATGGAGGGAGTAGTAACAAAGAAAAGGTTGCCTTGTTAATTAACAGAAAACAGGGTGAAAACTATCACATGAGGCTGGTAAAAACAAGGCACACTGGGTTCAGCATCATCGTCACTACAGATGTGCGCGTGCGAGAAGTCTACATATCGAGGGGGCTACCGAGCGAGGCACCGAGACACAATGTTTGAGAGAGAAACCAATTGACAGATTATGATCAGATCGAGTTGTCACCCTTGTGTTGTCATTGTTGGGGGGGGGAGAGAGAAAGACGTATCGGGAGTGTGTGCGGTAGGCACAGAGGCACAACTAGCGAGTGTGTATGTGTGTGTGTGTGTGTGTGTGTGTGTGTGTGTGTGTGTTCGAAAGAGGAGTCGATAGATTATTATCAAGATCGAGGTGCCACCCTACTCCTTCAGTGTCGGGTAGTGTGTGTGTGTGTATGTTTGAGAGAGAATCCAGTCGATAGATTAGTATCAAGATCGAGGTGCCACCCTACTCCTTTGGTGCCGGGTAGTGTGTGTGTGTATGTTTGAGAGAGAAGCCAGTCGATAGATTAGTATCAAATCGAGGTGTCACCCTACTCCTTCGGTGTTGGGAAGTGTGTGCGTGGGGGGGGGCAGTGACACTCACATATCTCTACTCTTATAAAAAACAGAGTTGGTGATGATGGTGTTCCTGCCATCCTGCAATATAGGCCATCCGATTTATATCCGACGGACATGAAGGAAAATATGGCAATTTTGCAAAAAGATACCCACACCCCTCTCCGCATTTGCAAACAAGGCATTCCCTCGTTCATCCTTTTCCCCCCACAAGATAAACTTCTCATACAAATGCATCTTGATGTTCCGTGCAACGCGCATGGGCATCTTGCTAGTAGGGAGAAGGAGTTTGTGTGACACATATCTAGCTATATTAAGGGATAGGTAGATAGCATATGTGTGAGAGACATTATTATACTTTGAGACATTAGTGGTTGTGGGTGGGCGGAATTAAAGGGGTGGGCGTGTTAGACATAGAGAGCGTGTGTGTTTCTGTGAGAGACTTGTAGGACGGGGTAGAAAGACGAATTTAACTCCCGACGAGGGAGAGAAATACACGGCGCGCTGTGTGTGATTCCGATGCCCACAGGGAAATGAGATATGTATGCGTGTGAGAGAGATTGCACAATTCATTCACGTATCACTATCTAGCTGACCGTGGACGGCATCGCTTGAACATAAGTCAATATCTACTTCAGATCGTGGCCAAAGGTACAATATCGATTCAAAGCTATAAAGATTGGACACTCACATATCACATTTTTTTCTATTTAAATAAACATTTTTCAGTTGTGCATGCCAAAGTTACAGTGATGTTTCTTCAAACAACCAATGTAGCTATCATGCACATACACCATTGTTACTCTTGCATTCAAATTCATTAGTCTTGGATGATTTAAGTTTCTATTTTGAAGTAATATATATGTAATATTCATATATGAATTCAACGGTTACGCTATTTATGAAATGAAGGCTATGTAATCATATGAGGTAACACTTTTAAGTAGCTAACTACAATATCCATTTCTTTTTGTGCGCCTCTACACTAACACGTCAATGCATTATGTTTAAAGTAAATAACCAATGTCACTAAATTATCTATTTACACGAGAAATACATAGGCTGAGCGCAGGATCCCTTTTTGTGAACGCTACCACTACACCCGTGACGATTGGCCGCGCCCGTGTGAACGGCCAAGTTATCGGCGCATCATCCCGAGTTATTTTGTTTTTTTCTGGGGTGGACTTCACACCAGTTATTAACTGTTGACGCGTGCCCCGTGTACACAGTCTAGCGTGACCTTCCCGCTAGCACGGTCCAAAATTAGTTGAAACTGGATACGAACGATCCCGCGGGAGGCAAAATCTCCCGCCTCCTTCTAAAATTTCCGCCACCTTAGTCTTTAGCATGCGAAATCCCCCTTTCGTCCTTGGTGCATGGAGACCAACAGTTACAATACCGCCCTCATCTACATGATAGGTCAGGGCTGCTTTGGTAACTTCCGATTCCCCCCACTACACGCCACCCCCATTTCCTCTCCCCTCCTCCCGCAAAAATGACTAACTCCACAAAGACCAGAGCATCTTACATCACGCCGTCTGCATTTCATCGCCTCTTTCTCCCTCCCTCTCGAAACCCTAGACTACTCATTCACCGGGCACTATAGCCCATTCATCGCCAACAAGGCCCACCTCACGGATCTGCTTCAGGCCGCATCTACCCTCCCACCTCCCCTAGAAACAAGTAGACTGCTCATCCACCACTGCGTACACAGCCCATTCAAGGTCGGCCTTGTCCACGGCGCCGGATTCGCTTCACGCAGATTTCGCCAACCGCCACAGATCTGCAGTGGCTCATTCAGATTCCCCACCGTAGACGCTTCATCCACACCCCCGAGCCGCCCACCGATGCCCTGCCGACGGCCTCGATCCTCTTCACGACACCTTCCTCAACCCTACCGGAGGCGCTTCGCCGACACCTTCCTCAACCCTACCCGAGCCGCTTCGCCGACACCAGCGTCAACCCTACCGGAGTAGCTTCGCCTATACCATTCTCAACCCTACCGGGGCCACTTTGCCAACTCACAAGTCCACGGCCTCAGATCCGCTTCCTCGCACCCTCATCCAACCTACCGGAGCATCTTCGATGCCCCTGCCCACGGCCGCATATCCGCATCGCCGACACCATCCTTAACTCCAACCCCGGAGCAGCTTCGACGCCGCCCACGGCCGCAGATCCGCATCGTCGACACCATCCTTAACCCAACCACCGGAGCAGCTTCGACGCCTGGCCCACGGCCGCAGATCCGCGTCGTCGACACCATCCTTAACCCAACCACCGGAGCAGCTTCACCCACGCCTCGCCCACGGCCACAGATCCGCTTCGCCCACACCGTAATCCACCCTACCGAGCCGCTTCCACAAACACCCTACTCGACGGTTCTAGATCTCCTTACGGACCCGACAACCAGCGCAGCGTCATCATCACCTCGACGCTTTCTAACCTGATTCCCATCGTTCGAGAGATGCCAAGCACCCGCCACGGCCTAGGTACTTGTCACCTTTAAACCCGGCCCAAAGATCACCGCCTGATGTACTTCAAATATACTAACCGGTCGTTGTTACCTGTTATGCGGTGGCAAAAACTACAAGGACGATGTTTCTTCCGGATCTAACAGCTTGGCCAACCAAGATCCCGGATCGAGGCATTGCTATGATCTTGTAAGCGCCTCTCTCTCTTGTATTGTTCTCGGCTCGCCAGCGTGCTTTGCTAGGATTTTCGACCAAGAATCCCTTTGTGCGCATAATGATTTCTACTACCGGCTGCTAAATTAGATATGTAGATGTCATACATGATACTACCTCGCACCTTCGCTCCTAAATATAAGTCTTTCTAGAGATTCCACTATAGGCTACATACGGAGCAAAATGAGTGAATCTACACTCAAAAATGCATCTATATACATCTGTATGTGGTCCATACCGAATCTCTACAAACACATATATTTAGGAACAGGGCAAGACATTACACAAAATCGTAGGTGGCATGTAGGAATTCCAAAGGCATTACATTAGGCTCCCTTAGAGTGCCTCGCCACCCAAAGATACGTGAGTCATGGCTAGTTTATGGTACGCACACAATCGTTAATTGGTGGTTTAAATATGCAAGGGATATGCAATGTAGTATCATGTAGAGATGTCTGAAATTAGCCGTGTCAACTTGTAGATAGGGTTACACAATGAAAAAGTACAAGATGTATGTGGCAATTTCATGGAACATCGCAAAAAAAGGAGAGGCAGCGGTGAGCATATACAATGTGCTATGGTACGTCACTCCTCCATTGCAATCATCGTGACATGTTATTTGTATGCCAGTTCTATTAGCCAAGTTTCTTAGGGACGGTTATTACGAGTTATCCTAAGAAAATAAGCACCTGTGAATATAAGCTCCATGTAATACGCCAACCAGTTCTTTTTCATTGCGTTTTCAGCTTATCTTTGGTATGATCGGTGGAAAGTCTAGATTGCATTATATATATTTTTCATTTTGCTGCACATATGGAAATTAATTTGACTTGCAAACATCACAAATTGAACCCAAAGTGCAGTAATTAATATGATAGGAAAACAGACCATCACTATTTGCTCAAAATGCAAATACAAAGATACCATCTACTTGGCACAATCTACTTTGGTCAATGTTTTCCATAGAGATCCCATTGCCTAATTTAAACGAAGAACGCATGACCCACATTTAAATGAAGAACAATTATTTGTTGAAATTCGATGGTCCAAGTGGCTGGTTATTATCATATAGCAAAGCACCACCGAAAGCATCATATAGCGGCAGCAGCTCATAGCAACTCATCATACACCAAAGCGATGCGCAATTCATCATATACCAGCAGCAGCTCATAGCAATTGATCCTTCAACAGCACCTCAAGGCCATGGCCCGGGAGGAGGAGGAGGGGAACAAGGTGCCTTCACGCAAAGATGTGGCATCGGCCGTAGTTGTGTGCCACTGGAGTAGTGCGTTGGACGAACCACAGTGGAGCAGTCTGGAGACCATGAGAATGAGGGCGGCGCCAGAGGAGGAGCAGACAGGAGGTTTGCCCCTACCCGCCGGCCATGTAGCCTAGCTGGACATAGCATCGCCGAGGACCGGGCCAGATGGGACCCTGGCGACGGCTGTTGGAGGAACCCTAGTCATGCAGTGGGGGATCGAGGTAGAGGGAAAGGGGAGAGGAGATGCAAGCAAGGTGGCAATGAATGCTTGCGTGTTTGTTTTTACTTGAGGGTCGTGTGACACAAAGGCCAAGATTGCATTTTGAGTGTAATATAGGCAGACCACAGAGTCATTTCACTATTCCCTTCCCTTCAATTTTAGTGAGGTTCTACCAAACACCCCCTCCAAAGTGAAATTAGTTAAGCCCAAGCCCATAACTCAAAAATGACTTCTTTACATCTTTTATGGCTTATTTTGACAATATACCCTGAAAAGGCGGAATCGAACTGGCCCTTAACCTGCAATTCAATTGTGCGTGCAATGATGAATCACTCATGCCTGCTATCTGTACATTTAGGCATCATCATACATGGCATAACCTAATACATGTGTTTTCCATTGTAGAATCTGGAATATGCAATGTTTATGTTAGTTCATACGTTGCACATGATGTTTAAATGCCCTTAAATCTGGTCACCAAGTGATGGTCTTTAAGCCTCCTTCTTTGCTTCTTTTCTGGATATGTAAGATTTGATCACACATCTGTTCAATTCCTTGTTTGCATCAGCCAGCCGTACTAGGACTGTTTGCTTTGATTACTTGTTGTTCTTGACCTAACACTCTAATGAGCTTGTCAACGATTTAAACAATAAGGGCTGCCGTAGTGGGGCCTTGTCTAACTCATAGGTGAATAAAGGTTTATCAGACACTACAAAGAGGCTCTCCAAGAGTACCTTGAGATCCAGTTCGAAGGTATGCCTAGTTTTTACATAGTGCAGATATAGTAAATGCTCATTTCATTGTGTGCAAGTGCAAGAGATGCGGCATGTTTCATTATGTGGTGTTGTTTTGTTATAATCTCATCCTTTTGTGTTCACAGACTGGAAAGTATGCATATTTATCTTCCAAGGAGACGAGTAACTAGTTTGTGTCACCTTGCAGGGGGTGCAATGAAGATAAGATTGAGGATTTCCAAGTACAAGATGTTAGGAAGGAGCCTTGCAAGAGAAGTAGGAGCTATACCGAGCCTCTTCAACCTGCTAAGGTAAGTCACCGTATGCAACTCAACAGTTCAATTCCTTGTTTGTTTCAGGCATAGTTAATTTTCTCTTTTCAATTGCTTTATTTGTCCTCACTTAATGAGATGCCCAAAAAATTATGCCCGATGTTCGGTACTTGTATCACTATTAGTTGACATAATTAAAGGCGTTACCATTTAATTACTTCCGCCAAGTGTGCCTCAAGCTTTGAAGTCTATTAACCAACTATTATTGCATGAGGCTCACAATCTAGTTTATACTATGCTAATGATTGCATAGTTTTGCTCATTGTAGTATGTTTGTATGAAACCCTCTCGCTGTTCATTATGCTCCCTAAGACTTTAATTGAGGTACAGAATGGCCAACCGCTTGCTTACTTATACGCAACATGATGTCTAAATTTGTAACTTGTCCGTGTTTTCGATTCGCCCCAACATCATGCTCCTCTGGTGAGCTAAGAGGGATTCGTATGCAGGCTGCACAGACTATCTTTTTATAATTTTTAAAATATCACCGCTTATGCTTCATGACGTAACATTTTTTGTGTGAAAGTGACGTGTAACATTATTGTTAGTCCTGTTTTGCCATGTAGTACAAAATAGTGTCTTGTTCGCTTCAATCGTTGTAACTATATTTTTGCCTTAGTCATGTGTACTTACGTAAACATTTCAGGATGAAGTGACATCAACACAAAAATCATAGCAAAGATGCGGCATGGCCGTTACCGAATGATTATGGATTGGAATTGGAATGTGCCGATGTTCTCGAGCATCAACTAGAGGTGGCAAGACAACGTGTACATGATTGTCAACGATATAATCAACAAGTTGAGACCGGACATGCAGTATTAGATGCAGGAGTCAAAAATGAAACAAGACACCAAGGTAACCATGAAGGAATTGGAGATTTTGCAGACTGAAATTTGTGCTATCTGAATCCGCCAATCCTATTTTCTGAAGAGATTATAGTTCAAATGGAGTTAAGTTGATGCGTGTCCATGATGTATGAGCCGTATTTGCCCAGTGTATGTAATTTGCTGTTTGTGTATGCTTTATTATCACCTGTGCCGTACCATAATGCCCAGTGGGTATAATCGGCTGTAATTTTTCATTGTATTGTGTAGGATTATTCTACCTTTCTATGCCTTGATCTCTTTGTTTATAGTGTATGCTTTTTAGAGGTGATAGTATTGAGTAGGATAATTCTTTGAATATGCTATATCATTCAAACGGGGGCTAACTCGCCCGACCATGGGCCTTCTACGTCTCGTAGGATCCATGGGCCTTCTATGCCTCGCAGGATCCATGGGCCTTCTACGCCTTTCAGTGTCCATGGGCCTTCTACGTCTCGCAGGATCCATGGGCCTTCTACGTCACGTAGGATCCATGGGCCGCCGACTCATTTATGGGTCTTGTACTGGCCTTTAATGGGCCGTAGACGGGCCTATAATGGAAATCATACGTTTTATTGGCTGACCATAACGGGCCGTTAATAGGTCGTATTTGGTGATGCTATGAAAATGGCCCAACAAACTAACGGACCACAAACGGGCCGATCAGAACGACGGGCTGAATTTGGCCCACAAGCGTAAAATGACAAGAACGGGCCGTAAGTAACCGAATGTCGCAAATAAGCCCAAGAATAAATGGGCTCGAGAAGGACGAAAGATAACATAATGTAAACGGCCCAATCAATAACGGGCCCTTAATGGGTATAAAGCGATACATCGCTCATTACGGGCCGCCACCACGGGCCGTTAATGGGTCTAAAGTAATACACCGTTCATCGCGGGTCGGGCCACCATGGGTCGTTAATAGGCCAAGAGTTACATAGGGCCTCATATGGGCCAAAGACGTCATGGGCCATACATGGGCCGGCGAAAACGTGGAATCATATTGGATGGCCCAGATGACGCTACTGGGCCTAATTCGGATAGGGCGTAATGGGCCTTGGATTAGTGGGCTGTAAATGGGCTATATGCGAACAGGCCATTAACAGGCTTTCCATGGGCCGGCCTGTCACCATTTGACCAAGTCAAACGGGCCGGCCTTTTCACAGGAATGGGCCTCTGCTGGGCCGTGCCACGTGTCGACGTATCATAGGCGCCTTCTGTCCAATGAGTGGATGACATCTGTCCCAACAATGAGCTGACACGTGTTTCCTCCAGCCAATGATGATTTTACACGTGGAAAATCCCCATTGGTCGGGCTGTTAACGGGTTATCGGATCCAAAACCCGACCCGATAGCTTAACGGCGTTCCATTACGGTGGATGCCACGTGTCGGTCACCCTTGACGAAAGCACTTCTGTGACGCGCGATTTATCGTCATGGAAGTGGACACTTCCGTGATGATAATCTTGGTAACGTCATCGAACACTTCTACGACAGCACAGGTATGACTATCTCGATTCTGTCACAAATTTGTCATGGATGTACATGCATGACAAAAAACGCGATCTACTGTGACAAACACGTATCATCACGGAAGTGTATTTTTTTTGTAGTGCTAGCTAGGCATATATAATTTTAATGATGCTCACATGAAAGATAGCAATTGAAACATGAAGGGAGCATCATGAAGCATATGAAAATCACATCTAAGTATAACATACTTCCTATGCATAGGCATTATATAAGCAAACAAATTATCAAGACAAGCAAAAACTAGCATATGCAAGGAAGGAGAAAGAAACAATAGCAATCTCAACATAACGAGAGGTAATTTAGTGACACGAAAATTTCTACAACCATATTTTCCTCTCTCATAATAATTACATGTAGGATCATAATCAAATTCAACAATATATCTATCACATAAAATTTTCTCTTCATGATCCATATGCATGCAAAGTTGACACTCTTCCAAAATAGTGGGATTATCATAAAATAAAGTCGTGACCTCTCCAAACCCACTGTTATCAAAAACTTCATAAGATTGAACATTCTCCAAATATGTGGGATCTAAAGTTTACACTCTTCCAAACCCACTTTCAATATTATTGCAAACATTATTATCAATCCCACATTCATCTTGGGGCTTAAATAAATTTTCAAGATCATAAGAAGAATCACCCAATCATGATCATTGGAACAAATAGTAGTCATAGAAAAACTAGCATCCCCAAGCTTAGGGTTTTCCATGTTATTAGCACTATTCACACAAATAGAATTTATAGTAAAACCATTGCAATCATGCTTTTTATTCAAGGAGCTATCATGAATCACTTCATAGATTTCTTCATCACAATTTTTAGATTCATGAATTTCAAGCAAAATTTCATAAAGATAATCTAGTGCACTCGACTCACTAGCAATAGGTTCATAATAAAGATCTCCTAAAGAGATTAGTGAGTGGATGACGATCCATAAACTTTTAGCAAGCGAAGATGCAAGCAAAAAGAAGACACATGGTAACACAAGATCGAACGGAAGAAGGGCGAAAGAAAAGGGAAAATTTTGTGAAGTGGGGGAGAGGAAAACAAGAGGCGAATGGCAAATAATGTAATGCGAGGGATAAGAGTTTATTATGGGTACTTGATATGTCTTGACTTGGCGTAGATCTCCCCGGCAACGGCGCCAGAAATCCTTCTTGCTACCTCTTGAGCATGTGTTGGTTTTCCATTGAAGAGGAAAGGGTGATGCAGCAAAGTAGCATAAGTATTTCCCTCAGTTTTTGAGAACCAAGGTATCAATCTAGTAGGAGACAACGCACAAGTCACCTAGTACTTGCACAAACAATCAAGAACCTTGCAACCAACGCGATAAAGAGGTTGTCAATCCCTTCACGGTCACTCGCAAAAGTGAGATCTAATAAAGATAGTAAAGTAAATATTTTTGGTATTTTTGTTGTATAGTTTGGAAAGTAAATATTACAAAATAGTAAACGAGATGCAATGTAAATAAAAGAGATGCAATATAATAAGAAAGAGACCCAGGGCCATAGGTTTCACTAGTGGCTTCTCTCAAGATAGCATGTATTACGGTGGGTGAACAAATTACTGCCGAGCAATTGATAGAAAAGTGCATAGTTATGAAGATATCTAAGGCAATGATCGTGAATATAGGCATCACGTTCATGTCAAGTAGATCGAAATGATTCTGCATCTACTACTATTACTCCACACATCGACCGCTATCCAGCATGCATCTAGAGTATTAAGTTCATAAGAACAGAGTAACGCATTAAGCAAGATGACATGATGTAGAGGGATAAACTCAAGCAATATGATATAAACCCCATCTTTTTATCCTTGATGGCAACAATACAATACGTGCCTTGCTGCCCTCATCACATCGGGAAAGGACACCGCAAGATTGAACACAAAGCTAAGCACTTCTCCCATTGCAAGAAAGATCAATCTAGTAAACCAAACTAAACCGATAATTCGAAGAGACTTGCAAAGATATCAAATCATGCATATAAGAATTCAGAGAAGAACCAAATAATATTCATAGATAATCAAGTTCATAAATCCACAATTCATCGGATCTCGGCAAACACACCGCAAAAGAGTATTAAATGAATAGATCTCCAAGAACATCGAGGAGAACTTTGTATTGAGAATCAAAGAGAGAGAAGAAGCCATCTAGCTAATAACTATGGACCCGAAGGTCTGTGGTAAACTACTCACGCTTCATGGAGAGGCTATGGTGTTGATGTAGAAGCCCTCCGTGATCGATTCCCCCTCCAGCAGATCGCCGGAAAAGGCCCCAAGATGGGATCTCACAGATGCAGAAGGTTCTTGGCGGTGGAAAAGTGGTTTCGTGGCTCCCCCTGATGTTTCTAGGGTATAAGAGTATATATAGGCGAAAGAAGTACGTCGGTGGAGCTATGAGGGGCCCATGAGGGTGGGGGGCACGCCCACCCCCCCTGGACGCACCCTCCTGCCTCGTGGTCGCCTCGTTGCGTCTCCGACTTCATCTCCAAGGCTTCTAGTTTGCTTTCGGTCCAAGAAAGATCATCGCGAAGGTTCCATTCCGTTTGGACTCCGTTTAGTATTCCTTTTCTGCAAAACTCTAAAATAGGCAAAAAAAATTGGCACTGGGCCTCCGGTTAATAGGTTAGTCCCAAAAACAATATAAAAGAGCATATTAAAGCCCATTAAACATCCAAAATAGATAATATAATAGCATGGAACAATAAAAATTATAGATACATTGGAGATGTATCACATAGTCACTATTGTAAAGAATTTCATCTATCACGGGCTTTTCACGATTCATACCATAAGAATCAAAGATTTCCCTAGCTTCCCGAATTATGTAGTCAAACTCATTCATAAGAACGAGAGTGGCCAACTTGTTGGCTCTAGGATTCTTTATTTCAGGAAGCTCAAAAAACAATCTTTGCAAAGTAGGATGAGTGTGGATAAATTTACTTCCAATTTTCAGAACTAGTGCTGAGATAGCATCCGCATAAGATCTAGTAGTTTTAAGTTAGGAGCATCATCAAGACTTAGATTTCCAACACGATTGAAAATTTCTTGAATACGTTCTTTCCCCATAACGTTTCCTTGCCCCAAGATAAAAGTTTTAGCATCCAGATTGCCTGTATGTCCAATCTTAGGAGTCAGGCCATCATCTGTTGGTGCCATACCGAAATCACTCATGATTGCAAGCAGATAATAGATCTGTCAAGAAAACGGCAAATGGAAAAAAGAGAGGCGAATAAAACGGCAAATTTTTGTGGAGCGGGGGAGAGGAAAACGAGAGGCAAATGGCAAATAATGTAAATTGCAAGGAGATGAGATTTGTGATTAGGAACCTGGTTATGTTGAAGATCCTCCCCGGCAACGGCGCCAGAAATTCTCCTTGATGGTAGCTGGAACTACGTTGGTATTTCCCTGGAGAGGGAGGGATGATGTAGCACAGCGACGGTAGGTATTTCCCTCAGTTATGAAACCAAGGTTATCTAACCAGTAGGAGAACCAAGCAACACAACGTAAACAGCCCCTGCACACAAATAACAACACCTCGCAACCCGACGTGTTAAAGGGGTTGTCAATCCCTTTCGGGTAACGGCGCCAGAAATTGCGTGTTGACGGGAGAAAGTTGTAATAGAATGAAATAATAGATCGCAAATAAAACAAAACGCAGCAAAGTATTTTTGTATTTTTTATTTAATAGATCTGAAAAAAAAATGCAAAGGAAAAGTAGATCGCAAGCAAATATATGAGAAAGAAGACCCGGGGCCGTAGGCTTCACTAGTGGCTTCTCTCGAGGAAAATAGCAAACAGTGAGTAAACAAATTACTGTTGGGAAATTGATAGAACTTCAAATCATTATGACGACATACAGGCAATGATCATTACATAGGCATCACGTCCAAGATTAGTAGACCGACTCCTGCCTGCATCTATGATACGTCTCCAACGTATCTATAAGTTTTTATTGTTCCATGCTATTATATTATCTGTTTTGGATGTTTAATGGGATTTAATATGCTCTTTTATATTATTTTTGGGAATAACCTATTAACCGAAGGCCCAGTGCAAATTGTTGTTTTTTTGTTCGCAAAAAAGGAATATCAAACGGAATCCAAACAGAACAAAACCTTCGCGAGGATCTTTCTTGGATCAAACGCAATCCAGAAAACTTGGAGTTGAAGTCTAGGACTCCGCGAGGCGGCCACGAGGCAGGAGGGCGCATAGTTGCATAATTATTCGACTACTCAGTGATCTTCACTTATATCTTTCGGAGTAGTTTGTCGTTTGCTCTAGTGCTTCACTTATATCTTTTAGAGAACGACAGTTGTTTTATTTTGAAGAAATAGGTGAACTCTCATGCTTCACTTATATTATTTTGAGAGTCTTAAACAGCATGGTAATTTGCTTTCATTATGAATTTAGTCCTAATATGATAGGCATCCAAGAGGGATATAATAAAAACTTTCATATAAAGTGCATTGAATACTATGAGAAGTTTGATTCTTTATGATTGTTTTGAGATATGAAGATGGTAATATTAGAGTCGTGCTAGTGAGTAGTTGTGAATTTGAGAAATACTTGTGTTGAGGTTTGCAAGTCCTGTAGCATGCACGTATGGTAACAGTTGTGTAACAAATTCGAAGCATGAGGTGTTTCTTTGATTGTCTTCCTTATGAGTGGCGGTGGGGGCGAGCGATGGTATTTTCCTACCAATCTATCCCCCTAGGAGCATGCGCGTAGTGCTTGGTTTTTGATGACTTGTAGATTTTTGCAATAAGTATGTGAGTTCTTTATGACTAATGTTGAGTCCATGGATTATACGCACTCTCACCCTTCCACCGTTGCTAGCCTCTCTAGTACCGCGCAACTTTCGCCGGTACCATAAACCCACCATTTACCTTCCTAAAAAAAGCCACCATACCTACCTATTATGGCATTTCCATAGACATTCTGAGATATATTGCCATGCAACTTTCCACCATTCCATTTATTATGACACGTTCCATCATTGTCATATTGCCTTGCATGATCATGTAGTTGACATCGTATTTCTGGCAAAGCCACCTTCATAATTCTTTCATACATGTCACTCTTGATTCATTGCACATCTCGGTACACCGCCAGAGGCGCGCATATAGAGTCATATTTTGTTCTAAGTATCGAGTTGTAATCTTTGAGTTGTAAATAAATAGAAGTGTGATGATCATCATTATTAGAGCATTGTCCCGTGTGAGGAAACAAAAAAGGAGAAAGGCTAAAGAAGCCCAACAAAAAAGAAGAATAAGAAAGGCCAAATAAAAAAAGAGAAGGCCCAAAAAATGAGAGAAAAAGAGAGAAGGGACAATGCTACTATCCTTTTTTTCCACACTTGTGCTTCAAAGTAGCACCATGAGCTTCATGATAGAGAGTCTCCTATTTTGTCACTTTCATATACTAGTGGGAATTTTCATTATAGAACTTGGCTTGTATATTCCAACAATGGGCTTCCTCAAATTCCCTAGGTCTTCATGAGTAAGCAAGTTGGATGCACACCCATTTAGTTTCTTTTGTTGAGCTTTCATACATTTATAGCTCTAGTGCATCCGTTGCATGGCAAACCCTACTCCTCGCATTGACATAAATTGATGGGCATCTCCATAGCCCGTTGATTAGCTGCGTCAATGTGAGACTTTCTCCTTTTTTATCTTCTCCACACAACCTCCATCATCATATTCTATTCTACCCATAGTGCTATGTCTGTGGCTCGCGCTCATGTATTGCGTGAAAGTTGAAAAAGTTTGAGAATACTAAAGTATGAAACAATTGATTGGCTTGTCATCGGGGTTGTGCATGATGAGAGCATTCTGTGTGACGAAAATGAAGCATGGCCAAACTATATGATTTTTTAGGGATGAGCTTACTTTGGCCATGTTATTTTGAGAAGACATAATTGCTTGGTTAGTATGCTTGAAGTATTATTATTTTTATGTCAATATTAAACTTTTGTCTTGAATCTTTTGGATCTGAACATTCATGCCACAATAAGGAGAATTATATTGAAAATTATGCTAGGTAGCATTCCACATCAAAAATTCTGTTTTTATCATTTACCTACTCGAGGACGAGCAGGAATTAAGCTTGGGGATGCTTGGTACGTCTCCAACGTATCTATAATTTTTTATTGTTCCATGCTATTATATTATCTATTTTGGATGTTTAATGGGCTTCAATATGCTATTTTATATTATTTTTGGGACTAACCTATTAAGCGAAGGCCCAGTGCAAATTGCTATTTTTTTGCCTATTTTTAGTGTTTCGCAGAAAAGGAATATCAAACGGAACGAAACCTTTGCGAGGATCTTTCTTGGAACAAACGCAATCCAGAAGACTTGGAGTTGAAGTATGTGACTCCGCGAGGCGGCCACGAGGCAGGAGGGCGAGCCCAGGGGGTAGCCCCCCCCCCCCCCCCACCCTCGTGGGCTCCACGGAGCTCCACCGACCTATTTCTTTCGCCTATATATACTCTTATACCCTGAAAACACCCAGGAGAGCCACGAAACCACTTTTCCACCGCCGCAACCTTGTGTACCCGTGAGATCTCATCTTGGGGCCTTTTCTGGCGATTTGCCGGAGGGGGGTTCGATCATGGAGGGCTTCTACATCAACACCATAGCCTCTCCGATGATGTGTGAGTAGTTTACCACAGACCTTCGGCTCCATAGTTATTAGCTAGATGGCTTCTTCTCTCTCTTTGGATCTCAATACAAAGTTCACCTCGATGTTTTTGGAGATCTATTCGATGTAATATTCTTTTGCGGTGTGTTTGCCGAGATCCGATGAATTGTGGGTTTATGAACTTGATTATCTTTGAATATTAGTTGGTTCTTCTCTGAATTCTTATATGCATGATTTGATATCTTTGCAAGTCTCTTCGAATTATCGGTTTAGCTTGGCCTACTAGATTGATCTTTCTTGCAATGGGAGAAGTGCTTAGCTTTGGTTTCAATCTTGCGGTTGATCGATCCCAGTGACAGAAAGGGAACCGACATGTATTGTATTGTTGCCATCGAGGATAAAAAGATGGGATTTATATCATATTGCTTGAGTTTATCCCTCTACATCATGTCATCTTGCCTAATGTGTTACTCCGTTCTTTTGAACTTAATAATCTAGATGCATGCTGGATAGCGGTGGATGTGTGGAGTAATAGTAGTAGATGCAGAATCGTTTTGGTCTACTTGACACAGACGTGATGCCTATATTCCTGTTCACCCACCATAATACTTGCTATCTTGAGAGAAGCCACTAGTGAAACCTATGGCCCCGGGGTTTACTTTACATCATATAAGTTTCCAATCTATAATTCTAGTTTACTATTTATTTTGCAATCTTTATTTTCCAATCTATACAACAAAAATACCAAAAATATTTATCTTATTATCTTTATCAAATCTCACTTTTGCAAGTGTCCGTGAAGGGATTAACAACCCCTTTATCGCGTTGGTTGCAAGGTTCTTGATTGTTTGTGCAGGTACTAGGCGACTTGCATGTAGTCTCCTACTAGATTGATACCTTGGTTCTCAAAAACTGAGGGAAATACTTACGCTACTTTGCTGCATCACCCTTTCCTCTTCAAGGGAAAACCAACGCATGCTAAAGAGGTAGCAACTACTACTATTACTCCACACATCGACCGCTATCCAGCATGCATCTAGTGTATTAAGTTCATGGAAAAACGGAGTAATGCAATAAGAACGATGACATGATGTAGACAAGATCCGTTTATCTATATGGTGGTAGATATAGATCTCGTCTTTTTATCCTTAGTAGCAACGATACATACGTGTCGGTTCCCTTTCTTTCACTGGGATCAAGCACCGATCGAACCCACTACTGGGCACCTCTTCCCATTGCAAGATAAATAGATCAAGTTGGCCAAACAAAACGCAAATATCGGAGAAGAAATACGAGGCTATAAGAGATCAAAGAAACTCAAATAACTTTCATGGATATAAAAAGATATGACTGATCATAAACTCGAAGTTCATCAGATCCCAACAAACACATCGCAAAAGAGTTACATCATATGGATCTCCAAGAGACCGTTGTATTGAGAATTCAGCGAGAGAGAGAAAGCCATCTAGCTACTAACTACGGACCCGAAGGTCTACAAAGAACTACTCACGCATCATCGGAGAGGCGCCAATGGAAGTGGTGAACCCCTCCGTGATGGTATCTAGATTGGATCTGGTGGTTCTGGACTCTGCGGCGGCTAGATGAATATTTCGTCGATGCTTCTAGGGTTTCTGGAATATTGTGATATTATAGATCAAAGAGGCGGTTCGGGGGTACCCGAGGTGGGCACAACCCACCAGGGCGCGCCAGGGCCTCCTGGCGCGCCCTGTTGGGTTGTCCCTCCTCGGGACTCCCCAGTGCAAACAGGGCCCATCTGCTTCCTTTTGGCCCATAAAAAATCAGCATGGAGTTTCATGGCATTTGGACTTTGTTTGATATTGATTTCCCGCGATGTAAAAAACATGGAAAAAACAGCAACTGGCATTGGCACTATGTCAATAGGTTAGTACCAAAAATGATATAAAATGACTATAAAATGATTATAAAACATCCAAGATTGATAATAAAACAGCATGTAACAATCAAAAAATATAGATACGTTGGAGACGTATCACCTCGTTCCGCCGCCGACCGCCCTTGCTTCCGCCCGTCCGCCGCCGGCGATTCTGGCCAAATCTGCGGGTGTAATCACGCCGCGGGGCCGCCCCACACCCTCCCGCGTTGAGACGCTGCAACGACCCCCCCCCCCCCCCCGAATCCGGCGAGAAGAGTCGCCCCTCGTCGCTGCCGCCGCCGGGGATCGGCCATCGTCCAGCCCACCCTCGTCGTCGCCGCCCGGGATCACCCGCCGCATCCGCCACCAGTTAGTGCATATTTTTGTGATTTTTGCGAGCGAGCGGTATAGTTGATTGACGCGCCGGTGCGCATGTAGATGGAGTTGAGTCCGTGCGAGAAGTTCTTGCTCTCCGATTCATCCGATTCGGATGACTCGGATATTGAGACCATGCTTGCGAACTTTCGGCAGCAGACACTAGTCATGGCACTTGCCGTGAAGGAGCACGAAGACGAGAACCGGAAGAGGAGGCGAGGATCGACCGTCGGGCATCTTTGCATCCCTCGGAATCATCATCTTGGGAACGAGATGTTGATGCAAGACTACTTTACGGAGAATCCTGCATATCCACCACACCTCTTCCAGAGAAGGTATCGAATGCGCCGATCCCTCTTTGTGAAAATTGTTCAAGCTTGCAAGGAAAATTGCCGGTATTTTACTCAAAGAAGAAATGTTGCAGGCTTAAAGGGATTTAGTGCATATCAAAAAATCTCCGCAGCTATGCGGGTGATTGCATATGGCGTTCCGGCTGACTATGCCGATGAGTACCTTCCAATTGGTGAAGATACTACAATTGAGTCTGTGCATAGATTTGCAAAAGTGATCATCCGTGTCTTTGGTCCTGAGTATCTTCGGGCACCCAACGAAGATGACACAAAGAAATTGATGGCATCTAATGAGAGGAGAGGTTGGCCTGGCATGCTAGGTAGCATTGATTGTATACATTGGACTTGGAAAAATTGCCCCAAGGCATGGCAAGGAATGTATTGTGGCAAGTCTCGTGATGCAACAATTGTGCTAGAGGCCGTAGCATCCGAGGATTTATGGATTTGGCATCGCTTTTTTGGTATGCCGGGCACTCTCAATGATATCAATATGTTGCAATGATCTCATTTGTTTGCTAGGCTTGCTAGTGATGATGCTTCTGCTTGCAACTACACTATCAATGGGCATGAATACACAAAGGGATACTATCTTGCAGATGGTAAATACCCTCATTGGTGCACATTTGTCAAGAGCATCAAAGAACCCAAAACTAAAAAACAATGTGAATTTGCAAGGGTGCAAGAGGCAGCCGAAAAGACATTGAAAGAGCATTCGGTGTTTTGCAATCTAAATTTGCCATTGTCCGTGGCCCTGCTCGTTTTTTGGATAAGAAAACCTTGAAAATATCATGACATGTTGTGTTATCCTGCACAATATGATTCTTGAAGATGAGAGAGGAATGAACTTGGAATTCTTCTACGACAATGTGGGTAGCCGTGTCAAACCAGCTAGAGACCCTAACCGCATCAGAGCTTTTCTTCAGACATACAAGGAGATTGAAAATGCAAACACACACTTGCAACTTCAGGAGGATCTCATTGAGAACCATTGGCAAAGGGCTGGACGGTGACTAATTTTTTGTATTCATTTGTATTTGTATTCATGACAAGTTTTGTATTGCATTATTTAAGTTTGCTACGGTGATTTGAATAATTATTTGTAATATGGATGATTATTGTATTATGTTTGATTTGAATAATTTAGTTTTGCTTTCGATTGTTGTATTATGTTGGATTTGGTATTTGCGGGCCAATGAGATGCGGGATGCAGCGGCGCAAAGAGCAGACCCCACAAAGCCGACCCGTAAAAAAACATATTCCGCGAATATACTTTTATACGGGTCCGTTTGAGGGGTCTGCATCTGTGATCGTCCGCGCCGGCTCATAAAGGCCATTTTGCTAATCGCAAACGCGTTTTACGGGCCGGCGGGATGCGGGGTTTGCTAGAGTTGCGCTTAAAGTCCCAGACCAAGATGACTTCTGGCAAAACAGCAAGCAAGCAAAGCCAAATTCCATCGTGTGTGCAAGTCAAAGATTATGTCCAAGTTGTAGGGTTTGACCTGTCAATTTGCCTACTTCTATGTCAGTTAGTATGATTCATGGAGGAGGTTGATTTTGTAAGCATTGTGGACCAAAATATCAAATCATCATGATCCTGGCATGCCAAGGGGAAGCTATTAGGGGCCATTTAGCACCCTATGTTCCAGAATCCCTATGCCTGTGGTGGTAATAATACTGTTGGACTCCTGCTTAGCTTATATGCCTATTCATCATTACCATCTCAAAATGCAAATTCATCACTATCATTTGTCCAGTACTACCTTTTTTTTGACAGTAAATAAAATACGTCTCTATACTGTGGTGAGCATCTCTGTGGTTTTCGCTTGTAACTTCTGAACTTCACTCAGACCTTGTTCGAAACACTAAAATCTCACAAAAAATATGAAAACTTTAAGTTGCTGCCGGAGATCTCGGAAACTCACAAGTTTGAGATGTCTTACATAACTTGGTGCCAGCTAAACTTTATTTTCATTTTGGGTTATCATAAGCTTAATTAGACAGCTAGTTCTCAGTACTTTAGTCAAGACGGAGCCCTCTCACAAAGAAAAACGATTCAGAACGGGGCACGGCCCAGCTAGGTGTACACTTTTTCCGAAATGGAGCCCAGCTATACACTTCGGCGTCAAAACTCAGAGCGAGCCAGCGAGGTGACTGTCATTCGTCCATGCGTGGTTCATTCGTTCATTTAGTCCCGTATCGGAAAGCCGAGCACACGCTCTCCTCCTTAAATATGCTCAGAGAGCAAGCAGGGCGTGCCAAATGGAAGCACACCCCGAGCACGAGGTCGACGAGGCTCTCGTGCTGGTGGCCACGTGCGCGGCATGCGCACTTAGCAAACCAAAAAATGTCAATCGACATCGAAGTACGAGGCTGATCATCAGCAACACGGCCATCAAGATCAGATGGAGCGCATGACAAATGCGCTTGGCTATTTATACAACATTTTTTAGTTTCTTTAACTTTTTTATTACTTTCTTGGTTGAGCAAATCAGAAACTGCTGAAAGCGGCTGGGATGATGGTCCCTTACTCACTTTTATGTTTCTTTTCGCAATTTTATTTCTGTTTTTAAGATGAATTTTATTTCTGTTGTTGCTGGCCTTTATGGTGAAGCCCTTGTACTGCATCATTTCAGCTTTACGTGACCCACACATATTTGTAGTCCAATTTTGATCCCAAAAAACTGAGTTGTATGGAAAAATAAGAGGTAAAAGGGACCATGTTAAAACTACTCGCTTTTTTCAGTTTTAGTGGAACGGTCGGAGTATCCTTCAAATTGTCTTCTACCTCTAGCGCACGGTCTACCCCTCCCCCAAACCAATCATCTCATCCCTCCCCTGTAGTCGTCGCTGAACCTCGCCGGTAACATCTTGGCAGGCTGCGGCATCCCCGTCTTCACCTCGGCCGGGTTCGACAGGAGTGAGTACAAAAAGACCCTCACCTGGGCCTGTCAAGTTTTAGACTCGCTTTTGCCTGCAACAACACAGCCAGCAGTGTCATCGCCGGCTCTGGCTCGGCTTTGCCAGTGTCCCTGCGCCTCGCTGCAGCTCACTATGGCGCCCATGTCTCGCCCCAGCCACCGCTTTCTCTCCCATCCAAATGTAGAATTATGGAAAGAAACTGATTTAGAATTCGGGAGTTTAAAAATTCGGAAATTTCTCAAGAATTTAGAAACAACCAAGTTGTTGTGAGAAATCCTTACTAGAAAACCAATTAAACCACAACCAAAGATGACTAATGGGTAAACGTCAAGCAAGCAAAGCCAGATTCCACAATGAACAGGTCACTGTTTTTCTCTTGGTGGCATGTCGTGCGTTAATTTCATTTTGAGCTTTGCACTAAGAAGAAAAATCAGTATTGTGAAATCTCAGTTGACAGTGGATTGCGCAGTTGTTTAATCTTCGTGCGGAGATTTGTGCTAGACTGAGATGGAGCGCATGACAAATGCGCTTGGCAATATATATATATATATATATATATATATATATATATATATATATAATACAACATTTTTAGTTTCTCATTTTAACCTTTTTGTTTCTTCCTTGATTCTTCAGGCAGCATACACCTCATAGGCCGTCTGATGTTTTTTCCCTTTTCCATCACAGAAACCAGCTGCAGCACCAGAAGCGGGACAACATACGCCCAGTCTTCGAAGGAGTCTGAAGAACAATATTCAGAAATCTTAACTGAATCCACTTGAACTAGCTCACTTTATTGGATGAATTCAAGAGTTTTAGTACAAAACCAGAGGAACCTAAGGCCGGCCGGGAACACCGGCGGCGGTAGGAAACCCTAATACAAGAGATGGTTCTCCATCGAGCTAGAGACTTGCTTTATAGCCTTACAAGTTGGAAGAAAAAGTAAGAAAAGTAGAAATGGAGGCAGGCTATCATTGTTGTTCTTGTCGGAAAGCAAACAGCGACTCGCGCGTCAATGGTACGTTCCGATGCGGAACGGACGCGATCCAGGGCCTCCCTACATAGTGAAGCGGTACGGGTGATGGAGGAGCGTCAGATCGACGATGGACGGCTAGAGTTGCTTCGCGCCAACGGCTGGGGACTTAAAGTTTTAAACATAACTAAATCGCTCTGCAGTGTTGTCAATCTTCAGTAAAGCTTCACTTGGGTCCTGACACGCCCCAACCGGGCTGCCCGCCGATTCCTCCTAGCCTGCTTGCGCTCCACCTTGTGGCTCAGGGTAGATGGTCTCTTTGTCAGACTAATCTTCGCTTGTGCCTTTATTTGGTCAACCTGCACCTGACATGAACTTAGCAGAATTACACTCAGCAGCATGATTAAGAGTTTTCTGCCATATTAAGAAGAGTTAAATACACCTAGGGTACATGAACTTGCATGGTGGGTACAATTTCATATACAAAAACTTAAAAAAGAGACAAATTGGTCACATAACTTGTGTTTTGAGTACATTTAGGTACATTCCCGTCTATCGCCGTTAAAGCACCGTTAACTCTGCCTATGTGGCACATCAAGGATTCGAACTTGCGGCCGTTCCTTCAAGCCAAGTTGTGCTAACCACTAAGCACAATCTACTTCTTGATCAACTAATCTCCACAAAGAATAATATCCGAACAAAAGGACTCTAAAAAAATCTGAACAAAAGGACAACCCACAAAATCGACTTGTGGCTATATAGGCAACTGGATGGGATCACCGTCATTTGTCCCCGGCATTGACAGATAAGTCCGGCACCTCCCGCGTTTGTAGACCCCCAGAACAAATATAACATTCAGCAGGGTTTAGAGAAACTATGGTGAGTGGGTACGATGCTTGTTTTGTGGTCTGTTGTGGATGAGTGTGGAGTGAGCAGATGGTGTTGATTTTCTCTCTCTTGCAGCCAATTTTTCAAAGGTTTTGTCGTAGTATCTCCGAGGATTGGATATCGATGCATACAAACAAGATATGTGAGTTACCTTATGCTGATTTTGTTATTACGGACATGTGAAAATTGTAAATTATCATCCAATGTAAGGTTTTCAGATATGCTTCTATCCATGCGTAGGCCAAATGATAATTCCTATTTTGTTTTATCTCTCACCTGCTAACAAGTGGGTCATGCATAGATGGTCAAAAGGATAGAAAAAATTCTATCTCAACAAAGTACAGAGTAGTTGTTTCGATCGGGTTGGTCTCGACACACGTATATGCGATATGGTAAGGTCTTGTGTACGAATCTTTGCGATGCACTATCTACTGGTACAATTTTTTACTCTCCACACCAAAGGTATAGAAAAGAAACTACCTCGTAGTTGAACAGGAAATAGAATGTGCTCAGTGGTTAGCACAGCTTGACTGAAGGGATACGGTCCCGAGTTCAATCATGGCCAATTGCAATTTTTTAGAACTATTAATTTATCCTTGTAGCTGACAGGTGGGGGCCAAACAATAAAGTGAGGTAGAGCGTGGGCCCACTGCCACGTTTGATGTGCCATGTAGGTAGAGTTAACAGTGCGTTAACATCAATAGACGGAAATGTACCTAAATGTACTCGGAACACAAGTTATATGACCAATTTGTGTCATTTTCAAGTTGTTGTATGAATCCGTACCTGCCATGCAAGTTCATGTAGGATAGGTGTATTTAACTCTATTAAGAAGGGAAATGTCTTTGCACCATGAACATATAATATTAAAATGGAATTTTTCAAAGAAGAGATATACAGAAAAAAGAGCAAGAAGAGTATGTTCAAAAAAATAAGAAAAAGGAAATTATTTCATACCTTGATGCAAGTTGACACTTATTTGACACTGTCCATGCCACCGGTTGTGCTTTGAACTCCTCTTCTGGGCTTTGTCTTTACTGGCATTGCTGCTCTTCCCTGGTGAGGCGTGGCCGAGATCATCCTTGCTGGAGGATTCAATATTCATCTGGACCAACTGCAGTCCGAGTGCGTCAATCTCCCGGCGGTTGCTGATCTGCAGCTCAGGCGAGACCAGCACTGAGCAGACTAGGTTGAGGGACACCATGGCGGCACTGACAAGGTGCTGCTCCTCAACTGCTTTAGGCTGGCGATTTATCCCCGTGCCGAAGTCCCTCGTCGACACCAAAAACTTTTGATTGTGTAGCTCATATTTCAAGTAGTTCATATGGGTATGAAATTCAGTTATTATCCAGTATCCAAAACTTTGATTGTGCTGCTACCAGCAGGATCAGTAGGCACATGTGTAAACTTTGGGGACCTACTATTGCTCATACTGTTGTACGCTATGAGTATTAAGAACTCGAAAAACATACACTTGTCCTCCAATATCAGCAATGCTATCCTGGGGGTCATCCCCCATTTCCTTGGAAGCCCAGTCAAGTATATTCATTGTAGAGTCATCAAAAGCAACAGAATATTCTCTGAGCTTCTCAGCCCACACAAAGGACCTGCATTCCAAGACCTTTCTTACAGAAATGAGAAAAGAAAACATTAAACGTGATGGTGTTGGGTTGAAAAGCCATCTTAATCAGTTTGCCAGTGAGAATCATAGCTCGATCAAGGACATCACTGCAAATGCCATCCATCAGTGAGTTGTATGTAACTGAATTAGGTGTGCAACCGAGAGCAACAAGTTCATCTAGCACTCTTGCTGCTCGATTCGTCAAATGGTTGTTGCAGAGGCTATGAATCCCAATATTATATGTGAAATATCTGGATCACAGCAATCTGCAAGCATCTTGTTCATGAAAATCATAGCACCATTCATCTGGGCCCGGCAATTAATATGCATTAACAATTGTATTGTACGTCACTACATCAGTAGTTAAGTCACTAATACGCATGTCAAAGAAACGGTTATTCACCATATCCAATTCCAACCTTTCTTCTCTGCAAAAAACCATCAATCAGAATATTGCTTCTGAAAACATCAGGAACAAGACCACTCTGTCTCATCTTCTGCTCTAGTTTCAGTGCTTCAGCTACATGGCCGACCCTACAAATCGCAGATATGAGAGAGTGGTAAGTAATATTGTTTGAAATAAGACTTCTTCTTGTCATCTCCACACATACTCGATAAGCCTCGTTTACATGATCTAATCTGCAAAGGCCACTGATGTATGCAGAGAAGGCTATAAAATCAGGCTGCACGCCAACTTTCACCATACCATCCCAGCATTTCAAGGCACCTTTTACATTACCAGACCTGAAGCATGAATCCATCTAAACGGTAAATAAGGTACCAACAGAATATCCCCTACTCATCATATGTTCTACCAACAGTTGTCCATCATCCAGTCCTCCTTGATTGCACAGACCCAGTATCAAGTAATTCAAATTGGATGATAAAGGTGCAAGACCTATCTCTTTCATACAAGTCTATATAACTCGAGAGATTCTTCTTCAAAATCTCTCCTTGATATATGCAGCAGTCAAAGCATTAAATACCGCAACACTCACTGGAACACCCTGCTCAACTGCACTACACACAAGCTACCGGGCATCATCCAATCGCCCATCCCAACAAAGCTTACAGATCACCATATATATACTGTCTGATGATATCTGTGAACCAGACATTTCATACAGCTCCTCCTGCTCATGTACTAAGTGCACAGCCTTTCCAAACTTGTATGCTCCAGCGGAAAGAATGTTGAAAGTGCAGCAACCTGGCAGCAATCCCCTCGCCTTCATCTCTCTGCAGGCAGCATCAGCCTCGTCCATCTGTCCAGCTTTGCATACCCATAGATTAAAAATTGAAGGTGATTGTATTTGCTTCGACCCCCACATTCACCATCTCATCGAATAACCTCCTTGCCTCCACCATAGTCCCATCACGGCATTGTACATACACCAAAATGCTCGCACCCTAACTTGTGCATTTTGTCTGCCCGTGACCCTTGATCAGGATGTCATAGCTGCACGCATCAGGGATACAACAATGGAACCTCCAAATGACACCGAGCAATCCCGCAGCTACAGGGAAGAGCCCATGTGGCATAACCGCAGGATCATGGCGTTGATGATGGCGAGGTTCGACCGTGGCCCCATCGCGGTCATTTCCACGAACACCTTCCACGCAGACTGGACGTTGCCCTCGCGGAACAGCAGGCGCAGCAGCGTCGCGAGCGGGGAGAGACTGGGCGTTTTCCCGCCGCTGCGGACGCGCGCGAGAACGACGAGCGCCTCGGACGGCATGCCGGCGGCGAGGAAGGCGCCGGGATGGTTTCCCCGCCGCGGCGAGGTGGCGCATCGGGCGCCGGCAGCGAGGGAGAATGGGAGAGGGAAACTGAGGTATACTGGTTGACGAGGATGCCAACTCACTCGCTGCGCACCATCGGATTCAATACGGAGCGACCAGATCGAACCGAGTGGTCGGGCTATGGCTTATGCATTGTACACACAAGCAAAGATTAGAGCATCTACAGCCGAGCAACCCAAACCTGCCTCAAACGCCCGGGCGAGCAGCCCGGTTACCGATCGGTCATGAAATTTTGACCCAGCGGGAGCCTCAAACAGGGCTCAAAAGTCGGGACTGACCGGCGACCGTCACGTTGGACTGACATCGGGGTTCCACGTTCGAAAACCCGGCGGTCCGAAACTCGTCTCCTCCGTCAGATCGATGTCGCCGCATGGCGTCGCTCCGACGGGCCGCGTAGTGCCTAGCCCAGCTATTTAAGCCGACCGCCGGCACCGAAACCCTACCCCTCCACATTTTCCTCAGCCCGTCCGCCACCACTAGTAGCCATGCATCCACGCCGCCGGATAAGGGGCCACCCATTTTTAACGTCGGAGAGCCCGCTGCATCTCCTTGAGCAGATCCGGGCAAGGCGTAAAGCCCAGATCGCCGCGGGACTACCTCCGAATGCAGTGAATCCGAAGGAGGAGTTGAAGGAGGAGGGGGGGTTGAGGAGGAGGAGGAGGAGGAGCCGGAGGAGGATGTGGGGCACGCCGGGGATGCAGATCTGTAGGCGGAGTAGCAGGCCATCCTCGATTCCCACCGCTCGAAGTCGGATGCAGAGACGAGACGCCATCGCTGGCAGGAGATGGAGGCATAACACGCCGAGGCGGAGGAGGAGATGTTCGCCTACATGGATGGGGTTGAGCAGGAGGAGGAGGAGGAGCCGGAGCCCTCCTATGCGTCCATCCACCCGACGCCCGGCACTGACGTCGTGGACATCTCCGACGACGAAGATTAGTTAGGATAGTATGTAGTATATAATACGTAGGATTTCTTTGCTTTGTATGGATCTACGGGTTCAAATATGAGAGACTCGGATGCAGAGTGGCTAATCTGAGGAGTGACCGATCACTATCTGTGGATGCGCCCGATCACGTCTGCGGGCTTTTAAGGGGCCGGATTTATCAAGTCCGGCTGTAAATTTGACCTGCCAATTTACCTAGCTGACTAATTCTATATCATTGGCCATGATTCACGGTCGAGGTTAATTTGTGAAGCATGTTAGGCCGAATCATCATGATTCTAGCATGCCCAAGTGCAGGGTATGACTTGTCAAATTGCCTACTTCTATGTCACCTAGCACGATTCATGAAGGAGGTTAATTTTATAAGTATTATAGACCAGATCATCATGATTATGGCATGCCAAGAGCAAGCTATTAGGGGACATTTAGCACCCTATGTCCCCTAATCCCTATGCATGTGGTGGTAATAATACTGTTGGACAATTGGAGTAGATGGAACCTCCCTCTCCTCCCCTCGCGTCGCCCCGCATGCGACCGAGGGGGAACCCTAGTTGCCGCCACCAGCCCCCCCCCCCCCCCACCACCGCTCCCTCCTCCCATGTTGTCGCCCAAGGGCGCGGCAGGGCAAAGCCCGGTCGCCGCTGACGGCAGCGAGGATTCTCTCGTTTTCTTGTTCGGTGGCGGGTTGGGGTTGCAACGCTGGGCAACGGGCGTTGCGGCGCGGCGCCAGGTGTCGGCCCCGTGACAGGTGTCCTAGTGGAGGGGCATAGGCGGTGGCCGAGGGCGTCGTCTGCGGCATGCTCCGTCGATGGGGCGCTCAGATCTAGCCTTCGCGAGGTGCAGCCCGCAGGCGGCCACCCCCTGCCGTGGCGGTCGGCTGGTGGGGGTGGCCACACAGTGCTGGTGGGGGTGTATCGTGCTGGTGGTGGCGCTGGCGGCGGTGTGGGCTTCGTTCGGGACCTTGCATGCGAAGGCCCTCGGCGATGCGGGTGGTGGCGCTACTGCTGCAGGGGGCTTGGGCTGCCCCTCGGGCTCCCGACATGGATGTGGGCTGCCACGGCGTGGTGGTGGCTCATGGCGGTGGTCCAGGTCGGTTCACGGCGGCGGCTGGACATCTCCGGTGTCGGCCAGTGTCGACCTTCGATCCCTCTCCTCCTCGTCCGGGCGCTACCTTCATCGAAGGGTTGGCCCTCTCCCAGCTGCGGTCCATCGCTCGTCTCACGCCCGACAGCAGGACCGGACTCGTTAAGCAATTGGCAGCAGAAACCGAGCTCGTTTCACGCCCGGCAATGAGACCGAACTTCGTCTCACGCCGGTCTGGCGGGGCCAGGGTCGATGGTGGCCGATTTTGGCGAGCCTATTGGGTCCCGGCGGGGCCGCCCGAGTTCTTGGCGGGGTCTTTTCAATCGTTACTTTGGTTGGGGTAACGGTGGGTGTCGGGTGAGGTGGTGTCAAGTTCTTGAATGCCGGGGCGGCGGCCCGGGTGATAACACGGTGCTCATGGACAGAGCCCGTGGCTTGGTGCTGCCCGGTTGGCTTGGTGCTGCCCGATGACCATGGACGTGTGGACGACATGATAGCCGGGCTGTGGCATGGTAGCCGTGTGGGTTGGCTAAACTTTATTTTCATTGTAGGTTATATCATAAGCTTAGTTAGACAGCTAATTCAGTCCCACGCCAAATGGCTTATAGCAAAGGAGCAAGCAAAAACAACCGAAAGAAAAGAGAGCGGGTAAAACTAGATTCCTCCTGGGACCGACCAATTAATATATATTTTTCCTTGATTATAAAATAAAATATCATGTTTTCCTTGATTATAAAACAATGAAAGTGATCGTATTTGCTTCGATTCCCACCGGCACCATCTCATCGAACAACCTCCTTGCCTCCACCATTTTTCCATCACGGCATCATACATTCAACAAAATGTTATACGTCACAACAGTAGGCTCGCACCCTGGCTTATGCATTTTGTCAAACAACCGTAAAGCATCCCCTGCCCTGTGCATTTTGTCAAACAACTGGAAAGCATCCCCTGCCCGCCCAAACACGCAGTGACAATTGGTCAGGATGTTATAGCTGCACGCATCAGGGATAACATGGAACCTGCAGATGACACCGAGCAATCCCGCAGCTACAGGGAAGAGCGCCTGCGGCATAACCCTAGGATCATGGCGTTGAAGACGGCGAGGCTCGACCATGGCCCCATCGCGGTCATTTCCACGAACACCTTCCACGCAGCCTGGACGTTGCCCTCGCGGAATAGCAGGCGCAGCAGCGCCACGAGCGCCAAGAGGCTGGGCGTTTTCCCGCCGCTGCGGACGCGCCCGAGTACGACGAACGCCTCGGACTGCATGAAGGCAGCGAGGAAGGCGCCGGAGTGGCTTCGCCGCCGCGGCGAGGAGGGTGGGAGAGGGAAACTGAGGTATACCGGTTGACTGATGCCAACACGCTCACTGAGTACCGCCGGATTCAAGACGGAGCGACCAGATCGAATCGAGTGGTCGGGCTATTGGCCATGATTCACGGTCGAGGTTAATTTTAGGCCGAATCATGCCAAAGTGCAGGGTACAGGTGTTATCAACTTTTGAGGGTCATTGAGCTCCTATGATTAGTCCCAGCTTTTTTTAATTACTCCAGGGCTACCAAGGTTTGGTAATTTTTCAACTGTTTTTTTAAACCGATAGCACCCCCGAACTTAACATCTACTGATGCACACAACCTTCTATTATTGCATATTAATTAAGAATCGAACGAATATCACCAAAAGGTGTGCAAATTGCAAGAAAAAGGCCGTAACCGAGCTTCTTTTTTAGCATCGGCCATAAACAAGCTGAAACTACCAAAAAGAAGAACATGGTTACATCAAGGTGAACTGGTTTACAATTCAAACCTAATTCAGAATACTGAAACTTTGCAATGATTTGGAAACAGTTAAGTTACCGTGAGACATCCGGGGAACTGGGGAAGATCTTAAATTGAATACTGAAACTTTGCAATGATTTGGAAACAGTTAAGTTACCGTGAGACATCCGGGGAACTGGGGAAGATCTTAAATTGAATACTGAAACTTTGCAATGATTTGGAAACAGTTAAGTTACCGTGAGACATCCGGGGAACTGGGGAAGATCTTAAATTCGAAAATAGGCCTCAAGTCCAGATATTCTGGTCTGGTTCTTGGTGGTTTTGCCTTTGTCCATCCGAACTTTATGTATCTTTCCCAGTCTAGAGTCCCAGACCAAGATGACTTGTGGCAAAACAGCAAGCAAGCAAGCCAGATTCCATCGTGTGTGCAAGTCAAAGATTTTGTCCAATTTGTAGGGTTTGACCTGTCAATTTGCCTACTTCTATCATTCTATGTCAGCTAGCATGATTCATGGAGGACGTTAATTTTGTAAGTATTGTAGACCAAATCATCATGATCCTGGCATGCCAAGGGCAAGCTATTAGGGGCCATTTAGCACCCTATGTTCCAGAATCCCTATGCTTGTGATGGTAATAATACTGTTGGACTCATGCTTAGCTTATATGCCTATTCATCACTATCATCTAAAAAAAACTTCATCACTATCATTTTTTTTGCTGTCACAATCATTTGTTTTTTTTTGAGCAATCAAGACTTTATTTCTCAAATGACAGCTAGATCGTTTACAATTGCATGAGAAATAAAGTCCGGGATATTAGATTCCCAGAAACATGAAGTTCTTTTTTGCTAGTAAGTGTGCAACCTCATTTGCTTCACGAAGACAGTGTGAGAACTCAACTTTGCCAAAGTTTAGACCTAGCTGTCTGCATTCCATTACAGTTGCCACATTCTCACCCGAGTACTCATCTGGTTGTCGGACCGCTTCAAAGACAAAGCTATTATCTGACTCGACCTGCACCTTGTTACAGCCAATTCGGTCAGCTAAATAAAGACCATTCCGAATTGCCACAGTTTCAGCAGAGTCGACGTTGTTTATATGAGGTAGAAACCAGTTTGCAGCAGCAATTAGCTTCCCCTGACAGTCCCGCGCAACAGCTCCCGTTGCACCTGAAAGGGTTTCAGGTTGAAAAGCAGCGTCCACATTGATCTTGATTACTTCACTCAAAGGTCGCTTCCATGTTTGATCGTTCCTCTTCTCCGCTTGTTTGCTCGAGTATGCACGGGCAAAGTTTGTAGCGAGAACCCTGATAGATATGGCTGCCTTATCTGCTTCTTGGATTGACTCCCCTTTCACATGTTGTCTCCTCTGCCACCACTAGCCACCAAAATAAGTTCAGGTATAGGTACATCATCAGCGGCTCCAGTCATCTCACTGAGAATCTCCATTGTAACTGATCCCGAGCGGACCTGTCTAACTGCTTCCATAATTCTTTCATATAAACCCAGCTCTTTCCACACCTCCTGCACCCTTGAACATGAAAGTAAACAGTGTTGTATATCCTCCACCCCCACTGAACAAAATGGGCATTGAGGGACTAGGGGGATGTGTCTGTTTGCTAAAATGCCATAACAAGGGAGCGATCCATTCAGGCTCTTCCAAGCAAAGTGCTTAATCTTACCTGGAAGTTTTAAATTCCACACTTTTTGCCAGATGGTATTGGCTTGTATATTGCCTTGCCCATCTGATCTACTGAGGTTTCTGCCATACGTGTGTTCAAACTACCTATGATAAGCAGATCGGACTGAGAAGATCCTGGTCTTGTGTAGTGCCATGCAACAAAATCTTCCACCACCTGAACATTTAGAGGAATCTTAAGAATCCTCTGCACATCAACCGGCGAAAACACGTCTCGAATTAGTGCTTCGTCCCATTGTCCATGATGTGGATCGATCAGTTCATCTACAAACCGTAGCATCACTGTACCGCGAGGGGTGATCACTTTCCTTGATGGGCTGGATGGAATCCACGGGTCTTGCCATATATCAATGTGTGATCCAGTCCCAACGCGCCATATACATCCTCTCTGGAAGGTTTGTATGCCAGCTACTATACTCTGCCATGTGAAGGACGAGCCTTTCTTCGGTCCTGCCTTCAAAATATTTCCCTCTGGATAGTACTTTGCGCTCAACACACGTGCACATAAAGAATCCGGGTTCTGAATTAGTCGCCAACACTGTTTTGCTAACATAGCAAGATTAAAATTGTGAAGGTCTCTAAATCCTAATCCCCCTTTCTTCTTTGGTACACACAATTTCCACCACGCAAACCAATGCATTTTCTTCTTCTCTTGTCCATCTCCCCACCAAAACCCAGACATCTCATCTGTGATTGTTTTGCAAATTCCTTTGGGGAGCTTAAACACAGACATAGCATATGAAGGAATTGCTTGAGCTACCGATTTCAATAAGATTTCCTTTTCCTGAATAGACAAGAACTTCTCTTTCCATCCTTTTAGTCTTTGACAGATTCTATCCACTAGGTGTTGGAAACAATCACTTCTGTCCACCCCCACCATAGTGGGCAAGCCCAAATATTTGTCTGATAGAGCCTCAGTAACTATATTCAGCTCCCCACACACCTCCTCTCTTACTCCAACTGGAGTGTTGGGGCTAAAGAAGATACTTGATTTTGCATTACTCACCAACTGCCCCGAGCTTTCACAATACGTACTTAAAACTCTTCTCAGAGTGGTAGCACTTTGCATGTTGGCCTTCATTAATATTAAGGAGTCATCTGCAAAAAGAAGGTGAGAGATCATGGGGGCATTTCTACACACTTTAATACCTTCCAAGTGACCCAAATCCTCCTCATGTGCCAACATACATGACAGCCCTTCCGAGCATAATAGAAAAAGATAAGGGGAGAGAGGATCCCCTTGACGTAGCCC
Organism: Aegilops bicornis; assembly: GCA_021605145.1. Classification (NCBI taxonomy): domain Eukaryota; kingdom Viridiplantae; phylum Streptophyta; class Magnoliopsida; order Poales; family Poaceae; genus Aegilops; species Aegilops bicornis. The sequence goes on from CM038673.1 coordinate 98,321,018, forward strand.
TCTTGTTGGAATAATCTCATCTGTTTCTGTGTCATTGAAACGAATTGCACTGATGCATTTAAACACATTCCATTATTAATTGCACCTAGTGATTATCGAATCCCATCTTCAGCATCATTTTCTCCAAAAAACCCCACTCAACTCTATCGTAGGCTTTATTCATATCCAACTTCACTGCACACATTCCAGAATTACCATGTGTCTTCTTCTTTATCGTGTGAAAGCATTCATAGGCCACTAGAACATTATCAGTGATCAACCTACCTGGTACAAATGCACTTTGTGTGGGAGATATGATCTCTGGCAGAATACTTTTTAGTCTGTTTGCAATCATCTTAGAAATAATTTTGTAAGCGACATTGCACAAACTAATAGGCCTATATTGGGTGATTACCTCAGGGCTGTCGACCTTCGGAATCAAAACCACATTTGTCTCATTCCAACCCGCCGGGATTTTCCTGTCATTTATAGCTTCCAACACCTCTTTGGTGAGCTCCTCACCCATAACATGCCAAAACCTCTTGAAGAATATTGCATGTAGTCCATCAGGCCCTGGTGCCTTCATGTCACCTATTTGAAAGAGTGCTTTACGCACGTCCTCTTGGGTATACGGTGCAACCAAGAATTCATTCATGTTACGAGTTACAAGAGGTTTTACAGTAGATAACAGATCCGGGCTAATCGCCCCTCCACTAGAGGTGAAAAGATTATTAAAATACTCGCGGACCAAGGGTCGCAGATTGTCATTACCCTCTACCCAATTCTGGCTCTCATTCTTCAGTTTCTTTATTAAGTTCCTCCTCCTTCTAGCCGAAGCACAATGCTGGAAGTATGATGAATTCCGGTCTCCTTTCTTCAGCCATTTAACACGCCCCCTTTGAGCCCAGTAGATCTCATCTTGTTCAAGTAAATTTTCAATCAGCACTGACAGTTCTTTATGCCTCTTTTTTGCTTCATTCGAGTACGGCCCCCTCATCAATCTCTCAAGTTCTTTACGTGCAGCTTTGAGCCTAGCCTGTGGCTTCCGTAGTATCTTACGGTCCCACTCGTGTAACTCCTGATGTACAGCCCCAAGCTTATCAGAGATTTTAGGGCATAAACCTTGGTGAATGGCCTTCTGCCATGCAGTGTTCACAATCTCATTGATTGTTTCTTCCTCCAGCCACCTCATTTCAAACTTGCGCTCTTTCTTTGGGTTATTTTCCGCAACTCCAGACAGATACTCCGTATCCATCAACAAAGGACGATGATCTGATTTGCCTAGCTCCAAGTTACTGAGCCCTGCAGCTGGATGCAAAAGTAGCCAAGCTGCATTGGAGACCGCTCGATCTAGCCTCTCCCGCAGCCCGCCCCTGAACCAAGTAAATTTGTCACCTACAAAGCCAACATCCTCTAACATGCAGTCAGACAAAGAATCTTGAAACGCCGGTAAACGAGAATGTTGGCGGGGAGCGCCCCCTTCCTTCTCTCAAGAATATAAGATTTCATTAAAATCTCCTATTATCATCCAGGGTAAACTTGATTGGGCGTGCAAATCCCTCAAGTTCTGAAAAGTCCTCTGTTTATTATCCCAACTTGGCTCCGCATATATTCCTGTCAGCCTCCACATTTGCCCGTCTGGTTCTTCGACAGACACATCAATGAACTCCAACATGGTGGTCCGGGAGTAGATCCTAACCTCCTTCTTCCATACCATTAAGAGTCCACCTTTTCTCCCATCCAGACTGGGCGCCACTAGTCTGTGATCACATTGTAGTTTCCTCATTAGCTTTTCTGCCTTAACGTTGTCCAGGTGTGTTTCAGACAAAAAGAACACATCTGGATTGAAACGCCTCTGGAAATCCAGAAGCGAACGAACTGTCGGGGCTCCAAGCAAGCCCCGGCAGTTCCAGCTAAAGATTTTCATTGCTGTCGGCGATCCTCCATGCCGGAGGTCGCCGTTGTCATACTAGTGCCACCTGCTGTCCCACTCTGACCATCCTGGTCGTTCTCACGTACCCGCTGCCTCTTCTAGTCTTGCACCTTTTGAGGAGTGCTCATCGCTCCTTTGTCCTCAGGAACAGCCTGGCCACCCTCTATCCGCATAACTCTGTCCGCTACAACACCAGCACTTGCAGGTGACCCCAGGTTTTCCTTTAGAAAAGTTCCATCTGGACCTACAAGCCTCTTTCTCGCCGTCGGCCATACCTGGCTTCTATCTCCACCAAGATCCATGTTCTGATTTTCCTCCTCGTTTGCATCCCTTGGATTACCTCTCTCTCGGCCAAATCCTCTTCCACGACCTGTTCCAAATCCACCCCTGCCACCCCTTCCGCCTCCATGCCTGGGGAAGTTTGGGGCGTCGAAGTTAACCAAAAGCCAGTCTCCCCACTCACAATCTTCATCCTTGTGTAACCCATCTCCACATTCAGTTACCAAGTGTCCAATAAGTCCACAAAAGAAACAGAAATCTGGCATTTTCTCATACTCCACAGGGTACTTGATACTCTCTTTTAAGGTTATAGGGACAAACCTAACAAGAGGTGTGTCCAGATCCAAAAACACACGAGCTCGCAGATAATTCGTTTGGACAATTCTTCCATCATTGGCTGCTACCTGGATTGGTGGTTTGCCCACTTTCCTTGCTATTTTCTCTGTGGTCTCCTTCTTCTTCATCAAGCCGTCAGGAACCCCTATGATCCTTGCCCATACTGGGATTCGATCAAGTTTGTAATCCTTTGCATTAGTGAACCCGTCATATTCCTCCATAACCACAGCAAGTCCACGAAACTGCCACAGGCCTCCACCCATGACTCTATTCCAGTCGCCGACGCACATGAACTGAGCGAGGAACAAGTTTTCCCCCACAGATTTGAAGGTGACCCCTTGTGCTGACGCCCAGGCGTTCCGCATAGATTTATAGAGAGCTACATAACTGAAAGGCTTAGTGGTATGAACCCTGAAGATCGCTATCCATCTGACCTCCTGCGCAAGTCCATCAATCTCTGCAGAGAGATCGAGATCCTCCTCCTCTTCTCCATGCAGGTTTAGGCCCGCAAACTTGTCCTCCAAGTTCGGCCCTGTTTCCCTGCTAGTTTCTCCGTCACCGCCGCCAGATCCGCTTGCCGCCGCCGGCGTCATCGTCTCCTTCCCAGCCATGCAACACGACCGCAGTAGACGCAGCCGTACCAGGATGCGACCTAGATCACGTCCGCGCCGGATCAGCGCCCAAATCAGTGGGAACCCGGAGGTAGATTGGGGAACTCTCGCGGTCGCCGCGGGAGGAGAGTGGAACCCTAGAAAAACCCTGTCACAATCATTTGTTAACTACAGTACTGCCTTTCTTTTGACAGTAACCAAAATACTACTCTAGAGTAGAGCGAGCATCTCTTGGTACTTTAGTCAAAGGCTCAGGACGGAGCCCTCTCACAAAGAAAAACGATTCAGAATGGGGCACGGCCCAGCTAGATATACACTTTTTTCCGGAACGGAGCCCAGCTACACACTTCGGTGCCAGAACTCAAAGAGCGAGGCGAGGGCAACTGACATTCGTCCATGCGTGGTTCATTCGTTCATTTAGTCCCGTATCGGAAAGCCGAACACACACTCTGCTCCTTAAATATGCTAAGAGAGCAAGCATGGCGTGCCAAATGGAAGCACACCCCGAGCACGAGGTCGATGAGACTCTCGTGCTGGTGGCCACGTGCGCGGTATGCGCACTTAGCAAACTTAAAATTGTCAATCGACATCCAAGTACGAGGCTGATCATCAGTAACACGGCCATCAAGATCAGATGGAGCGCATGACAAATGCGCTTGGCAATAATAAATACAACACTTTTTAGTTTCTTTTAACCTTTTTTACCACTTTCTTGGTTGAGCAAATCAGAAACTGCTGAAAGCGTCGAGGATGATGATCCTTTTATGTTTCTTTTTTCGCAATTTTTCTTCTTCTGTTTTTTAGATGAATTTTGTTTCTGTTGTTAAGTCTTGTACTGCATCATTTCGGGTTTACATTACCCACACATATTTGTAGTCCAGTTTTGATCCCCAAAAACACTGAGTTGTATGCTAACAAAAATACGCCATCGGTCTGCATTCAAAAAGAGTATTCAATAGTATACCCTCTTATGGTGTATAATTTAGTCCATCGGCTCTGGCTCGGCCTTGTCAGTGTCCCTGCGCCTCGCTGCAGCTCACTATGGCGCCCCCATCTCGCCCCGGACACCACCTTCTCTCCCATCCAAAATCTTGCACGAACAATATTTTCATGGATCTTTCAGATATAGTAATCTGGAAAGAAATTGGTTTAGAATTTGGGAGTTTAAAAATACATAAACTTCCATCCTTTCTATTCTTTTCAGGTATATGCAGCCTCCATATCTTTTCTTTTCTTCACGGTATTTGTTTGTTGCATCGACCAAAAAAAGTACACACATACCCACAATTTGAGTGATTAAAACATTAATTTAGGATAACATTGCATACAAAGTGGTTACATAGGGTAGAAAATGTCATTCTAATGACTTTTTACGTCTTGGGAGAAGCACCAGCTGCTCCTCACCACGACAACGATGAATGCACTGCACGTGGCGCATGCATCCAAAATGTGGCGATCGGCGGGAAACAAGACATTAATGGGCGTGGGCAGTTGGTATGTAACCTGCCGCCATTAATTGGCTTGCTTCCCGATGAGACAATGTATTTTGCCTTCCGTGCCATCGACTTGGTTAGGAAATGGGTCTGGCCGGAGGATGGTGAGGGAGGAAACTTCCATTCCGTGAAGGCGGTTGGCTGATGGTGATCCATATTGAGGCCACCAACCTACAAATATAGTCTCGCGGGCTATACATGAAGTGTGCTCCGTACATTATGGCAATCTAGGGTCGGATAATGACTCTGCTAGAGTGACATTTTTAATCAAAATCATCACATTAACGGCAACTCTACTAGAGATGCTCTAATATGTTAGCTTTTTGATAAAGGATGGATTTTATCTACTTAAATAGAGCATCAAGAGGATACAAACACTATGAGCACACGTCCGCCCTCTGTATAGTTAGAAGGCACATCGCCAAGACCAACACACACACAAACACGTCGACAACTAGTAAAGTCATATAAGACCAAAATTATGCACAAGCGAGAAAAAAAAGACTAATAATATGTTAACTACACTTGGACCTTGTTCAAAAAAGAAAAAAGAAAATATTAAGTTGCAGCATGAAATCTTGTAAACTCCCGAGCTCGAGGATGTCTTAATCTAAATAATGTGATGGCGGGGTTCTTGGAGTTTTATCTTTGTGTCAGCTAAACTTGTCTCCCAATTTGCGCTCTCATAATCTTAATTCCGCAGCTAATTCAGTCCCATATCAAAATGGCTTATGACAACGGTTCAGAGATATATAATTCGAAAGGGGAACAACAGGTGTTACGGTACCCCTTCATTGGCGACCTAAAGTAAACATGCGACAAGTTTCCCTATCTCTTGTCGGCGGCACCACCGATCTGCCTCATCTTTTGTGGCCTCGGGGCCATGTAGACACGATGGATCCAACCCTTGTTGGCGGGAGGGCTTTGTTTTTTAGGTCTTTTTTGTTTGGTTAGGGTTTGTATCCTACTCAGCAAGGAGAGGAGGCGGCGACTCCCTGAAGATGGAATAAGGTTCTCCCTGCCTAGCCATAATCACGATGGTGCGTCTTGTTGGGGAACGTAGTAATTTCAAAAAATTTCCTACGCACACGCAAGATCATGGTGATGCATAGCAACGAGAGGGGAGAGTGTTGTCTACGTACCCTCGTAGACCGAAGCGGAAGCAATCACAACGTAGAGGAAGTAGTCGACGTTCTCCTCGCGATCCAACCGATCCAAGCACCGTTACTCCGGCACCTCCGAGTTCTTGGCACACGTACAGCTCGGTGACGCCTCGGGCTCCGATCCAGCAAAGCTCCGGGAGAGAGAGTTCCACAAGACGACGGGCGTGGTGACGATCTTGATGTTCTACCAACGCAGGCTTCGCCTAAGCACTGCTATGATTTGACCGAGGTGGAATATGGTGGAGGGGCACCAGACACGGCTAAGGAACGATCTCAAGGATCAACTTGTGTGTCATGGGGTGCCCCTGCCTGTGATATAAAGGAGCAAGGGGAGGGCCGGTCGGCCCTAGGAGGCGCGCCAAGGAGGGGGAGTCCTCCTCCTAGTGGGAGTAGGACTCCCTTCCTAGTCCAACTAGGAAGGAGGAAGGGGAAGGAAGGAGAGGAGGAAGAGGGAAAGGGGCCGCGCCTCCTTGTCCAATTCGGACTCCCCATAGGGGGGCGCGCCACCTCTGGCGCAGCCCTCTCTCCCTCTTGGCCCAATAAGGCCCATTACTTCCCCGGGGTTCCGGTAACCCCTCCGCACTCCGTTTTATCCGGAAACTTCCGGAACCTTTCCGAGTCCGAATATAGCCGTCCAATATATCAATCTTTATTTCTCGATCATTTCGAGACTCTCGTCATGTCCGTGATCACATCCGGGACTCAACTCCTTCGGTACATCAAAATACACAAACTCATAATATAACCGTCATCGAAACCTTAAGCGTGCGGACCCTACGGTTCGAGAACAATGTAGACATGACCGAGATACATCTCCGTCAATAACCAATAAGCGGGACCTGGATGCCCATATTGGTTCCTACATTTTCACGAAGATCTTTATCGGTCAGACCGCATAACAACATACGTAGTTCCCTTTGTCATCGGTATGTTACTTGCCCGAGACTCGATCGTCGGTATCCAATACCTAGTTCAATCTCGTTACTGGCAAGTCTCTTTACTCGTTCCGTAATGCATCATTCTGTAACTAACTCATTAGCTACATTGCTTGCAAGGCTTATAGTGATGTGCATTACCGAGATGGCCCAGAGATACCTCTCCGACAATCGGAGTGACAAATCCTAATCTCGAAATACGCCAACCCAACATCTGCCTTTGGAGTCACTTGTAATACTCCTTTATAATCACCCAGTTACGTTGTGACGTTTGGTAGTACCCAAAGTGTTCCTCCGGCAAACGGGAGTTGCATAATCTCATAGTTATAGGAACATGTATAAGTCATGGATAAAAGCAATAGCAACATACTAAACGATCGGGTGCTAAGCTAATGGAATGGGTCATGTCAATCAGATCATTCAACCAATGATGTGACCTTGTTAATCAAATGACAACTCCTTTGTCTATGGTCAGGAAACTTAACCATCTTTGATTAACAAGCTAGTCTAGTAGAGGCATACTAGTGACACTCCGCTTTGTCTATGTATTCACACATGTATTATGTTTCCGGTTAATACATTTCTAGCATGAACAATAAACATTTATCATGATATAAGGAAATAAATAATAACTTTATTATTGCCTCTAGGGCACATTTCCTTCACGTCTATGGTCTCGGAGGGCGTGTGGAGGTTTATCTCAAGCTAATATCGCAGGTTTCGGTCGGCGTTGGCCTTTAGTGGATCTGCTTGGATCTAGTCTTCGTTCGTCTACGCTCGTGTGTCTACAAGTTGGATCCTTCTTATCGCTTCTCTTCATCGGCAATGGTTGTTCTGGGGTGCTGGTCCTTTGGGATTTTAGCATGACGACATCCCAACTATCTAGCACAACAATATTTGCCCGACTCTGGTGAGCAAGGGGCTATGAAGCCAACACGTCTTTGGCTCACTCCAATGCTTGTAGTCGTCGTTAGGTGATCTACGGACCTAAATATAATTTGTATTACTTCTTTTGTTTTTCGTACTATCATGACAGTTGATGAATAGATTAAATGTTTTTCCCGCAATGATAAATAATAATTAAAAGGCTTAAGTTGTCGAGGATTTTACGCTGGTGATGTTTATTGTGTGCTCTATGACTTGACACCTAGATCCGATCCTTATCGCTGGCTCAATACTGGATGAAGATGTTCATCGCAATTCTGATGAAAAGTCGAGGTTTCAAATAATGCGTGCCCTCTTTTTTTCCTTAATGAAAAAAGCCGCAACCCATGCCAAGAATCATCGGTTTGATTTATTGATGGTTCAAATCCACAACATTCACATAACCAGAAAAAATTAATCACTCTAGTGGCTACTGGTTTGTGAATTTTCAACTCTAGTAACTAGGCAATTTTCCCATGTGCTAGCACAAAAATTCAAAGCTTAATTTAAGATGAATTATGTATGAACAAAATGACCTGAATCAAAAGCTATTTTTGGAAAATAGAAATGTTGCGTACTTACATTGTGTGCAAGCAAACGAGTATGCATGCATGTTGGGCAGTAGGAGCTGCAAAAGTTAAATTTGGGTCTGCATGGGCTAAAAATAGTGTCAGTTGATGTTGATGTGGCACATTTGGTGAGATTGAAGGTTACATGTTGAGAGAATTCAATATAATTAGAGATCAATTATTTAGAGATATAGAATTTGAAAGGGAGACAACTGGTCACTTACGGTACCCCTTCATTGGCGACTTGAAGCAAGCAGGCGACGAGTTTCCCTATCTCCTTCGTCGGTAGCATCGCCGATCTGCCTCGTCTTTTGTGGCCTCGGGCCGTGGAGACACGATGGATCCCAACCCTTGTTGGCGGAAGGGCTTTGTTTTTTAGATTTTTTTTGTTTGGTTAGGGTTTGTGTCCTACTCAGGAAGGCGAGGAGGCGGCGACTCACTGAAGGTGGAATAAGGCCCCCACCCCCACCCCCACCCCCGCCACCGCCACGATGGTGCGTCTATGGTCGCCGGAGGGCGTGTGGAGGTTTGTCTCAGACTAATATCATGGGATTCGGCCGGCGTTGGCCTCCAGTGGATCCGCTTGAATCCAGTCTTCGTTAGTATATGCTCGTGTGTCTATAGGTTGGATCCTTCTTATCGCTTCTCTTCATCGACAATGGTTGTTGTTCTGGGGCGCTGGGATTTTAGCATGACGACTTCGCGACTATCTAGTACCACAACATTTGCTCGACTCTGGTGAGCAAGGGGCTATGACGGCAAGGCGTCTTCGGCTCGCTCCAGTGCTTGTAGTCGTTGTTAGGTGATCTACGGACCTGGACATAATTTGTATTACTTCTGGTGTTCTTCGTACTGCCATGACAATTGATGAAAGATCAAAAGTTTTTCCCGTAAAAATAATAATAATAAAAAGGGTTAAGTTGCCGTGAGAAATGAGAGGGATGGTCTTCAGTTTCAAAAGAGGTCTCAAGTCCAAATATTTTGGTCGGTTTCTTCCAATTTTTGCCTCTGAAATTTTTATATTTTCCCAATTTAGACTTGGTCATAAGCCCTAGAAAGCTTGTTAATCCCTGGTAGCCCAGACAAAGATGACTTATGGTAAAACAGCAAGCAAGCCAGATTCCATCCTAAGGTTAGATTCATCATGTGCAAGTCAAAGATTTTGTCCTATTTGTAGGGTTTGACCTCTCAATTTGCCTAACTCCATGTCAGCTAGCATGATTCAAGGAGGTGGTTAAATTGTTAATTATGTTGGACCAAATCATGGTTCCATGCATGCCAAAAGGGCAGGCTATTGAAGGTCCAAAATACCACCCTATGTCCCTATTAGCCAGCACCAGGCATGTGGTGGTACTACTAATATTGTCTGACTCCTGCTTAGGATGCCTATGAATGATAATTTGTTAACTACTACTCAGACCTTGTTCGGGATACCGAGGGCTCCTTTGATTTAAAGTAATTCCATAGAATTTTTGGAGGATTTGAATCCTTAGGAATGGAAACATTAGAAAAAAAAAAGTTTGTAAGGGTTGCTTTGCACACTAGTTCGTAAGAAATTTTCCATCCACTAAAAGCTCTTTGCTCAATTTCTTTGTTTCTCATGTGGTATCAAACACTGTTTGGTCTAAAATTCCTACGTGTTTCTAATTCTACAGGATTCAAAAGGACATGTCATTTCAATCATGTATGTTTCCTATTCCTACATTTTGAGAATCCTGCAATTCAAAGAGGCAATGAATTTCTTCACAAGAAATTTAGAAACATTAAGTTGCTGCCAGAAATGTGATTTTTTTTACAAATTCGAGAAAGGTGTCTTAGTCTGAATATTGTGGTGAGTTCTTGAAGGTTCATCTTTGTGTTGGCTATTTTTTTTTCTTTCATTTTGAGCTATCATGGGTTAATGCAGTCCCAGTCCAAAATGGCTTATGGCAAAGCAGCAGCCAGCTAGCAAAACCATGCTCATCCTGGAACTGGACAATTGATATAAAACCATGCTCATCCCATGAGTATTTTCCTTTCTTGATGAACCCTGCTTCTACAAGTACTACACGACGTAAAAAAGAAAGAAAAAAGAAACATGATTCCAAGTGCTCCAGAGTCCAGACATATTAGTCAGTAGGCCCACAGCTCCACCCGTTCAGTCAAGTAGTCCCGAGCTCGGAGACGGGGCACGGCCCAGCTAGCTGGCTATACACTCTGTCGAAACGGAGCCCAGCACGGCGTCAAAACTGAAAGTGGAAGGCGACTTTCCTGCATTCGTCGTCCATTCTGTTTGTTTAGTCCCATACCGGAGAGCCGAAGAGGCGATCTCCTCCTCAAATACGCTCCGAGAGCAGGAATGGCGTGCCGAATGGAGGCACACCCCGAGCACGAGGAGACTCGTGTGCTGGTGGTCCCGTGCGCGGTACGTGCACTTAGCGAACCAAAAAATATGGAATTTGCAATGACCCCAATATGGGCCACCAACGAGCTGGAGCGCATGACAAATGCGCTTGGTGATCCAAAATATTTTTTAAACCCTTTATTTTCTTCTTGATGATTTTCTTGCCAAAGTGTTCTTTTTTGCGGGAAACAAAGGACGATGATAGAATTGAACAAATGGGGCACATTGCATTGCATGCGCTCTTGGCGATCCCTTTTATGTTTCTTCTTTTTTACACATTTTTTGTTACTGATCCTTTTGTGTATGGGATGATCCCTGGTCCCTCCTTCCGGAGTTACGAGGATGTTACTGATCCTTTGAGTACATAACGGGTTCACAAAAATTTTCAATGGTATACTTGTTTTATGGTACTCCCTCTGGTGCATATTAATCGTTGTACTAAATCAGCGACAATTAATGTGGATCAGAGGGAGTACATACATTTTTTTGCGGGGATATGGTGCAAAATTTTTATTGTTTTATTTATGATCAAATTAAATCTCAAAAAAATGCATGCTTCCCTTAGAATCGGGAAATAATTAGGAGCTGCAATTCTAGTGGTGTTTAAAGTGCACACGAGATCTTTTACCTTTACGCCAGCAATGTTTAATTTTTTGCAGGGATATGGTTCACAATTTTTATTGGTTTATTTTATGATCAAACTAAATCTCAAAAATGCATCTGACCTTAGAATGGGGAAATGATTAGGAGCTGCAATTCTAGTGTTGTTTAAAGTGCACACATGATCTTTTACCTTTACGCCGGTAATGTTTATTGTTTGCACTAAGACTTGACACCTACTCCCTCCGTTCCAAATTACTCGTCGTAGTTTTAGTTCAAATTTGAACTAAAACCACGACGAGTAATTTAGAACGGAGGGAGTAGATCCGATCCTTATCACTAGCTCAATACTCGACAAAGAGGTTCATCACAATTCTGATGAAAAGTCGAGGTTTCAAAAATTGTGTGCCCCTATTTTTTTCCCTAATGGAAAAAGCCGCAACCCATGCCAAGAATCATCGGTTGATTTATTGATGGTTCAAATCCACAGCATTCACATAACAAAAAAGTAATAATCACTCTTGTGGCTACGGGTTTGTGAATTTTCAACTCTAGTAACTAGGCATTTTTCCCGTGTGCTAGCATGAAAATTCAAAGCTTAATTTAAGATGAATTATGTATGAAGGAAATAAGGACCTGAATCGAAAGCTATTTTTAGAAAATAGAAATGTTGTGTACTTACATTGTGTGCAAGCAAAAGAGTATGCATGTACGTTGGGCAGTAGCAGCCGCAAAAATTAAATTGAGGACTGCATGGGCTAAAAATAGTGTCAGTTGATGTTGATGTGGCACATTTGATGAGATGGAAGGTTACATGTTAAGAGAATTAAATATAACTGGAGATCAAGTCTTTAGAGATATAGAATTCGAAAGGGGGACAACTGGTCAGTTACGGTACCCCTTCATTGGCGACTTGAAGCAATAAGGCGACGAGTTTCCCTATCTCCCGTCAGTGGCACTGCCGATCTGCCTCGTCATTTGTGGCATCGGGGCCATGGAGACATGATGGATCCGACCCTTGTTGGCAGAAGGGCTTTGTTTTATAGGTCTTTTTTGTTTGGTTAGCGTTTGTGTCCTATTCAGAAAAGCGAGGAGGCGCGACTCCCTGAAGATAGAATAAAATTCTCCCCGCCTAGCCACCGTCAATAATGGTGCATCTATGGTCGTATGGAGGTTTGTTTCACGCTAATATCGCGGGATTCGGTCGGCGATGGCCTCCAGTGGATCCGCTTGGATCTAGTCTTCATTCGTATACGCTTGTGTGTCTATAATTTGGATCCTTCTTATAGCTTCTCTTCATCAACAACATTCATTGTTCTGGGCGCTGGGCTTTTAGCACGACTACTTCCTGACTATCTAGTACAACAACATTTGCTCGACTCCAGTGAGCAAGGGGCTATGACGGCAACGTGTCTTCGGCTTGCTCCAGTACTTCTAGTCGTCGTTAGGTGATCTACGGATTTGGATATAATTTGTATTACTTCTGCTGTTCTTCGTACTGCCGCGACAATTGATGAATAGATCAAAAAAAAATTCCCGCAACAATAATAATAATTAAAACGGTTAAGTTGCCGTGAGAAATGGGAGGGATGGTCTTCAGTTTCAAAGAGGTCTCAAGTCCAAATATTCTGGTCGGCTTCTCCCAGGTTTTGCCTCTGAAATTTTTATATTTTCCCAATTTAGAGTTGTCATAAGCCCTAGAAAGCTTCTTAATCCCCTGTAGCCCAGACCAAGATGACTTATGGTAAAACAGCAAGCAAGCCAGATTCCATTCTAAGCTTAGATTCATCGTGTGCAAGTCAAAGATTTTGTCCTATTTGTAGGGTTTGACCTCTCGATTTGCCTAACTCCATGTCAGCTAGCATGATTCAAGGAGGTGGTTACATTGTTTAGTATGTTAGACCAAATCATGGTTCCATGCATGCCAAGAGGGCAGGCTATTGAAGGGCCAAATACCACCCTATGTCCCTATTAGCCAGCACCAGGCATGTGGTGGTACTATTAATGTTGTCTGACTCCTGCATAGGATGCCTATGAATGATAATTTAGCTACCTTGTTCGGAACACGGAGTGCTCCTTTGATTCAAAGTAATTCCATAGAATTTTTGGAGGATTTGAATCATTAGGAATAGAAACATTAGAAAAAGTTTGTAAGGATTGCTTTGCACTCTACTCCCACCGTCCCATAATATAATAGCGTTTTTGGCACTCATGAAGTGTTTTGGAAGAAATTTTCCATCCACTGAAAGCTCTTTGCTCAATTTCCTTGTTTTTCATGTGGTATCAAACACTGTTTGGTCCAAAATTCCTATGGTTTTCTAACTCTATTCAAAAGCACATGTCATTTCAATCAAGTATGTTCCTATTCCTACATTTTGAGAATCCTGCGATTCAAAGAGGCAATGAATTTTTTCACAAGAAATTTGGAAACATTAAGTTGCAGCCAGAAATGTGGAAAAAATTACAAGTTCGAGAAAGGTGTCTTAGTCTGAATATTGTGGTGAGTTCTTGAAGGTTCATCTTTATGTTAGCTAGTCTTTTTTCTTTCATTTTGAGCTGTAATGGGCTAATGCACTCTCAGACCAAAATGGCTTATGGCAAAGCAGCAAGCAAGCCAGATTCCATCCTGGAAGCTGACCAATTAACATATATCTTTCCTTGATAAAATGCCATATGTTTCCTTTTTTTACAATTACTACCAAGTTAAAAAAAAGATGATTTCAAGTTCTCAGTACAGTAGTCAGCAGGCCATTAGCTCATGTTATCAATGGCAACATGCCACTGTAGCTCAGGTCACAGCAATTCAGATTGTACAGACTACAGAGCAAAGCAACACCTAGGCAAATTGATTCAAATAATTACATGTACATCTTCAGACTTCTTCAGACAGGTTGCTTTTCAGAGGCAATCTGAATTTTGTTTGGTTTTCAGCAGAGGAACCAGCTGCAGCACCGGAACCGGGACGGCACGCGGCCGGTCTTCCGGATGCGCTCCACCTGCCGGGCCAACCGGACCGCCCGCCGGTTCCGCCTCGCCTCGACCCTCGCCTGCTTCCCCTCCACCTTGTGGCTCAATGTGGATAGCCTCTTGGTCAGGCTGTTCTTGGCCCGCGCCTTCATTTGATCGGCCTGCGCCTGAAATGAAGTTTGCACAATTACATTCCGTAAATTGATACAATGCATGATCAGAATTTGTTGACAGACAGCTGGGATTTGTTTCACAGTTTTGTCTGAACAATGCAGCAAGTTCAGGAATTCAGATGGGAGCTGACCTCTGCATGCCTCATCTTGGCTTCGAATTTGGATTTCTGGCAGTTCTCCCATTCCTGAATCTTCACCTCCTTCCTCTGATATCTGAACCATCACCATGACCAAAACATCATAAGATTCAGAAGGAAATGGTGTTTTTGAATGAAACAATCAGGCACAAGAACCAGGATTAAAATGTGGAGATTTTGTTCGTGCCGTGATGCAAGTTTGCACTTCTTGGACTCTGCCCATGCCGCGGCTCGAGCTTCGAACTCCTCCTTCTTGGCTTCGTCTTCTTCGCCGGCGCTCTTCTCCGGCGAGGTGCGGATGCGATCCTCCTTGCTGGCCCAGGATGCGATGCTCATCTTGCCCAGCTGCAGCCCGAGCGCGGCGATCTCCCGGCGCGTCCTGATCTGCAGCTCCCGCTCCGACGCGGACGGCGAGGCCGGCACCGAGCAGAGCGGGCTGAGGGACGGCGTGGCGGCGCCGGCCGGGGTGCCGCTCCTCGACTGCTCCTGGCTGGCGATCGGCGTCATCTCCGTGCCGACGTCCCTCATCGACACCGACGACGACGACTGCGCCGCCGGAGCGCCCACCTGGGTGCGGAGCTTCGTGTCGCGACGCTGCTTGCTCGCCGGCCCGGTCACCGACGACAGCGAGGACGACGGAGAAGGCGACCGCGGCAGCTCTGTCAGCGCGCTGCCGCCGCTCACCTTCTTCGCGTCCGGCGGCGGCGGCGCAGACTCCGGCGCGACGCGCACGCAGCCGCCGCCGACGCCGTTGTGGCCGTGCCCGGAGGCGGCCGCCTTCTTGGAGAAGATGGGGTTGGAGTGCACGACGTGCCTCCCGGCGATCCACTTCTCCGCGTCGTTCCACTTGGACGGCACCTGCCTGAAGAAGGGCCCGAGCCCGGCCACGGCCGCCCTCTCCTCCATGTGGAACTCGAAGCTGCCGCCATTGCCGGAGTGAGCAGCAGACCTGCCGTGGCTCCCGCTGGAGCGCGACCGGGAAGAGGAGTCCGAGCGGTCCTTGGGGTACTCCGAGGAGCCCTCGTCGAGCTCCTGGGGCGGCAGGAGGCTGTTCTTGGGGTGGTCGTCGGCGTGGAGCCTGGACGGCGACTTGCTGGCCGGCTCGTCCTTGTTGGCGGCTCCGTGGGGATGGGGATGGGATCCCATCCCCAGCAGCTTCATCCTCAGCTTCGTCGGAGACATGACCCCCATCTGCATCCGAATCACACACACACAAATCAAAATCAGGGGCACTAACACATTACTCCATAAGTAAATGTGCTGTTAATTTCAGCAAAATTGGTATGAATGTGTGGGAATTTGTGGTGATGGATTGGCTGGGCTGCAGAAATGTGTGCCTTGATTTCCTCCGCAGAGGAGGGAGGGGTTGACTGCTCCGCTGCTGCTAGCGAAGCTGCCATTGGAGGGCGATGGTGTGAGCAGAGCAGAGTGAGCCTCTTCCCACCAGCTCCAAACCTCACTGAGCTCACTCACTCACTCACTCGCTGTGGAGAATGAACCGAGCCCCCACTCTGAGTCTAGGCATGGAGCAGCAAAGCATGGCCATACAGGGAAAGGGAAAGAAGATGAAACCAAAAAAAAAAAAAGGTGACCCTATACTATAGTGTTAGTGTAGTGCCTGCCATGTTACCCATGGGACAACAAATCCAGTCCAAAGCCCCATAAACGGGCTATGCACTACAGTGCCCAATGCTGGAAACAGCTTTGACCCACACAGTGAGTGCTAGTAGCTCATGAACAGAGATAATACGGAGACCCCCACAAAAGACCCTCTGATAGAAAAAGGATTCAGCATCTTTGCTGTGGGTAAAAACCCAAATGCTGCTAGCTCAACATGCATGGACACCGCCATGGATGAACACAGATAAATACACCGAGGAAAGAAATTACTACTACCTGAACTTTGTGTATCCTCTCATACTCCATGGTGATAGTGCCCCTCTCCCTCCTTCACTCTCTCTGATGCTGAGGAAAGGGGAGGGAGGGCAAAGGCAGAATAAGATTTGCTTTGTTAATTCTCTTGGGTGGGAGGAGCGGCGCAGAGCAGAGCAGGTGTTGGTTGTTGAATGAAGCAGCAAGCGTGCTGCGCCGAGGGAGAGCGGGCTTTTATATAAACGGAGGAGGGAGGAAGGCACGTGGCGGTTGGCGACGAGGAGGAGGAGGGGGAGCGCGTGCCGCTGGGCCGTGCGATCGACACGTCGCCGGATCGGACGGACGCTGTCGGGACAGGGGCGCGTGGGGGAAAGCAGTGCGCACGCTGAACCGAGCAGCAGTTCGTAGACTTGCACGCACGAACGTACAGTAGGCCACGCGCGTGCCGTCGCTCCTTTCTACGCTATACGCGCGCCGGATCTTTCCAGCCTCTCGTGTTTCCTTTTCTACGAGTGGTATACAGTGTTTTTTTATTGTACTATTTTTATTTTGTTTGACAAAAAGTATACAGCATTTTTATTCATGTTATTTTGCGTTTATTTTTCTCTCGCCCAGCTTCGTCCTTCTTCCAACGCGAACGAAACAGCAGCAGCCTGACATCGGGCGCCACGTGCGCACGGGCAATCTCGGTACCGGTACGTGACGGATCGCAGCATTCCCGGCTCGAGCGCCGTGTCCGGCCACGCCCAGCAGCTGCTCTACTCCTAGCTAGGTGTGGTAGGACTAGTATGAATTCTCCGATTCAATTTTGAATTCTGTTGGTTCTCACGAAATGTACCGACTAAGAGCTTTTTTGTCGTTGTCGTTGTTTTTTTTTTTTTTTTTGCGGGTCGTCGTTGTCGTTGTTTGCGGGACAATAAAACACACAGGAATAGGAAAACGAGGAATGCGGTAGCATGCCCGCTCAAATCCTACAGAACGTGTACGACTGAACCATGCAAAAACAAAAGATTATTTGCATGAGGTTGAAAGTGGATGCAGTTTGTTTTCCTTTCAGATGCAATGCTATAATATTTTTAGATAAAAATCCTATAAAAATCATGTAGAAATGTACAAACCAGCCAGTTCACTGAAAAGCAGATATGAGAGACGGTCGAACATTATACTCCAACACTCTCCTCACGTCTATGCTCCTTTGAAGTATATGACCTGGACAGCAAAAGCAGGGCAGGCCGCAACTTTTTATTGATTTTACTGAGTTTTGAACACTAAACCTCTTAATTACAAGTTCATGCACCTAACCCGTTCACCCATAAGATAGGTCCCAACTTAGTCGGGTGGGCATCACAGCGCGAAAGCAGGGCCAGGGAGAATGGATCGTGATGCTCAAACCTTCCGTCACCGACCCTCCGGCATCAACCGGGTTCCGTCGCCACCTTGTTGCCTGCACCCAGAACGACCATTGGAGTCCTGGCTCAGTCGGGGGAGAGGGATGTGAACCTGTTGGCTTTTACCTTCGGTTTCTCTACAGCCAACGCATCTGTGACGCGACATCGAAACGAAACGCTCCCACTATGACTGCAAGGGGGATGTGAACTCGTCTGCTTCAACCTTCGGTTTCTCTCCAGTCTGACCATCCACGACGCTACTGCTACGACCGCGGGGGGCGGGGGGGGGGGGGGGTGTATAGATTATGGTAGGCTAGGATTTGTTAAGATTGATTGTATTCTTTCCTATACGATTTCTGCCTTATCTCTAAGAGAGGCTTTTTACCCTCCAAATTTTGTATTGTACATATACTTGGTCTTGAGGCTCAGTAATTCATCAATTGCATTATGCCGATCCCTCTCTATTCCCTCTACAAATTTAATCATATGGATGAAAAAATCAACATAGAAAAATTTCTAACGATTATAATCCCTCATTGTTCCTATGAAGATCTTTTAATCAACGAGACCCTTGGAGCAACTCTAGCAGAGTGGCCATAGCTCCATATGGATTTGAAGGCTCCCGAGGCTTTCCAAGGCTTTCATAATTTTTCTTACAAGTAGGACGCACTTGTCATTGGGTCATAGGTTCCTTCCCAAGAATTAAAAATTCAAAAGAACACATTCAATACAATCAATTTCATTCTTATAGACGGGGGCAAAAAATTAGTTAAGCCATGCTGAATAATTAATTAACTAGCTCCCATATGGTCATGACCACGGTCACCATCACCTCCACGGCCACGGACACACCCACCGCCACCACCACGGTCGACATAGAATGAGGCAAGGCGGGCCTCCATGACCAAGAAATGTGCCTCGGCCGTCGAGTCCTAGCCCGTGCATTCCTCGATGGTGTCGGCCCAGGCCGGCCATCCATTGATATTGGTGGCAGGGCGAGCGCGGGATCTCAAAAATTCACCGCTCCCTTTCCGTCTCCTTCCGCCGCCACGCCTCTTTGGCCACCTCATAGTTGGCCCAATCTTTGACGAGGGGATCCGGCTGCTCCTCCTTCACCTCATCCCCAAAATTGAGGACGGCGCAGAGCTTCTACGGGTGCGTCATTCATGAGAAAGCGGGTGGTGGATCGGAGGCGGTCGAGATGAGAATGAGAGGCGCCGAAGAGAGGATAAAATAATAGAGCGGCGCCGACCTTTTATAGGCCACTGCACGCGCCACTAAGGAGTCAGGTGGGGAGGCGGAAGGCGGCTACCGACGGGCGGTCAAAGGGTGCATCTCCTGGTGAGAATCGTTGCGACGGCCTGCTCACACGCCTCCCGGCTGCCCACATGGCTCCTCCCGGCTTGCTCACACGCAAGCCAGGAGATGATGTCACGTGGCCGCCATCCGACGAGCTGCCATGGGAAACCGAGGGAGCGAGGTCAGTGCCCATTCTCGATGGTGAGTGTGAGGTCGGGCTGCTTAAAATCTCATGGGCAACGCGAGGATGAACAAGCTGAAACTTTCCTCCCGCGCTGACATATGGGTTTATAGCGAGTTCTCTAGTGGACCTCCACAACCTCCAAATATGGAGGCTGCAAGCTCATTTTTGAGCGAGCTTCATAAATTATGATGGCTAGAAGGCATATGATAACTCTGCTAGAGTGTCATTTTGGGCCAAAACACCATATTGACAATTATTATGACAATCAGGGTCATATGGTGATTCTGCTAGAGTTGCTCTTAGTTTTCATCAATGGTACTTATCTTTTATCACCATCTGAATTGACGGTGTACAAGTCGTTGACTAATTTATCCTTACAAAATACTACTCTTTACACATTCACATTGATATTTTCATCTTGAAAAAATTCTTTATTTTAAAATTCAGAAATATATTATAGTACAATTTATCTATTGAAGTTTTATTTTTCAAGACGGTGCATATGCAGAAAATGGCATTGGCTTGCAACTGGATGACATGAAAGCATTTATTAAGTTGTTTTATTTTCAGAGGTATTTGGCTTGCTTGAAATCCTTGACTTGGAGTCTCAAGGAAATGATATTTACACACCATTTCAAAATTTCCAAGAGACATGTGAATTATTCAATTATTTATTACGTTTGTACTTAAATCCCCTCTTGTCTATCGCATGCCCACACTACCTCTTACCAACGACATCTTTTATCAGCAATAGAATTGGCGTTGTAAAATCGTTGATTAATTTACCTTTAAAAAGTACTGCTCTCTGCACATTCACATTCATATTTACATATTCAAAAAAATCATTCTATTTGTTAAATTCAGAAATATATTATAGTACAAGCTATCTATTGAAGTTTATTTTCCAAGACAGTACAAATGCAAAAAATGGCATTAGCTTGCAACTGGATGACACAACAACATTTCTGAAGTTGTTGTATTTTCAGATGTATTTTGCTTGCTGAAATCCTTGACTTGGAGTCTCAAGGAGCTGATATTTACAGCCATTTCAAATTTTCCAAGAGACATGTAAATTATTTGAAATATTTGAATGATTTTTATATGTTTGTACTAAAATCCCCTCTAGTCTAGTGCATGCCCACCCTATCCATCACCAGACCCCATGCACACCCCAAAGATAAAGCCACAAAGAAAAGCGAGGGAGAGAAGACTCCAAAGCCCAAACCCCCACGCAAAGCCTCTGCTTTGTTAACTGATTTGCTCCTCCTAAGAGGACACAAACCACAGGTTAGCCTCACCTTTTCCTCTTGGGCTTAGCAAGGCCATCAGCTCATGTCCTCCCCCACACACAACATTATCAGTTTCCCTAAGAAAAACACACAACATTAGCCTCTGTTCATCAAACCCATTTCTGTTACTAACCAAACCTTCTTTTAATAAATATATTAATATAAGGTGAGACACTCCTGTGGTTTCTTGTCCTGTTCCTTCTAGTTAGCCTCACCCATGCAGTGTAGTTTATTTAGCCCTTGCAGTTGTTAATATCTGTTGGGCTTTTTTAGATCGCATTGCCCAACGCTTGATGTCACCATCCTGCAAATATTCATGTGAATTGGAGTGCTTGCCCCAAGGATGATAAGTTTCAACAGTAGGTGCCATGGGAAATTCCAATTTGTCTCCTGGGATGGAGTTTGGCGCCAAACCTGCTTGGTTCAAATTGGAAGACATCTTGGTACCACAGCTAGTGCTGCTAGTCAACATAATGCTTCTTCTTCTGCCATGGCACCATGGAGGACTAGTTAATCATTTAGAGCTTGGGGTGCTATGCTTTTAAGAATGCTAATCATTCCAAAGTGTCCATGCCCTAAATACGTTAGGTGTGCCCTTTTATGCCAACATTTGAATGGCAGCAGAGGCGATCATGACTTTTGGGGCTAGTTTTGTACAGTATCAGCAGACGAATGGCCTGTGGCAGATCAGGTCACTACTGGCTTTGGCTTGCTTGCAATCCAAGGGAAAGAGATCTGCCAAAAGCGTACGTCTTCATTTGTAGTACGTGCGTACGTACATGTTGGAAACCCCACTCAATCTAGCTAGTGATAGTAGCCAGCAGTAGTCTTGCTTGCTTGCTTGCAGCAGGTGAAGTCTCTCGTCTCCTCCTCGTGCTGTACTGTTGTGGCATGCGGGCAGTTATGGTGATGTGTGAGGTACAGGCCAGCTGCAGCAGCAGCAGCAGTTCTTGAGAGTTTTGTGAGGTACAAGTCACCGGGTCAGATGACCAAACAGTTATTTATTCAGAGTTTGAATGGATTCCTCATCACACCTCTTTTCTTTCTCTGCATTGTTGCAAACAGTTCTCACTTTCTTGCAGTACCTCCTGAATGGTAATAGGTAAAGAATTGAAAGAAAAAAGGTGTGCGCAGTACGTGTGCAGCTGCACGCGCCGCTTGGAAATGTTTTATTTTAGATTTAATATTTGTACTCAACTCAGAGTGAGTTATGATCCAGAATTTCAGATAGATATATATGTATGGAACTGACAGCAGCATATGTAGATGAGGAGGCATAGGATGAGTCCAATCAGATGAGAGAAGAAAAAAAAACCTCTTTCTTTCTTTTGTGAAACCCAAAGGAGATCCCTGACAGGGAGAAAGACATGGGTGCACTCACGGACCAGGATGTGTATACAGCATCTTCATCAGGATGCGTGAAGACTCCCTGGTCTTTCAGCCCCTTTGATGCTTTGACATGATGAACTGAGTAATCTCCATTCGCTGTTCTCTCTGTCTCTCCCTCTCTCTGCTTCACAAAACCTGTGCTAAAACCAAGGCTCCTCCAAGAGAGGTAGGTAGAGAGAGAAACCTCCATCAAATCCAAAGGAAAAACTTTCTCTGCATTGAGTCCAGATTTTGTAAGCTTGCACACAAGCATGAAGCATGCATGCACGAGCAGAGAAGGCAATTCTTACAGGGGGCAGACCAGGCATGGGCATGGCCACAGTGCATGCAGCATGTCAATACAAGACATGTACGCACCTTGGAGGTGACCTGTCTTAGGTTTCCATAGGTTAGGCCACAGGTTGTGTGTGCCAGGCACTGCTACTAGCTACAATGGGTGCTGTGCTAGTAGTAGGTTGCTGCAGCGGCACATCTCCTCCTGCCTGGCTTTGGTCTGGGAGGATCTTGACCGCCATGGATTGAGTGAGTGAGTGGAGCACTGGACTGGACCGGCAGCAGCAGCAGCAGTGGGATCGGCTCAAGTTTATCTTGACTGAATTTGAACTGGGTCAGGCTGTTCAAAGATAAGGTCACTCAGATGCTAGATGCTGATGCAACCATCATCATTACCACCATCATTGCCATGGAGTTCGCTCCAATGTTGCTGTGCTCATCATGGCAGGCAACAGACAAGAGGCACTCTCTTGACAGCAATCAGCAGCTCTGCTTCTGCTTCTTCTCCCTCTGTCTCTGTGGACTGCAGCTTTGACCCTTTGTGTGGACTGGGCCCTCTGTGCGCGTGCTGTCCTGGGTAATGGGCTAAGCAAATGGAGGACCAACTCAGGCCCAAGGTCCACCCACCTAGTAGTACACAGAAGCAACCTTCTGATGCCTTCATGCCTGGCCCAGCTGCTCATGCAGCTAGGTTAGCTAATATACATGATGTGAACCATGTTTGGTTAGGACACCCTGGGAATCTATCATCCATCCCTGGAAACATTGTGACAAGTTAATAAAAGCTTTGCGAGGTTGTCTAAAAAAGAAGCTAATATGCATGACCCCTCAAAAGAAAAAGCTAATATACATGATGTCTGCTGTTTCTAAAAAAAACATGATGTCTACTAAAAAAAAGCTAATACTGTAATACATGATGTTGTTCTAAAAAAGGCTAATACATGATGCTCCATAATATCCTTACGCTGCGTTTGGATGTCCGTATTGGGCCGTCGAATTAGATTTGGTATTGGTCTAATCCCAATACAGACGTTTGGATGTACTCCGAAACAACACTCTGAAACGGAAACGAATACATGGGTGTTTTCGCTCGCACGCGCCCACCCGTCGCGCTAATACAGAGGCGGACCTCCGATTTCGCCTGAATTGCCTCGCGCCCACAAAACAAAAACGGTTCGGGCCTTCTTTCTCCCTCCACCACGAGACAGAAGGGTTCGAGAGAGCAGAGCGACGCCCTGGCAGATCGACGGCGGCGCACTGGCAGATCTACCACGGCGGCGTAGGTATGGCGGCCGCCTTCCGTTCCCTATTTCCTCTGCCGCCGTCCCTTCCCCTCCTCCAGGTCGACCCTTCCTGCTCTTCTCCGCCTACCATGCCAGATCGATCTCGATGCGAACGGCGATACCCTCCTCCGGGCCCTTCCTTTCCTTCTTCCCACTGCAAGTGCGATGGCCCACTGCCGGTGCACATCTCTTCTCCCTCGGGCCACCTCCTGAGCCGCCCCTTCTTCTCTGGCTCCAGCCAGCCCTTCTTCCTCCACCTTTCTTCCCTAGCTCCTGTTGGAAATATGCCCTAGAAGCAATAATAAAATGGTTATTATTGTATTTCCTTGTTCATGATAATTGTCTATTGTTCATGCTATAATTGTATTAACTGGAAACCGTAATACATGTGTGAATACATAGACCACAACATGTCCCTAGTGAGCCTCTAGTTGACTAGCTCGTTGATCAACAAATGGTCATGGTTTCCTGACCATGGACATTGGATGTCATTGATAACGGGATCAATCATTATGAGAATGATGTGATGGACGAGACCCAATCCTAAGCATAGCACAAGATCGTGTAGTTCGTTTGCTAAAGCTTTTCTAATGTCAAGTTTGGGGGCGCCACCCCTAGGGCAGCCGCCCCTCTCGGCTTGGGGGGCAAGTTTCCTAGGGGGTGGGAGCGCCCAAACCCATCTAGAGTTTCCCCTGTGGCCGCCGCCCCTCCCGTAGGGAACCCTAGGGCGCCTCCCCCTCCTCCCTTCCCCCTATATATAGTGAGGGAGAGAGAGGGCAGCCGAACCCTTCCCCTGGCGCAGCCCTCTCCCTCCTCCAGCACCTCCTCCTCCTCCGTAGTGCTTGGCGAAGCCCTGCCGGAGAACCACGAGCTCCATCACCACCATGTCGTCGTGTTGTCGGAGTGTTCCCTAACCTTCTCCTCTCCCCTTGCTGGATCAAGAAGGAGGAGACGTCCCCGGGCTGTACGTGTGTTGAACGCGGAGGCACCGTTGTTCGGTGCATAGATCGGATTCGGCCGCGATCTGAATCGCTTCATGAACGACTCCACCGACCGCGTTCTTGTAATGCTTCCGCTTCGCGATCTTCAAGGGTATGAAGATACACTCCCCTCTCTCTTGTTTCTAGAATCTCCATAGATTGATCTTGGTGATGCGTAGAAAATTTTGAATTTCTACTACGTTCCCCAACAGTGGCATCATGAGCTAGGTCTATTGCGTAGATTCTATGCACGAGTAGAACACAAGTAGTTATGGGCGTTGGTTTTGTTCAATATGCTTACCGTTACTAGTCCTATCTTGTTTCGACGGTATTGTGGGATGAAGCGGCCGGACCGACCTTACACGTACACTTACGTGAGACAGGTTCCACCGTGACATGCACTTGTTGCATAAGGTGGATAGCGGGTGCCGATCTCTCCCACTTTAGTCGGATCGGATTCGATGAAAAGGGTCCTTATGAAGGGTAAATAGCAATTGGCATATCACGTTGTGGTTTTGGCGTAGGTAAGAAACGTTCTTGCTAGAAACCTATAGCAGCCATGTAAAAACTTGCAACAACAATTAGAGGACGTCTAACTTGTTTTTGCAGCATATGCCGTGTGATGTGATATGGCCAAGAAGGATGTGATGAATGAAATATATGTGATGTATGAGATTGATCATATTCTTGTAATAGGAATCACGACTTGCATGTCGATGAGTATGACAACCGGCAGGAGCCATAGGAGTTGTCTTTAATTATTGTATGACCTGCCTGTCACTGAATAACGCCATGTAATTACTTTACTTCATTGCTAAACCGTTAGCTATAGTAGTAGAAGTAATCAGTTGGCGAGACAACTTCATGGAAACACGATGATGGAGATCATGATGATGGAGATCATGGTGTCATGCCGGTGACGATGATGATCATGGAGCCCGAAGATGGAGATCAAAGGAGCAAAATGATATTGGCCATATCATGTCACTATTTGATTGCATGTGATGTTTATCATGTTTATGCATCTTATTTGCTTAGAACGACGGTAGTAAATAAGATGATCCTCATAATAATTTCAAGAAAGTGTTCCCCCTAAGCGTGCAATTCTGCGAAAGTTCGTTGTTTTGAAGCACCACGTGATGATCGGGTGTGATAGATTCTAACGTTCACATACAACGGGTGTAAGCCAGATTTACACATGCAAAACACTTAGGTTGACTTGACGAGCCTAGCATGTACAGACATGGCCTCGAAACACAAGAGACCGAAAGGTCGAACATGAGTCGTATAGTAGATACGATCAACATGAAGATGTTCACCGATGATGACTAGTCCGTCTCACGTGATGATCGGACCTGACCTAGTTGACTCGGATCATGTATCACTTAGATGACTAGAGAGATGTCTATCTGAGTGGGAGTTCATTAAATAATTTGATTAGATGAACTTAATTATCATGAACATAGTCAAAAGGTCTTTGCAAATTATGTCGTTGCATACGCTTTAGTTCTACTGTTTAGATATGTTCCTAGAGAAAATATAGTTGAAAGTTGATAGTAGCAATTATGCGGACTGGGTCCGTAAACTGAGGATTGTCCTCATTGCTGTGCAGAAGGCTTATGTCCTTAATGCACCGCTCGATGTGCTAAACCTCGAACAGCGTCTATGGATGTTGCGAACATCTGACATACACGTTTTTATGACTAGATGATAGTTCAGTAATGTTAAACGGTTTAGAATTGTGGCGCCGAAGATGTTTTTGAAACGTCGCGGAACATATGAGATGTTCCAAGGGCTGAAATTGGGATTTCAGGCTAGTGCCCACATCAAGAGGTATGAGACCTCTGACGAGTTTCTTAGCCTACAAACTAAGGGAGAAAAGCTCAATCGTTGAGCATGTGCTCAGATTGTCTGAGTAGTACAAAAATGACTTGAATCGAGTGGGAGTTAATCTTCCAGATGAGATAGTGATGTTTCTCCAAAGTCATTGCCACCAAGCTACTAGAGCTTCGTGATGAACTATAACCTATCAGGGATAGATATGATGATCCTTGAAATATTCGCAATGTTTGACAATGAAAAGTAGAAATCAAGAAGGAGCATCAATTGTTGATGGTTAGTGAAACCACTAGTTTCAAGAAGGGCAAGGGCAAGAAGGGATACTTCATGATATGGCAAATCAGTTGCTGCTCTAGTGAAGAAACCCAAGGTTGAACCCAAACCCGAGACTAAGTGCTTCTGTAATGAGGGGAACAGTCACTGAAGCAGAACTACTCTAGATACTTGGTATATGAGAAGGCTGAACAAGATCGACAGAAGTATATTGGATATACATTATATTGATGTGTACTTTACTAGTACTCCTAGTAGCACCATGGTAATAGATACCGGTTCAGTTGCTAAGTGTTAGTAACTCGAAATAAAAGGCTACGGAATAAACGAAGACTAGCTAAAGGTGAGATGATGATATGGTTTGGAAGTGTTTCCAAGGATGATGTGATCAAGCATCGCATACTCCCTCTACCATGGATATTGGTGTTAAACCTAAATAATTGTTATTTGGGGTTTGCGTTGAGCATAGACATGATTGGATTATGTTTATCGCAATACGGTTATTCATTTAGTGAGAATAATGGTTACTCTGTTTATTTGAATAATACCTTCAACGGTCTTGCACCTAAAATGAATGGTTTATTGAATCTCGATCGTAGTAACACATGTTCATGCCAAAAGATATAAGATAGTAATGATAGTACCACATACTTGTGGCACTGCCATTTGAGTCATACTGGTATAAAACGCATGAAGAAGCTCCATGTTGATGGATCTTTGGACTCACTGCTTTTGAAAGATTGAGACATGCGAACCATGTCTATTGGTGTATACGCATGAAGAAACTCCATGCAGATGGATCGTTTGGACTCACTTGATTTTGAATCACTTGAGACATGCAAATCATACCACATGGGCAAGATGACTGAAAAGCCTCGGTTTCAGTAAGATGGAACAAGAAAGCAAATTATTGGAAGTAATACATTTTGATGTGTGCAGTCCAATGAGTGCTGAGGCACGCAATGGATATTGTTATGTTCTTACTTCACAGATGATTTGAGTAGATGTTGAGTATATTTACTTGATGAAACACAAGCCTGAATTATTGAAAGGTTCAAGTAATTTCAGAGTGACGTTGAAGATCGTCGTGACAAGAGGATAAAATATCTATGATATGATCATAGAGATGAATATCTGAGTTACGAGTTTGGCACACAATTAAGACATTGTGGAAATTGTTTCACAACTAACACTTTGGAACACCATAGTGTGATGGTGTGTCCGAACATCATAGATGCACCCCATTGGATATGGGGCATACCATGATGTCTCTTATCGAATTACCACTATCATTCATGGGTTAGGCATTAGAGACAACCACATTCACTTAAATAGGGCACCACGTAATTCCGTTGAGATGACACCGTATGAATTATGGTTTAGAGAAGCCTAAGCTGTCGTTTCTTGAAAGTTTGGGGCTGTGACGCTTATGTGAAAAAAAGTTTCATCCTGATAAGCTTGAACCCAAAGCGGATAAATACATCTTCATAGGACACCCAAAACAGTTGGGTATACCTCCTATTTCAGATCCGGAAGCAAAAGTGATTGTTTCTAGTAACGGGTCCTTTCTCGAGGAAAGGTTTCTCTCGAAAGAATTGAGTGGGAGGATGGTGGAGACTTGATATGGTTATTGAACCGTCACTACAACTAGTGTGTAGCAGGGCACAGGAAGTTGTTCCTGTGGCACCTACACCAATTGAAGTGGAAGCTTATGATAGTGATCATGAAACTTTGGATCAAGTCACTACCAAACCTCGTAGGTCGACAAGGATGCGTACTACTTCAGAGTGGTACGTAATCCTGTCTTGGAAGTCATGTTGCTAGACAACAATGAACCTACGAGCCATGGAGAAGCGATGGTGGGCCCGGATTCTGACAAATGGCTCGAGGCCATAAAATCCGAGAGAAGATCCATGTATAAAACAAAGTGTAGACTTTGGAAGAAATACTTGATGGTCATAAGGCTGTTGGAGTGCAGATGGATTTTAAAAGGGAAGGCAGACAATGATGGTAAGTGTCACCATTAACAAAGCTCGACTTGTCGCTGAGATGTTTTCCGACAAGTTCAAGGAGTTGACTACGATGATACTTTCTCACTCGTAGCGATGCTAAGAGTCTGTTAGAATTATATTAGCAGCTACTGCATTATTTATGAAATCTTCCAGATAGGATGTCAAAATATAGTTTCCTCGACGATTTTCTTGAGGAAAGGTTGTATCTGATACCATAAGGTTTTGACAATCCTAAAAGATGCTAACAAGTATGCAAAGCTCCAGCAATCCTTCTAAGGACTGGAGTAAGCATCTCGGAGTTGGAATATACGCTTTGATGAGATGATCAAAGATTTTGGATTTATACAAAGTTTATGAGAAACTTGTATTTCCAAATAAGTGAGTGGGAGCACTATAGAATTTCGGATGAGTATATGTTGTTGACGTATTGTTGATCAGAAATGATATAGAATTTCTAGAAAGCATATAGGGTATTTGAAAAGGTGTTTTTCAATGGAAAACCTGGATTAAGCTACTTGAACATTGAGCATCAAGATCTATAAGGATAGATCAAAAACGCTCAATAATACTTCCAAATGAATACATGCCGTGACAAGATTTTGAAGAAGTTCAAAATAGATCGGCGAAGAAGGAGTTCTTGGCTGTGTTATAAGGTGTGAGTATTAAGTAAGACTCAAGACATGACCTCGGCAGAAGAGAGAGAATGGACGAAGGTCGTCCCCTATGCTTCAGACATAGGCTCTACAGTATGTTATGTTGTGTACCGCACCTGAAGTGTGCCTTGCCATGAGTCAGTCAAGGGGTACAAGAATGATCCAGGAATGGATAACAAGACAGCGGTCAAACATATCCTTAGTAACTAGTGAACTAAGGAATTTTATCAATTATGGAGGTGGTAAAAGAGTTCGTCGTAAAGGGTTACGCCGGTGCAAACTTTGACACTAATCTGGATGACTCTGAGTAGTAGACCGGATTCGTATAGTAGAGCTGTTATTTGGAATAGTTCCAAATGGCACGTGGTAGCTGCATATAGGAGATGACATAGAAATTTGTAAAGCACACACGGATCTGAAAGATTCAGACCTGTTGACTAATAACCTCTCTCACAAGCGAGATATGATCAAACCCCATGGGTGTTGAATTCATTACAATCACATAGTGATGTAAACTAGATTATTGACTCTAGTGCAAGTGGGAGACTGTTAGAATTATGCCCTAGAGGCAATAATAAAATGGTTATTATTGTATTTCCTTGTTCATGATAATTGTCTATTGTTCATGCTATAATTGTATTAACTGGAAACCGTAATACATGTGTGAATACATAGACCACAACATGTCCCTAGTGAGCCTCTAGTTGACTAGCTCGTTGATCAACAGATGGTCATGGTTTCCTGACCATGGACATTGGATGTCATTGATAACGGGATCACATCATTAGGAGAATGATGTGATGGACGAGACCCAATCCTAAGCATAGCACAAGATCGTGTAGTTCGTTTGCTAAAGCTTTTCTAATGTCAAGTATCATTTCCTTAGACCATGAGATTGTGTAACTTCCTGATACCGTAGGAGTGCTTTGGGTGTACCAAATGTCACACCTAACTGGGTGGCTATAAAGGTGCACTACGGGTATCTCTGAAAGTGTCTGTTGGGTTGGCACCGAGACTGGGATTTGTCACTCCGTATGACGGAGAGGTATCTCTGGACCCACTCGGTAATGCATCATCATAATGAGCTCAATGTGACTAAGTAGTTAGTCACGGGATCATGCATTATGGAATGAGTAAAGTGACTTGCCGGTAACGAGATTGAACGAGGTATTGGGATACCGACGATCGAATCTTGGGCAAGGAACATACAGATTGACAAAGGGAATTGCATACGGGATTGCTTGAATCCTTGACATCGTGGTTCATCCGATGAGATCATCGTGGAACATGTGGGAGCCAACATTGGTATCCAGAACCCGCTGTTGATTATTGACCGGAGAACGTCTCGGTCATGTCTGCATGGTTCCCGAACCCGTAGGGTCTACACACTTAAGGTTCGGTGACGCTAGAGTTGTTATGGGAAATAGTATGTGGGTACCGAAGGTTGTTTGGAGTCCCGGATGAGATCTCGGACATGACGAGGAGCTCCGGAATGGTCCGGAGGTGAAGATCGGTATATTGGACGAAGGGTATTGGAGTCCGGAACTGTTCCGGGGGTACCAGGTGATGACCAGCGTGTCCGGAAGGGGTTTCGGAGGCCCAGACAAGCGTTGGGGGGCCTTATGGGCCAAGGGGAGAGGGCACATCAGCCCACTAAGGGGCTGAGCACCCTCTCACCCCATCTCACGTAATCAGAGAGGTGGGGCGCCACCCCTAGGGCAGCCGCCTCTCGGCCCGGGGGCAAGTTTCCTAGGGGTGGGCGCCCAAACCCATCTAGGGTTTCCGTGGCTGCCGCCCCTCCCCTAGGGAACCCTAGGGCGCCTCCCCCTCCTCCCTTCCCCCTATATATAGTGAGGGAGAGAGAGGGCAGCCGAACCCTTCCCCTGGCGCAACCCTCTCCCTCCTCCAACACCTCCTCCTCCTCCATAGTGCTTGGCGAAGCCCTGCCGGAGAACCACGAGCTCCATCACCACCATGTCGTCGTGTTGTCGGAGTTTTCCCTCAACTTCTCCTCTCCCCTTGCTGGATCAAGAAGGAGGAGACGTCCCCGGGTTGTACGTGTGTTGAACGCAGATGCACCGTTGTTTGGTGCTTAGATCGGATTCGGCCGCGATCTGAATCGCTTCGTGAACGACTCCACTGACCGCGTTCTTGTAATGCTTCCGCTTCGCGATCTTCAAGGGTATGAAGATACACTCCCCTTTCTCTTGTTGCTAGAATCTCCATAGATTGATCTTGGTGATGCGTAGAAAATTTTGAATTTCTGCTACGTTCCCCAACAGCTCTAGGCAGCCAACTCTGTTTCTTCTTCTTCTTCTTCTTCCCAGTCCTTTTGTCAATGATTTGCTGACCACTGATGTATCCTCTCGTTGCAGATTGGGTTTGGAACTATGTGTCGTTGAGAATTTGAGACCCCTATTTAAACTATATGTGTTGCACTTTGTTGGTGTCAAATTATTTTTGTTTGTTTTTGTGTCAATATTATATGATGTCATCCTCGATTTCTAGAATAATTGATGATATTTACTATATAATCATTCAATTATAGTCATACAACTACTGTTTTAATGCATATACTAATGTTGCTACGCAATTCCAGTGTTTGACATCCAAACACGATTCTGTATTGAAACCTCAGGACGATTCCGTGAGCCAATTCAATATACATCCAAACAACCGATTCGTATTCATGTCCATTACAGTTTCCTGACTGAATTGGAATTGAAACCAATACAATACGAAGGCCTCCAATACAGACATCCAAACGCAGCGTAAGTAACTATCCTCGAAAAAAATCCTTCTTTTGCCTTTCAAATTAAATAGAAAATATAATGCATTCTTTTTGAAAATTAATAACCTCACTTCAAACAGATAGCTTCACATTTTCTGTGATGTAAGAGTAGTAGTCTGTACTAAGGCCAACTCCACCGCGCGACCCTATCCTGTCCGGCCCCGTCCGTTTGGGGTAAAACGGACAAACGAGGCGGCCCAATACAAGGGAGCAAACGGACTTTGTCCGCTTTTGTGTCCGCTTCGACCCATCCACGGCCCAAGTTTGCGCGCTTTTGGGGTGAACGGACACCACGCTGGACGCTGGTCGTCTGCGTGTCCTCCTCGCCCGCCCGTCGGTGGCACAGGAGGGCCTTTTCTATCCGCCCCTCCGTCCCCTCCTCCCTTCGCCGCACCTCCACTCTTCCCTCTTCCCCTTTTGCCGCCGCCGCCACGGCCGCCATTGCGGCCGTGCGATTCGGACCTTGAGCTTCGCCAACCCCTTCCCTCGACGCCGCCGAGCTACCCAACCACGGCCACTGGTTTGCGCGCCCGGCCGGATTTGGGGCGGATCCGGTCGGTCTTGAGCTCGCCCATTTGTGGGAGGCCGGGCAGCGCCATGGACTGGCCGGGCACCTCGCCAGAAGGCCCTGGCAGGGCCGCAAGGCCACAATGCAGGCAGTGGCTCCTCCTCTAGCCGCTCGGATCTGCATCATCGGTGGTCCGCCGGCAGATACACGAATGGCGGTCGGCCGGGCTCGGTGCTTGCCCAAAAGCTCGCCGGCGCACCGTTGCCACTCATTAAGTGCGACCACAGCCCAAGGATGGTCGTGCGCGGTGTCACAACGCCGGATCATCCCGGAGGGGTGTTCATCAAGTGCTTAAACGATGGGGTATGCACTTTTTTTAGCTTCGTCTGTGCTCTAGATTTGACTAGTTGTGCTAACTTCAAATTTTGTTGTGTAGAATGGATGCAAATTTTGGTATTGGGAAGAAGAGTACATCGATATATTGATAGAGCGAAATTTAGTACATGTTCGTGCACTTTTAGCTAGCATAGAGGCTGTAAATGAGACAAGTGCACTTGCTGCTAGATTAGAGGCTAGACACGAGACTAGGTCTGAGGAAGCAACATCGACTTCTGGCTTGAAGAAGAAAGGAGGATGCTAGATCGAGCCTCCTCCACAGATCAATAATGAGTGCATGGAGAAGGCCCTAACCCAATTCAAGGGAGCAGTTATAGAAGTTGGGTATCTTCTAAAATGTATTCTTGTGGTTCTTGTTTTGTTTTGGTCTTGAAAATGTGATGATGTAGTTTTCATGTACCAAAAATGAATGATGAAATAAAGTTAAGGACTTGTAAAGAAATAATACGCGGACAGGATGCGGCCGGGATGCGTCCGTGCGCTGGGCGCACGACCGCCGCATCCCAGGACAGGCCCGGACACGACCCCATCGCCCTACCCAAATGGACAGAATCCGGACAAAACGGACGTCTGTTTGGGGTCGCACGGTGGAGTTGGCCTAATAGTAAATCAGAGACAGAGAGCTTTGTATTTTCTTCAAGTACTAGAAAGGGTGGAGTCAATACTAACGGTTAATCGGGGGGCATTTTGGCTCCGGGAACACATGCGAACAGTAACGCAGAAAAGGTAATGTTTTCAAAAAAAATTGAATTTTTGTGTGGATGTTAGTGTTAGTGTCGCAAGCATGTTTGACAATTTTATACGAAATGGGGCAGCAGTATTTCGTTGGTGAAATAAATAAATTTGGGGTGACATTTGAGGGTAATATTTGGTGTTCATTTTTTTTGCGCAGGCCAAAATGCTGAACTTTTTTGCCTCAAAATTTACAGGTAGCATTTAGATGTGACTAACAACACATAAAAATTGTCTTGTTTTTTTTTAACATTCCAAAGATTATTTTTGGGCCCGGAAGCACGTGCTCACATGCTCCCGGGAGCCAAATTGAATTTCCAAGTTGTGCTACAAACAAAGTGCTACTCCCTCCGTCCCTTTTTATAAGATGCTTTATATGTAGAGGTTTACGAATATTTCGTGTTCTCCAAATATACCCCTGATGGCAGTCACTCTGTGTCATCTACCCTCACACCCCCTCGCTCGCCTCCGACCTGTGGTTAGCGAGTGGCAATGGCATCTCAGAGGCCAACAGGGTGCGGTTGCACGTAACGGAACATGAGGTAGGCGGGGAGTGGATAGGGACAAGCCGGACTCGAAGAGGGACGTGGTCGTGGATCCCGACACACTGGAGTCGCCGCCGAGCGAGAGGGGAAGGGACGACGGTACTAGAAGCGGGAGGAGAGTGGCGCAGGGGTTGTTTGGTTGCCAGTCTTTGCTAGCCACACCAAAAGTGTGGTGTGCCACAGCTTGCTAGGCAAATGTATGGTTCCTTACGAAGGTTCGGCTCGCCATAGCTCGAAGGGGCTTTTACAGTAGAAATTTTTGTCAAAGGTGTGACGCTTGTTTTAGCCGCCACACTTCCTGTGGCGCGTCACAGATGTGGCTAACGCCTCAGCCTAAGCGTGGCAGATTGCGTCCCCAACCAAACAGTCCCGCTGTAACCCGCCGCGGCTGCCGACGCTCCGGATCTGGGCCCGGGAGCACGGCAAGCGGATGCGCTTCCCACTGGCAACATATACGCGAGGAAGAAGCGCCTGTGGGCAATTGCGATCATGATTCGAAATTCAAACTAACCAGGGTAGAAATGTCTTTCACACTGTTTTGGGCGCTCTCGGAAATATAAAAATCAACTGAGGGAGCAACTGAGGGAGTACTGTGCAGCAATGTTTCATTTCGCATTAGCATAGCCAAAATGGCAAATCCAACTGATCACGCCTGACCTAGTTGCTCATGCCTTTTTAAAGATCCTCTTGTAAGCTACAAAAAAAGTACACCCTCTTGTTAGATTGAAAAATTATATCCTGCTATTCCTTTCAAAATATAAAATAAAAACAGAATATATTATATCTAAAAAAACAGCCTCAGTTCAATTAAGAAAAACAGCTTCAATTGAAAGTTGAAACAAACTTTGCAATTTCTGTGATGTAAAAGAGTGCGCCAAACCAGGGACAGGTGCAGCTAGAGGCGCGGCAGCGAGTAAAACGATACTTACTACTCCCTCCGTCCCATAATGTAAAACGTTTTTTGACTCTAGTATAGTGTCAAAAAACGTCTTACATTATGGGACGGAGGGAGTATGTAGTAATATTTCATTTCCCATTGGCATAGCCAAAATGGTACGTCTCACTGAGTCCATTACAAAATTCTGATGACTTAACAGAGCATGCGGCATAACAAAAAGGGCAGGATACAACAATTCAATGTTTTCACTTCGCTGCAAAGCAGGCATGCCTTCACTTCTTCCTTTCAGCAAGACTGACCAAGTAACGATGGCAAGAATGGAAAATGACGCACAACTTGCACAAATGATGCGATTACTCGTCATCTGAATTGTTAAACTTAATCGAGTGGGTTTGTAGATCAATGAACCCGCCCTTGTAGGTTCCGCGCTTCTTCTTGGTCTTCTCATGCCTAAAATCCCTGCAAAAAGAATTTGAACACCAATCATGAAACCATGTTCAGCATTACGGAATTCAGCAAAAGGCAAAGAAAACAAGAGCAAGTCTTCAACCTTCCTCTAACTTGTCCAAGAATCTCCTGTGCCTTTGCACCGTACCCAGAGTCGGCACCACCCTGTGAGAAGATAAGTACAGATCAACCAAGCAAGTTTAGTATCATTGAGAAATGGTCGAATTGCAATGAGCTTATGATCAATAAACCTCAGAGAGATATCTTCCAACAGTAAGTACCTTGGCCCAATATGAATTATCTTGTAGTCTTTCATCAGCAAATTTAATACCTTCAGTCTTTACCCGTTGGAATGCAATTTTAGGCTGCAGTGAATGAACAAGACATGGATAATCAAGATCTAGCCAATTCTCAGAATGCTTATGCAAGCTTTATCTTCAGAACATCAAGCAAAAGATAATTATCAATACTAAGAGGTCAGCATATCCTAAAAGCCCTAGAAAATTATCATAGTAAGTACCACTGGTCAATGGTCACATCAGGCTCTTGGGTAGTGAACTTTTACTTACTGGTAGCTTCTAACTGAAACATATTTCTTGGTACAAAATAATAACAATAACAATAATAATAACAGGAACAACAACAAAAATAATTACTTTCGGTATTAGCAATATATATACAAATTCTAACACAAATATGTACAGACTTAGCATGATAATGTTAATAGATACAATTACCTACATAATTTATAAGAAGACTAAATAAGGTTTCATGTAAGAGAATGTAAGAAGCTACCAGAAATTCAACTGTCAGGGTGATTAACTGTGACGTGACAAACTGACAAACAAGCAATACTCAAAGAAATTGGAGAGATATTAAAAAATCACACGCAATTGGAGAGGCAGCAAACAACATACCTCAGAAAGTTTCTGCCTTTTATTTGATTTCGATGCGGTGCTGGGCTCCTTCATATCATCTTCGGTGGCAGTGATATCTTCTTTGGCAGGGGGTTTGCTTCCTTCAACTTCTTCCAGTTTCCTCTTCTTGCTAACAACTGCATCATCAGCTGGAGCCTTTCCATCTTCTCCGTTCTCAATGTCCATCGCAGTCTTGTTTTCATCATCTGGTTTGGGAGCTGAATCTTTCCCTGCAACTTGTTTATCTTCTACCTGAACATTTTCTTCAGAACCCGACTTCTTTTTCTTCTTCTTACTTTTCTTCTCATTGATATCTTGCCCTTCTCCTACAGCATTATTATTTTCACCTACACCATTAGATTTCACCTCGGCCTCAGCAGGTGCAGTTCCTGCATCAGTTTTATCTGAGGTCTCTGAAGTTGATTTACTCTTCTTCTTTTTCTTCCCCTTATCCAGAGGAGCACCATCACTCAAACCATTCTCGTTAGCCTCATCATTCTGAGTCTTAGGTTCATCCTCTCCAGATTTCTTGTCATGATCCTTGAGTTTCCCCGCCACCTCTAACTTGGCTTTTACTGCTAATTCGACCTTTTCCAGCCTAGCTTCAACATCCTCATTATTTTCCTGTTTCTTGCTTTTCTTTTTCTTGCCATCAGTTTTATGATCATCAGTCTTTACTACTGCATTTGCCTCGCCATCATCCCCCGCTAATGAGCTATCCTTCTTCTTCTTCCGTTTCTTTTCTTTAGTCTCATCATCCGCCTTTTCGCTGGGCTTTTCAGGGGCAGAGGGCTCACTTGCCTTACTCTCAGACTCATGAACTTCAGCACCGCCTTTCTTGTTCTTCTTTTTCTTGCCCGCACCTTTCTCCTCTGCTACGGCATCATCTGTTTTCTCTGCATCAACAAATTCAAGTGAGCACCAATCAAAAGGGAATACAAGGTCAACAACCAAACCAGGACAACCCATAACAAACAAATATGCAGCTACCTTGCTCATTGGCTGGGGCAATGTCAGCTCCTGGAGCAGAAGCGCTGCACACAACAACCAAAATTGCATTAAGAACCAGCAATTTCGGTTTCCAGGGGAGCATGGCTCACCAACAGAAGCAATTTAACAACAATGAAGGCTCTCTCGTGACAGAGATACCTTGATTCCAACAACTTGGAAACCGCGTCCTCCAGGTTCACCGGCGACGACCTCCAAGCATCTCCCTGGAAGCAGCCAATTCACAGCCTCCCGACGTAATAATCGCCCACCGAAATGACAATACACGCGGACGCGTATGGGAGAGAGAGGTGGCGTGGCGTACCTCGAGGTTGGCCTCGGACTGGAGGGCGGCGAGCGTGCGGGGGAGGCCGCTGGACTCGAGGAAGGCGGCGACGGCGGCCAGTACCCGCGCGTCGGGGGCGGGGGAGGCCTTGGCGGCGGCCCCCTTGCTCTTGCTCTTCTTCTCCTTCTTGGCCTCCTCCTTGGCCATGGCGGCGGCGGCGGCGGGGGCGGAGGGTAGGGAGGCGAGTGCTACCTGGCGCGGGACGAAGAGCATCAAAGAGGGGGAAGGCTAGGGTTTGGTGGTCGGGGTTTATACACCGGGTCAGGACTTGGGTTGGACTTGGGTTTGGGTGTGGTGTGTGGGCATGACATGTGGGTCCGCTGGTTTGGTGGGCCCGGGTGACCAATGAGAGTGATTCCTTTCCTTTTGTTTGTCCACACGGGGAATGAATTCAAATTTGGAAGAATTCTTTTTTTTTTACATGTGGGAGAGCTTTTTTCTTTCTTTCGGAAATGATAAAATTACGAATTGCCACAAAAATTGTTCGATTTGCCATGGTCAAATCCTGACGTTCGGGACTTGTCGGCGTCCTTTTCTTAAACACGATACAGATGACGAAGTTTGTCACTGACGCCTTCATAATCGACGAAATGTCTCCTCCCACTGAACGCACATTACCGAACGGACTGGAATAAATCCAGGAAAATGCAAACATCAGTGTCAAGTCTAGGACTTGAATCCTGAATGACTTCCAATTTAGAATTTGAAAGAGCTTTCTTAAAAACATAGTACAGTATAGATCCAACTCTCCATCTTTTCAACAAATCCCAACGTCCGCTCATGTAACTCTTCGGCATTGCTTTATCTGGAATAGAAACCCTAGTCACAAAGAGGGTGTTTGGAGGCACGAAAAGACTTCCAACCCTAGCCGCCGCCACAGGTTCCCTACACGTCACCCCTTTGGCCCCCTCATTTTCCCTCATTGCCGGGTGTCGTATGCGACATATGCCAAAGTATGACTTATCATGGAGGGGCTAATAATACGTCACGGTGCTGTGAAGCGGGATAAGGCGCAAACATGCCCACGGCTGAATCTTCATCGATACGTCTCCAACGTATCTATAATTTTTATTGTTCCATGCTATTATATTATCTGCTTTTGGATGTTTATGGGCTTTATTTTACACTTTCATATTATTTTGGGACTAACCTATTAACCTGAGCCAGGGCCTCGCTTTTTTTTTCCTTGTTTCAATGTTTCGAAGAAAAGGAATATCAAACGGAGTCCAAACGGGATGAAACCTTCGGGAGAGTTATTTTTGGAACGGAAGCAATCCAGGAGACTTGGAGTGTACGTCAGGGAAGCAACGAGGTGGCCACGAGGCAGGGAGGCGCGCCTGCCCCCTGGGTGCGCCCCCCACCCTCGTGGGCCCCTTGTGGCTCCCCTGACCGACTTCCTTCGCCTATATATATCCATATACCCTCAAAACTTCGGGAAACAGAATAGATCGGGAGTTCCGCCGTCGCAAGCCTCTGTAGCCACCAAAAACCAATCGGGACCCTGTTAAGACTCACGGAGGGGGGGATCCCTCACCGGTGGCCATCTTCATCATCCGGCGCTCTCTCCATGACGAGGAGGGAGTAGTTCACCCTCGGGCCGAGAGTATGTACCAAAGAGCTATGTGTTTGATCTCTCTCTCTCTCTCTCTCTCTCTCTCTCGTGTTCTTGAGGTGATACGATCTTGATGTATCACGAGCTTTGCTATTATAGTTGGATCTTATGATGTTTCTCCCCCTCTACTCTCTTGTAATGGATTGAGTTTTCCCTTTGAAGTTATCTTATCGGATTGAGTCTTTAAGGATTTGAGAACACTTGATGTATGTCTTGCATGTGCTTAATTGTGGTGACAATGGAATATTCACGTGATCTATTTGATGTATGTTTTGGTGATCAACTTGCGGGTTCCGTAACATTGTGAACTTATGCATAGGGGTTGGCACACGTTTTCGTCTTGACTCACCGGTAGAAACTTTGGGGCACTCTTTGAAGTACTTTTTGTTGGTTTGAACGGATGAATCTGAGATTGTGTGATGCATATCGTATAATCATACCCACGGATACTTGAGGTGACATCGGAGTATCTAGGTGACATTAGGGTTTTGGTTGATTTGTGTCTTAAGTGTTATTCTAGTACGAACTCTATGATATATCGAACGGAAAGAATAGCTTCGTGTTATTTTACTACGGACTGTTGAATAGATCGATCAGAAAGGATAACTTTGAGGTGGTTTCGTACCCTACCATAATCTCTTCGTTTGTTCTCCGCTATTAGTGACTTTGGAGTGACTCTTTGTTGCATGTTGAGGGATAGTTATATGATCCAATTATGTTATTATTGTTGAGAGAACTTGCACTAGTGAAAGTATGAACCCTAGGTCTTGTTTCCTAGCATTGCAATACCGTTTATGCTCACTTTTATCACCTACTACCTTGCTGTTTTTATATTTTCATATTACAAAAACCTATATCTACCATCCATATTGCACTTGTATCACCATCTCTTCGAACTAGTGCACCTATACAATTTAACATTGTATTGGGTGTGTTGGGGACACAAGAGACTCTTTGTTATTTGGTTGCAGGGTTGTTTGAGAGAGACCATCTTCATCCTACGCCTCCCACGGATTGATAAACCTTAGGTCATCCACTTGAGGGAAATTTGCTACTGTCCTGCAAACCTCTGCACTTGGAGGCCCAACAACGTCTACAAGAAGAAGGTTGTGTAGTAGACATCAAGCTCTTTTCTCAAGCGCCATGCCGGGGAGGTGAGTGCTTGAAGGTATATCTTTAGATCTTGCAATCGAATCTTTTAGTTTCTTGTTTTATCACTAGTTTAGTCTATAAAAAAATTACAAAAAAATGAAATTAAGGGTGCCTCGTATGCTTCATCTTTTTAATGTCTTTCGTGAAAATGATGGGAAGGAAAATTGTGCTCAAGTACTAGAAGAAGAATTACATAGAATGCTTGGCATAAGATATGTGAATGATGAGCATGATTGCAATGTTGTTAGTATGAATTCTTTGAATACCCATGATGCTAATGATATGCAAAGCCACAAGCTTGGGGATGCTATGTTTGATGAAGATGATATGTTTAGTCCCCAAGTTTTGATGAGCAAATTTATTATGATGAAAGCATGCCTCCTATTTATGATGATTATTGTGATGACACGTATGCTATAAAGAATAAAGATAACCATGAAACTTGTCATCATGATTTTAATTTTCAATTGGATTATGCTTCACATGATAGTTATATTGTTGAATTCATTCATGATGCTACTGAAATTTATTATGAGAGAGGATCATATGCTTCTACATATTGCAATAATATCAAGTTTCCTCTCTATGTGTTGAAATTTTTGAAGTCATGCTTGTTTTGCCTTCCTATGCTAGTTGATTATTGTTCCCATAAGTTGTTTGCTCACAAAATCCCTATGCATAGGAAGTGGGTTAGACTTAAATGTTCTAGTCATATTCTTCATGATGCACTCTTTATGTTTCGATTCTTATCTTTTATGTGAGTATCATTGAAATCATCATGCCTAGCTAGAAAGGCATTAAAGAAAAGTGCTTGTTGGGAGACAACCCAATATTTACTCCTACTGTTTTTGTGTGTTCACATGATTAAGCTACTGTAGTAATCATGTTTTATAGCTTTTGTTTCAATAAAGTGCCAAGTAGAACCTTTGGGAAGACTTGGGTGGAAGTTAATGTGATCTTGCTGTAAAAAATAGAAACTTTGCATTCACGAGATTGGCTGTCATTTTTTTACAGAAGAGTACTTTTAAGTTTATTATTTGTGCATAAGATTAATAGACAAATTCCTCAGGTCCACCAATTTATTTCAGAATTTTTGGGGTTCCAGAAGTATACGTTTGATACAGATTACTACAGACTGTTCTATTTTTGACAGATTCTGTTTTACTTCTACTGTTTTTGTGTGTTCACATGATTAAGCTACTGTAGTAATCATGTTTTATAGCTTTTGTTTCAATAAAGTGCCAAGTATAACCTTTGGGAAGACTTGGGTGGAAGTTAATGTGATCTTGCTGTAAAAAACAGAAACTTTGCGCTCACGAGATTAGCTGTCATTTTTTTTACAGAAGAGTGCTTTTAAGTTTATTATTTGTGCATAAAATTAATAGACAAATTCCTCAGGTCCACCAATTTATTTCAGAATTTTTGGAGTTCCAGAAGTATACGTTTGATACAGATTACTACAGACTGTTCTGTTTTTGACAGATTCTGTTTTCTATGTGT
This sequence comes from Aegilops bicornis, assembly GCA_021605145.1. Classification (NCBI taxonomy): domain Eukaryota; kingdom Viridiplantae; phylum Streptophyta; class Magnoliopsida; order Poales; family Poaceae; genus Aegilops; species Aegilops bicornis. Next base: position 98,363,065 of record CM038673.1, read on the forward strand.
TGTTTGCTTATTTTGATGAATCTGTGAGTAGTAGCGGAGGGTATGAACCATAGAGAAGTTGGAATACAGTAGATATTACACCAATATGAATTTACAATGAGTTCACAATAGTACCTAAGTGGTGATTTATTTTCTTATACTAACGGAGTTTACGAGTTTTCTGTTGAGTTTTGTGTTGTGAAGTTTTCAAGTTTTGGGTAAAGATTCGATGGACTATGGAACAAGGAGTGGCAAGAGCCTAAGCTTGGGGATGCCCAAGGCACCCCAAGGAAATATTCAAGGACAACCAAGAGCCTAAGCTTGGGGATGCCCCAGAAGGCATCCCCTCTTTCGTCTTCGTTCATCGGTAACTTTACTTGGAGCTATATTTTTATTCACCACATGATATGTGTTTTGCTTGGAGCGTCATTTTACTTTCTTTTGTTTTGCTTGCTGTTTGAATAAAATACCAAGATCTGAAATTCTTAAATGTTAGAGAGTCTTCACATAGTTACATAATTATTCAATTACTCATTGATCTTCACTTATATCTTTCAGAGTAGTTTTTCATTTGCTCTAGTGCTTCACTTGTATCTTTTTAGAGCACGACGGTGGTTTTATTTTGAATAAATAGATGAACTCTCATGCTTCACTTATATTTTTTTGAGAGTCTTTAGAACAGCATGGTAATTTGCTTGGGTTATAAAATTAGTCCTAATATGATGGGCATTCAAGATGGGTATAATAAAAACTTTCATATAGAGTGCATTGAATACTATCAGAATTTTGATTCCTTATGATTGTTTTGAGATATGAAGATGGTGATATTAGAGTCATGCTAGTGCAGTAGTTGTGAATTTGAGAGATACTTGTGTTAAAGTTTGTGATTCCCATAGCATGCACGTATGGTGAACCGTTATGTGATGAAGTCGGAGCATGATTTATTTATTGATTGTCTTCCTTATGAGTGGCGGTCGGGGACGAGCGATGGTCTTTTCCTACCAATCTATCCCCTAGGAGCATGCACGTAGTACTTTGTTTCGATAACTAATAGATTTTTATGTGAGTTCTTTATGACTAATGTTGAGTCCATGGATTATACGCACTCTCACCCTTCCACCATTGCTAGCCTCTCTAATACCGCGCACCTTTCGCCGGTATCATACACCCACCATATAACTTCCTCAAAACAGCCACCATACCTACCTATTATGGCATTTTCATAGCCATTCCGAGATATATTGCCATGCAACTTACCACCGTTCCGTTTGTTATGACACGCTCCATCATTGTCATATTGCTTTGCATGATCATGTAGTGGACATCGTATTTGTGGCAAAGCCACCATTCATAATTCTTTTATACATGTCACTCTTGATTCATTGCACATCCCGGTACACCGCCGAAGGCATTCATATAGAGTCATATTTTGTTCTAAGTATCGAGTTGTAATTCTTGAGTTGTAAGTAAATAAAAGTGTGATGATCTTCATTATTAGAGCATTGTCCCAGTGAGGAAAGGATGACGAAGACTATGATTCCCCCACAACTCGGGATGAGACTCCGGACGAAAAAAAAGAGGCCATAAAAAAGGAGAAAAGGCCCAAATAAAAAAAATTGAGAGAAAAAGAGAGAAGGGGCAATGCTACTATCCTTTTACCACACTTGTGCTTCAAAGTAGCACCATGATCTTCATGATAGAGAGTCTCCTATGTTGTCACTTTCATATACTAGTGTGATTCTTTCATTATAGAACTTGGCTTGTATATTCCAATGATGGGCTTCCTCAAAATGCCATAGGTCTTCGTGAGCAAGCGAGTTGGATGCACACCCACTTAGTTTCTTTTTGAGATTTCATACACTTATAGCTCTAGTGCATCCGTTGCATGGCAATCCCTACTCACTCACATTGATATCTATGGATGGGCATCTCCATAGCCCGTTGATACGCCTAGTTGATGTGAGACTATCTTCTCCTTTCTGTCTTCTCCACAACCACCATTCTATTCCACCTATAGTGCTATGTCCATGGCTCACGCTCATGTATTGCGTGAAGATTGAAAAAGTTTGAGAACACCAAAAGTATGAAACAATTGCTTGGCTTGTCATCGGGGTTGTGCATGATTTAAATATTTTGTGTGATGAAGATAGAGCATAGCCAAACTATATGATTTTGTAGGGATAGCTTGCTTTGGCCATGTTATTTTGAGAAGACATGATTGCTTTGTTAGCATGCTTGAAGTTTTATTGTTTTCATGTCAATATTAAACTTTTATTTTGACTCTTATGGATCTGAATATTCTTGCCACAACAAAGAAAACTACATTGAGAATTATGTTAGGTAGCATTCCACATCAAAAATTCTGTTTTTATCATTTACCTACTCGAGGATGAGCAGGAATTAAGCTTGGGGATGCTGATACGTCCCCAACGTATCTATAATTTTTGATTGTTCCATGCTATTATATTATCTGTTTTGGATGTTTATGGGCTTTATTTTACACTTTTATATTATTTTTGGGACTAACCTATTAACCCAGAGCCCAGTGCCAGTTCCTGTTTTTTTCCCTTGTTTCAGTGTTTCAAAGAAAAGGAATATCAAACGGAGTCCAAACGGGATGAAACCTTTGGGAGAGTTATTTTTGGAACGAAAGCAATCCAGGAGACTTGGAGTGTACGTCAGGGAAGCAACGAGGTGGCCACGAGGCAGGGAGGCTCGCCTGCCCCCTGGGCACGCCCCCACCCTTGTGGGCCCCTCATGGCTCCCCTGACTGACTTCTTTCGCCTATATATCCATATACCCTAAAAACTTCGGGAAACAGAATAGATCGGGAGTTCCGCCGCCTCAAGCCTCTGTAGCCACCAAAAACCAATTGGGACCCTGTTCCGGCACCCTGCCGGAGGGTGGGGGGATCCCTCATCGGTGGCCATCTTCATCATCCCGGCGCTCTCCATGACCAGGAGGGAGTAGTTCACCCTCGGGGCTGAGGGTATGTAGCAGTAGCTATGTGTTTGATCTCTCTCTCTCTCTCGTGTTCTTGAGGTGATACGATCTTGATGTATCGCGAGCTTTGCTATTATAGTTGGATCTTATGATGTTTCTCCCCCTCTACTCTCTTGTAATGGATTGAGTTTTCCCTTTGAAGTTATCTTATCGGATTGAGTCTTTAAGGATTTGAGAACACTTGATGTATGTCTTGCATGTGCTTATGTGTGGTGACAATGGGATATTCACGTGATCTACTTGATGTATGTTTTGGTGATCAACCTGCGGGTTCCGTGACATTGTGAACTTATGCATAGGGGTTGGCACGTTTTCGTCTTGACTCTCCCAGAGAAACTTTGGGGCACTCTTTGAAGTACTTTGTGTTGGTTTGAACAGATGAATCTGAGATTGTGTGATGCATATCGTATAATCATACCCACGGATACTTGAGGTGACATTGGAGTATCTAGGTGACATTAGGGTTTTGGTTGATTTGTGTCTTAAGGTGTTATTCTAGTACGAACTCTATGATAGATCGAACGGAAAGAATAGCTTCGTGTTATTTTACTACGGACTGTTGAATAGATCGATCAGAAAGGATAACTTTGAGTTGGTTTCGTACCCTACCATAATCTCTTCTTTTGTTCTCCGCTATTAGTGACTTTGGAGTGACTCTTTGTTGCATGTTGAGGGATAGTTATATGATCCAATTATGTTATTACTGTTGAGAGAACTTGCACTAGTGAAAGTATGAACCCTAGGCCTTGTTTCCTAGCATTGCAATACCGTTTATGCTCACTTTTATCGCCTACTACCTTGCTGTTTTTATATTTTCATATTACAAAAACCTATATCTACCATCCATATTGCACTTGTATCACCATCTCTTCGCCGAACTAGTGCACCTATACAATTTACCATTGTATTGGATGTGTTGGGGACACAAAAGACTCTTTGTTATTTGGTTGCAGGGTTGTTTGAGAGAGACCATCTTCATCCTACGCCTCCCACGGATTGATAAACCTTAGGTCATCCACTTGAGGGAAATTTGCTACTGTCCTACAAACCTCTGCACTTGGCCTTGGTGTTGATCTGGTTGTCTTGGGCTTCGGTTTTACCTTGGTTTATCTCCCATGTTCTGCTTGGTGCGACCGTGGCGCGGCAGCTGCGGCTGCCGATGCTGCAGGTAAAGGGGTACAAAGGTGCGCCCCTTCTTTTGTACACCGACAGGAGCCCCCGGGCCTGGGCCACACATAAGCGTGACACGTTGTTGGGCCAGGGCCCAAAACGGTGCGTGGTTAGGCGGCGCGGTTTTTACCGCGGTAAAACTTTTCGCGCGCTTCGCTTCCCACGACCCACGCGCGGCGTATCGCGGCGTGGAGGGGTGCGCGTGACATGGGCGGCATGCGTGGGGCGGTTCCCGCACGCATGCATCACATCGCAGTAAATGGGCAACGCGACCCGCACCTTCCCCATAAAAAAGGGGGGTATCCGCGAGCGCACTGTTCCTTTTACCCTTCGCGCAATCCCAATCTCGGAAGCCTCCGCTCGTCTTCCTCTTCTTTCCCAAGCTTCGCTCTTGGTCGCCGCCGTTGTGTTCCTGTCGCCCTCTGCTTTGCCCTTCTCTCCCAGCCGCCATGGCACCGAAATCCGTCAAGGGCAAGGGCGTGGCTAAGAACGCCGGAGCGGCGGAGCCGCCGGAGAGTGCGCTGGCGGTGCAGCGGACGCAGTCCGCCTTCTTCCCCTCGACAGTTGACGTGTTCGAGCTTCGGGAAGCTTTGAGGCCCTGTGGGGGGTGAAGACTGGGGGAGAGAAGTCGGGGCATCCAGCCACGCGCGTCATCCCCGCCAACTGCGCCGAGGCTGCCCCAAATCGGTATCCCTTCTTTGTTGACTATTTTTCCTGCGGGCTTTGTCCTCCCATCTCTGATTTCTTCAGCGACATCATGCACACCTTTGTCTTCCGCCTCTTGGATTTTACCCCGAATGCGGTGGTGTGCATGGCCCTTTTCGCGCACCTCTGCGAAGGCTTCGCCGGGGTGGACCCCAACACGACGCTCTTTCGCCATTACTTCTCCCCTTGGTTCCAACCAGGGGGCGCCATCTCCGGTTGCATCACCTGGATTCCAAGGTCCAAGGGGGCGTATCCGGAGGGTGCCATGAAGGAGAGGTGGGAAGAATGGCGGGGCCGATGGTGCTGGATCAAAGAGAAGGACCCGCCGGCATTCTGCGAAGTTCGACGGGCGCCGCCAGTCCGCAGAAGCGATTGGAGCGATGTCGACACTGACGACGAGAAGCTCACTGTCGCCACCACCAAGATCCTTCGGCTCACCGAGGCCGGGCTCACCCTTGAGATGATCAGGGCGGACTTCATCCGCCGCCGGATCGCTCCACTTCACAACAAGGGGAGGCCGGCCTGGCTCTTCACGAACCCCGCCGACATCATGCCGCTTCGCCCCGGCCTCGACCACAACTTCACAGTGATGGGGCATGCCCATTTCTGCCAGCGGCTCTTCCAGCTCGATATGGGCCGCGACGAGAGGTCGAGCGGACCGGCAAGGTCGCGAGGGTCGCCGCGAAGGTCGGCAAGGTCTTCAAGGGGCCCTTGTTCAAGCTGCCGGCGGGAGTGGTCCCGCTGTGCAATAATTCACGCTGGACTGAGATCATTGCCATGATGCCAGACTGCAACGCGCATGGCCCTGACCCGAGCTGGAAGGAGCCGGAGGACGTCGAGGTGCAGCAGTTCTTTGACACTCTGCACGAAGGGTACATCAACGCCGACGCCGAGCGGCTGCTTGTCTAGGACACCACCCAGGAGGAACTGGACTACATCGCCACCAGGGCGAGGGAGGCACAGCTTGCCGAGGAGGCCGGCAGCGCTGGTGGCGTGGAGGACAAAGCCACGATGGCCGCGGAGGAGGAGGAGCTCGCCCGGTGGGCGGCGGCCGCCGGGGAGGCCAGCAGTGCCGGCACCGAGGCACCTCTGGTTGAGGGAGCGGCTGACGATTCGTCGGAGGAGGAGGCCGGGGCTATTGACCTTCCAGCCACAGGAAGAGGGCGAGTCCTGCGGTGAGCCACTTCCGTGAGCAGTCTTGATCCGCGGCCAGAAGGCGGCCTAAGTCCCCGGAGGAGTCCATGCACCAGACGAGGGCCGCGGCGGCGAAGAAGGTGGTGAAGGCTGCGACAGCGAGGAAGAAGGCATCTGCTTCTTCTTCGTCCACGCGCCCGCAGACTCCGCCCTCCTCCCCTCCTCCGGCGGATGCCGACGCGGGGGTCACTTTTGACTACTGGTCCCTCAGCCCGAGGAGGAAGAGGAAAACAACAAAGGAGGAGGCGGACGACGAGTAAGCATCTGGCTCCTTCCCGTCATCTCTGCCTCCTCAATCTGTGTCACTTGTCTTGACTTGTTTTTATCTTGGCAGGGATGTGGAGACGCTGGCCCAAAGGGTGAAGAGGGCCAAGACCTCGGCGGGCGACCAGCCCCCGGCTGGTACTTCAAGGTCGCCACAGGTGGTGCTGAGTAGCCCGGACAGTAGCCCCCGGTCCAGCCCCCCAACAGAAGCTCACCACCTCCCTCACGACATGTGTCAGGGGTACGATACTTTGGTGCTGACCTTGCCGGGTATGCAGGAGGAGAGCGGCAGTAGGAGGAGCCGCAGAGGGGCTACTCCCAACACGCCGCCCCCATCGACCACACCGCCCCGAGGGGCGTCCCCAGTAAGGGCGCCAAGCACCGAGCCCACGCACATGGAGGAGGAGGAGGAGAACTTTGGCGCTGGCGGCTTTGCCTCGATGCCAAATGTTGGCGGGGAGGGGACTTCTTTTTCCCAGCCTGGGACCGGCGGTGGTAAGTCGCTCGCCTCTCGTCCCTGTTTCTTTTTCTTTCTTGCTGACCCTTGGTCTTGGCCTTGCCTCACCTCCTTCTTCGGTGTCCAGATTCCTCCTCGGTGAACCCAGAGGACGTGGATGTCGTCATCGAGGACGTCGCCAAGGCCGCCGAGGCGGACGCCGAGAGGATTGCCGCCGAGGAGGCCGCTGAGGGCGTTGCTGAGGACGCCGCCAAGGGGCCTGCCCGGGAGGCCGGTAAGGCCAACGCTGAGGAGACCGGCAAGGGGCCTCCCGGGGAGGCCGGCAGGGCCGCTGCCGAGGAGGAGGAGGAGGTGGCTGATGACCAGCCTTCCTCCTCTTCTGCTTCCGGCTCCGGCAAGTACCTAAGGGTGAGTGATGACTTGTTCGTCCACCTTCCAGGCGCGTCGAGCACCAGGGCACCCGTCGAGGGAGAGGTGTTCGACGACGAAGTGCTTGCCACCGCCGGGCTTGAGGTCATCGACGAGCCAAGCGTTGGTGGCGACGGCTCGCAGGAAGAGCGGCTCCTCCACGCCATGGGCGCCAGCTTTCGGAAGCTCCAGGTGCTCCACCGCGCCCGCCTGGACAAGGCTAAGTCTAGGACGGCATTGGTGGAGAAGGCGGAGGCGGATCTCCAGAAGCGCGTCGCCGAGACGCAGGACTGGTTCCGCCAGGCTCGCGACGAGCTGAAGGCCGCCCAAGGCGAGCTGGCCAAGTGTGATGTGGAGCTCACCATGAAGCTGGCTGACATCGAGAAGGCCCAGGAGATGGCGGCGGGCTTGGCCGCGGCAGCCGAGGCCGCCCAAACCCAGCACCAGGCCGCGCTGAACTCCCAGGAGGAGGACCTCGCCGCGCGCGAGGAGAAGCTTGCCGCCATGCTTCGCGGCAAGGATGAAGAGGTGGAGAAGCTTGTCTTGAAGCGGACCAGTGAGCTGGAGCAGAGGCACAAAGAGGCGCTCGATGCCTGTGCCTGTGTTCACGCCGACAAGGTGAAGGAGCTGGAGGCGGAGCGGGACGGGCTGAAGGAGCATGCCCTGAAGCTGTCCCAGGAGAAGGACATGCTCAACAGCACCCTAACGGAGGCGCAGGTGTAGGACCTTGAGAAGAGGTGTCTAGAGGGGGGGGGGGTGATTAGACACTAAGTACCAAAGTTGCAGTTTTTAAGTTTCTTTAAAGTTTGAGTGGAGTTTAGGCACAAGTTTAACATTCACAACATATAGCAAGCAAGCATGCAAAGAGTATATGAGCAGCGGAAAATAAAGCATGCAACTTGCAAAGAATGTAAATGGAAGGGATTGGAGGATTCAAACGCAATTGGAGACACGGATGTTTTTGTCGTGGTTCCGATAGGTGGTGCTATCGTACATCCACGTTGATGGAGACTTCAACCCACGAAGAGTAACGATTCTTGTGAGTCCACGGAGGGCTCCACCCACGAAGGGTCCACGAAGAAGCAACCTTGTCTATCCCACCATGGCCGCCGCCCACGAAGGACTTGCCTCACTAGCGGTAGATCTTCACGAAGTAGGCGATCTCCTTGCCCTTACAAACTCCTTGGTTCAACTCCACAATCTTGTCGGAGGATCCCAAGTGACACCTAGCCAATCTAGGAGACACCACTCTCCAAGAAGTAACAAATGGTGTGTTGATGAAGAACTCCTTGCTCTTGTGCTTCAAATGATAGTCTCCCCAACACTCAACTCTCTCTCATAGGATTTGGATCTGGTGGAAAGAGGGTTTGAGTGGAAAGCAACTTGGGAAAGGCTATAGATCAAGATTCATATGGTAGGAATGGAATATCTTGGCCTCAACACATGAGTAGGTAGTTCTCTCTCGTAAATAGGATCTTTGGAAGTGTAGGTTCGGTCGATGGCTCTCTCCACGAATGAAGAGGAGGTGGAGGGGTATATATAGCCTCCACACAAAATCTAACCGTTACACACAATTTACCAATCTTGGTGGGACCGAATCAACAAACTCGGTCAGACCAATTTTAGTAAACCTAGTGACCGTTAGGGTTTTCGGTGGGACCAGAATGCAACTCGGTGGGACCAATTCGGTTAGGGTTAGGGCATAACGTAATCTCGGTAAGACCGATTACACAAACTCGGTGGGACCGATTTTGGTAATAAGCTTTCCAGAGAGTTGGTCAGGCAAACTCGGTGGGACCGATTATAAAACTCGGTGGGACCGATTTTGATAATAAGTTAACCAGAGAGTTTGCATTGTAATCTCGGTAGTACCGATTGCTCAAACTCGGTGAGACCGATTTTGATAATGGACATACACAGAGAGATTACAATCCCATCTCGGTGAGGTCGAGATCCCTATCGGTGAGACCGATTTGCCTAGGGTTTGTGGCAGTGGCTAAGACATCCAAACTCGGTGGCGCCGGATAGAAAGAAGCGGTGGGGCAATGAGTTTGACTTTTAGGTTTAGGACATATGTGTGGAAGTGGGAAAGTAGTTGAGGGTATTTGGAGCATATCACTAAGCACATGAAGCAAGAGGCTCATTAAGCAACACCTCATTCCTCCTTAATAGTATTGGCTTTTCCTATAGACTCAATGTGATCTTGGATCACTAAAATGTAAAATGAAGAGTCTTGAGCTTGAAGCTTGAGCCAATCCTTTGTCCTTAGCATCTTGAAGGAGTTCCCACATCCTTTAGTCCATGCCACTCCATTGTTGAACTTATCTGAAACATACTAGATAAAAGTGTTAGTCCAACAAGAGATATGTTGTCATTAATTACCAAAACCACCTAGGGAGCACTTGTGCTTTCAATCTCCCCTTTTGGTAATTGATGGCAACATACATCAAAGCTTTAGATAAAGATATAAAGAATAGCAAGTAAAGCTTTGGAAAGACATGTAACAAGCATAGGCTCCCCTACATGTATGCAATCATGTGAATATGAAATATAGAAGCATGTGATAGCATAACCATGATAGAGCAGCAATGTGTTACATGTATCTTGGCTATATGCATCAGAGCAAAAAGTATTAAAGAGAATACCTTCATGCCCATGAGTCCTTCTTGCAAACAGTATGTACATCAGCAAGAATTCCTCATACACATGATTGTGATGCATATACTTACCTTGTGGTCTTAAGTTGGCTTAGGATGGAATGAACCTGCGTAAACAAGGTTAGATAACACAGATGCATCTACTAGCCAGAGCAAACAAAAGAAACCACAAGAATACCAAGACTGGGATGACATGTTGAGAGTGAGTACTAAGTACTACATTGGATTAGACATGTCCCCAAGAGTAAAGATATGCAATGAATTTAAATGATCTCTTTCCCTTAGATGTCTTGCTCCCCTGAATCTAACATGGGATCTCGGGAGAAGATAGGAATGTAAAATCAGAGCTGAAGGAAAACAGAGCTGAAAGATATTAATGATGATCAGAGCTAAGGTTCAGAGCTAATGTATGCTGATGCAAAACAGATTATATGAACATGTCTCTCCCCTCAAGAAGACATGTGGACATCTCTCCTCTTGAACACCAAGCATCTGGGATCCTTGAGAAATACTTTCTACTAGTATTCTCTCCCCCTGGAGATCTCTCTTTCTCCTCCTGAAGGATCTCTCTCTCCTTCTTTGATGTGATATCTCTCTCTAAATGATAAGCTTTGATGTGATCTCTCTCTCCCCCTTTGACATCAATTTCCAAGAAGGGCTTGATAAAGATGTAATCTCTCTCTTCCCCACTGGAATTTGTCGTGAATGGGTTTGATCCTTGAGTCACAACATAAAGCAATGATAAAAATGTGATGCTTGTAGAGGACAAGATTCATTGAGTGGAGCTGGATCAGAAGAAACACAGAATATGTGGCAAAGAGTTTTTCCTGTTATGAAATTGGTGGCACCGAGTGGTATGCTTCGGTCGTACCAAAAAGAATCGGTTGGACCGAGAATAACAAATCGGTGTAACCGAGTTCATCGCAGAGAAAACACTTGTCACCTCAGCTCACTAGACTAGTAAGATCTCATAAAGATTTGCAAGGAATTAACTGAAAGATATGCAAGGAATTAGATGCAGAAAATGCAGAGAAAATAGAAAGAAATCTAGATGAAGTATTTTTTTGAAAGGGGAAACACAAATGCATGAGACAAATGCAAACATTCAGAAAAGAACACAGGAGAACTTCATCTAGAGATGGTCGGCGACAAAGTCACCTATATTAGAGTATATTGACTTAGGAGTCAAGTGAGATCACTTGATCATAGGCCATACTCATCGTTTAAGCTCAAAATGGGGTTGCCATTTTCGCTTTAAACATCTTGATGTATTCACATCTTGTCGAGTTGCTTTAACTCATGACTCGGAGTAAAGCTTCTCTAAGATGGAATAACATACCTTGGTTGGTGGTGTTGTCCATGTAGTTGAACTTGCGTGGGTTGCTCAAGGTTGATGTAGCTCATCAAGAATTTGGAGCACCACTTGGAATTTGAGTCCATCTACCTACATGGGTTAGTTCTTGCAAGGAAGTGCACTTGTATATCCAAAAATGACAATCATGAAACTCAACATAGAATTTGTCAAAGGATATGTTTGAATGGTTTCGTGCTTCCTTGTCTTCAACCACCTTGTGTAGAGACTTGGTGATGTAGAGATTGCTCAAGATATGAGTAGGTTTCATCCTCATGGAATTTGATCCAACCAAGTACCTACATGAGTTAGATAACATGCAAGATACAAATATATCCAAGACATAAGTTTTTCATCATAAGAGAAATATCAAGGATTAGTCATAAGCTCATGTCTTGCATGTATCCAATGGAGTTTCTACTCCAAGTTTCAAGCATCAATGATGTTCAATTCTCCTCTTAACCTGCAAAACACTTTCTCATCAAGAGGGTTTGGTGAATATATCCGCTAATTGCTTTTCGGTGCGAACATGCTTAAGATCAATGTCACCCTTAGCAACATGATCTCGAATGAAATGATGACGAACTTCAATATGCTTAGTTCGAGAATGTTGCACTGGATTATGACCAATTTTGATAGCACTTTCATTATCACAAAGCAATGGAACATGTCTCACATATATCCCATAATCTTTAAGAGTTTGGGTCATCCAAAGTAATTTAGCACAACATGAACCGGTGACAATATATTCAGCTTCAAGCGGTGGATAAGGATACCGAAGTTTTGTTTCTTGGAGGACCAAGACACAAGAGATCTACCAAGAAATTGACAAGTACCGAAGTGGATTTTCTATCAACCTTGTCTTCGGCATAGTCCGAGTCAGAATAGCCAACAAGATCGAAAGAGGCCCTCTTAGGATACCAAATGCCAAAATTTGGTGTATGGATTAAGTATCTCACTATCCTTTTCACGACCTTAAGATGACATTCTTTAGGGGCAGCTTGATATCGTGCACACATGCACACACTTAGCATAATATCGGGACGTGAAGCACATAGATATAACAATGGACCAATCATAGAGCGATAAACCTTTTGATCAACCGGTTCACCATCTTTGGTTAAGTCAAGATGTCCACTAGTAGGCATGGGTGTAGTCATACCTTTGCATTCTTGCATATTGAAGTTCTTGAATAAGTCCTTGGTGTACTTTTGTTTGCGAGACAAAAGTACCTTCCTTAGTTTGCTTGATTTGCAAACCAAGAAAGAATTTGAGTTCACTCATCATAGACATCTCAAACTTCTCCGACATTAGCTTCCCAAACTTTTCACTAAAATGAGGGTTAGTTGAACCAAATATAATATCATCAACATAAATTTGGCACACAAAGAGTTCACCATTACCCCTGAGGGAGTCCTGGACTAGGGGGTGTCCGGATAGCCGAACTATCATCTTCGGCCGGACTCCTAGACTATGAAGATACAAGATTGAAGACTTCGTCCCGTGTCCGGATGGGACTTTCCTTGGCGTGGAAGGCAAGCTTGGCGATACAGATATGTAGATCTCCTACCATTGTAACCGACTCTGTGTAACCCTAACCCTATTCGGTGTCTATATAAACCGAAGGGTTTTAGTCCGTAGGACGAACAATCATACCATAGGCTAGCTTCTAGGGTTTAGCCTCTCTGATCTCGTGGTAGATCTACTCTTGTACTACCCATATCTTCAATATTAATCAAGAAGGAGTAGGGTATTACCTCCATCGAGAGGGCCCGGACCAGGGTTAAAAAAACATGTCCCTTGTCTCCTGTTACCATCCGCCTAGACGCACAGTTCGGGACCCCCTACCCGAGATCCACTGGTTTTGACACCGACATTGGTGCTTTCATTGAGAGTTCCTCTGTGTCATCACCGATAGGCCCGATGGCTCCTTCGATCATCAACAACGACGCAATCCAGGGTGAGACTTTTCTCCCCGGACAGATCTTCGTATTTGGCGGCTTTGCTGCGGGCAATTAAGCAGCCATCCGGAGCAGATCGAAAGCTACACCCCGCCATCGGTCAGATTTGGAAGTTTGAACTATACGGCCGATGTCCGCGGAGACTTGATCTTCGACGGATTCGAGCCACGACCGAGCGTGCCGCCTTTGTCTCGATGGAGTGCGATCTAGCTCTGCCGCCAAGCGATTGCCACGGAGGCCGCACCGATGGCTCCGCTCGACCCTAAATCCGGAGCCGGTTCCCCCAATCAAGGATGAGTGGTTGGACACCGCCTCGGGGGCTACGATCTCAATGGCGATTGAGCCGAACTCCATCCATGTCCTTTGCGAAGACCGTGACTCCAAGGTGCCGGACTCCTCTCCGGACTCCAAACCGTCCGCTCCCCTGCCAATCGAATCCGATTGGGCGCCGGTCATGGAGTTCACTGCCGCGGATATCTTTCAGCACTCGCCCTTGGCGACATCCTGAATTCACTAAAGTCTCTCTCTTTATCCGGAGAGCCCTGGCCGGACTACGGTCGGGGAAGGTTGGGACAGCAGACGACGAAATTCAACACCCACCCACCACCCACTTTATAGCCAGCCGAAAAGCTTAAACGACGTGCTCGATTTCGACCAAGACATCGACGGTATGGATGACGATGAAGGAGACAACCATGAACCAGCACCTATAGGATCTTTGGACAACCACCTCATCCCATGATGTATACATGGTGGACACACCTAAAGGAAGTAATGACGAGGAACAACGGGACACTACGAAGGATAAATCCCTCGAAAAGTAGTCAAAACGGCAACGTAAACGCCGCACCAAGTCCCGCCTCGACAAAAACCCAGCCATAGAGCAGGGCGAACTGGTGGATGACGAACATACTACCGAGCAACTGTCCGAACAAGACAACTTGGACGAACAACCCGTCCCCGGCGAAGATAACAGTCCGGACGATCTCACGCCGGACAAATTGTTGGAGTAGAAGAACCTCCACAAAAGGCTCGTCGCCACTGCGCGTAGCCTGAAAAAGCAGAAGCGGAAGCTCAAAACAGCGGAAGATGCACTCAAAATCAGATGGAGCAAAGTACTCAACACCCTTGAGACAAATGCACGCTGACGATCGCCGAACAAAGAGCTACCCAAAGAGAAAACTACTGCCCGAATTTGAGGAGGAGGCCTTAGAGCCCCCACAATCAAAGAACAAGAAGGCCACCCGGTCGGATGGACGACCCCACGGCAAACAGAGAGCGGCAAATGGCGCCGCACACAAGCCGGTACGTGATCCACATAAGGATTCGCATAAAAAAGACGGCCCAGTTAGGTCCATCTATGGGCCAAGAAAGCAAGCTCTTCAAAGCAATGCAACAAGCCAAATATCCGAACATCACGGCACACCCAAATATAGGGGTGCCACACACCCCCTATGTTTCACCGATGAGGTGCTGGATCACGAATTCCCGGTGATTCAAACCCGTAAACATAGAGGCATATGACGGAACAATAGACCCTGGAGTCTGGATTGAGGATTACATCCTCCACATACACATGGCTAGAGGAGATGATCTCCACGCCATAAAGTACCTACCCCTCAAGCTCAAAGGGCCAGCTCGGCATTGGCTTAAAAGCCTTCCCGAAAACACCATCAGAAGTTGGGAAGAGCTCGAGGATGCATTTCAGGAAAATTTTCAGGGGACCTATGTCTGCCCTCCGGATGCAGACGATCTAAGTCACATAACTCAACAACCCGGAGAGTCAGCCCGGAAATTCTGGAACAGGTTCCTTACCAAAAAGAACCAAATAGTCGACTGTCCGGACGCCGAAGCCTTGGCAGCCTTCAAACACAACGTCCGAGATGAATGGCTCGCCGGACACCTCGGCCAAGAAAAGCCGAGAACAATGACCGCACTAACAAGCCTCATGACCCGCTTTTGCGCGGGAGAGGATAGCTAGCTAGCAAGATGCAGTACCAGCGACCCAAGTACATCCGAAGTCAGGGATGGAAATGGGAAACCACGATGCAGCAAGGACCAACGCCGAATTAAGGAAGACGGTCCAAAGAGCGCGGCAGTCAACGCCGGATTCAAAAGCTCACGGCAGAACAATAAAAAACTGCCCCTTAAGGACAACAGTGATGATCTATCCAACTTAAACAAAAATCTTGGACAAGATATGTCAAATCCACAGTACCCCCGGGAGGCCTGCAAACCATACCCACAGAGATTGTTGGGTCTTCAAGCAGTCCGACAGACTCAACGCCGAACACAAGGGGCTTGACACACCAAGTGAGGATGATGACGAGCACCACAAGCGAGCCGGAAAACAAAAGAATTTCCCACAAGAGGTTAAAACAGTAAACTCACTTCACGTGATAAAAGGGAAAAACAGCGCGGCGCCCACTAAACTACGTGCCACACAGACTACCCTAGTGGAGTACCAACACTGGTTGTCAAAACCAATCACCTTTGACCATCAGGACTACTCCGAAAGTATCCGGAACGCAGGATGGACTGCCTTGATATTGGATCCCATAATTAACGGATTCCAATTTACACAAGTCCTCATGGACGGCGGCAGTGAAATAAACCTGATATATCAGGACACAATCTGCAGGATGGGGATAGACCCAACCAAAATTTGCCATAGCAACACCTCCTTTAAAGGGTAATGCGGGACTATATGCCCATTGTACGGGCTCCTTCGTTAGAAGTTGTGTTCGGCTCATCCGACAACTTCCGCCGAAAGGTTAACCTTCCACATCGCCCCATTCGAAAGTAGCTATCAAGCACTCTTTGGGGCGTGAAGCTTTCGCCCGCTTTAACGCAATACCGCATTATGCATCTCTTACACTTAAAATGCCCGGTCCACGCGGCATCATCTCATTAAAAGGGAGTATTAAGTGTTACTCGAGCATGAAAGAATGCAATGCTGCATTGATAGCCCCACATCAATCCGGCTCCGCTAACCAAAGCACCTGAATAGGTAATTCGAACCCCGGACACGGCTAGACGAGTCCGGCACCTACTAGCGGCATACCCCCGTACAAGGGGTTGCACGCATGTACAACAAGAGACAATAAAGCTCAATTTTCTTTACTTTTTGAACCATACTCTGTTTATTTCATATAAAGTACATTTTTTGCACGATCCTTTTTCTTTTCAACTAAGTTCCTCTCTCTTACAGATGAACAACGTGCTACACCCGTCCAGGATACGACACAACGGAGACACAGGCGCAGACGTGCAGTAGGGACCCGTTGCAAGGATTCTTTTCAGATTAAGACCCTGCGTAAACCTTTTTTACTGTCTCTTGTTGATACACATCCCCCGGTTCCTAAGCTATAACCGAGGAGGAGGCTGGCGCTTTGGCATTGGCCGCACCAGAATTGTTGCACTTACCTGGACACCAGGGGCTTAGGGCATTATTCTGCCCGTTTTTATAAAGACCGAATACCTTAGAGAGTGTTCGGCGTCTCGAGTTAGGCCTTATATGCATCAGCTCTGAATCATGTCTTTGGTCAAATGTTGGGTTTGCCCGGCTCCTGTGTTTTGCTGCGTTATGTTCCGTTCTATCGGCTAACGCGGCACCAGGAGAACCACTGCGATTGTGCCCCGGTTCGGCCGGGCGAGCACCTCAGTAGAGAAAGCCGAAAACTGACTGTCATGATATAGCGAGAGACTGGTCAACCACTCGATGACTCACCGGAATGTTTAGAATTCCTTAGCATTAACGAAGGACCGTTTTTCGATCGAGGCACATACGCACCCGACTTGGGAGAGTGCGGTGCCCCTGTGGGCTATATAGTAGCCCCACCCTCGAACCCCTATGGCTAAGTGAAAGTGATAAAGCATTATAGACCGGTTGCCTAGTTTGCTACGCTACCACCTCCTTTACAGGACCAAGACGTTGGGTTAAGTGTGAAAAGCGCGACTTCTTTGCAAACACCCCCGCACTATGTGCGTGGGGGCTGAAGCCGAAGACTGCCATCTTTCAGGTTATATACATATATACATCAACGGCCGCACAGGAGGTAGTTTACTACTTGAAGGCACAAGTATAAAAAGCTCTTACATTAAACTGAAACGTTGTTTCATAAAATTATACATGTCATTCGAACATAACATCCTTCGAGCACTGCGCCTCTATTAAACGAGCTCCCGGAAGAACTTCCTCAAAATAGTGCTCGGCAGGTACTCGGCTTCTGTCCGAGTCTTGGGATGCAACATCGGTGGCCTTCATCTCCGCCCAGTATGTCTTGACACGGGCAAGAGCCATCCGCGCTCCCTCTACGCATGCCGATCGCCTCATTGCGTCGATACGCGGTACCGCACCAAGGAACTGCTGCACTAAGCCAAAATAACTCTTCGACTGGGGTCCGCCTGACCACAAATGAGTAAGGACATGCTTCATGGCAAGTCCGGATAATCGATTCAGTCCGGCCCATTCGGCCAACCGATCGGACAACGGAAGAGAACGCTCCGGACTATGGAATTGCGACCAATATAGCTCTTCCCTTCTGTGCCCCTTGTGGCCTCAGAAGTGCTCAACCGCGTCCGCAGCGCTCACCGCTAAGTCCAGATAAGCATCCTCCGAACTCCACAACTTGTCAAACTGAGCATACTTCGGATCCGTATATTTCCTCTGCAGCAGAAAAGGCCTTCCAGCAGCGACATCCACAGCCTGACGCAGCTCTTCCTTTGCAGCTCTCATTGTGGAGCGGGCATCCTTGGCTTCGGCGGTGGCCTTTTTTAACTCCTCTTGCTCCACTTGACGTTCTTTTTCAAGAACCCTGCAGCGGTCGGTAGCATTCTTCAACTTCATGGCCATATCGGTCATTTCCTCTTTGCTTCGGTAGTGAGCAGCCCGTTCGGCTTTTAGCTCTTCGGCCGCCCTTAAAGCGGCCGCATTACTATTTCTGGCTTGCTCTTTAGCTCAGGCGAGTTCCGCCCGTAGCTCCTCCACAGCAGCGGCACCACCTGCATTAAGCATACAAGTAGTAAGGCACGTGCGTTGTTGGGGATGTAACTACTGAATGTAAACCGCCCAGGAGGGGCCGGTTCACCCTCAGCCATATTGAAGCCCACGAAGACTCAGAAGATGGCGTTTTACTATAGAGCTTAGAGGCCCGGAGCCCAGGGGCGGATTAGGGCCCATAATGGTAAAACCGCCATAGTCATGTAACTTGTGTTGTAAGATAAGGGAAGGAGAGACCGAGCCGGACACTTGTATGAGTCGGTCTCGGGACTCTGTAGACCGGCCGGGCGTCAACCCATGTATATAAGGGGACGACCCGACGGCGGTTCAGGGACAGACAACAACAACTCGAGGCCTAGGCGAAGCTATTTGCTCCCTAGTCATCGAGACCACATCAATCCCATCACAAACTAGACGTAGGCTTTTACCTTCATCGAAGGGGCCGAACTAGTATAACTCTCGTGTCTTTGCGTCCGCTTTAACCCCTCTAAGTTAACCCGTAGCAATGGCTCCGCGACTAAGTCCTTTCATGAGGACATCTGCCGTGACAAAACCACGACAGTTGGCGCCCACCGTGGGGCTATCGCACGATGGTTTGATGATCTTGGAGGGCAAGCTCGAAGGACTCGAAGGCTACTCTGTGGGCCGGATGACCAAGAGTCGTCGCGGCAAGCTCTACATCGACGATGCAGGCTGGGGCCCCGAGGCCGGCTCGATTGAGTACGGGTACCGGGTCCCCTTTGGTGGCATACATGTTTTCATCGGCAAGATCGGTGAGCCAGGGCCTGAGCCGGACATCTGCACCGACCTCGTCGAGACGGCTCAGCGGGCGAAACCTGCCCAGGCTAAACCGGCTGTCAAGCGTGCTTTCGTGGGAGTCATCCACGGAGGAAATTATGAGGACGGATCAGCCTCTGGTGGCGAAACCGTCGTCTACTCTGATGATGAGTCGTCGACCGGAGAAACTGAATCTCTGTACCAGCTGCAAGATGGCCAGATCGGGGGCTGTTCCGACGGTGACAGTATTCCGGACCCCTTTGATCTGCCCAACCGGGTTGGAATATTCATGGCCGGTACACAAGCGACGCTTCATTCTTCGCCCGCTGCGACAATGGTCGCCGGTTCAACAGCAGCGATGGCAGCCGGGGCAGGAGGCCCTGTGGCGCCCGCCGGCTCAAGTTTTATCAGAACTATTCGATGCGTTGGTTGTGCTCATGGCAGAGGCTAACCCGGCGGACCAGGACATTCATAATGCGGAGATTGCAAAGGTGAAGGAACAAATCACTTTCGAGCTAAAGCGGATCTGGCAGCTGCAGACGCCAGGATGGCGGCAGAGCGGGCCGCTTTGGATCATAAGCTTATAGGCTCATCTTTGGATCGAATCGTCGCATGAAGTCATGAAGAGCAAATACAGATCCCGTTTGCCTTCAGTTTTCGAGGGAAGAGATCTCTTCAACACCCGGTGAGCAGGAACTAGTAATCTGCGGTGGTAAACCGGCGGAAGCACTGGACGGGCGCGCCGGTTCAGCCCCGCGTAATAGATCTACCTCGCCATCATGCCGGCACGCCTCAGGCTGTGCAAACACCTCCAGGTCACTACTCCAACCCGATGGATAACCTTGTTGCAGCTGCGGCGCGGTTGGAAGCAATTCCAATTGAAGGCGATTCACCACAGGCGGTAGAGACGCGCCGGGTCAAGGAGCTCCTTAGGACAGCTCTGGTCCAACAGAAGCGATTAAATGACCCGCGATCGGATCCACTCTACCCCCGCCAAGCCGGAGCTATAGCGGTAGCGTGGATGAACCGGCCGTGTCAAGTAATGCACGGCGCGGTGCGCCCGTGGCAAGAACCCGGCGGTGGTTTCGACAACGCTTCGGAGGTGGTGGACGGGCTCGCACGCGTGGGGAGGCCGAGTTAGCGACCTGACATCGGGATTATCAGCTTACGCGGTTCGTCCGACTATCTTTGAGCCCGAGTTACCTCTAGCTCTTTGGGGGTGCCCTGCCTCGTCCCCGCTTTACGCAATGTACGCTTGCCCAAGGATTTCAAGGGGCCGCGCAAGGTGCCAAATTACACCGCCGATCTGGCTCCAGAAGCATGGATAGAGAGCTATGAGATGGCCATGGAGATGCTGGATGTGGATGAAGCTGCGTGTGCAAAGTACTTCACCATGATGCTCGAGGGCACGGTCCGTACTTGGTTGAAAAACTTGCCACCCAATTCCATCAGTTCATGGGCCCAGTTGCGGACCCGGTTCATTCAGAATTTCAAAGATACCTGTAAGCAGCCCATGTCTGTGGTGGACTTGGCGGCTTGTGTCCAGCTGAGGGGAATCAACAACCCATTGGGTACGCCGCGCGTTTGAAGTCTTACATTCTTCGAGACGGATCAACGCTGATTACGCAATCTTGATCCTAGAGGGCAACTGCCGGTTTAAACCTTTAAAGTTGAAACTGGGACGCATGAAGCGGTTTTGCAATGACATGGGTACTCTCATGGGCGTTTTAGTGAAGTATGCTGATTCTGATAGTACCAAGGATCCCGAGTCTGATGATGATGATGAAACAGGGAAGGGAAAGAAGAACAGCAACTCCAAAGGCCAGCAGCCTCACTCGGCAGGTAATGGTGGAAGTAAGCGTAAAGCGAACGGCAACATGGACTTCGTAGCCAACACCAACGCGCAGGACAAGGGCGGTGGCGCAAAGAATAACAGCCGAATCGAGGTGGTGCGCCTAATCCCAATCCGGACCGCTTGAACTATCTGTTGAACCAACCCTGTCCGAAGCATGGGACGAAGGAGGCGCCAGCAAATCACCTCTGGAAGGATTGTTACATTATGCAGGAGTTCAAAGGTTCTAATGCTTTCCGGTATGATCAAGGTTCCGGCGGCGGTTTAGGGTCCGGCCCGGGTTACGGTGGAGGAAATTCCGGTCCAGGGTTTAATGGTAATCCGGGCGGACATAACAATCAGAACAATCAGAATAACCAAGGTGGTTACAATCAGCGGCAGACGGCGATCGGGTTATCGAGCAACCCAAAGCGGTTGAATGGTGGGCAGTACCATGTCTTCACCACCGGCTTAGACAAGCGAGACCGGAAGCTTGAGCGGGCGATCAACATTGTTGAACCGGCCGTGCCTCATTACTTACGCTGGTCGAGCAGCCCATTGTGTGGAGTAGAGAGGATCATCCTCCCGGGTTGACAATCCGGGTCAGCTATACAGTGGTGGCACCTCAGGTGGGAGGTTATAAGTTCACCAAGGTGCTTATGGACGGAGGAAGCATCATCAACATCCTGTACTATGAGACCTTCCGTCGTATGGGGTTAACAGATAAACATCTCAAACCGTCCAATACAGTGTTCCATGGTGTGGTGCCTGGCAAGTCAGCATATTCGGTTGGTAAAATAGCTCTGGAGGTGGCCTTCGGGGATGAACATGACTCTAGATCAGAAACGTTGACGTTTGAAGTGGTGAAAATTCAAAGTCCTTATCACGCCCTGTTTGGGCGACCGGCTTATGCCAAGTTCATGGCACGACCTTGTTATATCTATTTACAGCTCAAGATGCCGGGTCACAAGGGGACAATAACGGTTCATGGGAGCCGCAAGATCGCTTTGGAGTGTGAGGAAGGTGATGCGGCTTATGCAGAGTCGGTTTGTGCTACCGAGGAGCTGAAGTATTATAAGGACAATGTTGATCCGTGGACATGACTCCATTAAAGAAGCCAACTTCTGAGCACGATCCGCCCTGAAGTTTAAATCGGTGGTGAGACTAAGCTTGTTGACTTCAGACTGGCGATTCGTCCAAGCGATTCGCATCGGTGCCAACTTGGATCCGAAATAGGAAAGTGCGCTCATCGAGTTCATCCGTGAGAATCGGGACATTTTGCATGGAAGCCTTCGACATGCCGTGTGTACCGAGGGAGCTCACGAGCACACTCTTAATGTTGATCCCAAATACAAACCGGTAAAGCAGTTTCTCCACCGGTTTAACGAGGAGAGGCGTAAAGCCATTGGAGAGGAGGTTGCCAGGCTCTTAGCAGCGGGCTTTATCGTTGAAGTTTTCCATCCAGAGTGGCTTGCTAATTCGGTGCTGGTCCTTAAGAAAAACGACACTTGGCGCATGTGTGTGGATTACACAGATCTTAACAAGGCTTGTCCAGATCCTTTTGCCCTCCCGCATTGACCAGATTATTGATGCCGCTGCGGGTTGTGAGCGTTGAGCTTTTTGGATGCGTATTCTGGATATCATCGAGATCAAGATGGCGGTTAAGGACCAGGAGAAGACAGCGTTTATCACTCCCTTTGGAGCCTTCGCTATGTGTCTATGCCTTTTGGGCTCAAGAGTGCCCAAGCAACTTATCGGCGCTATGCATAGAATTTCTTGCATGAACAAATCGGCCGTAATGTGCATGCCTATGTGGATGATATTGTGGTTAAGTCAAGGAAGAAGGAAACACTGATTGATGATTTGAAAGAAACCTTTGACAACCTACGAGTTTACAAGATGATGCTCAACCCGGCCAAATGTGTCTTCGGTGTTCCGGCAGGCAAGTTATTGGGTTTTCTTGTGTCCAACAGGGGGATTGAAGCTAATCCGGAGAAGATTACGGCTATCACCTCCCTGGCTAAACCAAAATGTATTAATAATGTGCAGCGTTTGGCGGGCCGGATTGCCGCACTGAGCCGATTTATCAGCCGCCTCGGAGAGAAAGCCATCCCTTTGTACCAGATGCTGAAGAAGACAGATCAGTTTGTCTGGAGTCCAGCCGCTGATGAAGCGTTGGAGGACTTAAAGCGGCAATTGGCCAACCCGCTGTTTCGCTGCTCCCATCGACCAGAGCCGCTTCGTATGTTCTTGCTAACGCCAGGCTGTCGGCGTGGCCATTGTGGTAGAGCGGAAGGAGGCGGGGAAGGAGCATCCGGTTCAACGTCCGGTTTATTATATCAGCGAGGTGCTTATTGAATCTAAGCAAAGATATCCGCATTGGCGAGAAGCTAGTGTATGGGGTTTTATGGCGTCGGAAGCTGAAGCGATATTTGGGGCACCCCATCACGGTGGTCGATTCAGCTCCTTTAGGTGATATCATCTGTAACCGGAGGCGATCGTCCGGATTCCCAAGTGGGCTATAGAGCTTGGGCATACGGTTTGAAGTATGTACCTCGAATGGCAGTGAAGTCTCAAGCACTTGTGGATTTCATTAATGATTGGACGGAGTTACAAGCGCCTGAAGAAAAGCCGGATCATACCTATTGGACCATCCATTTCGACGGATCCAGGCAGTTGGAGGGCTCAGGGGCTGGAGTCATGTTAACCTCCCCACAAGGTGACAAGTTTTGTTACGTCCTCCGCTTAATGTTCCCTTGTACTAACAATGCAGCTGAGTATGAAGCCTTGCTCCATGGTCTTCGGATGGCTAAAGAGATGAATCTAAGCCGGGTTAAGTGCTTCGGTGACTCGGACCTAGTGGCCCAACAGGTGTCTGGCACTTGGGATTCCAAGGACCCACTCATGGCTGCATATCGTCGTGAGGTGGATGTTGTCGCAGGTCATTTTAAAGGCTATCAGGTGGACCACGTGGATCGTCGGAAGAACGAAGCGGCGGACGCTTTGAGCCGGTTGGGCTCTCAACGCAAACTGGTCCCGCCCAATGTTTTTCTCGACGTACTGCACAATCCGTCAGTCAAGCTCCCTGATGAAGCGGATTTGGCTATTCCTGATCCGGAGGCTCAGTTGGTGGCAGCTCTGCATGTCATTCCGGATTGGACGCTCCCTTATTTGGCGTACATGAACCGGGGCGAGTTACCAGAAGATGAGACGTTGGCCCGACAGATAGTTCGGCGGTCTAAGTCTATGACCATTGTTAATGGCGAGTTGCATCATTGCAGTGTGTCAGGGGCGTTTCAACGCTGTGTGTCCCCTGAGGAAGGCTGTGAAATATTGTGTGAGATCCACAAAGGAGACTATGGTCACCACGCCGGTTCAAAATCCTTGGTGGCTAAGGCGTTCCGCCACGGTTTCTATTAGTTGACTGCCCATGCTGATGCGGAAGATCTGGTCAGACGATGTGATGGTTGCCAGAAGTTTTCCGGACGTGCTCATATACCGGCCCAAGAATTGAGTATGATTCCAATTACTTGGCCGTTTGCGACTTGGGGGCTGGATATGGTTGGACCTTTCAAAAGGTCCAAGGACAAGAAGACACACCTGTTGGTGGCGGTTGACAAATTTACAAAATGGGTAGAGGCAGAACCTGTTAGCAAGTGTGATGCGGCCACGGCGGTTCAGTTCATCAAAAGGGTGATTTTACGATTTGGTTTTCCACACAGTATCATTACAGATAATGGTACAAATTTGTCCAAAGGTGCCATGAAGGAGTTCTCCGAACGTGAGCACATCCGGCTTGACGTTTCTTCAGTAGCTCACCCACAGTCCAATGGTCAAGCGGAAAGAGCCAATCAAGAGATCCTGAGAGGCATCAAGCCCCGGCTTATGGTCCCTTTGCAGAGGACGCCGGGTTGTTGGGTAGAAGAACTACCGTCTGTGTTATGGAGTGTAAATACTACACCTAACAGATCCACTGGATATACGCCGTTCTTTATGGTTTATGGAGCGGAGGCGGTTCTCCCCAGCGACGTCCGTAATGATTCACCTCGTGTGGCAGCCTATGTTGAAGCGGATAACGAGACGGCACGACAGGACGCTTTGGATCGGCTGGATGAAGAGCGAGACATAACAGCTGCTCGCTCGGCGATTTACCAGCAGGATCTTCGTCGTTATCATAGTCGCCGGGTCAGAACCAGAACCTTTCAAGAAGGAGATTTGGTGCTTCGGCTCATTCAAGACCAGACAGATATGCACAAGCTATCCCCACCTTGGGAGGGACCTTTCGTGGTCAGCAAAAATCTGCACAATGGGTTGTACTATCTGATCGATGTTCGAGAGCATAAAGACTCACGCACGTCAGAAGAGGAGACCAACAGGCCGTGGAACATAGCTCATCTTCGGCCGTATTATACCTGAGCCATAGGCTCTACTTATGTACATATTATGACAATGTATATATTACGAATAAAGCAATAAACCGGAGCCTCGGCTAAAGCGGGGTATCTGTTCCGTTACATCATGTGTGGTTACATGGAGTTGTTCTGTCTTAAAGCGGCCTCCGGTTTACCCCTTGAGTTTGCTTTCTAAAAAAAACTTTATGATATCACTTGGGGGCTTGGTCGTGTCCGAACCAATGCAACACCTTTTGATAGGCGAAAGCCACCAAGATCACTTGGGGACATGGTCAAATCTGAACCAGTCACGCTTTTTGATCGGCCTAAGGCCATAGAATCACTTGGGGGCTTGGTCGAACCCGAACCATTGCCACGCCATTTGATCGGCATAATGCCACGGTTTCAGTTGGGGACCTGGCTGACTCGAACCATGGCTACACCTTATAGGGAGCTTGGTCGTGTCCGACCATGGTAACACCATCTGATCGGCTCAGTACAGCTTTATCTTTTGCAAACGGTTTATCATTGCCTTTGCTCCCATGTTTGTCAACTGTTATTTGATTTTTGTTGTGTTTCTTAAACCGACAACATTATTAAACCGTCTTCAAAACATGTTTGTCAACTGTTATTTGATTTTTGTCGGTTAATGGAATTCGGTCATTTTTTCTTAATCCGGTGATAGTTTCACCGGTTTGATGTTTTTCTGTTAACATCCTATTATGGAGTAACAGGGGGCTCATTCTAACCCGGCACGGGGTACATGATAAACCGGCAGTATAAACACAGGAGCTGTTCTCTCCTTTGACGGTAATGGTTTATACAACCTCCGCTTCAAGATTGGCTAAGCCAACTTCATGCTCAATGACGCTGTGTATTTTGTATCACAAAATTTTGATTATATACCTCCATATTTCATATATGTATGAATGTCACAAACCGACTGGCGGCACAGACCGCTGGGGCGGTTTAAGATTTTGCAACTATAGGCAATTTAAATTGAAGGTTTCGATCATTCAATCAAAGGAGTCCGGACCAGGGCACGAAGGCATATTAAAAACAAAAGTGATGGCTATTCTATTACAAGGCATTCAGAGGCCCAAAATTTGGAATGGTGTCATGACAGGCAGCTTCTGATGCATCAACCGGCTTGACGGATTAAGCTTCATTGTCGGGTTGATGTGAAGAAGATGGGTCGTCTGGCGTCGGTTCAACTTCTTCCTCCTCACCACCCAATGGCCGGAAGTCATTGGTGGTCCAGTCAATCCGGTTAAAGCCTGAAAGACAGCCTCTTCACTTATAAGCTCAGCCGGATCAACGTCAGGGGCATAAGTGTGCTTACGGGTTGGTGGAACAAGGTTCTGCACTTCCGGAGTAACAGCTTCAACCCGTCTGTTGTTTGCATCGTAGAAAGAGCGGTGAACCGTCAGGTTGGCCTCTGCTGCCAGTTGACTCGCCAGAGGACGCATCTCCCTTGTTACCCGTTTGAGAGCATCATTATCAAAGGCTTCGCCATTTTCTTGAGCGCTGGGGAAGCCTTTGGCTATGTCAGCCGGATCAAGATCAGCTATCCATGCTTTGGCGCGAGTTAGAGCCAATAAGGTGCCGGCAGGCGTGGATCGTTTCAATTCTTCTAGCTGTGCGGTATCATGGATAGCTGGTCCGGTGTATCCTTGATCAAGGACGGAGCTGTGTTATCATAAGAGGTGGCGCAAATAACTTCGTTGGGTGCGGTATACTTTGTTCAATTAGCGTATACGCGGCCTTGAGTTTCTTCCGCATGTCAGAGCCCAGATGAGCAATGCGCTTACCTATACCGGTTTAAGAAAGTTCAGGTTAAACCGACGGAAATGTCAAAAACGGAATATTAATCAAAACCTTGGTGAAACATTTCTTACCAAATATTGCAGAGGTCATGGCGTTAATTTGGTGCTTTAGTCCGGTGAGCTCTTCCGTCACCGGTTTAAGAGCTGCTTCAGCATCTTCCGCCCGTTTTAGCAACCTAGCTCTCTCAGTATCCCAGTTGGCCTGCTCAGATTTAAACCACTCCTTGAGCTGCTCCATAGTAGTCAAGGCGGTTTTCAACTCATCCTTGGCCTTGGAGGCTTCTGCTTATTGAGTTTTCAGATTGACATGAAGGTCATTGATTTGTACGGTTTGTTGGCGTATCTCACTCTGTGACAAAAAGGGAGCACATTAGTTGTTTCATCATAAAGTCCCAAGCTCAATACAGGTATTCAACTTGGCACTTGGGGGCTAATGGCTATTTGCTTGAACATGTTACGCTTTCGGCGATACAAATTCTGATCCGGTTTAACTATACTAAGTTGAACCGGCCCTTGGGGGCTACATCAATGAAGTCTGAGAAGTTTGAGTTTTATATTAAGTCCCGGTTTAACTAAGCTAAGTTGAACCAGCCCTTGGGGCTACTACGCATAATGAAGGTACAAGAGAGGCATAACTCCTTACCTCATAGCGCTCCTTCATAAGATTCACCAGACCGGCTTGAAATCACGACTTGTGTAGAGCCGGTTCAGAAGCCGGAGTGAAGATCTTGGGCGAGAGATTGTCATAAGGTCGACGGATCAGTTTTTCCTTCCCTTTACTCATGGCATTAAACTCTTCCATGGCGCTGTGTTTTGATAGAGCAACCGGATTGCTGTGGGCGGTATATGCGGTGCCCGTCACTACGACATCGTCATCTTTGGTCGGGCTGGCCGGATTGGCATTTTTTCCTGGGCTTGGTGCTTTCCTACCCGGGCTTGGCGGATCAGCAGCCGAAACCCGTTGTTCTGCTACAGGACTCGGTGGAGTA
The DNA here is from genome assembly GCA_021605145.1 of Aegilops bicornis. Taxonomy (NCBI): domain Eukaryota; kingdom Viridiplantae; phylum Streptophyta; class Magnoliopsida; order Poales; family Poaceae; genus Aegilops; species Aegilops bicornis. The sequence continues at coordinate 98,391,030 of CM038673.1, forward strand.
GGATGTGATGTCTCAACTTGGACATCCGGTTCAGCCTCTGGCGGGTTAGCATTGTCATCTTGATTAAACCCAGCAGAGTTGTTTTTAGAAACTTCGGGATTTTCACCATGATGCTCTAGAGTCTTCTCCGGATCAACATCCACAGTAGGATCGAGGGTCTTCGCCTTCTTACTTAGGCGAGCCTTGGTGCTACAACATCAAGGGTTAGAATATGATAAACCGACAAATGCAAAAAAGAAATGGAGTAATATGCTTACCCAGCAGCAACTTTGAGAGGAGGCAGCTGAGTGGTTGATGAACCGCCAGACGAGTTGGAAGAAGCACGATAATTTGGGTCGACGGATTGAGAGGACATCGGAAGAAACCTTTCAAAGGATAACACTTTTCAGAGAACAAGTCACCTCACGGACGACGTTTAGGGTTGGTGTGTCGGCTAAACCGGACGACGTAATTTGTTGACCGCTATGCCGGGTCGTCGGGCGTTCTTCAGTTTGTTGTGTCTTCAAAGAAAGTTTTGGATTCAAATGAGCACGAGTGAGATTGTTTCACTTTCCGGATCAGGCGGCGAATTCTTTTAACGGTACAAGATCAGAATCGGAAGAAAGAAGGATTACCTCATCAGGATCTGCATGGCTGGCCTCAGCGTCATCCTGGGAATTGTAACTGTCAATAAGATGAATGATAAAAAGGAGCAAAGTAAGTCAAGCTTTACCTCAGCATGTGATTCTTCATCCTCCGGCGGTTCAGAAGACTCGGCGGTTTTCCTCTTACCAGCTTTCTTGGTGGTCTTGGTCTTTACACGAGGAACCCGGGCCGGCTTCGTTCGTTTCCAAAAGGAGCTGTTAGCCTGAGAATTAATAAGGATTAATACAAATCAATAGGGAATCAAAATCAGTAGAGCAATGAGTGGAGCCTTACTGCAGGCGGTTTGTTGGAGACACAGAACGGGGCCAACCCGGTTTGGCTGCACGCGGAGATCGGTTCATCGAGCATCCTCTTCACTATCTCGGCAACTTCAAGCTCAGTTATTGATAGCTCGTGATGTCATTGAGGGTCTTTGACGTCACCAGTGTATTCATGCATCAATCCGGGGCGGCGGCTTAATGGCAAGATGCCCCAAGAAACCCAACAGCGGACAAGGTCAATACCAGTTAAGCCATTGGCCATTAGAGCCCGGAGCTTGATAATTTGGGGTGCAAAATTCTTCCGTTCTGCGGCGGTCAAGCGTGAAGGCAATGGGTGATTGTTGCTAAGCCGGTGAGGGCGATAACCCGGCAAGGGGTTTTCTCCGTTAGGAGCAGTATTCCGGCAATAGAACCAGGTTTGATTCCAATCTTTCGGATGGCTATGATGTTTGGCGTGAGGAAAGTCCACTTCTTTCCTTTTCTGGATTGAAACGCCACCAAGTTCTGTGTTAGGACCATCCGAAAACTCTGTACGGCGGTTCAAATGAAAGAAATCTCGGAATAAGTCCACAGTTGGTTCTTCTTGAAGATAGACTTCGCAGAAGACTTGAAAGTTGCATATATTGGACACAGAGTTTGGACCAATATCTTGTGGATGGAGTTGGAAGCTTGCGAGGACATCCCGGAAGAATTTTGATCCGGGCGGGCTGAATCCCCGGTCTAAGTGTTGCATAAATACAATTACTTCTCCCTCTTGAGGTTCAGGAGGACATTCAGAATCCGGAACACGCCAATGAAGGACACTTTTGGATGCTAAAGTGCCAGTGGTGACATATCCATTGATTTGTGTCTCAGTGATCTTGGATGGAACCCAATTGCAGGCAGAGAATTGTTTGGCCATTCCGGAAGAAAAACTGTGAAAGGAAAAGTAAAGACCGGTTTACAGTTAACGGTTTATGCATATTATTCAGTGTTAAACCGGCAGATTGCCATTCAGTTTCAGTTGCCAGTTTAAGTGAGGACTAATGAGGTATGGCGGATTAGCTATCAAAAAATAAAACCGCCCTTAGGCAGAAGGGACAGAGCTGGAAAATCTGTTAAGTGTTGACAGAAACAGGTTTCACACATGGACGGAATTAATTTGGATCTACCAAAGATTCAGTAAGAAAAAATTTCTGCGATCCATAAAAGCTTTATATAGGGCAGAGAAGTTCGTGCGTCCTATCAAGAGAGTCTGAACAAAAAGGAAGATCTACTAAGTGCTAAAATGAATGCGGAGCAACTACCGCACAAGATATATGCTACAGTTGAATTAAAGAAGCTATGGCAGAGCGAATACGAAGAGACTAGGGATGAACACCTAGGAACGCCGATGAGAACAGGAGCCCTAAGATACAGATCTAGGGGTATGAGGAAGAGTCTTACCGGATGCGCAGGATAGCGGAGGGACACCAAGAATCTCTGGTACAACCAGGTTGATGCAGCGGCCTTGTGTTGATGCAGCGTTCGAAGGTCGAAGGCGACGGCAGAGCTTCAGAGCTGGGGTGTCGCGAGGAAGAAGAAGTACGGAAGGGGAAGAAGAGAAAGGGCCCTCAGGTCTATTTATAATAAGGCACAGAGTAATTGACAGGCGCGAGAATCGAGGAGCTGAAAGCGGCAGATGGCGCAGCGGTCGCCTCGATTTCCGGGATAATATTAAATGAAGGGAATCTTGTTATTTCGTTTTTTTATATAAAGATGACGTCAAGATAATCTGTTGCTATGTCCAGAGGATGACATCATGGCGGTTTAACAGATGGCGGTTTACGAGATATGAAGGAAGATGTTTAGAGTTTTTTTCTAAAGTGTTGAAGATTGACATGAACAGGTTCAAATCAATCTGGGGCCTAATGTTGGGGATGTAACTACTGAATGTAAACCACCCAGGAGGGGCCGGTTCACCCTCAGCCATATTGAAGCCCACGAAGACTCAGAAGATGGCGTTTTACTATAGAGCTTAGAGGCCCGGAGCCCAGGGGCGGATTAGGGCCCATAATGGTAAAACCGCCATAGTCATGTAACTTGTGTTGTAAGATAAGGGAAGGAGAGACCGAGCCGGACACTTGTATGAGTCGGTCTCGGGACTCAGAGACCGCCAAAGGCGTCAACCCATGTATATAAGGGGACGACACAGCGGCGGTTCGAGACGGAACAACAACAACTCGAGGCCTAGGCGAAGCTGTTTGCTCCCTAGTCATCGAGACCACATCAATCCCATCACAAACTAGACGTAGGCTTTTACCTTCATCGAAGGGGCCGAACTAGTATAACTCTCGTGTCTTTGCGTCCGCTTTAACCCCTCTAAGTTAACCCGTAGCGATGGCTCCGTGACTAAGTCCTTTCATGAGGACATCTGCCGTGACAAAACCACGACAGGCGTCATGCTACCTTACCAAGTGTCCGCAGATAAGTCGCATACCTTGTGACTCGTCAAACCGTTTGTTGACCAGCGCGATGTCCGCATCCGCCTCGTCAAGTTGCCGCTTTAGTTCAGCAAATTCATCAGTCCGGCTGGCCACCGGACGCCCCGCCGCCTATTTAGAGCGGCGATATGTTATAATCGAGATTATGATCCTCGGCACTGTCAATTTTGACAACATACCGAGTCTCGTGGGCTACTATCTATCTGGCGCATTCTATATGCATAATTGTCAGAAGGTACATCATTTTTGCGTACCTCGAACCCCGTCAGCAAGCTTCTGACGGCTTCATGCAATCCACTCTCGGCGGACGCAATTCTTTCAATCACCGCACCCATTAGCGCACGATGATCTTCTGTGATGGCCGCTCGCCCAGCAGATCCTTCAGCTCCTCTGACCGCACGCCAGCCGGCGCCGGACCCGAAGAAACCCTCCGTGACGACACCTCAGGGTCGTCCGCCTCGCATGAATGTGCGACAGGTGGAGGCGTTTCGCTCTCCATCATCTCCGGAAGAAGATCCCCCGAAGACGAGCTCTGCTGAGAAGGGCTGAGATCCGAACTACAAGGTACAATTTCGGTTACCTTCAGAAATAAATACAGGGATGTTCTTTATTTACAGAACCCCTTCTTTTTACTTACGGCTCGCTAGAGGGCTGATCCCCTTGGGGAAATTGTACGGCTGGGGTACTTCCCAGCGCCGGACTCTCTGACGAAGATTTCTTTCCCCTCTTTGAGGCCTTGACCTCCAGATCTTCCGAAGAGATCCTCTTCTCTCCTTGGAGGGGGGGACTTTTGATCTCTCCTTCCTTGAAAGCCTCCTTCGTGGAGGCAGTTGCTTCCCCGCTCCCCCCTTCGCCTTCTTCAAAAGGCACGGCCTTTAACATCTTGGTCAGCATGGGATCCGGCGTGGCCTCTGGGAGGGGAGCCGGCCACCTTATCAACTTTGCCTTCGCTATCCACTCCTGTTCAAAAAACAGCTCCTTTAAGGGCGAGTTTATGATAAATGAACGGACAGCCTGTCCGGGTACAGGACTACTTACTTGAGCATCTGGGCGATTGCAGCTTAGTCCTGCATCCTCAGTCAGGTCCGTACACTTCTCTCGTGATCCGAAGAACAGTTTATACATCTCCACGGGCGTCGTACCCATAAAATGTTGGAGAACTCGTGGTCCCTCCGGATTAAATTCCCACAGACGGAGGGGCGACGTTGGCAGGGCAGAAGGCGCCGAATCAACATAACCTGCGCCACTACGACCAGATTGATCTCTTTCCCTTTGAGGTCTCGAATACGGCCCTGCAAACAGAGGAACGTCCTTGGACGACCCCCAGTCGAGCCCCTTGTTGACCCATGACGCCAGCCGCTGTGGTGGACCTGAACGGAAGGCAGGAGGCGCCACCCATTTGGTGCCCCTGGGAGCAGTGATATAGAACCACTCCCGTGGCCACAAACCATGCTCCTCTTGAAAAGAGCCCTCGGGCCATGGAGCATCAGCACACTTGCTTATAACCGCCCCTCCGCACTCTGTTTGTTGCCCCTCGATCATCTTCGGTTCCACCTTGAAGGTCTTGAGCCACAGTCCAAAGTGAGGGGTAATACGGAGGAAGGCTTCACATATGACAATGAATGACGAGATATGGAGGATGGACTCCGGATTCAAGTCATGGAAATCCAGCCCATAATAAAACATGATCCCCTGCACAAAGGGATCCGTCGGGAAGCCTAAACCCCGAAGGAAGTGGGACACGAACACCAAGCTCTCGCCGGGCTCGAGAGTGGGAATAACCTGCCCTGGGGCAGGCAGCCTATGCGAAATCTCGCTGGTTAGATACCTGGCGTCTCGCAGCTTTAGCACATCTTCTTCTGTAACGGAAGAAGACATCCATCGGCCGAGCTGATCGGAGCCGGACATCGTCGAAGGTCCGAAGCGCCTAAATCTGAAGCTTTGGGTGTTAGAACTCGAAGCGCGAGGCGAACTCAATGGAGGTTGGAAAAAAGAAGGGGGCCTTGGTCTCATTATAAAGAGGTTGAATACCAAGAGCCCTCCCCGTGGCCGATTGGGACTCGCCTTCGATAGAGGAGGCGTGCCAGCGAACGCACGGTTGGGTTACCCACGTCCGTATTGATGAGAATCCCGGAATAAGGGGGCACGATCTACGCTTTGATAAGACGTATTAAGGAAACCGCCTCGCTAAACGCGCTGAGGTGGGACAGTAAAAAACGATTCGTATAAAGGCCTGGCCGTGGTGTGATGTCACGCCGCAGAATATGTCAGCAGATCTGTGCAAAAAGTTATTCTCTCTATGGTTGTATGTGGAACATGTTTTGCAGAGCCGGACACTATCCTTGTGTTCAAAACCTTCTATGAAGTATTCAGAGGAGGAACCCGCCTTGCAATGCCGAAGACAATATGCGCGCCGGACTCGTCGTCATTGAAGCCTGGTTCAGGGGCTACTTGTAACGCCCCGGATTCGATGCGCCAGGTGTCTGCCAGTTATTCGTCGTCTTTGCCATGTCATGTGCTTGTGTGTTGCACTTTGCCATGTCATCATCTGCATTTCATATCATGTCATCATGTGCATTTCATTTTGCATACGTGTTCGTCTCATGCATCCGAGCATTTTCCCCGTTGCCCGTTTTGCAATCCGGCACTCCTATGTCTCCCGGCGCCCCCTTTTACCTCTTTTCGTGTGCGGGTGTTAAACGGTCTCGGAATGGACCGAGGTTTGCCAAGCGGCCTTGGTATAGCACCGGTAGACCGCCTGTCAAGTTTCGTGCCATTTGGAGGTCGTTTGGTACTCCAACGGTTAACCGGGTAACCGCAAAGCCCTCTTTGAGTTGCAGCCCAACACCCCTTCCAAAGTGGCCCAAAACCCAGCAAACTCCCCTCCATGCTCTCGGTCGTTCGATCACGATCATGTGGGCGAAAACCGCTCCTCATTTGGACACTCCTAGCTCCCTCTACCTATATATATGTGCACCTCCCCTGAAATTCCGGTCTAACCCTAGCTTCTTCCTCCTCCCGCCGACGGACACGTCCACCGCCGGACATATCGGGACACCTCACCCGGACCAATCATGGGCGCCACATCATCGCCGCGCCGTCTCGCAGCCGGCGCGCCACCTCACCTCCTCTCACCTCCCCGCCCTTGCGCCGCCGGGCCAGATCAAGCCCATGGGCAGGCGAACGCGCCCGGCCCGTGGCGCCCGCGCCGCCACCGCGCCCGCCGGAGCCGCCTCGCGCCGCGCGGATCCCAGCGCCTCCGCCGCCCGCGGTCGCGCCACCTCGCGACCTCGCGCCCGGCCCAGCCGCCGCCGGCCCGGCCGCGCCGCATCGCCCGCCGCCACCGCGCCTCGGCCGCCGTTCCCCAGCGCCCGGCCTCGGCCCGCCTCCCCGCCCGGTCGACTCGGCCGCCTCCCCATGAGCTCGGCGAGCTTCGCGCCAGCGCCCGCGCCTCACGCCCCCGTGGCCGTCGCCCTCGTCGACTCCGGCCAGATCCGGTCGAGGAGCGACCGGATCCGCCACCCCGGCCCCTTTCCTCAACTCCGACCGCCGCCCCTGTCGCCTCCGGCGAGGATCCCGGCCGTCCTTGCAATCCGCGCCGCGGTTGACTTCTCCCCCCCCCTCTCTGAAAATCCACCAAGTCCCCAATCTGCTCATATTTTTCATGCATTTTCATCATGTTGTAACTCTCTGCATATTGCTCCGTTTCGTGCGTGTAATATGTCAAAATGTTCGTCCCGAAGAGTAGATCATTTCGTCTCATTGCGTCATTTTCATTTGAGCTCATCTTGATGCCCGAAATGCTGTTGGAAGAGGGCTATGTGATGTTAGTTTCTGATTCTTATCAGAACATGCACTTTTGTCATTTTTGCCATGATTGATGTGTGCACCCTAATGACTTGAGTCCTACATGTGTTTTGTAATTTGCCATGCCATCTTTACAGGGGTATATGCCATGTATTTTTGTGATCTCTGTGGTGACTAGCACAAGCATGCAAACTAGGCTTCATGATGTTGCTGATTTCAGCCCCTGTTCTGCTGATATTTTTATGCCATGTAAACTTGATGCTACCGAGAGATCCATGCCTATTTTGGGATACTTCAGTAAGGATGTTTTGAACATATGGTTATGCTCTATCCATCCATGCCCTTGTTTGCAATTATGGAGTGCCATAGCTTGAGTCAATCGAGCTCTACTTTTGCTATAAAATGTTTCCTGGCAGGTTGTTTACATGTTATTCAATTTTGCCAAGGTTGTTGTAGTTGATCCGTGTATGCTATGATGTTGTTCTTGCCATGTATAGCCTCTATGCCATGTCTTCTTACTGTGAGTTGCCTTGCCATGCCATGTATTGCTCTGTGGTGAGTGGTTCAAGCTCACCAACATGCCTACTTATTGTTGTTCCTGCCATGTAAGAATCTGTATTATAACTTGCCATGTTTACATGGGTGCCATCATATCTTCTGATCCTTTTTGGCTCATGGTCAGTAAAGGACATTTGTTCTATGCAATTAGTAGATGATAAGTTCCTGTAGCATGTTGTTGGATAGCTCTAAACATTGCAACCTGATGTTATTTTCTGCAAAGTCTGAAACTGCTATTATTTGCAATCTTGCCATGTCATTTTGAGCATGTTGTAGTGATTTCTGGAGTTAGCCCAGTGTTCATGTTTTGTAATGCTTTACCTGTACATCATGCCCATGCCTTTTGTTTTTACGTTGAGATGCTGTAGCATAGTGTTTTGATGCTTGCAATATGCCTAGTTGCTGTTTTGGACAGATTGTTGTCATGACTTGTATAGGGTGTATGTGTTGCACCGTTGCTCCGTTTTGAGTGTGCTCTATATGAAACTTGCTTGATTTTGCATGTAGTTTCATATTATCATGTTGCATCCTTGTTTTGAGGTGTTTGCTTGATGTTTGTATGCATTTTGCATCAATGCCATGTTTATCTTGTTTTGCTCATATCTTCTAAGCCGTAGCTCCGAATCTAATGAACTTTATATGTAACTTGACTAGAATTTCGTGTAGATTCTCGTGGTGCATCTTAACTTGCTGTTTAACAACTTGAACATAAGGTTTATTCAGATCTGGACCAATTTCGAAATTTGCATATGAGGACTTACCGAAATTGTTATATGTTGTTTCCGGCCTCATTTAAACTTGCTTTGATGTGTTGGTCTTGTATGCATCATCTTTTGACATGAGTAGCCTCATCTAGCGTTGTCATGCATCATGCTTGGTTGTGCATCATGTCTTGTTCATGTTTGGTGTGTTTACCATGTTGTGTGCTTCTTCTTGTTAGTTCCTGTTTCGTTGCGATCGTGAGGATTCGTTCGTCTACGCTTGGTTCGCTTCATCCGCTCGTCTTCTTCATGGACTCGTTCTTCTTCCTAGCGGGATTTCAGGCAAGATGACCGCTACCCTGGATCTCACTACTATCATTTCTATGCTAGTTGTTTCGTTCTATCGCTATGCTGCGCTACCTATCACTTGTTCCTCAAGCCATCCCAAATTGCCATGTTAGCCTCCAACCTTTGTCACCCTTCCTAGCAAACCGTTGTTTGGCTATGTTACCGCTTTGCTCAGCCCCTCTTATAGCGTTGTTAGTTGCAGGTGAAGATGAAGTCTGTTCCTTGTTGGAACATGGAGATGTTGTTCCTTCTTTGGAACATGTTTACTTGTTGGGATATCACAATATATCTTATTTAATTAATGCATCTATATACTTGGTAAAGGGTGGAAGGCTCGGCCTTATGCCCGGTGTTTTGTTCCACTCTTGCCGCCCTAGTTTCCGTCATATCGGTATTATGTTCCCGGATTGTGCGTCCCTAACGCGGTCGGGTGATTTATGGGACCCCTTGACAGTTTGCTTTGAATAAGACTCCTCCAAAGAAGGCCCAACATTGGTTTTACCATTTGCCTCACCTAGCCCTTTTTCCTTGGGTTTCCGGAGCCGAGGGTCATCTTTATTTTACCCCGGCCGGTGCTCCTCGAGTGTTGGTCCAAACTAGAGCACCGTCTTGGGACCATTCCTTGGCAACTTGGGTTACGTCGGTTCCTGTACGCTTCGCTCATCCGGTGTGCCCTGAGAACGAGATATGTGCAGCTCCTATCGGGATTTGTCGGCACATCCGGGCGGCTTTGCTGGTCTTGTTTTATTGTTGTCGAAATGTCTTGTAGCCGGGATTCCGAGACTGATCGGGTCTTCCCCGGGAGAAGGAATATCCTTCGTTGATCGCGAGAGCTTATCATGGGCTAAGTTGGGACACCCCTGCAGGGTATAATTTTCGAGAGCCGTGCCCGCGGATATGTGGCAGATGGGAATTTGTTAATATCCGGTTGTAGTAAACTTGAAGTAAACTCTTCTAAAATACACCAACCGTGTGCGTAACCGTGAGTGTCTCTTTTCGGGGTTGATCGAGAGGAGAACACGGTTTCTGGGTTATGTCTGACGTAAGTAGGAGTTCAGGATCACTTCTTGATCATTACTAGTTGACGGCCGTTCCTTTGTTTCTCTTCTCGCTCTCATTTGCGTATGTTAGCCACCATACTTGCTTAGTCGCTGCTGCAACCTCACCACTTTACCCCTTCCTTTCCCTTTAAGCTTTGCTAGTCTTGATACCCATGGTAATGGGATTGCTGAGTCCTTGTGGCTCACAGATTACTACACCAACAGTTGCAGGTACAGGTTATGTGAAGATCATGACGCGAGAGCGATGTTTGCTTGTTTTGGAGTTCTTCTTCTACTTCTTCTTCGATCAGGGGATAGGTTCCAGGTCGGCAGCCTGGGCTAAAGGTGGTGGATGTCGTTTGAGCTTCTGTTTATGTTTCATCCGTAGTCGGATGTTGATCTTGTATATGATGTTGATGTATTCTTGTGGCATTCGTGCCTTATGTATGTATCCCCATCTATTATGTAATGTTGATGTAATGATATCCACCTTGCAAAAGCATTTCAATATGCGGGTCTATCCTTGGTGGGACCTTCGAGTTCCTTTTGGATAGGGTCGCATATTGGGCGTGACAAGTATGTCGTTTGAGCTTCTGTTTATGTTTCATCCGTAGTCGGATGTTGATCTTGTATATGATGTTGATGTATTCTTGTGGCATTTGTGCCTTATGTATGTATCCCCATCTATTATGTAATGTTGATGTAATGATATCCACCTTGCAAAAGCGTTCCAATATGCGGGTCTATCCTTGGTGGGACCGTCGAGTTCCTTTTGGATAGGGTCGCATATTGGGCGTGACACTACTGAGGGAGTCCTGGACTAGGGGGTGTCCGGATAGCCGAACTATCATCTTCGGCCGGACTCCTAGACTATGAAGATACAAGATTGAAGACTTCGTCCCGTGTCCGGATGGGACTTTCCTTGGTGTGGAAGGCAAGCTTGGCGATACGGATATGTAGATCTCCTACCATTGTAACCGACTCTGTGTAACCCTAACCCTATTCGGTGTCTATATAAACCGAAGGGTTTTGGTCTCAGAGGATGTAACAATCATACCATAGGCTAGCTTCTAGGGTTTAGCCTCTACGATCTCGTGGTAGATCTACTCTTGTACTACCCATATCATCAATATTAATCAAGCAGGAGTAGGGTATTACCTCCATCGAGAGGGCCCGAACTTGGGTAAAAACATCGTGTCCCTTGTCTCCTGTTACCATCCGCCTAGACGCACAGTTCGGGACCCCCTACCCGAGATCCGCCGGTTTTGACACCGACAACCCCTTTTAGTAAAAAGAGTAGAGTCAATTTTCCCAATTTCAAAGCCTTTTTCAAAAAGGAACTTGGTCAAGCATTTATACCATGCTCTAGGAGCTTGTTTAAGTCCATAAAGAGCTTTGTGAAGTTTGTAAACATGATTGGGTTTCTTTGGATTGACAAAGCCGGGAGGTTGTTTAACATAAAATTCCTCCTCTATTTCACCATTTAGAAAAGCACTTTTAATGTCCATTTGGTACAAGGTGATATCATGGTGATTAGCATAGGCAAGTAAGATGCGAATGGACTCAAGTCTAGCAACGGGGCGTAAGTCTCACCATAGTCCATACCTTCGACTTGTGTGTAGCCTTGGGCGATTTAGACGTGCTTTGTTGCGAACTACTTGTCCATCTTCATCTTGCTTGTTGCGAAACACCCATTTGGTACCGATGATGTTGTGGTTGTTGTCGGGCTTCTCAACCAATGTGCAAACTTGGTTCCTCTGAAAGTTGTGTAGCTCTTCATGCATAGCATTTATCCAATCCGTATCTTCTAATGCTTCTTCGACCTTCATAGGTTCAATGCTAGAGATGAAAGAATAGTTTTCACAAAAGTTAGCTAAACGAGTTTTAGAGCGAGTGATTCTCCCGATTTGAATATCATTGTAGATTTTCTCGACGGGATGGTCTTTAGCAATTCTTGCTCGAACTCGTGAAAGTTTTTGCTTGGGTCTTCGTTGAACATCTTCTTCATCTTGTTCTTCTTCTTGGCCTTGTTCATTGTTGGCGTTGTCGTTCTCTTGTCATGGTGGAGAAGGAGGTTGTTGACGTTCACCTTGATGCACTTCCTCGTTTTCTTCATCTTGGTGTGTCCCACTTGTGGATGCTTCCGTATCAACTCTTGGTTCACCTTGTCGTGAAGTAGAAGCTTCCACTTGGACAGACGAGGTACTTTCCTTCACCTCCGTTGGACGGACCTTGCCAATAGACAAGTCTTGGATTGCTTCCGAAGGATCTTTGTCTCCTACATCAATTGGCAATTGCTCTACTTGCGAGCCGTTAGATTCATCAAACTTCACATCTACTGTCTCTTCAACCTTTCGGGTGAAATTGTTGTAGACATGGTAAGTGTGAGAGTTTGAGCCATCACCTAGTAGGAAACCTTCATGAGACTCAGGAGCAAATTTAGAACGACGATGCTTATCAAGAATGTAGCACTTTGAGCCGAATACTCGAAAGTATCCAACTTGGGGTTTGTTACCGTTGAGTAGCTCGTATGCCGTCTTGCCGAGTAGCTTGTGAAGATACAAGCGATTTGTTGCATGACAAGCTGTCTCAACCGCTTCTGCCAAAAAGTGCTTCGGCGTCTTGTACTCATCAAGCATCGTTCTCGCCATTTCGATGAGCGTCCGTTTCTTCCTCTCAACAACTCCATTTTGTTGAGGTGTGCACGTAGCCGAGAACTCATGTGAAATCCCTTCTTCGTCAAGAAAGGTGTCCACATTTGCATTCTTGAACTCCGTTCCGTTGTCGCTGCAAACCTTCTTGATCTTCACTTCAAATTGGTTTTGGGCCTTCCTAGCGAAGTTTTTGAAGATCTTTTGGACCTGTGATTTATCATCGAGAAAGAACACCCACGTAAATCTGGAAAAATCATCAACTATAACTAGACCAAAATAATTTCCACTGAGACTCTTGTAAGAGTTGGGACCAAAGAGATCCATGTGAAGTAGCTCGAGTGGCCTCATCGTGGTCATGATGTTCTTCAAGGGATTCCTTCATCCAACCTGTTTAACTGCTTGACAAGCACAGCAAAGTCTATCCTTATCAAATATGACATCATTAACTCCAAGGATATGATTCCCTTAATAAGCTTGTCAAGGTTTCGCATACCAACATGACCTAATCGTCTATGCCATAACCAGCCTTTTGAGGATTTAGCAATGAAGCAAGTTTTAGGTTGAGCCTTTTAGTGAAATCAACAATGTATAGATCACCTCACGCACACCAAGAAGATCATTTTATGATTATCTCGACGAAACACTTGGCAATCTACTTCAGTAAATAGAACATTGAAACCGAAATCAGCAAGTCTAGATACTGAAAGTAAGTTGTAACCAAGAGATTCAACGAGCATAACATTTTGTATGGAGCTATCATGTGAGATGGCCACCTTACCAAGGCCAACCACCTTACCCTTTGAGTTGTCACCGAAAGTGACATACTTTCAAGGACTATCATTATCAGCAAGCTCATGAAATATGTCTTTATCTCCGGTCATGTGATCGGTACATCCACTATCAAGAACCCATTCCTTTCCTCCTGACATATATCCCCGAAGATTTGCCATAAGACCAAAATGTCTCATTGCATCATCAAGATCGAAGTCACTATCATCATCCTCATCATAGTATCCATGTTCAACATCGTCATGTGGTGGATCAAATCCCAGAGAGGGTGATTCATTATAAAGAGTTTGACTATAATCTTGTCTATGAATTCTTATAGCTTCGGAAATAATGTCACTAATAATACCAACATTTCCTTTGTCACGCATAAGGTTTGTAAGCTCAAATAGACGATCACCAAACATAGGATCACTAGTATTCATTTTGCTCAAAGCAATAGACTTATGGAGAATTTCATCTAGATTTTTAAAGGAATAATCTGGAAATCGTTCCTCAAGAAATTTCCATATAGTGTAGGCACACTCAAAAGTAGGCAAACATCCAATCAAGTTTCTAGGCAAGCCTTTAGTGATAAGATTAACAGTTCTAAGATTCCTAGTCATGTCAATAGCTTCATCAAGGGTAGGGTGCATAGGATCAACACAAGGTGCACAAGGACTAGCAATGTACTTGTTAAAATGATATTGATTGAAAATAACAAGCATCTCATTTTTCCACTCACGAAAATACTCTCCATCAAGAATAGGCACTCTATGTCTAAGACTCCCCAAATTAGACTCATCCATCTTCCTCCAATGGTGATTAAACCAAGGCAATGGAGACCAATGCTCTGATACCACTTGTAGGACCTTGAGAAGAAGGTGTCTAGAGGGGGGGGGTGATTAGACACTAAGTACCAAAGTTGCAGTTTTCAAGTTTCTTTAAAGTTTGAGTGGAGTTTAGGCACAAGTTTAACATTCACAACATATAGCAAGCAAGCATGCAAAGAGTATATGAGCAGCGGAAAATAAAGCATGCAACTTGCAAGAATGTAAAGGGAAGGGATTGGAGGATTCAAACGCAATTGGAGACACGGATGTTTTTGTCGTGGTTCCGATAGGTGGTGCTATCGTACATCCACGTTGATGGAGACTTCAACCCACGAAGGGTAACAGTTGCACGAGTCCACGGAGGGCTCCACCCACGAAGGGTCCACGAAGAAGCAACCTTGTCTATCCCACCATGGCCGCCGCCCACGAAGGACTTGCCTCACTAGCGGTAGATCTTCACGAAGTAGGCGATCTCCTTGCCCTTACAAACTCCTTGGTTCAACTCCACAATCTTGTCGGAGGCTCCCAAGTGACACCTAGCCAATCTAGGAGACACCACTCTCCAAGAAGTAACAAATGGTGTGTTGATGATGAACTCCTTGCTCTTGTGCTTCAAATGATAGTCTCCCCAACACTCAACTCTCTCTCATAGGATTTGGATCTGGTGGAAAGAGGGTTTGAGTGGAAAGCAACTTGGGAAAGGCTAGAGATCAAGATTCATATGGTAGGAATGGAATATCTTGGCCTCAACACATGAGTAGGTAGTTCTCTCTCGTAAATAGGATCTTTGGAAGTGTAGGTTCGGTCGATGGCTCTCTCTACGAATGAAGAGGAGGTGGAGGGGTATATATAGCCTCCACACAAAATCTAACCGTTACACACAATTTACCAATCTCGGTGGGACCGAATCAACAAACTCGGTCAGACCGATTTTAGTAAACTAGTGACCATTAGGGTTTTCGGTGGGACCGGAATGCAACTCGGTGGGACCGATTCGGTTAAGGTTAGGGCATAACGTAATCTCGGTAAGACTGATTACACAAACTCGGTGGGACCGATTTTGGTAATAAGATTTCCAGAGAGTTGGTCAGGCAAACTCGGTTGGACCGATTATCAAACTCGGTGGGACCGATTTTGATAATAAGTTAACCAGAGAGTTTGCATTGTAATCTCGGTAGTACCGATTGCTCAAACTCAGTGAGACCGATTTTGATAATGGACATACACAGAGAGATTACAATCCCATCTCGGTGAGACCGAGATCCCTATCGGTGAGACCGATTTGCCTAGGGTTTGTGGCAGTGGCTAAGACATCCAAACTCGGTGGCGCCGGATAGAAAGAATCAGTGGGGCCGAGTTTTACTTTTAGGTTTAGGACATATGTGTGGAAGTGGGAAAGTAGTTGAGGGTATTTGGAGCATATCACTAAGCACATGAAGCAAGAGGCTCATTAAGCAACACCTCATTCCTCCTTGATAGTATTGGCTTTTCCTATAGACTCAATGTGATTTTGGATCACTAAAATGTAAAATGAAGAGTCTTGAGCTTGAAGCTTGAGCCAATCCTTTGTCCTTAGCATCTTGAAGGAGTTCCCACATCCTTTAGTCCATGCCACTCCATTGTTGAACTTATCTGAAACATACTAGATAAAAGTGTTAGTCCAACAAGAGATATGTTGTCATTAATTACCAAAACCACCTAGGGAGCACTTGTGCTTTCAGCAGGGCAGGGCCGTCAGCAGGGCTGGGGAGCTCTCCGAGGCCAACAAGTCCGTCAAGGACCTCACGCTGAAGCTGGAGGGCCTCGAGGGGGTTCTCACGAAGGCCAAAACCCGGGAGGTGATCCTGGCCAAGGAGCTGGAGACCGAGAAGCAATTGCAGAAGAACGAGGCCGCCGAGCACAAGGATTTCAAGGAGGGCGTGAACCGTTGGATCGGCCGCCTCGAGGATGTCGCCGACAGGATCACCGCGTAGTTGGCTACCATGGGGATGCCAAGCGTGAGGTACGCCCCGGAGCGCAGCGGGACCACCAACGCCAAGCTGACCTTGTTCTTCGAGTGTGTTCTCAGGACCCTGGAGCAGCTTCACGCCAACCGGGCGGCCTCGCTGGCCGACGAGGCCCAGAGGCTTTGCCAGGGCGCCATGGCCAAGGTTCTCACCAAGGTGGCATACTGGTACCCCGACCTCGACTTCGACGCCGCGCTGGAGAGCTTGCCGGAAGGTACCGACCTCGCGCCGCTCAGGAAGCGCATCAAGCCCATCATCAGCCTTGTCGGCGGAATTCTGAGGGTGGAGGGCCAGCGCCGAGATTAGGCACCCCGTTTCTTATCGCCGCTACAAATTCACAACCAAGACAATTGCTATCTCTAGTTAGAACCGCAGCAACAATTTGATGTAATATGACTCTGCAACACTTTTAGTATAATGCATGTTATTTTCCCGTTCGATTTTCCTTTGTGTGTCCACCCTATGTTAACCGGGTAGGTTTGCCGGCGCGTAAACCCAGGGCGGCGTCTTGGGGACGGATCCCCATTGGCCTGCCGGGTGTGCTTGCTGCCAGGCGAACCACCTTACCGCCCTTAGCACGGCCGTCCGAACTGTCAAGTTTGACTCGAGTCAGAGTCGGGAGCGTTGCCAAGTGTGGAAGGCTACCCCGCCACTCTTGACGCAGCCGCTTTGAGCTGTTGAGCAGACTCGAAACAGAACAAGGGCGTTGCCAATTGCGGGAGGGCCCCTTTGTGTGCAGATTTCTCATACATAGGCAAGATCTCCGAGGACGATAACCTTATATATAAAAGGAAGTAACTCAAAGTTCCGAATGACTTAGCTTTTCTGCTGCCGCACTGGCGTCCTTCGCATTCGCAGGCGGCGCCCTTTTTCTCCTGGCCATCTCCTTCTCGGGAGTCATGGCGATGAGGAACTGCTAGGCCAACTACTAGACCAGATTCTCACAATTGCGCCCCCTACCTGGCGCGCCAAAGATGTCGGTGTGGAACGACACCTATGGGATCACAAGAATCCCTACTATGGTTGCCGGGGCGCAGGATTGCGAGAAGAGTAGGATTGGTAATCAGTACGAGGATCGTTTACCAAGGTCCGGGCCGCGAGGATGCATAAAACCCTAGTCCTGCTTTGGTGGGTGTATTTCAGAGAGTTCTTGAGCTCTCGAACTAGCTATGGTGAGTGCGTGGTTCGAAAGAGCCGAATCCTTCTCCAGTATGCCATGGGCCTCCTTTTATAGTCGAAAGGGGCTGCCACAGTGGCATACAGGAGGTGGAAAGGCGCACAGTATTGCAAGCTTATCGCTCGTATTACAGGACAAGGCGCATTTAATACGTAGCTGAGGTGTCCTCTTGCTTTATTGGGGACGAGAGTGAGGCCCGTCCCGTCCGTCGCCGCTCCTCCTCGCTCTGACACGCGCCCTGGCCATTGGTGCATGCGGTGCCATGTAGGCAGGCAGGCAGCTGAGGTGGCGCGGTGGTAGGGTCTTCACGAAGATCTGCATGCCGCCACGCAGGTGTGTGCCGAGTTGGCCTGGAAGCTGCATGTTGCCACGCAGGCGCCTGCCCAGCTGGTTGGGCTGGCAGCTGCATGCGAACGGCGGCGGAGACTTGGTTGGTGAGAGCCTGGCAGTGGCCCTGCTGGCGTCCTTGGTGAGGGCTTTGCCGGGGCACGCTATCGTCCCCGGCAAGGATCTTGCGGGGGGTCTGGTGGCCTTCCTCGGCAAGGATCTTGCCGAGGGTAATCGTCTTCTAATCTCATCTGATCTTGAGTGTTCCTTGTCTTCACAAAGATCTGCATGCCACCATGGAGGTGCCTCCCGAGCCCTGGCCCAACGTGGTTGATGATGTTGGAGACCATGGGCTCAAGGGTGGCTCTCTTTGTGGGGGTGGGGCGAGCTGCCCCGTCAAGGGTTTTGCCGGGGCTGCCGAGGCTGCCCCCGGCAAGGGTCTTGCCGGGGGAGAACCTGCTTCGTCCCTCTGCTCTTTGTGGTCTTTGGCCTTGGTGTTGCTCTGGTTGTCTTGGGCTTCGGTTTTACCTCTGTTTACCTCCCCTGTTCTGCTTGGTGCGACCGTGGGCGCGGCTCCGACTGCCCGTGCACAGATAAAGGGGTACAAAGGTGCGCCCCTTCTTTTGTACACCGACACATCCACTTGAGGGAAATTTGCTACTGTCCTACAAACCTCTGCACTTGGAGGCCCAGCAACGTCTACAAGAAGAAGGTTGTGTAGTAGACATCACTTACCCAGGTTCGGGGCTCTCCTAGGAGATAACACCCCTACTCCTGCTCTACGGGGTCTCCACATGATCACTCAAGCAACAATGGTGGCCACAAGCTTGCTCCTCGAGTTGTTTCTCTAGAGGGGGAAGAAGAGCAAGGCTAGCCCTAGCTTCCTCTCTTTATGTGTGTGTGTGGATGGACTGAGGTCTGAACCCTTTGCATGGGTACCCTGGGGGTTTATATAGGCCTACCCCCCTAGGGGTACAATGGTAATCTGGCTGGGTGTAAGACCCGGCTGTCAGCGTCTACGGTCGCCGGTTTCTCCGCCGGCTTCGGGGGCCCGCCGCCTAGTGCGTCCCGCTGGCTGTTCAAACTCGGCCGACAGGCTGCGCCCGCCACTGGCCCTGCCGGCTACTTAGTACTGTGGGAATGCCACTGATGATGTGTGCTTTGTAGGGGAAGGCGTGGCTACAGTACCGCCGCCTGGCGGGCGATCACTGTAGCCACTCCCCGTCTCTTCTGATTAATGGCGCACATACTTTGAGCGAGGGGAAGGGCCGCCTGCTGGGAGTCGGCCTCCCCCCATGCCGACTGGTCGGGGCTTGCCGCCTTCTGGCTTATCACGGACAGGTAGGGCCCGCCGCCTATGGGCCGTACCGACAGCCCGTAATGGGAGCATGGCCTTCTCTGCCATGGGTGATGTCATGGGCTGTGTGCCAACAGTGCCGCGCCGGGCAAGGGATGTCCGTCCGCTACGCTGCACTGTGGCCACGCTCTGCCCGGGATTCGGGGGTGGCAGGCTGTACTGTAGCCACACCCCGTCTTGTCGTAATTATGTGGGTGCTAACTTTGAGGGTGTGAGGGGCCGCCTGCTAGCAGCCGGCCTCTCTGGAGGCCGCCTGCCAGGAGTCGGCCCGTCTCATGGCTTTCTTCTGAGGACCGCCGCTCCCTGGCAGCCGGCCGCCTGGACCAGCCGGCCCCAAGAAGGCGGCTCTTCGTCCTTGAGGCTTGAGGGGCGCAGCTAGCCCTGATGTCTTGAATCGCCATGGGGAGCGAATGAGGCTACCCGTGGTCATTTACTCCGACAGTAGTCCTCGAAGCTGGTGGGGCGTCGTGGCTGAAGACGCGAGGAGCCTCAGTAGCTTCCTACTCCGAGTGGTCCAATTGGTCTTGCTTTGTCCATCTTCTGCAGCGCCGACTGCTAGGAGCCGGCCGCGGCAAGGCAGGCCGCCTGATAATTTTGGAACGTCGTGGCGGGGGCCTAGTGGCACGCCAGCTAGGCGCCAGGCTTGCCGCCTGCTGCCAGCTCGCCACACGGCGCCAGCTAGCCAGGCCGGCCTACCAGCACACGCGCGCGACGGGACGTCGCTGCAGGCTGGGACCCGCCACTACCGGGCCTCGGTGCGGATCCAGTGCGGCCGAAGCGAACAGTTAAGATTCCGTGGCGCAGTAACTACACGCCGTTACTGCGCGGTAAATGCAGGGTCATGGGGTCGTGGGTGCAATTAATCCCACGAGCCCCACGTTCTCGCCTCCTCGGCTTCGCCGCCTGGGGCTATAAGTAGGGGGAGGAGGGGGCGGCAGATGCAGGATTACCACAACATCCGTGCGGCCACCTTCAACTCCCAGGTCCAGGAGCTGGCCAAGCAGACTACTGATTTGGCTGACAGCCGGAGTAAGCACTCCGCTCTTCGTTCTCGCGAGGGCGCACCAGCGCACCCGCGGGATGTAGTCCCCGAGATTCGAGCCGACTGCTGAGCAGTCGGGTCGGATCTTCCGGCGACCACTTTTCTATTTTCTTTCGTTGAATCGCTCAATCCTTAGTCTTGCAGGGGCGCGCTAGCGCACCCACGGGGTGTAGCCCCCGAGATTCAGGCCGACTGCTGAGCAGTCGGGTCGGATCTTCCGGCAACTACTTCTTTCTTTGTTGATTTGTTGATCATCTTTTCTTTCTTGTTTTCTGCATGAGCCAACGCCACCTTACGGCAGCAGCTGGGCAAGGCTCAAATCGCGCTATGCGCCAAGGAGGAGGAGCGTAGCAAGATGGAGCAAGAGCGCGACCGCCTGGCCAAGCAGCTGGCTGACCAGGCGGACCAGCACCAGGCGGAGCTGCAGAAGCTCAAGGACGCGGAGGAGGCCCTCCAGGCCGAGTTTGAGACTCAGCGCTTGAACTGGGTCGAGAGGGAGAAGGCCCTATCCGACGGCTATGGCAAGATCGAGGACATGCTCGATGGTGAGCTGTCCTTCTCTTTCTTCTGCCTGCCGACTTGTCATATGAGCCGGCTTCCGGCTTCATACTTCCTTCTCCTTTTCATGCAGAGTATTTCCCTAGTCATGCTGTCGCCGCTAGCCAAGCCGTCGAGGCTCGCCGCGACGAGCGGAGGCTGGCTGGTGCAAAAATCGCACCCAACGCCCCTCGGACCCTCACTGAACAGTTGTTCGCCGTCCAAGCTCGTCTCCGACCGGCCCATCGGGCGCTCCGCCGTCTGCAGCGCACCGGAGCCCAGGTGGTCTCCGCCCTCTGGCCAGGTGCTCCAGTTCTGCGCACCCCCAATCAGACCTCCGACTGGTTAGAGGTGGCTATCGGCCGCTTTCAGGCATGGAAGGGCTCCTCGGCCCAGGCAGGTGTGCGGCGGGCCTTGGAGTTCGTCAAGGGGTGGTACCCTGGACTGAACCTAGCCCAGTTGGCCACTCTCCGTGCTGAAGCCGGAGAAGAGTTGGCGGCGGTGGCGCCCGAGCACTATCATCGCGCCGCGGCGATCGCCGAGTACACGGACACCAGTGTCTTCCTCCCCGAGCTAGATGAGGCGGGCTTCGAGGTGCCGCCCAACTAGTTCGGGCTGAACCCAGAAGACGACGAGGACTCGGTGGAGGAGATCGCCTCTAGCGATGAAGGCGAGGAGGAGGAGGATGAGGACGGCGAAGACGATGCGCCGGATGAGCCGGCCTCAGCCAGACTATGTCTCGACCAACTGCCAGCGTGCCGGCGAGCCGACTGCTGCCGATGTTGACTAGGCCGAGACCCACCAGGCGACCGCTCCACCACCCGGAGCCTCGACCTCCGCCGACCCCTCCGATCTGGCTGCTGCTCCTCTGGCCTAGGCGGCCAAGGTATATTTTCTTTTCTTGTTTTGTAATCTCTTGAACAAAATTGTTATGTTTGCGCAGTCCCACCTGATACGTCTCCAACGTATCTATAATTTTTGATTGCTCCATGCTACTTTATCTACTGTTTTGGACGATATTGGGCTTTATTTTCCACTTTTATATTATTTTTGGGACTAACCTATTAACCGGAGGCCCTGCCCAGAATTGCTGCTTTTTGCCTATTTCAGTGTTTCGAGGAAAAGGAATATCAGACGGACTCAAAACGGAACGAAATCAACTGGAGAAGTTATTTTTGGAAGGAAAGCAACCCAGGGAACTTGGAGTGCACATCAGGGGAGATACGGGCTGCCCACGAGGATGGGGGGCGCGCCCACCCCCCTAGGGCACGCCCCCTGCCTCGTGGGGCCCCCGTAGCTCCACCGACGTACCCCTTGCACCCATATATACCTACGTACCCTAAGACTTCCAGAACAGAAGATAGATCGGGAGTTCCGCCGCTGCAAGCCTCTGTAGCCACCAAAAACCTCTCGGGAGCCCGTTCCGCACCGCCGAGGGGGGAACCCATCATCGGTGGCCATCTTCATCATCCGGAGCTATCCATGACGAGGAGGGAGTAGTTCACCCTCTCGGGCTGATGGTATGTACCAGTAGCTATGTGTTTGATCTCTCTCTCTCTCTCTCTCTCTCTCGTGTTCTCTCTCGTGTTCCCTCTATGGCATGATCTTGATGTATCCCGAGCTTTGCTATTGTAGTTGGATCTTATGATGTTTCTCCCCCTCTACTCTCTTGTGATGAATTGAGTTTCCCCTTTGAAGTTATCTTATCGGATTTAGTCTTTTATGAACACTTGATGTATGTCTTGCCGTGTTTATCTGTGGTGACAATGGGATATCATGTGCCACTTGATGTATGTTTTGGTGACCAACTTGCGGGTTCCGCCCATGAACCTATGCATAGGGGTTGGCACACGTTCTTGACTCTCCGGTAGAAGCTTTGGGGCACTCTTTGAAGTACTTTGTGTTAGTTGGATGAATCTGAGATTGTGTGATGCATATAGTATAATCATGCCCACGGATACTTGAGGTGACAATGGAGTATCTAGGTGACATTAGGGTTTTGGTTGATTTGTGTCTTAAGGTGTTATTCTAGTACGAACTCTTGAATAGATTGATCCGAGGTGGTTTCGTACCCTACCATAATCTCTAAGTTTGTTCTCCGCTATTACTGGCTTTGGAGTGACTCTTTGTTGCATGTCGAGGGCTTGTTATATGATCTAATTATGTTATTATTGTTGAGAGAACTTGCACTAGCGAAAGTATGAACCCTAGGCCTTGTTTCCTATCATTGCAATACCGTTTACGCTCACTTTTACCACTTGTTACCTTCCTGTTTTTATATTTTCAGATTACAAAAACCTATATCTACCATCCATATTGCACTTGTATCACCATCTCTTCGCCGAACTAGTGCACCTATACAATTTACCATTGTATTGGGTGTGTTGGGACACAAGAGACTCTTTGTTATTTGGTTGCAGGGTTGTTTGAGAGAGACCATCTTCATCCTACGCCTCCCACGGATTGAAAAACCTTAGGTCATCCACTTGAGGGGAATTTGCTACTGTCCTGCAAACCTCTGCACTTGGAGGCCCAACAACGTCTACAAGAAGAAGGTTGTGTAGTAGACATCACCAGCCGCTGGGGGTGTATTCAAACTCTGTTGAATGCTAGCCGAGGGCCTTTTGCTATGTAAATTGTCTTTGCTGATTTCTGACTTGCCTTGCCTTTCTGCTCCTTTGGCTTTTCCTTTGGTGCCTTCCCTTGGCTGCCGTCTTGCCAGCCGAACAGCCGCTCTGTGGTCTGTGGCTAGGTCAAGTACTTGGCCGTTCTTTGGGAAGGCATGTACTTTAGCCATTGGTAGAGCGTAGCAAGTGAAGTTAGAAACCGGCCGGCCGGCTGCTCAACAACCGGTCGGCGGGGCGAGGAGCCGGCTTGGCCTATGCGAATGCTTTGGTCCTTAGCCATTTTTTGTGTGGGCACCGTTTCCTGCCTTTAGCTCTTGCCAGCCGGACAGTCGCTCTATGAGCTGCGGCTTGTGGCAAGAGAGGGCTTAGGTGCCGGCACACTACTTGTCCGACTGCAGGTAGCATTGACATAGTACAAGGCGGCAAGCCCCCGGGCTGACTGGTCGAACCCGGTGCCAGGCAGAATAATGAAATGACTCATTCATAGGCATAGAACTTACCATATAGATAAAAAGGGTAGCCCCCGAGTGCTCCTCGAGGGACCCGATGTCTTAACGCTTAATACAAAAGGTAGCGTGGTACATACTGCATTTAACTGTAAAATCTTCGGAGGAGATTTGCATTCCATGGGCGCTCCGATTCCTTGCCAGAGTCGTCTCGCTTGCATGCTCTAGGCTTCTGTGCATCGATGAGGTGGTAGGAGTCATTGCCCAAAGCTTTGCTGATGATGAAGGGGCCTTCCCAAGGGGACGAGAGCTTGTGTTGGCCGGCTGTTCGCTGGATCAGCCGAAGCACAAGGTCTCCCTCTTGGAACGATCTTGGCTTGACCTTCCGACTGTGGTAACGGCGCAGATTCTGCTGGTAGATGGTAGACCCGCTGAGTGCTAACAGCCGGCCTCTTTCAGCAGATCAATGTCGTCTTCTCTTGCTTCTTTCGCCTCTGCCTCCGTGTAGATGGTGACGCGAGGTGAGTCAAACTCAATGTCAGTTGGGATGACGGCCTCGGCCCCGTACACGAGGAAGAATGGAGTGAAGCCAGTTGATTTGTTCGGAGTGGTGTGGAGGCTCCAAAGGACGGCCGACAGCTCATCGATCCAACAGCCGGCCGACCGCTCCAGTGGCTCGACCAGTCGAGGTTTGATGCCGGAGAGGATGAGGCCGTTCGCTCGCTCGACTTGGCTGTTTGACTGCGGACGGGCAACAGACGCTAAGTCCAGTCGGATGGCTGTGTCGCGCAGAAATGGGCCAAGGCTCCCTTGGCAAAGTTCGTGCCATTGTCGGTGATGATGTTGTGTGGCACACCGTATCGGACGGTGATATCTACGATGAAGGTCAGAACAGTCGGAACGTTCAATTTCTTGATTGGCTTCGCTTCAATCCACTTGGTGAATTTGTCCACGGCGACAAACAGATGGGTCATGCCGTCGCGTGCTGTCTTGAATGGTCCCAACATGTCCAGCCCCCACACGGCAAAGGGCCAAGTGAGGGGGATGGTCTTGAGTGCAGAAGCCGGTAGATGTTGCTTGGAGCTGAACTTCCGGCACCCTTTGCAATTCTTGACCAACTCTTTGGCATCTTCCAAAGCAGTCGGCCAGAAGAAACCAGGGCGGAAAGCTTTGGCGACAAGGGATATGGAGGCCGTGTGGTGGCCGCACTCGCCTTGGTGGATATCTTTGAGGATTGCTCGGCCCTTCTCTGGTTCTATGCAGCGCTGGAAGACTCCAGTCACGCTGCGTCTGACAAGCTCTCTATTTACTATCATGTAGGCTCCTGCTCGGCGCTGCACTTGCCGGGCCGAGATCTCATCGGCCGCCAGCTCTCTATTCACCAAAAACTTGAGGATGGGGAGTGCCCATGAAGGTGCTTGAATTTCTTCCACTGCCACTATGGCCACTTGTACTAGGGAGGTTGGGTTGGGAGGCGGCGGGTTGGAGTCGGTTGCCGCTTGCTGCATCGTTGAAGTCCCTGGGCCGACTGCTGCAGCCCCCGGGCCGGGTTTTGAAGTCCTCGGGCCAGGTGCGACTGATGTAGTCCCCGAGCCGCTTGGTGAAGTCCCTGGGCCAACTGCTGCAGCCCCCAGGCCGGGTTGTGAAGTCCTCGGTCCGGGTGCGACTGCTGCAGTCCCCGTGCCGCCTGCCGAAGTCCTCGGGCTGGCTACTGTAGCCCCCGAGTCGGATTCGACTACTTCGGGAGGAGCCGACACGAAGATGGACTCAGATTCTGGAGAAGGCTTGATTGACGGCTTGCGGAGGCACTGAAGGGAGACGCCAGCTGGTATTGATTGACGGGTGGAGCCGATACGTGCCACGGTATCAGCTGGCTCGTTTTCATTCCGTGGCACATGAAGAAACTCGCACCTTTCAAAATATTCGCTGAGTTGCTGAACGAGGAAACGGTAGCTCGCCATATTTGCATCCTTGGCATCCTAGTCACCAGACGACTGTTGGACCACCAAGTCGGAGTCGCCATAGCACATGATCCGGCGGATGCCGATCTCTTTGGCTAGCCGGAACCCGTGTATTAGTGCTTCGTACTCGGCTACATTGTTGGAGGCGGCAAAGTGGATTTGCAATGTGTATCTGAGCTTGTCACCTTTGGGAGAAGTGAGAACGACACCGGCTCCCAAGCCGGTGCGCATCTTCGAGCCATCAAAGTGCATCCGCAAATGAGTGGAGTCCAGAGCTGGCGGCAGGTACTGGGTCTCGGCCCAGTTGACGAGGAAGTCGGCCAGTGCTTGGGACTTGATGGTGGTGCGTGGCTGGTAGAAGATGGTGTAGGGGGCCAACTCGATTGCCCATTTGGCCACTCGACCCGATGCATCTCTGTTGCCAACGATCTCAGCAAGTGGGGCAGTGCAGACAACCGTGACCGGGTGCTCTTGAAAGTACGGCTTCAGCTTCTTGGCGGCAAAGTGCACGCCGTAACACATCTTCTGGTAGTGAGGGTAGTTCTGCTTCGAGGTTGACAGCACCTCGCTCAAATAGTACACATGCCTCTGGACTGGCTGAGCTCTGCCATCTTCTGGGTGCTCTACTACCATGATAGTGCTGACCACCCGGTTGGTGGCGGCGATGTAGAGATACATGGGTTCTTTAGCAGTCGGAGTCGCCATGACAGGCGGCATGGTCAACATATTCTTCAACTGGAGAAAAGATTCGTCCGCCTTGTCATTCCACTCGAAATGAGTGGTCTTCTTCATGAGCTGGTATAGGGGAAGAGCCTTCTCGCCCAGCCGACTGATGAAACGGCTGATGGATGCCAAACAGCCGGTGAATTTCTGGACGTCTCTCAGTCGGGTGGGTCTCTTCATCCTCTCGATGGCCTTGATTTTCACAGGGTTGCACTCAATGTCGCACTCTGACACTAGGAAGCCAATGAGCTGGCCGCCTGGTACTCCAAAGACACATTTCTCTGGGTTGAGCTTGATCTGAAACCGGCGCAGATTTTCAAAAGTTTCCTTGAGATCTTCCAAGAGGGTATTGCGCTTATCCGTCTTCACCACAATATCGTCTACATAGACGTGGGCATTCCTGCCGAGTTGCTTGAGGAGGCACTTCTGCATGCAATGTTGAAACGTGGCATCGGCATTTCTCAAGCCGAATGTCATGGTCAGGTAGCAGAAGGCTCCGAATGGTGTGATGAAGGCGGTCTTCAGGCGGTCTGCCGGGTTCAACTTGATCTGGTGGTAACCTGAGTAGGCATCCAAGAAACTCAACAGCTCGCATCCGGCTATGGAGTCTATCACTTGGTCAATCCGGGGCAACGCAAACGGATCCTTGGGGCAGGCTTTGTCGAGACTGGTGTAATCAATGCACATGCGCCACTTGTTATTCTTCTTTAGTACAAGGACTGGGTTGGCAAGCCATTCTGGGAAGAAAACTTCCATAATGAAGCCAGCTGCCAACAGGCGGGTGATCTCTTCTCCGACGATTCTTCTCTTCTCCTTCGACAGTCGGTGGAGGGGTTGTTTGACTGGTTTGGCATCTGCTCTGTCATGTAGCTTGTGCTCGGCGAAATCCTTCGGAACACCCGGCATGTCTTTGGGAGACCATGCAAAGATGTCCGATTCTCACGGAGGAAATCGACGAGCTCACTTTCCTATTTGCTATCAAGGTTGGCACCTATGACAGCGTGCCTCTTCGGGTGCTCAAGGTCCAATGGAATCTTCTTTGTTTCTTTGGCCGGCTGGAAGGAGCCCTGGGTCTCTGACTCTTTGGGTTCTGGTGACAGGTCTGGCTCCTTGCTGGCCATGGCCACCACCCGGTCCAGGAGCTTCTTCTCAGCAGCAATCACTAGGGACTCGGCCAGCCGGCTGCTGGCTGCACCACAGGCGGACGACTTTTCATAGTCTCCACTGATCGTGATAATGCCCTTGGTTCCTGGCATCTTCAGCTTGAGGTAGGCATAATGAGGTACCGCCATGAACTTGGCTAGAGCTGGCCAGCCTAGGAGCACATGATAAGGGCTTTCCAGGTCAACCACCTCAAACCAGATCGCTTCCCGGCGGAAGTGATTTCTGTCTCCAAAGATGACATCTATCTTGATCTTGCCGATTGGTGAGCAGGAAAGGCCGGGCACACTGCCATGAAACACAGTACGACTGGGCAGCAGCTGCTTCTCTTTGATGTTCAACTTCTCCATGGTATCGCGGTAAAGGATGTTGATGCTGCTACCGCCATCTATCAGAATCCGGGAAAAGCGAGCAACTCGCCTCTCCGTAGCAAGGGTTAGCATCCAACACCAAGGCATAGGAACCCGGAGAAGGCATCACTTCCGGGTGGTCTGCACGGCTCCAACTGATAGGCTTCTCAGACCAGTGCATGAATTCTGGGGCTACCGTAGCAATGGAGTTTACTTCCCGATGCTGCTGACGTCGGCTGCGCCTATCAACAGCTACGCTGATGAAGATGACATAGGCTTCATGTTCTTCAGGGAATTCATCTTGGATTGCACCGACCACTGGACGGGCGGCCGACTGCTGAGGAGGCGTTGCCGACGGGCCAGTAGGCGGAGGATGCAGTCCTTCTCCCTTGGCGATGCAGACGAGCCAGTGCATTTCCGGGTTGTATGGTTGAACGGCTTCGCGCCACTATGGAACTTGCAGGGAGCATCAAGGGTCTGCTCAAAGGAGAAAGCGGGCAGCCACGCTGGCTTGCCGCCCTTCTAACATTTGGGAAGGGGTTTTCCTTCAGGCTGCTGGTCCTCAACTGTTGCCACCTGCCGGCTGCGGAAGCCGGCTGCGGGGCCTTGCGCTTGTTGTCGTTCAGCTACTGGCGTCGACTGTTGTCTCCAGCCGGCGTTCGAGGAGCCGGAGGGAGCACCTTCCTAGAAGCATCCACTCGGAGCTCCGACTTCATGGAGGAGTCGGCAGTGGCGTACTTGTCTGCTATGGTCAGCAGCTCGTCGAGTGTAGCCGGCTCGTCGCAGAGGAGTCGATGCTTGATTAAGGTGCCCCCTCAGCACCCGGCAGTGAAGTACTCGATTGCTTGGACCTCATGCACCCCTTCGCAGAAGTTGCGCAGTTCAGCCCACTGCTTCAGGTAGTCGCGGGTGGACTCGTCAGGGCCTTGAACGCACATCAAGAGCTGGCGGGCTTGGGCGGCCGCTTATAGGTGCTGGTGAAGTTGCGGACAAAGACTTAAGTGAAATCAACCCAGCTGTTGATGTTGCAGGGCTTCAGGCTGCTCAGCCATGTCCGGGCCGTGAGCATGAGCGGAACGTACTTCACGGCAACACGCTTGTTGGCGCTCGCTATGCTGACGGCGGTGGAGTAGTCAACCAGCCAATCTTCCGGCTTCACGGAGCCGTTGTACTTGGGCGTGTCTCGTGGGAGCGAGGACCCTTTGGGGAAGGGCTCGTCGCGGATGCGGGGGCCGAAACAAGGCGATCCCATCGTGTCTTCTTCTTCTAGCGCCAAGGACCGAGCAAGGCGGCCGATCCGGCGGCGTGCATCATTCTCTCCGACTCCTTCTCGGTGGCCCAGCCGGTCGCCGAGTGTCAGGTGCTCAACAGGCGGCGGGGAGGCGCGCATCTCCCTGCATGGAGGAGGAGGAGGCGGATAGTCGTCCTGTCGCGCCACTGCTCGTGGGCAGCCATCTTGGTCGCGCTCGATGGTGAGGCGTGTCCGGCTGTGGCTGGCAGCCGGCTCTCGGTCTCGTCTGTCGCGGACGCCGCCTATCGGCGTCCGGGATGTCACGCCTTGCTCTCGGCGAGGGGGCGGGTTCTCAACCCGCTGGCCGGGTTCTTCTACGCGGTAGCCGGCTTCTTGCTGCGCGGCAGCCGCGTCGAGGAGCTGCTTGACGCGCTCCGCCATGCAGCGTCGCTCGTCACCCTCAAGGCGATCCATCTCGTCTGATGCCGCCTGGGCAGCTCGCATGTTCTCCATGGGCGTGGCATAGACGGGGCGGTCTACCCCGAACATGCTGGCGATGGCAGCGCCACGCTGCCGGACCGTGCCAATGCGGCTGGGCCCGCCGGCAGCCGGCGTGCCGCCAACAGCGCGGTCGATCTCGCGCTGGTAGGCCTCTGAGAGGCGTCTCATGGTGGCCAACTTCTTGGCGCTTTCGACAAGCGAGACGCGACAGGCTTCTAGCGTCTCAGCGATGGCGTCTTTTGCAATGGGCGCAGCTAGATACCGAAGTGCTGCCTGCAACAGGTCTTGGGCAGCCCCACCAGACGCTCCGTCGTGGCTGATGACAAGCACCTCCGTGATGGTGCTGCCGCCACTGTCGGCGCGAGGGAGAGGGTCGTCGATGACCACCATGTTGGTGGGGAAAGCATCAAGGGACGATGTGTCGGAGTCGACAAGCATTGGGTCGGTGGAGCCGATGGACTCCAGGTCGGAGGCCGGCTCGTTGGCGATGTCGAGCTTGCCAAGGAGATCGAGGAGGCAGCTCTTGAAGCTGGCCACAACTGCACCAGGCGCGGGCTCGTCAGAGAGGCGAATCTCGCCGATGAGGTCAGCGAGGAAACTCACCGTGGCGACCTCCATGTTGTGCTGGTTCACTAAACGCTTTCAGGCGATTGCAGCTGGCTGCGTCATTGGGAGGAAGAGGGTTCCTGTCCAGAACAGATCTCCGGACGACGGTGCACCTAGCCCCACGGTGGGTGCAAAATATCAGGGGTGTCGTGCGACATATGCCAAAGGATGGCTTATCATGGAGGGGGCTAATAACACGTCGTCGGTGCCAGGAAACGGGATAAGGCGCAAACATGCCCGCCGGCGAATCTTACCCAGATTCGGGGCTCTCCTAGGAGATAACATGCCTACTCCTGCTCTGCGGGGTCTCCACATGATCACTCAAGCAACAATGGTGGCCACAAGCTTGCTCCTCGAGCTGTTTCTCTAGAGGGAGAAGAAGAGCAAGGTGGCCCTAACTTCCTCTCTTTATGTGTGTGTGTGTGTGGATGGACTGAGGTCTAAACCCTTTGCATGGGTGCCCTGGGGGGTTTATATAAGCCTACCCCCTAGGGTACAATGGTAATCTGGCCGGGTGTAGGACCCGACTGTCAGCGTCTACGGTCGCCGGCTTCTCCGCCGACCGCGGGGGCCCGCCGCCTGGTGGGTTCCGCTGGCTATCTCGTACTCAACCGACAGGCTGCGCCCGCTGCTGGCGGGTCCTGCCAGCTTCTTAGTACTGTGGCAATGCCACTGATGATGTGTGCTTTGTCGGGGAAGGCGTGGCTACAGTACCGCCGCCTAGCGGGTGATCACTGTAGCCACTCCTCGTCTCTTCTGATTAATGGCGCACAGACTTTCAAGGAAGGGAGGGCCGCCTGCTGGGAGAGGCCTTCCCCCGTGCCGACTGGTCGGGGCTTGCCGCCTTCTGGCTTCTCACGGACAGGTAGGGCCCGCCGCCTATGGGCCATACCGACAACCCGTAGTGGGAGCATGGCCTTCTCTGCCATGGGTGATGTCATGGGCTATGTGCCAACTGTGCCACGCTGGGCGAGGGATGTCCGCCCGGTACACTGCACTGTGGCCACGCTCTGCCCGGGATTTGGGGGTGGCAGGCTATACTGTAGCCACGCCCCGTCTCATCGTAATTATGTGGGTGCTAACTTTGAGGGCGCGAGGGGCCGCCTGCTAGGAGCCGGCCTCTCTGGAGGCCGCCTGCCAGGAGTCGGCCCGTCTCATGGCTTTCTTCTGAGGACCGCCACTCCCTGGCTGCCGCGGCCGCCTGGACTAGCCGGCCCCAAGAAGGCGGCTCTTCGTCCTTGAGGCTTGAGGGGCGCAGCTAGCCCGATGTCTTGAATCGCCATGGGGAGCGGATGAGGCTACCCGTGGTCATTTACTCTGACACCCGTCTGACAGTCTAGTCGGTGGCAAGAGGAATGAGGGCCCATCTGTTTAGTTTCTTTCCCTTAGGTTTTTGTTTCCCCAACGACGTTAGCGAGGTGGTGGCGGCATTGATATGTTGGAATACGGTCTGTTGGATCTCTCCCAACCTTGACAATGTCTGATCGTGCGTCGAGAAAGACTGTGAAAGTTTCTATTACTAGATATGTTGCTTCCCTTGTGATCTTGACGATTGGAGCGTCTTTCAAGGAGAGCTATTGGTTGAATATTTGTGTGACAACTTCAGCATCTTCTTCTGTATTGTTCTGTGGCATGGTTCGTCTTCTCCAACCCTTTGAATTGGTGATGATGGTTTGCAAGCATGTACTGTGCGGGGTGATGCTCGAACTGATGTTTCTTCAGCGGTTTTTAGATCTCTCTGCAAGCGACGAGTGGCTATTATGGTTTTCAAAGCCTCGTATAGAGGGTCCATTTGCAGATTGTTGGAAATATTGCCCTAGAGGCAATAATATTGTATTATTATATTTCCACTATTCATAATTAAGTGTTCATATATCATGCTATAACTGCTATGATCCTGCAATATGCGATTCAGTGAAAAAATCATATGCACGTGTGAAATGATAAACGATAAACAATAGTTTCCCGGTCTCGCCTCTAAGACTAGCTCAAGTGTTTTTGGTGATCATGTTTTCCAGATCTTAGGATATCGTTAAGTGTAAGATAGTCCTAAAACAACATTGGGGGTATGACGTTAGAAGAACCATCATACTGAATCGACCCAAACTTGCATGTTATACTTGTGATTATATCGTCTGAAATCATCTGTTATAACACGGAGTGTTATCATGTGTTTTAGTTCCTCAGACCATGAGAGTATCTCGGTCACTTCCTACCAGACGGTGGGCTTTGGGCCGGGGTTGCTCAAACGTCATCCCTTACAAGGTGATCATAACGGCAACTTTCACGCTCACCGGAAAGTTTGACAAGTGTAGCTCAAGAGTGGGATTTGCTCCTTCGACGATGGGGAGATATTCTCAGGGCCCTCTCAGTGTGACAACATCCATTATCGTCTGGCCAGACATAGATGACTACATCACGGGTTTGCCAGAACACGTTAACGAGAAAGAAGAACAAAACCGATAACGAGAGCAACGATATAGTGAGCATGGTGATGACTCAGGAGGATACCCACTAGTAGAAAACAGAGCTTTATTACCAGTTCATAAGGGCATTTAGTGTCGGTTCTGCAACCGGCACTAAAGGGTGGAGACTAAAGCCCCCCCTAGTCCCGGTTCAACCGAACCGCCACTAAAGGCCCACTACGTGGCGCGAGCCCGCACTGTGGTATGGGGGACCTTTAGTATCGGTTGGTAACACCAACCGGTACTAAAGTTTTTTTAAAAATTTTTTGGAAAAAAATTGATTTTTTGTTTGGTTTTCAATTTTCTGAATTATTTGACGATTTAGTCTGTAATCACCCCTCATAACTGCACAAGTGTGGATTACTCATTCCAAATAGTCTAACTTCCCGGCCGGTCACCCATCCTCTCACTACTCCAGCCTGAGCACGCTTAGCTTCCGAGTTCTATTCCCCCTAGTTTCCAAGTCTGCACTTGTTGTTTTCCTGACAATAGTAAGCTATCAATCCTATTAACCCTCAGGAGTTTAGCTTGAGCATTAGGTCACACGTTTCACCGTTTGAGTTTGAAACTATTATTCTAAAAAACAATAATTATTTAGTAACACTAATATTTCTTGAATAAGTAGTTTGACCATAGTTTGACCACAGTTTGACCAAAATTCAAAAAACTGAAATAATTATTTAGTAACACTAATATTCTTGAATAATTATTTAGTAACACTAATATTTCTTGAATAAGTAGTTTGACCACATTTGACCAAAATTCAAAAATACTGAAATTTGAGCATATCTTTTTTTTCTTTTAGAATTTGAGGATTCTAAAAATTTACAAAACAGCCTACGACCATCAAAATTGGATGTGGATTTTCGTGCTGAACATTTTGATATATTATATGTTTTTTTTCGACATCGTATGCAAAAGATATAGTCGTTTTACTTTTTCATCACACTTTGTTTGCAAAATATGTCCAAATTAAAGTTTTTAAATTTTCCTAACTAGTAAATGTAGTAACATAACTACATCTCGAAGGATTTTAATTTTTTGTAACATAACTACATCTCGAAAATATTTGGAGTTTGAAAGTTGCCCTATAGTGCCGGTTTGTGTCTCCAACCGGGACTATAGGTTCAGACCCCTTTAGTGCCGGTTTGTGACACAAATCGGGACTATAGGTTAGACCTTTAGTCCCGGTTTGTGTCTAAACCGGCATCAAAGGGGCTCGTGGGGCCCCAGCATGACGCCAGCCTGCCACCACCCCTTTAGTACCAGTTCGTGGCACGAACCGGTACTAAAGGTTCAACACGAACCGGCACTAATGCATAGCCGTTCGAACCGGCACTAATGGTCACATTAGTGTCGGTTCAGTTACAAACCGGGACTAATGTGCTTCACCTTAGGCCTTTTTCTACTAGTGACCGATGCACACCGGGTTTTGTAAAGTATCGTGAAGCAAATGGAACATCACATGATAACCAAAGGTTCACTCGAATATATCATTCGTGTAATCATAGGGACCGATATGGATGTCTACGGTTCCGCTATCGGTCATTGAACAAAGGGGTTTCATGTAACAACCCGGATGTAATGCATGAGATTTATCAACCATTTTTTAATAAAGACATGTTTGTTGCCATGATCATGATGAGTGCCATTGTCATATCTTGCTTCTTGCATCATGTTCATCATTGGTTATATTGCATTGCTCCATCCTCGTTGTTGCCATGGTTATCTCACTTTGTTATATGCTATATGATTTGATATGCCATGTGTCATTTTATTGCATTTCATCATGATCATCATATGGATTGCATTCTTCATGTTGATGTGTTTTTTGTGTGCTCGCCATCTTACCCTCCTCCTCCTATGGTTGTTTGCATCTTCATCATTTCATCAAGACCTTTCACCAAGTGCAAAACCATTTCACTTCTTCCTTCTTTCAAATTCCACCCATTATTGCAAGTGACGTTTTTCCTGCCTCAAATAATGTTCACATTTTCCCTATATATCCTAAAACTTTCCTTCAACATATCTGTAAAATTTCAGATCATTTGATGTTTAATTGGTTGGGTTCAAAAATGGCTCAAGTTTGAATTCAATTCAAACTTGAATTGTTTTTCTATCTCTAAAAATGCCCAAACTATTTTTTTCAAAATAGGGCATAAATCCAGGACTCCAGATATATTTTTACCTCTGAGAGTTCCCTTTCCAAAACCCCTGGCCTTTTTCCATCTTGGATGTGTCTGTTTATTTTAGACAGAATAAAAGAAAGAAAGAAAGAAAAGAAAAAGGGCCGGCCGCACTTACCTGACCGAATCCCCTGGGCTTTCCTCTAGGCCGGCCCAACCTTTGTTCACGGCGTCTCCTTCCTCCATGAGGGCGCGTGCTACAGCGCCGTGAGCTTGAACTCATGGACGTCGAGGGCGCCGCGCCTTATAAACCCCCCCCAAGCCACGCCTAGGGTTTCCCTCTCCCATTATCCCCTTCCTCCGCGCCGCCGCGCTCCAGGTAAGGCTCCCGCGCGTCCTCGTCGTCACTTCCGCCATGGCCGGTCGAGCCAAGCAGAGCTCGAGCCCGGCGTAGTCCACGTCGCCGCCGGACATCTCCGTCCTCGGGAGCGACCCCGCGCACGATCTCTCAAGCCCGGATCGCCTCGCCGACGACCCCCTCTGCTTCCCCTTCGTCGGCTCCCGCGCACCATTGCTCGAACCAGCAGCTCGTCGTCGCCTCTCCTTCATCTCCCGGCCGCCTCATCGAGCCTATCGCGCTCCTCCCCGTATCTTTCCCGTTCCGTTTGTCCGCCTAGTCGACGTCCCGTGCGAAGCCGTGAGCGCCGCGTCCACGGCCACCATGGTCGCGAGCACGCAGTGGAGCGCCTGTACCAGCGCATGCCCGCGCGCGCTCCCTCCCCGCGCCCCTGCCGATCGCCCATTCTCCCCTGTTTCAGCCGCACGTCGCCATGGCCCGAGCCGAGCAAGAGCTGGAGGCTCGAGCCCCTGCGCGTTCCGCCGCTCGCGCATCCGCACGCGGACGCTGCCGTGCATGCCCAGCCACCCACGACCACAGAGTAACCTGTCCCTGTTCCTTGTTCTTCACTTTACTTAGGTCGGGTTGATGGGTCATTTAGGCGCCAATCCGGACGGCCTAGGCGCCGAGGGGAGATGCTCTAAACAAAACAATATCAAAGATACTAGCTGTTTGGCATCACCGTGTCCGAGAAATACAAACAAAACACAACCGACTCGTATCTGAAATCAGGCCCCGCACGTCATATTTACAAAGAACAGCCCAAATCCCCCGTCTCCACCCAGGGCAGGGGCAATCTAATTCTTTTTTTTAAGGCAAAGCAAAGCTTTATAACTTAACGGCGCTCGGGCATATCCCCGGAGACGCAGGCAGCCACAGCGGGCGGTACAACGGAGTCCCACTCCATACAAACGCTAGGTAAGCACATGCGACCTATTTAAGCTAGCTCATGAGCTACAGAGTTGGTCGAGCGCCTACAATGGGTCACCCTACACTTGGCGATCCACATTTTAATATGAAACTTCAGGTCCTCGATGATCGCAACATAAGGGGAGGAATCAGCTATCCTCATGTTCATGGCATCAGCAAGTAGCCCGTTTCGAAAGCGACTCACGTGGCACCCAGTTCTGTCGCAGTCGAAATGGCCGCTGCCAGCGCGTTGGTCTTAGCCCCAAAGGCGTCTGTTACTTGGTCTTGTCGCCCGGCACGAGCGACCACCACTTGGCCATCAGCACCTCTAGCCACAACACCCCATCCAGTCATGGATTGCCCCGCTGCAAAAGCCCCATCCAGGTTGAACTTCAACGTACCAGCTTCAGGCGGTTCCCATTTGGCCACGGGTATGTTTCGTTTTCCTGGGGCGAACACTTGTTCATATTTCAGGGCAATACTCTTAATACGCCTTATGATCTCCGAAGCTGGTAGCGGTAGATGCCCTTCACGCACATTATTCCTTTGGTTCCACCATTGTCACCAGAAAACAAAGATTAGGACCCGTTGGTTCTCATTGTACTCCTAATCCCACGCGATCCGATCGACCAAGCTCCACCAACATACGGAACCGCCGCCGCCGCCGGGTCTCATGGCCAACCACGGGGATCTCTCCCTGCCGACCGACAGCCGCTCCCAGCAGCAGGTTCGCACCTCCCGCCGATTCCTCCTCGCTCGCATACTATTGGTTGGTTTCACTCCCAGGGATTTCCCTTTCCCCACGGCCACGGGGAGAAACAAATTATAACATGATGATATATTCTGACCTCAATTTTGCATCTTTCAGCCGATTCCAGTCTTGTATCAGTCACGGTACGCCAAAACACCAGAGGTACATACATGTTATAATTCTTCTACTACTACCACTGATATATTTGCGCGTGCTGCAGGGCGCTCCGCTTTCCTTTGTATAGTACTCTACTACACGCCACTTCCTCCAAGTGCTGCTGCCACTCCGGTAATTCTTACTAATTCACCTCCTCCTCTTGTTCTTTCACGTGTCCAAGTTCAAGAATTTGTTCAGTAGAATCAGTTTCCCACTGACGATCTATCTGATTAAGCAGAGCCCCGTGCACGAAGATGGAGCCACAAAGGTGCTCTGCTTGACCCGCTTGTTCTCACCCGATCGGCTCGCGGACGATGTGTATTACCGCAACTTTTGCTGGTGGATGGCGGTAGAAGGGCGGAGACACGGTGGTAAACTGGTGAGAGCCGTGGTCCCTCAGCCTGACCCCACCGGCGCTCCGGTCGCCGGAGTTGGCAAGGTGAGCGAGTACAGTTTAGTCTTTGATTTATACTATACAGTAGTTTATTTTGACAGATGATGAGATGAGATTTTGCAACAGAGGGAAATTAATCAGCCTTTTTGTATTGCATTGCATTGCATTGCAGGTGTTTCTGGAGTACGCGGATCTCGACAGCTCAACACATTCGAAGAGGATGTTGCACTTGACGTGGTTTCGCGGGAGGCAGGTGTTTGCCGTGTTCTACCCTGAGGACAAGTTTGCTCATGGCAACTACGACGGATAAATCGTGATTCCCCTGTGTGTGGCTTTTACGCTCGATATGCTGTCAATGACATTGAGCTATGGGCTCGCCGGTTTTGTTCTTCTCACGATAGGGAGGCTCTCCACTCCTGGACGAATTTCCTAATTTCCCGCCTAAGCGGGCTGTAATCAGTTGTATTCATGTTTTATTTCTTCCCCACCTTGTAACCTGCTGCTGATGGCCTCGGCCTCGGCCTAACATTATGTATGGCTGCCAGCCTCTTGGAGTTGGCAATATAAAAAACGGTGGGGAGCCTGTGGATATACACTTGAGTCTATCAACTAACCTGCAGAGCCATTCCTACTGATAAATTTGTGCTGTTACTGTGA
The DNA here is from genome assembly GCA_021605145.1 of Aegilops bicornis. NCBI lineage: Eukaryota > Viridiplantae > Streptophyta > Magnoliopsida > Poales > Poaceae > Aegilops > Aegilops bicornis. Next base: position 98,429,010 of record CM038673.1, read on the forward strand.
AAGTGGCAGACTCTTGAGTACATATCAAGCTATCCACTAGTGTAAAATGGCAAACTCTTGAGCTAAACGTTTCAGTTTCATCAAGGTCACACAAAGAAAGTTGACACATTTTTTAAAGGCAGTGAAGTACACATGTTTGAAGTTTGTGTTTACATTCAGTTTTCTAACCAAGATTTTCTATCAAGAGATTCTTGACGCTCATGATGATTCATATAAGAAAAGAGGAACACTCTAAATTTTTGTAAATGACCACTTTGATGCCGGACTTGACAAGTTATCCCACTAAGGTACGGGGTACGGTCCTGGCCAGATCCAGAGTTCCACCATTGTTGACCACCTCCAAGCTTCCACCCGCTCTCTAGCCAACCAAATTCTCATTTATTGTGAGAAAAATAAAGAGGAGCTAAATTCGTGTTTCCACCAAACCAATCTTGAACCCCCAAGTTCTTTGTGTGATTTTTTACTCTTGGGTTCGTGGGAATTCTGTGCGGATTGGAGTCACACGGGAGCTTTCGTGTTTTGGATTTATGCTTCAGGCTTATTTGTGAGTGCATTAGGGCATCTCCAACGGGACCCGTAAATTTCCTCCCTCGTCTATTCATGGACAAAGGGGGATCAGCCCGCAGATACGAATGCGGGAGGCGGCCATCCAACGCTGCCTGCAAACATTTCAAAATCTTTTTCAACAAAACGGATAAAGTTCATGCAAACACGACATATTTTCATATAAACCAGACGAGATTCACACAAACACGCCGGATTTTTGTTACAAGAACAAAAAAAGAAACCCGACCCTAAACTATCCTACATTGGCAGCCGACCGTCGTCCAATTCCTTTCTATTGTGCATCGGTGACCACCTCCTCTATCCGCCGTCCCCATGAGCACCGACGGTAAGACCCGTAAAGGGAAGGTGCGGTCTTCAACAACGAAGAGTAGAACACGAAAGGCAGACTGGCCCACATGGGACACAAGGCCCCGCCGCCTCCGCTGCCCTACTCATCCTTGGAGGATTCCACGACATGTCCGTCGTCGGTGGACATGAGGTCCACGATGGAGATGGTGGCACTGTCGCTGTCGTCGTCCAACCGGGCCGCCCGATAGTTCGTCGGAGGTGCATAGGAGGCGCAACTGGCGTTGTTCTCATCCACGATCACCTGTAGCCACACCTTCGTGGCGGCCGCTTATTGGCGAGCGGCGGCTTGAGCGCGGACGGCCTCGTAGATCGCACGCTACTCCGCGATGAAGTTGGGGTTCGCCGCGGCCATGGCCGCCACGGCCTCCTCGTTCGCGCACTCGTCATTGATCTGGCCCTCCGCTAGCCAGTGCTGCTCTAGGAGGAACAGGTTGTAGGGCTACTCGTCCTGCACTTGCCGGAACGCTGACAGAGGAGCTCGCGCAGGTTGCTCCTCCTCCGCCATGACGACGTCGTAGTACTCCTGCGCCTGCTCCATGGTTAGGCCGGCATACACCGGCGTGGGTCTGGCGCCATATCCTCATCGAAGCACGTGTGGTCGTTGTCGGAGACCTCGGGTGAACTGGCCGGCATGCCCTGCTTGATCCTCCTCGCACGGCAGGACTGCCAGGCGGCTGCAAGGGCGGCCACCTCGTGCTTAATCTTCGGCAACATACTGTCTCACAGTGCGTTCCTGCTCGCTGCCATGGCGGTTGTGGAGCAAAGGGAGGAGGATGTGTTGTGGTGTGGAGGTAGCCGGGTGTCGTCTACTTTAAATAGCGGATTCAATGCGCGGCGCCGGAATTGGTTCCTCGGCCGGCGAGCTTGCTTAATGGCGGCATACAGACGGACGGGCATTGAACGAGCGTGGTGGATATCCGTCTCGTCCCGTCCAGTAACACGTTTCTGACATTGAACAGGCGCGGGCACCGGGGACGCGTCGCGGTCAATGCCGACACCTGCGAGAGGTCGCATCCACTTTGTAGCCGGCTTCAATGGGGAGCGGCCGCTCTACATCAGCATGAATGCGGGCAGCTGACGTCGGGCGGGAAGGCGTGCTGGCGAGGGACGGGGGGGGGGTGGGGGGGTGTCTTTGGGTGGGCCATGGTGGTCAGAAGCAGGCATGACTGTTGTCTGGATGCCTGCAAAGCCCCCCACGTTTGACTTCGATTTACGGGAGAAAGCACGTCCGGACTGTCCCGCGGACCGACAGAAGACAACGTTGGATGGTACAACACGTCTCGACCGCGCGGCCCAGATGTATGCTGGCGGTTTGAGGGTTGACGTTGGAGATGCCCTTAATTGGTTGAGGCACTTGGAGACCTAGGTGAGACATTCACAGTCACGAGGACATTCGTTGGCCTTCACCTCTCCAACGGATATTAGTACCCACATACATCTTCCTCTCGAATACTTGTGGTTTATCTATCTCCGTAAGGTTTACGATGTGTAGCTTATCGCAGTTTGCTTGTGCGTAATGGAACATCGTATAGGTTGCTCACCCTAACTGTTTTCATAGAGAATACTATTTAGCATTGCCTCTAAAATGAACTAAGAAAAGGATAATTTGTTAATTGCCTATTCACCTTCATCTAGTCGACATCTTTAATCCTTCACTTAGCGAAGGTTGCGACCTCATTGCAAGTATGTAGATATGCGTGGTGATTCATGGACATTATTTGTATAACCTTGATTATTGAGCAATAAAATTACATGTTAATCCAAAAAAAAAAACACAACAAAAATCCAAAAAAAAAACTACGCGATCCTGCACAAGCAAACTGCTCGATCTGGAGTGTTATTCTGTATCAAAGATTATATTCATGTGAAATCTCTTAAATAGAGAATAACACTCTAGATCGAGGTAGCTTATTAGAGGTAGATGAAGGAGCACTGTGCGCCTCTCTCCCATTAGGATGAACTCTGATGTGAGGGGGAGAACCATTGTGTATCGGATTCTCACCACTCGGAACGTCGTGCATGGTACGGTAAACCTCGCGGGGAGGAGGAGAATGGCTCTCCCTGAGGTTCCCATGGATCAAATCTGCGCTTTTGTCGTAGGTAAGAAACATTGCACTTGCTCCGAAGAACGAAGGTGGGCGATGCAGTGAAGGAGAAACCCTGTGTAAAATTATGTACCATCAATGCTGGGATGATATTTTAGCGATATACAATTATGCTGGTGTATCAACTGTTTAATTACATACAATGATACATGGTGTCAATATCAAATCACCGACAATTAATCTTGGTTTTCTCTATCATGCAAACAAAGTTGATGTATGTAACCTGTTTCCTGCATACACAACACATAGTTGAAGATTAAGCTTCAGCTACCCAAAATTAAATAGATTTCTTACTAGGCCACTATGGTCATGAACTCATGATATCATATATTCATACATGAGTGGTTTCATCGGCTGACTCACATGCATGCTGGCATCACAACTGAACCTGTCATCACTCGCCAGATCCACATCATCAGAACAAATCACGGAAATTAAATCAGACAATATCGAGAACGCAAATGGATTTCCATCACAAAACAAGACACCTGTATATACGTTACGAAGTAACCAGCAGAGAATCCCATTGTACTAATTTAGTTAGTCAGACGTAGTGGTTTGCCATGGTCTGCCTTGTATATCGTCAAGGTCACAACTAATTATAAGATCATAGAGAATCAATCACAACAAGATCAGTGGACTTAACTACCCTGATTCGGCCAGTTTACAAAAGGTTGGGATTGGAGCGTAATCGTGTCAACATCAACTTGGTGAGAGGCTTGGTGAATGCAGCTACGACTTGATCCGCCAAGACCAAGAGACAATCACACTTCTAGAGCTCATACGGCCACCTTCTCTCCCACGAAGTGAAAGGCAACCTCAATCTGTTTTGTGCGGGTACGGACACAGAGTTGACAGTGAGGTATGTAGCCCTGAGATTGCCACACCACAAATCACCGAAACAGCCACGCGGGTTTCCTGCAGATGCTCTTTCCCATAATAATGGTATCTCCGCCAACGGTAGGGGCCTGAGGCAAGGTGACCCTGCTTCTCCTCTTCTCTTCAACTTTGTCGCGGATGCTTTTTCCCATATCCTGACTAGGGCTGTTGCAGCCGGGAACATTACTCCTGTCAGCTCTCACCTTGTCCCTGATGGCATTTCACATCTTCAATATGCGGACGATACCATTATTATGGTTGAACTAAATGAGCATAGCATTACCCACCTGAAATTTTTGCTTCTCTGCTTCGAAGCGCTGTCTGGTCTCAAAATTAATTTCGCCAAGGGTGAAGTAATTGTTACCGGGGTCTCGGACGTTGAGGCCCAAAGAGTTGCTCACCTTCTCAACTGCTCTCTAGGCTCCTTTCCTTTCAAATACCTTGGCCTACCGATCTCTCCCCTCAAACTCTTGGCTAAAGACTTTGCTCCGGCTGTCACTAAGGTGGGCAATCGGGTCTTATCGTGGAGAGGCCGGTACAATACCCAAGCGGGCAAGGTTGCCCTTACCAATGCATGCCTGTCTTTCCTTCCCATGTTTCTGATGGGCTTTTATCTTCTCTCTGGAGGGACCCATGCTGGCTTCGACAAGCACAGGAGTGCCTTTTACTAGAACTCGGCTGATAACAAACGCAAATATAGGATGGTGAAATGGAAACTCATCTGTAGACCCAAAAACCTGGGTGGGTTAGCCATCATTATATGGCCGTCATGAATAAATGCCTCATCTTAAAGTGGTGGTGGAAAATCATGTCGTCTGTTGAGAGCCCCCTTTGGCTAACCATTCTCAAGGCTAAGTACTTTCCGGGTTTGAGCCCCATGTTTGCTCGGCCCACTGGTGGCTCCCAGTTTTGGCGCCAGCTCATTAAAGTTCGCCTGATTTTTCAGTCCTTAGTCAAATTTGTAGTTGGTAATGGTAAGTCTACTCGTTTCTGGTTAGATTGATGGCACGGGGAATCCACCCTCGCAGTGGCTTTCCCGGCTCTTTTTTCTTACTGTCATAATTCGGAGATATCTATCTTCGAGCTCTCTCTAAATAACTAGGATCTAGACCTCCGCAGGACGCTCTCTCCTGTAGAGTTGGAAGACTGGCATCGCCTTACTGCTTGCTTCCCCTTGCTCTCAGAGGAAGAGGACTCTGTCGTCTGGCCCCATTCTTCCTCTGGCCGCTTTTCTGTCAAGTCTGCTTATGCTAAAATTATTTCGGGCTCTCCCACGTCTAAGTTGAACTGCATTTGGAGAGCTCGTATCCCCCCTAAGATCAAGATTTTCTTGTGGCAAGCTTTCCGTGGGAAACTTCCCGCGGCTAATCAAATTCGAAAAAGAAACGGTCCGGGCTCTGGTAGATGCGCTTTATGTGGTGCCATTGAAAACACTGAACATATTTTCTTTCTTTGCTCTCTGGCTAAATTCGTGTGGAGCTGTATTCGTTTTTGGCTGCAAGTGAAATGGAATCCCTCGTCCTTCGTTGACTTAAGGAGACTCTCCAGCGGCTTATCTGGTGTATCCAAAAGGATTTTCTAGGTTGGGTTTGCACGATCTGTTGGTCGCTGTGGACCATTCGCAACAAATTTACCATCGAGCTTTCTTTCCCGGCTAATCCTGTGAGTTGCTTATTTAAAACTGGTGTATTTCTGCAGCAGTGGAGATTATTGATTAAGGAGGCGGACCTTGAGGCTTTTGACGCTATAACATCCAAGATTCGGTCTACGGCTTCCTCCTTGATGCAGCGGAATCGGTCGGCGTCTTAGTTCTGCTGGCTTCTATCTTGTCTTTTGATTGCTGGCCTGCGTGCCATGATTGACTCATTTGCCATGTACGCTAAACTCCCTTCTGTTGATTGCTACTGTGTTGGCTTGGCTGTTGGTTGTTGCTTGTGATACTCTGCCTGGTGGCTTTATTTATAAAGTCGGGCGTATGCTTTTTCTCTAAAAAGCCACGCGGGTTTCAGAAACTCGCGGTTCCTTAGCAGTGACCGCAAACCAGATTGCCTCGGATGTGCCATCTGCCAGTGCCTTGTACAGTTGTACTCTGCCTCCGTAGATGAACGTGACATTGTCCGCTACTTGTGTGCACTCCATGAGATAAGATTTGCTCCAAAGAAACCGCAATAAATCCACCATTTGACCTCCTATCATCAACGCAGCCTGCCCAATCCGCATCCAGAAATACCTTGTACTCTGCCTTCGTAGATGAACGTGACATTGTCCGCTACTTGTGTGCACTCCATGAGATATGATTTGCTCCAAAGAAACCGCAACAAAGCCGCCATTTGACCTCCTGTCATCAACGCAGCCTGCCCAATCCGCATCCATAATTACACTCAGCAAGGTTGACGACGAGCATTGAACGGTTAGCCTGGCAGACACAACCCCCTTCACAAACCGAACAATTCTCTTCACAGCCTCCCAATTAACATCAGTGGGGCGAGTCAAACACTGACAAATCAAGATTATAGTTTCATAAAAGCAGTCAATACAAGAGTTACAATTCATAGATATCCTCATAATGCAACATGTTCTATAGTATAAAATGGGAAGCTTATCATCCTGCCTGTGCCTGGCTCACCTGAGGAGCTTGTCAAAATTGGTAGTGTGTGAAATAAGTTTCTAGCTGTTCACTGCAATTTTTGTTCATGGAGTACTGACTAGTGTTTAGCAGAGATCAGATATAGCACAACACACTTTATACTCGTACTGAAGTTCATGCGGTAGTAAATAAGATACTGCAACATGCATTTCCCCCATCAAATATTTCTTCACTATGCAGGACTGAAGTTTCCAGATTTCCATTCTACAAAACTGGTCAGTAGAGATTATGCTGAAATAGATGACAATGGTGTCATCCGAGATGGTGACTACATGTTCTTTCATCAGATTGTAAGAAAATATAGCGCATACCAGCATAACCAGACAACTCATAAAGCTTCAACTGCTCCAATCTAGCAAAAGTAATGGACACATATCATGGCTTCTGACTGAATATACAAAGAGGAAGGGCATTTCGACATTCGTACAAATAGTTTTGATCATTACAGAAAGCATGTAAATGCCTGTCATGTACTCCCTCTGTACAGAAATATAAGAGTGTTTAGTTCACTACTTTAGTAATCTAAACGCGCTTATATTTCTTTACGGAGGGAGTACAATATATAAGGTGGGCAAAAAGATTTCACAGTTTCTTTTGTTAGCAGGGTTTGAGTCAGAAAGTGTGCGTCCGTGCATATTTTCCAAGTAAAATAAGAGTGTTAGAAGTCTTCATGCAAGGAGCTGTAACTCATTTACTCAGAAACTTCGAATGGCGGATTATAAAGACCACAGAGCAAACATATAAACACACCGATGTATATCCTTGGTGCATGTTGCCGAATTGCACCCATGAACATGGCATCTTCGGCGCGCCAATTCTTTCCTGGGCTTTTCTTCTTTGCGACCTCTGTACCGTCCTTCGAGTCCATATACAGAGTTCACAGCTACCTCATTTGGATTGTAAGATTGACTTCTCACCGTCTCATATTTGAAATGTTTCATGACTGCTCTAGTCAATGTTGCGTTCATGTCTACCTACTGGCCAGCCTCCCCTCTCTTTGCAATTACGCTGCCAACCAAATACAAACTGTCAAGTGCAGATTTGGTATGATTTGTTAGAATGAACACAATTTTAGCATCACACAAACCTGCTCTTCCGAATCTTCAATGCCGTTCATCTCTTTTACAAGAGGATTCCTTGGTCGGATAGGGGGCTGGTTGTGGTCTGCACGATGCAATGCTACAACCAGCCATGGTTCATTAGAATCATTGTCAATACCAAAATCATCTAAACTAGCCATAAACATGTTTAAATCGTCTAAACTAGCCATTATCTGAATGTGCTAGGTTTTAGTCACAAAATTAGAAAATTTTGGTAGTTTTTGGTCAGTTTTTAAAATGTGGTAGTTCTGTGGGACAGCAACCCCTAAAGTGGTAGTTTTTTGTCAAACACTCAACTTAACAAGAATATAGGTTCTAGAATTCATAAGAGGATATGTCTCTGCCTGCGAATCAAATTTAATTACCATTTGTATTTACAAGTATTTTACATAGCCACTGAATACCCGCAGTTTCTCACCGGCTGAAAGACAAAATACGAAGGGCCTGGACAGGGCAACTAGCTGGCGGGAGAAGAGAACGAACCCCCGACTTAGTAGATACAGAGAGAAGCTTGACCAACAATGGCGCCGCTGGCTACTCACCCAATAATCTCACAAGCCTTCTACACCGGCTGCAAAAGTCAGAAGGAACTGGGAACAAATCGTCATCAGATACCGCTTCTTCCCAGCTTCTGCGAAGCGCCCAACCTGAATCAATGTGGAACAGGATAGGGGGATATCTGGGCCATACCTGAGGAAGAAAGTGCAAGACGGTGGTGGAGTCGAAACCCACATCGCGCGATTCACGGGAGGGAGGCAGTCAAAAGTTACAAGACGATGTGAAAATTTACAGGGGATGAGTTGACGTAATGTGAAATCTTGAACAACACCATGCGGATAGGATAGCTCATGTAGCGTGTGTTCATGTACAGAATCTGTGTTGCTGTCTCAATCTGACTCACTCAACATTTTCAATTAAATGAGGATTCAATAAACATTTTCTCTTCTCATAATACCCTCTATGATCAAGATTCATGAACAGAAAACTATTGCATATAACTTTTTAACTGTAAATAATTCATGTATAGTATCTTTCCAAGCGGAAGAGAAAAAATTGGTAGTATATTCCATCTTTGTTGGGTTAGTCAACCATGCCAAGAAACCATTTGTAACTGTCTCTAATTAAAACCTACTCCCTCCGTCCCATAATGTAAGACGTTTTTTGACACTAGTGTAGTGTCAAAAAACGTCTTACATTATGAGACGGAGGGAGTAGCATTTAGCAGTCAAATATAAGTTTTTCATACATGTAAAACAGATCATCTCAAAAGTGATAGGATTCATTCTTCACATAAGCCAGACACTAAAGTAAAAAGGGCAACTAGTGAGCTACCGTTGATCATGGTTTTCAATTTCAGTTTCAGAAAAATTTCAGCACCAACCGAAATCACCGAAATTCAGTGAATTTCAGTGATTTCAGTTTCCATTTCAGCCAAATGACTGAAATATTCACTCAAATTCAATTGAAAATTTGAAATTTTGAAAAAATATTTTGAAAAATATTTGAATTCCTGTGTTGTACTGAAACTGCTGAAATATTTTGGCTGAAACGTAATATTTCAGTGTCTACTGAAATTACTGAAATTCAGTGAATTTCACCGGAATCTCACTAAAAGTGAAAACCGTTGATTCATATATACTTATATCAGACGGGCTAACCAATACATTGGGGACATACATTTTATAGAACCAACTGCTTCCTCCTAAAGATCTCTGGAAACTTCAAGTGATGGCAACCTCATCTCATGTGGCTGTGTAAAAAGTAGCTGGATAGAAGCTAAGCCAGGACGGGCATGCTAAATTCAGAAAGACTTAATTACTTTCTCCAACCCAACATAACTGATTTGCCTCCAAAGATCTATCAGAACGGAAGGATAAACAGTAGCTCATACCAGGTTGGCGTACTAAATTTTGCGGGACTTGGCAGCCCTCTCCAACACATCTACAATGATATCAGGCGAAGATCTTTTGAGTTGTACATACCCTTGACTTGCGATCACATCATTCATTCTATTCGAAGAGAGCATAAATTCAATGCAAGCATCTTTGAGATTTCTGCAATTATGCTGGTCAGCTAGAGCTAATATGGTCGCCACATTCTCAACATCAAGACTCTTGCATAGCACGCGTTCACATACCATCTTCATCCTTTCCATGGCATACTTATCTGCAGCCACAAGTAAGTGCTTAACCATTTCTCTTTTGTCATCATCCTCGAGATCGTCCATGGAAGGCATTGAATCCGTGTAGATGAAGTGAAGAAATGCCTTGAAAACAGCAGGCTGCATGTCATCAATAGTTATGTCATGTGTCCCTTTGTCCCCCATCGGCCCGTAGTACTCCGCATCGAAGACCGCCGACCGCGCCGCAAGCAAAATCTTATGAGCAGAAAAAACCTCCCCTCGAACCTTGAAAGTCAGGTCTGCTCCTTTCCCCTCTAGCAATTTTGCAAGATTATCCGAAAGGTCTGAGGGTGGCACATGGATCTCGAGTGTTTCCTTGATGACACTGACTTCGCACTCGATCACGAGACAATCGTTCCGCAGGTACACGGACTCTACTTCAGCGGTGCTCTTCATGAACTTTAGCAGGCCCCATGATGGCCATTTACCGTTAAACACTCGTGGTTCCTTGAAAGAGTGCACCACAATGGACTTCTCTTTAACCGGATCCACAAGCATAAAGCTGCAGAGCGCCCTCACCTCGGCGTTCTTGGTCAAGAGCTCGAGGTAGACAGAGACATGGCCTTCGCTCTCATCGGCATCGGGGTAGTACCGGACGCACCATTCGTAGCCGCCGATGGAGAATGCAGGAGAACGGAGGAATTTGCCTCTAAAAAGGCCCTTGTGCCGGCTGTAGCCGGCGATCTCGAACGCGACCGTGGCCCGCGCCGTCTCTGCTGTGCACCTTGACGGCACCCTCGCTATTGATGCCATTGTGGGAGTTGGAAGAAGGACGGGGGTCGGCGACGGTTGGAACTCTCGATTAGGGCCAGCGACGATGGCAGAGGCGGTTGCCTCAAGGGGGGACTGGGAGGCGGCGGCGCGACGTAAAAGTGAGCGGACGGATTTGGGGATGCTTCTTCGAGAGCGGAGAGAAGAGGGTTTGGACAAGGGACAGTTAAGTTTTGTGATGTAGCGGTTTTTTAGTAGTATTTTCGTGTGTCAATTTTTTAACGGGAAACATTTCACAACGGGGCCTCGGCCGAAGCTTCGGCCGGTCGCGTCCATGCACGAACGTACCGAGTGACTCACCTAGCAACGCGTAGGATGGGGGGCCCGCCCACGTGCGTCTTCTTCCTCCTGTTTCTCTTCTTCCCATCGCTTGTCTCTCTCTCTCCCCGCTGTCATGGTCAACCTTCGCCGGCCGGAGGTCTCCCAGGGCGCCGCCGCCATGGGAATCAGCCGATCCGGCTGCCCTCGGCCAGATCTGCTCGAATCCGTGCCACCGGAACTCTGCCTGCCTTCGTCGGACCCGACCACGTCTGAGCTGCAACCCACCACGCGCGGAGCTGCAACTGTTGAACCTTTTTCCTCCCGGAACGGTACTGCGGCGACAATGGCCATGGGCAAGCGTGGGAGCTCGGCGGAGCAGCAGCAAGTAGCTGCGAAAATGGTTGTAGCAAATTCCAACGCCGTTTGTAGCAAAACCAACTATGGTTGCAGCAAAACGACGTCATCGTCATCGCGGTATTCACAACTAAGACAATTAGTTTGAAGCTTTTTTCAATGCCGGTTGTAGCATTTGTAACCGCCGGTTGTAGCATTTCGTTTGTCGTCCATGGCTTACGGCTCCATGGTTGAAGCTTTTTTCATCGTCGGATGAAGCTTTTTTCATCGCCGGTTGTAGCTTTGCTTTGGTCGTTCATAGTTTTCCATCGTACGAGTTGAAACTTTTTTCGTAGCTGGTTGAATCTTTTTTCGTCGGCGATTGTAGCTTTTTTCATCGTCGGTTGCAGCACTGTGCATCTCCCCTGGCGCTCGATTTTTTTTGTTGCAAGCTGGATATGAGCGCGCGGCGAGCACACCGGTGAGCACGCCGGTGAGCTCCGGTCGTCGTCATCGGAGCTGCAACGGTGGCCATGGAAGCTACAACTGCAGGGGTGGGCTGTTGCATGGGGCAAAGCCGGTGACGAGGACGGCCGCCGAGGACTAGGACCGGCGACCAGGGCGGCCGGGAAAGACGGCCGGCGAGGACGGCCAGGGACGAGGAGGGCAGGCGAGGGAGGGGCGGCAACAAGGGGGAACGCATGCGGCCGACGAGACGGGGTACGCGAGAGGAAGATGACGCTCGTTACGCGCTCGTGAGAGGAAGACGACGACCTGGTTAGATAGGGATCCAACGGCTCGGGACGGGCTGATCTGACGGCTAGGGTGCGACCGGCCGAAACGTTCGGCCGGCACACCGGCGCCTAGCATCGCCCTTTTTTTAACACGGTACAAACATAGACCGGCACATCCTCTTAAGATCGACGAAGTCACCACATGCACCTCCATAATCGACGGGAACATATTCTCACACTAAAAGAACATCGCCGTAAAGGTCAGGAAAAAATCAGGAAAATACGAGCGTTAATATTAAGTCTAGGACATTCATAGGGCAGTGTGCGTGTGTGCATTTATAGGATGAGTATATGTGTGTGTATAAGCGTGTACGTCTGTATTGTATTAAAAAACAACTAACCATCTGATTTGGGCTCCCGTGGCTGATGCCGGGCAGGAGTGAAAGGAGACGTCTTTACTCCTCCTGCCATAGTGGGTGCACCGTGATGTGGGCGGTTGGTGTCTCGGACATGGATACCAGGATGGTGACCCTAGATGGTGGTCCGCATGGTTAGCTTTCTGTCGGGCACCATGGCGGCGGTGTTGGCCTTCCCTCTTGGTTGTGTGGGCGGCAAGAAGTGGAGTGGCGGGTGGCTTAGGCGCGCTTTCTGTCACCTGGCAATGGCTTCGCCCCGATCTGGATCTGGAGTTCTGACTTCGACGGACTCGTCCTGGAGCCTTCCTCTTCTGTTCATGGCGCTGGGAGAGATGCATTCATATAATCAGTAACACGCCTTTTTCACTTTATTCAAAACAGGGATAGATAGTACATGAACTTCTGTAGTAAAAAGATGTTGACAGTATTCATTGATCAGCCTTCTCATAGACTCATTGTCTTCCTTGCAAACGCCACCATCATCCAGCAACCACCTAATGTGATTTTTCTTCTTTCTGGCTGACGCAAAGTTATGAAAAAAATTAGTATTACGGTCGCCAAACTTTAACCAATTAGCACGAACACGTTGGATCCGGTATATCTCCTCCTTCTCTAGATTTTCTTCAATTTTTATTAGCAACTCACATTGTCGGTTCGACAACTCATCAAAAATTGGGCCGGATCACAACAATTTATCAGCTCCGTGTTAAGTTCCTTCAAACACCAATGTGGCGCCTTTAGGATAGGTCGATCCCATTCATGCATGGCCGCATGCACGCTTGCTGTTCGCGCGGCAAAAGTCGCCAAGGGTTGAGTATGTTCCCAAGCTTCTGAAATGAGCTCCGCCAAACCCGGACAAATGGGCCAGCCCGACCCGGCCTGGCAAGAGTTAAACGGGTCAGACATGACATGGCCCGACCAGGCACACTAAGTACACAGGCCGTGCCGGGCCGGTGACAGACGAAGGCATGCTTCGCAGATCGCCTCGTCTGCTTGTGGCATCGAGGCCCAATTGTGCGCTCATGCAGCCTGCTAGGAGGACACATGCCTCCATGTCCTTTTTTCTTTTGACAGTACGCCTCTTTGTCCGGCAGATCCTGTATGACGCCCGCGTGCGTCCGATCGGAGACCTCCTGCTCGACGCCCGCGTGCGGCAAATTGTCAACACTTCGCTGAAGCTAGGGATGAATGAGCCGGCCCATTTGGAGGCAACGAGCTCCAGCCGCGTAGAAAAAATGCCAAAAAGTGACGCGCGAGCTATATCTCGAACTCGCGAGCCCTCTCTCTTGACAGTGTCATACTAGCCGCTAGACCTAATGAGTTCTAGTGATAGATTTGTTGCGCGACGTTTTAAGTATTAATTGCACTACTTTGAATTTTTTTGAAAAATACGCACTGAACATTTTTTTAATATACGTTGAACGCTTTTCTTAAAATACGGTGAACATTTAAAATAATACATGATGCATTTTTATTATTATAAGATGAACGATTTTTTATATACAATGAACATTTTTGAAAAATATATGAATATATGCGTTGAACAATTTATAAAACTCATTGAACATTTTGTAATATAAGTTGAACAATTTTTTAATATGCATTGAACGTTTGTGTAATATACACTTAACAAATTCAAAAACACAGTGATTATATATTCATTGAACAATTTCCAACATACGATGAACATTTTTATAATGCATGATGAACTTTTGTAAAAATAAAACGTGAACACTTCCTTAATGTATGATGAACATTTTTTGTAACACTCAATGAAATTTCTATAATATAGAAAAAGTAAATAATAAAATGGAAAAATGAAGAATAAAAAGGAGAAGAAAATAAATAGAAACAGGAACAGAAAAAAAGAAACAGAAAGACAAATTTTTTTTTTTGAGAAAAGCTGGCCAAGCCTTTATTAATCATCTAGAATGTTTATAGGTATTACAATTGGGTCATGCTGGATGCCCAACCACAAATGCCCTCCAGCAGGAAGTGACAAACCAAATCTAGCTAGTCTATGAGCCTCATAGTTTGACTCCCGAGGTTCAAAAGAAAAATTACAAGACGTAAATAAGGTGGAAGTTTGTAAGATCTCTCTAATTATAACTCCATAATCGCCCCCAGCTCTCTGATGGATATGATTTACTACCTGCTTACAGTCAGAAGCAATCTGTATATGATTCGTTCCCAGGTCCAATGCCAACGCCATGCCTTCTCTGCATGCTATTGCTTCTAGTGAAGTTGGGTCCGTCAACCCCTCTATTACAAGCATGGAGGAACCCAAATAATTTCCATCCCGATCAGCGGCAACAGAAAGACAAATAGAAAAGAGAAGAAAACAGCGAAGCAACTGCGAAACAACCATGGGCCGGCCCAAAAGCTGGTGTCGCGAGGCGAAGCTTCAGCGAAGCCACGCCGTTCTGACGCACACGGGTGTCAAATAGGGATCGCCGTCCGATCGTCGCTGTTTCGATGAAGGGAAGCGAGCGAACGAGGCAACACGGGCCGGCCCACTTCGAACCAGTACCCGGTTTTGGGAACCTTCTAGTAGGTTCCCTGAACCGTTTTTTTTTTCTTTTGGCAGTTTTTCCCTGTTTCCATTTTTTTATTTTTTGTTTCTGTTTGACTGTTGCTGTTTCTATTTATTGTCTTTTTTTCCTTTTCCTTCATTTTATCCTTTTTTTTATTTTTATACTTTGTTTTCAAGAAAATGTTTAGAAATCCCATTTTTTTTGTGATTTCAAAAAGTGTTCACAGTTTTCAAATTTAATAACTATTTAAAAAAGTCACAATTTTAAATTGTTCAGTGTGTATCACAAAATGTTCAATGTTTTTTCAATGTGTAGTTAAAAATTGTTCAGATTATATTACAAAAATGTTCAATGTGTAAAATTTGTTCATCGTATATCACAAAAATGTTTGATATGTTTTAAATTAATTCAATGTATATCCCAAAAATGTTCATCGTGAAGTTAATAATTGTTCATCATACACCCAAAAAAATGTTCAATGTATATTTGAAAATTGTTCGTCATATATTTTTTTTTCATGTTTTCAATAATTGTTCACGTTTAAAAAAAACATGTTTTAACAGCTTGTTTAAGTTTCAGAATTTCTTCAAGAAAACATTATTCATTTTTTGAATGAAGTTTAAAAAATGGATCTACCGATGTCTATAGTAATTCAAACTTGTGCTGTACTTTAATATCATTCTTAGTCGCTAGATCCAGTGGCGGGCGTCACGGCTGTCCGGTGAAAGGTCGCGTGTTCGAGTCCAACCAGTGGTACAAATTTTCGTACGTTCACTCGTGGCCCGGCAATGGGCCGGCCCGTTCGCACGAGCCCTGCATGGGAGCTCTTCTGGTCAAACAGGAGCTCTCTCTATCCTTGCTCCCTATTACTTCCAAAAACTAATAAAATAAAATACATATATCACTAAACGGGCCGTGCCGTGCTGGCACTTGTGCCCACCCCTCATGGCCCAAGCACGGCCCTATGCGAGCGTTGTGCCGGCACAACCCGATTATAAACGTGTGGGGCCAGGCCCACACGGTCCGGGCACGCGGGCTACCGGGCCGACATGCTAAGACTGGCACATTTGGCCAGGTTTGGGCTGCACCACGTTCTCCTCTTGAACCACCACGACTCAAATTTCTTTTGATGTACACGTTGTGTGTCCCCCTATCACCTCTCTTTCTGTATCAAGAAAAACATGTCTGTGATCAGACTTTGTATGCTCTGCGTTGATCACCCTAGCATGCGGGGAAAGGCCATGAAACTGGCCATTACAGACTGCTCTATCCGAACATTCCCGGAGCCTCCTTCTTCGCCAGGTAAAAGGATCACCCGCGAAGCCCATGTCATCAAGTTCACAATCTACTAGGGCATCTCGGAAGCTTTGCATCATGTGCATCGGCCGTGGCATGCAGCCCTCCTTCTCATTAGGATATAGGACTTCAATAAAGTCACCAGCCCTAGTTCATATGTTTATTTTTGAAATAATTTATATATTTGAACTCCTCATGTCAAAGCCTAAAACAAGACCAATCTTGAATACATTTCAAACACATTTAAATTTCATATGTTTCACATTTCATATGAAACATACCCATTTCACTAATATTCTTTTGAAAAAAACTTTTTTTAATAGAAATATGTTAAACCAATGTATTGCACTAGAAACCTATTAAACCCAAATATGAAACTGAAATGTCAACTTTGTGAAATTGATTTGAAATGTGTAACAATTTTTTTAACGGAGTGAAAATGCTTTTTGAAATATGTGCATTTTTTGTGAAATAGTCCAGTGAAATGTAAAATGTAGGTTCTAAATTATGAAATAGTAAACACAAAAAATGAATTATAACGTACCAATGTGAAATTGCTTATTTCAAAAGAGTGAAATATGTTATTTCAAAAAATGTGTAATTGAAATAGATGTGATTTCTGTGAAACATGCCAATGAAATGTAAAGTGTAGGTTCTGAATTGTGAAATCGTAATCACAAAAGGTGGAATTATAATGTATCAATGTGAAATTGCTTATTTAAAAAAAAGTGAAATATGTTAGTTCAAAAAAATGTGTAATTGAAATAGATGTCATTTATGTGAAACAAGCTAGTGAAATGTAAAATTTAGGTTCTGAATTGTGAAACAGTAACCACAAAAAAAATAAAATTATAATATAGCAGTGTGAAACTAATTTATTTAAAAGAGTGAAATATGTTATTTTGAAAAATGTGCAATTGAAAGAAGCCGGTGAAAAGGAAAATGTAGGTTCTGAATTGTGAAATAGCAACTACAGAAATTTTGTAATGTATCATTGTGAAACTGATTTTTGAAATGTGAAATATACGTCCGATTTGAAACATGGTTGAAAATATCCAAAATTTGATCCTATTTTAAAGGTTTTGATGCAAGGAGTTCAAACATATGAAAAGTTTGAAAACAAATATACGCTTTAAAAGATATACTCCCACGATCCCGAAGTTCTTGTCTTAAATTTGTCTAGATACGTGACTTAATACATCCATATTTAGACAAATCTAAGACAAAAATTTTAAGACGGAGGGAGTAGATGTTTTAACTTAGCCAAGATAGAAAAATGATTGGATTTATTGCGAGAGAAGAGAGATAGCAGAAATACGGAGATGAGAAATAGAGAAAGAAGTGCACAGATACTTGGCCCATCGAGTGTTAGGTGTCTGCTTTCTATTGGAGCCAACCTTGCCTGTACATAACATTACCGTGCAATTTTCATTTCAGTCTCCCGTTTGGCCTAGTTTGACCTGGTCATACCAAAAAATTTCCCCTCACTAGTCACTACGGGCAGCGTAAGACCGTACGAAGCCGATCGTGTGAGACCCTCTCTCGCGTGCGATGCGTGGCTATATACGAATCTCAAAGCAGCAGCCATCTGTTTCCCCACTTCTTCGATTGCAAATCACGATTCAGGATGTGTTTGGTTTATGTCCAAGATTGCCCCACCAGAGCATTGGCTAGTCAAAATTTTGGTTGCCCAAGGTTTAGCGAACATTGGTAAGAAAAATAAACTAGAGTTGGCTGGAGTTCATTGACATGCCAAAAAATTGGCAACCATTCAACTAAAGACCAATTTTTGAGTCATGACTAAAATTTTGATAGGATGCACTTTGACCAATCCAAACACACCTTCAATCTCTGGAGCATCCCAAATTCGAGCAGCCGGTGTGATACTCCCCGATTCTCACCACATCGCCGCCGAGGAGCTCCTCGACACCAAGCACACACCCTTGGTGCGATTCATCCCCGTCGGGCGGCCCAACTCGCAGCACCGCCCAGCTACTTCTCCCCGCCGGCCACGGCGATGCTCACGGGCGCCTCCACTCGCGGCATCGCCAGCGCATATACCCCTTGGCTGCGGCCAAGCTTCTCACGTGCACGTGTGTTACGCGCCGTCCATGGACACCCTCCTCAGTTTGGCTCTGCTGGCTACCCTACTCTACATTGACCTGCTGGCTGCATCTTAGTAAAAGGACAACTTCAAGTTCAGAGCACGTTTGCTCATCTGCAGGTTGCAACACAAGCACATAGCTATGTGCTCTGTCCATTTGCATCCGTTTATTCTGCTGAATATGCTTGTGTTAAAGTTATCCCCTTATTCATTGACAATGGAGCAAAAACAAATTGCACAGAGCATGCTGTTGTGTCGACACTGACGGAAGACGATCAGCAGGACGGCAAAAGGAAGACGGAAGAACCAAAAAACTGCTGATGCGCATGCCTCCGGCGATCAGGATTAAGTGCTTTCCAGAAATGCCCGTGAGATTTGTTTCGCCCAGCAAGACCAAACAATCAGGAACTCAAGTCAAAGTAGCTTGGAATAGTTGATGCCGTGTTTACTTTTCTTCAGAATTTTCTCCTCAAGTGAAGATAGGATAGTTGATTCAGATTGTGGAGCTTTTCTGTTGTATAAATGAATTTGGTGTAGACTGAATAAAAGCTCCTGGTATTTGAAGATCCTTCTGAAATTTGCACCGTATATTTGTTGCTATCCACTCTCTTGATAACAATGATGTGCAATATGCAGTGTGCTGGTGCTATATATCCACCCATTGCCATCGAATTTGGAGTATCCATCCGTTTTTGTTCCACCTATTCCAGATCTTGCTTAAACCTCATGGAGATGGCACAACTCCACGGTTGCTCGTCAATTAGATTTCAGTGGAGGTGCTAGCACATCAAGGTTTCAACACTGACGTCCGGGTAGTGCACTGATGGTTCCTATCTTCTTGTTACCTTAATGCTAGTTAGCTGGGCATATCAGCGAAATGGTGAAATTTACTTTAAGTTATCCTTTTATTCTATAGCTATATGCTTGTGTTGCTACCAGAATATTAGTGAACATATATTGTCAAACCTTGTGTGTTTGTCTCCTTGGCAAAATTAATTTTTTGTTCATGCCAAATGGTTGTATACACTTGTTGTAACATTAAACTGATGCTTTCGCTTTATTCTGTAATTATATTCATTAGAATGATCATTTTTATTTATCTGAAAGTAATGACTATATGCAATCTAATTTGCGGCACTGAAGAACTATAGATGTTCTCCTCAATACAAAATTATATGCTTCAAGGTAGATACACTATTTTCAGATATGGATATGCGTGTGAGCTTGTTGAATCAACATATAGGCATACATGCTTGTTGGGGATATCGTGCGACATATGCCAGGGGGTGGCTTATCTTAGATAGGGACAAAAGTACATCGCCGGGCTCTAGAGGCAGGAGTGAGCGAGACCACATACGACTGCGAATCTTACCAAGGTTTGGGGCTCTCCTAGGAGATAACACCCATAGTTCTGCTCTGCGGGGTCTCCGCATGATCACTATCTCAACAAGGTAGCTACAAGCTTGCTTCTTGAGCTGATTGGCTAGAGGAGGAAGAAGAATCAAGGCTAGCTCTACTCCACTCTCTCTATGTGGTGTGTGTGCTAAAGTTCTGAACCCTTGGCATGGGTGGCCTTGGGGGGGATTATATAGGCCTACCCTCCAGGGGTACAATGGTAATCCGGCCGGGTGTAGGACCCGGCCGTCAGTGTCTACGGGCACCGGCTTCTCCGTCGGATGCTGGGGCCCGCCTTTTGGTGGGTCCCGCCGGCTGCCGAGAACTCGGCCGACAGGCTGCGCCCGCCGCTTGCGGGTCCTTCTGGCTGCTTAGTACTATAGCCGTGCCACTGATGACAGAGGCTTTGTCGGGGAGGGTGGCTACAGTCCCGCCGCCTGGCGGGCGATCACTGTAGCCACTCCCTGTCTCTTCTGGTTAATGGCGCACAGATTCTGAGGAGTGAGGAGGCCGTATGCTGGGAGGCAGCCTGCTCCTGCTGCCGCCTGCTGGGGCATCACCGCCTTCTAGGGCTCGCCGATAGGTAGGGCCCGCCGCCTGCGGGCCGTACCGACCGACCGTCATGGGGGCGCCACCCCCTATGAAGTAGGTGATGTCACGGGCCACATGGCAACAATGTCGCACCGGGCAAGGGGTGTCCGTCTAGTACACCGCACTGTGGCCATGATCCGCCCTGGATTCGGGGGTGGCAGGTCGCACTGTGGCCACGCCCCGTCCCGTCGTAGTTATGAGGGTGCAAACTTTGAGGGCACAAGGGCCGCCTGCTAGAAGCCGGTTGCCTTGTAGCCGCCTTCTGGTATTCTGCCGCTTTCTAGCAGCTGGCCTCCTAGACCAGCCGGCCGTTCGTCCAGGAGGTGTGAGGGGTGCGGCTTGCCCCGATGTCTTGAAATACTATGGGGAGCTGATGAGGCTACACGTAGTCATTTACTCCGACAGTAGTCCCCGAAGCTGGTGGGGCGCCGCGGCTGAAGAGGCGAGGAGCCTCAGCAGCTTCGTACTCGGAGTTGCCTGGTAGCTTTGCTTCGTCCGCCTTCCGGAGGCGTCGACAGCTAGGAGTCGGCCGCGGCCTGGTTGGCCGCCTGGTGAATTCGAATCGCCGCGGTGGGGGCCAGGTGGCGTGCCAGCCGGGCGACAGGATTGTCGCCCGTTGCTCACCCGCCACGCGGCGTTAGCAGGCCAGGCCGGCCTGCCAGCCCACGCGCGTGACGGGACGTCACCGCAGGCCGCGGCCCGCCATTACCGGGCCTTGGCACGTGCGCGGATCCGCTGCGGCCGAGGTGGACGGTTACGCTTCCCGTGCGTGGTTAATGCACGCCTTGACCGCGCGGTAAACGCGGGGTCGTGTAGGAAGTGGGCGCAGTTAATCCCACAACCCCCCACGTTTTGCCCCCTCGGCTCCGCCACCTAGGGGCTATAAGTAGGGGGAGGAGGGGGCGGCAGAACGCACGCGCACCCTCCTCTCCCTTCGACATTGCCTTTCTCCATCTTCTTCCTCTTACTGCCGCCACGCCCCCGCTTCTTGTCGAGGCGCTGCAGCAGCTCGTCGTCGCCGGGCCTTCTCACACCGCGGCTTCCTTTCTCCGATGCGGATTCATCCGCTCGTCACCGTGACGCGCTTTCGTCGAGCACCCGCATCCATGGCGCGCGAGCGGGCCGGTGATTGGGATGGCTCCAGCGTCCATGAACACCACCTCACCTTCCTTTGCCAGATGCGGCGACTGCCTTGCGACACGCACGTAAAGGTGCGTGTTCCTCCCGAGGCGGAGATCTCGCCGAAGCCGGAGGACGGCGAACATGTTGTCTTCCGGTCGCACTTTCTTCGCGGCTTCGGCCCGCCGACAAGAAGCTTCTTCCATTCCTTTCTCTCGTTCTACAAGGTCCAGCCGCACCACCTCACGCCGAATACGGTGGTGCTGCTGGCCACCTTCGTCACCCTCTGGGAAGGCTACCTCGTCACACTCCCCACCCTCGAGCTCTGGGGGGAGTTCTTCTACCTCAAGCTCGGCACTGCCGCCAAGAACGAGGTGGCCCAGTGCGGAGTCTGCGTCGCAGTGCGGCGTTCGAGTACCGGGGTCCGCTTCCCGGCCCTCGCCTTGCTGCAGTCTGCCAAGCTATGGCAGAAATCCTATTTCTACGCCAAGAACATCCATCCAACGATGGACTACGTCAACCTGCCAGCTTGTGCAGAAGGCCCGCCGGTCGAGCCCCGCACCAACTGGCAGTTTCGGGCGAAGTCCCTGTCGGCCGCCTCCTCCGTCGCTCTCGCCCGACTTCAGGTGATGGTGGAGTCGGAAGGCCTCAAGGCCTCGGATCTTCTGACCGCATTCGTGGCGCGCCGAGTGCTTCCCCTCCAAGCCTGGCCACACATCATCAGCCGCATGAGCGGGAACCGGGACCCATGCCAGATGAGCACCAAGGAGCTGCCGAACGTGGAGGTGGTCCGGCTGGTAAACTACTTCTCCAACTGCAAGCTCTCTGAGAAGGAGTGGAGGTTTGGCAAGCCGCTGTACAACCGTGCACACCCGGCGCTGATAACCCACAAGTATAGGGGATCGTAACAGTTTTCGAGGGTAGAGTATTCAACCCAATTTATTGATTCGACATAAGGGGAGCCAAAGAATATTCTCAAGTATTAGCAGTTGAGTTCTCAATTCAACCACACCTGGATAACTTAGTATCTGCAGCAAATATTTAGTAGCAAAGTAATATGGAAGTAACTTGAATGGTAGCAAAAGTAATATTTTTGGGTTTTGTAGTGATTGTAACAGTAGCAACGGAAATGTAAATAAGCGAAGAACAATATGTGAAAAGCTCGTAGGCATTGGATCGGTGATGGAGAATTATGTCGGATGTGGTTCATCATGTAACAGTCATAACATAGGGTGACATATAACTAGCTCCAATTCATCAATGTAATGTAGGCATGTATTCTGAATATAGTCATACGTGCTTATGGAAAAGAACTTGCATGACATCTTTTGTCCTACCCTCCCGTGGCAGCGGGGTCCTAGCGGAAACTAAGGGATATTAAGGCCTCCTTTTAATAGAGTACTGGACCAAAGCATTAACACATAGTGAACACATGAACTCTTCAAACTATGGTCATCACCGGGAGTGGTCCCGATTATTGTCACTTCGGGGTTGCCGGATCATAACACATAGTAGGTGACTATAGACTTGCAAGATAGGATCAAGAACTCACATATATTCATGAAAACATAATAGGTTTAGATCTGAAATCATGGCACTCGGGCCCTAGTGACAAGCATTAAGCATAGCAAAGTCATAGCAGCATCAATCTAAGAACATAGTGGATACTAGGGATCAAACCCTAACAAAACTATCTCGATTACATGATAAATCTCATCCAACCCATCACCGTCCAGCAAGCCTATGATGGAATTACTCATGCACGGCGGTGATCATCATGAAATTGGTGATGGAGGATGGTTGATGATGACGATGGCGACGGATTCCCTCTCCCGAGCCCCGAACGGACTCGAGATCAGCCTCCCGAGAGAGTTTAGGGCTTAGCGGCGGCTCCGTATCGTAAAACACGATGAATCTTTCACTCTGATTTTTTTCTCCCCGAACACGAATATATGGAGTTGGAGTTGAGGTCGGTGGAGCTCCAGGGGGCCCACGAGGCAGGGGGGCGCGCCCCGGGGGGGGGGGGCAGGCGTGCCCCCACCCTCGTGGCAAGGGTGTGGCCCCCCTGGCCTTGATTATTTTGCCAGTATTTTTTATTATTTCCAAAAATAATCGCCGTGGAGTTTCAGGTCATTCCGAGAACTTTTATTTCTGCACATAAATAACACCATGGCAATTCTGCTGAAAACAACGTCAGTACGGGTTAGTTCCATTCAAATCATGCAAGTTAGAGTTCAAAACAAGGGCAAAAGTGTTTGGAAAAATAGATACGACAGAGACGTATCAACTCCCCCAAGCTTAAACCTTTGCTTGTCCTTAAGCAATTCAGTTGACAAACTGAAAGTGATAAAGAAAAACTTTTACAAACTCTGTTTGCTCTTGTTGTTGTAAATATGTAAGGCCAGCATTCAAGTTTTCAGCAAAGATTATGAACTAACCATATTCACAATAACATTTAGGTCTCATGTTTACTCATGTCAATGGCATAATCAACTAACAAGCAATAATAATAAATCTCGGATGACAACACTTTCTCAAAACAATCATGATATGATATAACAAGATGGTATCTCGCTAGCCCTTTCTGAGACCGCAAAACATAAATGCAGAGCACCTTTAAAGATCAAGAACTGACTAAACATTGTAATTCATGGTAAAAGAGATCCAGTCATAGTCATACCCAATATAAATTAATAGTAATGCATGCAAATGACAGCGGTGCTCTCCAAATTGGTGCTTTTTAATAAGAGGGTGATGACTCAACATAAAAGTAAATAGATAGGCCCTTCACAGAGGGAAGCAGGGATTTGTAGAGGTGCCGGAGCTCGATTTTGAAATAGAGATAAATAATATTTTGAGCGGTATACTTTCATTGTCAACATAACAACCAAAAGATGGCGATATCTTCCATGCTACACACATTATAGGCGGTTCCCAAACAGAATGGTAAAGTTTATACCCCCCTCCACCAACAAGCATCAGTTCATGGCTTGCTCGAAACAACGAGTGCCTCCAATTAACAACAGTCCCGGGGGAGTTTTGTTTGCAATTAATTTGATTTATTTTGCATAAAGCATGGGACTGGGCATCCCGGTGACTAGCCATTTTCTCGTGAGTGAGGAGCGGAGTCCACTATTCTTGAGAATAACCCGCCTAGCATGGAAGATACGGACAACCCTAGTTGATACATGAGCTATTTGAGCATACAAAACAGAATTTCATTTGAAGGTTTAGAGTTTGGCACATACAAATTTACTTGGAACGGTAGGTAGATACCGCAAATAGGAAGGTATAGTGGACTCGTATGGCATAACTTTGGGGTTTAAGGGATTGGATGCACAAGCAGTATTACCGCTTAGTACAAGTGAAGGCTAGCAAAAGACTGGGAAGCGACCAACTAGAGAGCGACAACAGTCATGAACATGCATTAAAATTAATAAACATTGAGTGCAAGCATGAGTAGGATATAGTCCACCATGAACATAAATATCGTGAAGGCTATGTTGATTTGTTTCAACTACATGCGTGAACATGTGCCAAGTCAAGTCACTTGAATGGTTCAAAGGAGGATACCGCCCTATCATACCACATCACAACCATTTTAATAGCATGTTGGCACGCAAGGTAAACCATTATAAACTCCTAGCTAATTAAGCATGGCATAAGCAACTATAATATCTAATTGTCATTGCAAACATGTTTATTCATAATTGGCTACATCAGGAACGATGAACTAATCATATTTACAAAAACAAGAGAGGTCGAGTTCATACCAGCTTCTCCCATCTCAATCAGTCCATCATATATCATCATAATTGCCTTTCACTTGCACGACCGAACGATGTGAAAAATAATAATAGTGCACGTGCATTGGACTAAGCTGGAATCTGCAAGCATTCAATAAGCAGGAGAAGAAAGGCAATATGGGCTCTTGGTTAAATAAAAAATAATGCATATAAGAGCCACTTCAACAGTTTAATAATGGTCTTCTCCTATCGAAACCCAAAGAAAAGAAAAGAAATAAAACTATTTACACGGGAAAGCTCCCAACAAGCAAAAGAAGAACGGGAAATCTTTTTGGGTTTTCTTTTTAATTATTACTACTATAGCAAGAGAAGTAAACTAGCTAAAAGATACTACTAATTTTTGTTTTTCTTAAGGTTTATCAAACACACAAGAAGAAAGCATAAAAAGGAAAATAAACTAGCATGGATATTACAGTGAAAAAGTATGAGCAACGACATCTAGCAATAAGTGTGTGGACGTAAATGTAATGTCGGTGAGAAATACATACTCCCCCAAGCTTAGGCTTTTGGCCTAAGTTAGTTTATTGCCACGGATGGCCTGGCGGATATCCAAAGTTATAGTTGGGGTCGTACTGAGAAGAAGCCTTGAATTGCCACTGGTTGGCAATTGCCTCCGGGTCCCACTAGTAATTAGACTGTCGTGGAGGATCAAATTGTGGTTCCAGCTCTGGCTCTGTGGCTGATGTAGAGTTCCGGTAGGTGTGAATGGCCGCCAGCGGAACGAGATACTGGCTTGCAGATAAATCAAACAAGGAAGGAGCATGCAAGGTAATAGTCTCAGGGTGATGTTTATCAAAGAACAATTTGTATTTAAGCTCCCTTTCCCTATTCTTAACAATAAAATCATGCGCTACCATACTCTTATAATCTAAATAAACAGTCGGCAGCAATTTTTCTTCTTTTTCATAGTGCCTAATAGGTATGTTACAGTACACAGCAAGGCGTGTGTCGGTGTACAAAAAGAGGGGTACACTTTTTGTACCCCTATAACTGTGCACGGGCAGTCTGAGCCGCGGGCACCACCGCACTGAGCAAGACAAGGGAGGTGAGCCAAGGTAAGGCCGAAGCTCAAGAGGAACAGAACAACGCCAAGACCAAGACCACAAAGAGCAAAGGGGACGAAGCGGACTCCCCCGGCAAGATCCTTGCCGGGGGCGGTTTTAGCAAACCTGGCAAGGCCCTTGCCGGGGCGGCTCGCCCCACGCCCACGGAGCGGATCACCTTTGATTCCACTGCCCCCATGGGGCAAAGGATTCGGGAGACATCCCCGTGTTGGCATGCAGATCTTTGTGAAGACATTCAAGATCAGATACACACTATAGAAGATGACGACCCTTGACGGGATCCCAACCAAGGAGGACCACAAGGCCCCCGGCATGAGCCTTGCCAGGGATGACAGCAGGCGCCGTGGCAAGACACCCGTGGGGCCACCATCAGGCCCACGCCAGTCGAACCTCCACCACTGTTCGCATGCAGCTGCCGACCCAACCAGTTGGGCTGGCACCTGCGTGGCGGCAAGCGTATCTTCTTGGAGACCCACCGCTGCGCCACCTCAGCTGCCTGCCTGCTTACATGGCACCACGGGCACCGCTGGCCAGGGTGCGTGTCAACACGGAAGGGAGCAGCGACGGACGAGACTGGGCTCTCCCCCGTCCCCGATAAAGCAATGACACCTAAGAAAGACGCATTAAATGCGCCTTCTCATGTAATGCGAGGGATAAACTCGTATCACTGTACCCTTTCCACCTCCTGTGTGCCAATGTGGCAACCCCTTTCCATATAAAAGGAGGCCCAAGGCGACCAGGAGGAGGATTCGGCTTTTTGGAGCTCCTCATGCCCCATAGCTAGCTCAAGAACACAGATAAACAAACTACCAAAGCAGGAGTAGGGTTTTACGCATCCTCGCGGCCTGAACCTGGATAAAGAACCTGTGTGCTATCTGTTTGATCCGCTCTTCTCACGACCCGCTACCAAGAACCGTAGTAGGGATTCTTGTGATCCCATAGGTGTCGTCCCCGCACCGACATCTTTGGCGCGCCAGGTAGGGGGCGCAGTTGTGAGAATCAGCTTTGGCAGTTAGCCCGGCGCTCCTTCATCTTCATGACCCTTGGAGAAGAAGGGGGGCCAGAAGATCGACACTCGAGCGATCGCCAACAGAAGCTAAGTTGCACTGAATCCTTATTTGTGCTACCCTTCTTATTTGAGGTTATTCCCCCTCGGAGATGTCATTCCTTTGTATGAGAAACCTGCACGCCAGGGGGCTCTCCCATGATCGGCAACACCCTTGCCCTGTTTCGAGTCCGCTCAATAGCTCAAGCGGCTGCGTCGAGAATGGCAGAGCAACCTTCCGCGATCGACAACGCCCTCGATTCTGACTCGAGTCAAGCTCGGCGATTCCGAGCGCCGCGTTCGAACGGAAAGGTGGCTCGTCCGCGACGCTGCACGTACCAAGAGGCCCTGAGGATCCGTCCCCAAAACGCCGCTAGGGGCTTTCGCGCCGGCAAGCCTACCCGATCGACGAGGGGCACACATACAAAGATAAATTGAACGGGGAAATAACATGCATGAAAATTAAGAGTACTTCAAAGTTATATTACATCACGTCATAGCTGCGGTTCTAACTAAAGATAAAATTTGTCTTGGTCGGGAACCCGCAGCGGCGAAGAGGAACGGGATGCTCAATCCTGGCGCTGGCTTTCCATCCTCTTGATTTCGTCGATGCCGTTGGTGATGGGCTTGATGCGCTCCTTGAGCACCGTGAGGTCAACACCGTCCAGCAAGCTCTTCGTCGAGGCCGCGGAGTCAAGGTTGGGATTCCAGTGCGCCACCTTGGTGAGGATCTTGGTCACGACCCTCCGGCAAAGTCGCCGGGCCTCCTCGGCCGGCGTGGCTGTCCTGTTGGAGTGAAGATAGGCCAAGGCTCCGAGGACGCCCTCGAAGAACTGGGTCAGCTTGGCGTTGACGGTCCCGCTGCGCTCGGGGGCGTACCTCACATTTGGCAGCCCCATGGTGGCCAATTGCGAGGTGACCCTGCCGGCGACGACCTCCAGATGGCTGATCCACATGTTCTCACCCACCACATATTCCTGGTGGGAGGCGGCCTCGTTTGCCCGCAGCTGCTTCTCCTCCTCGAGGCTCCTGGTCAAGGTCTCCTCCCGAGCCGTGCTCTCCGACAGCATCTTCTCGAGACCCTCCACTTCAGCTTGAGGTCTCGATGGAGTTCTGGCGTCGAGAGCTCCCGATCCCCGCTGATGACTGCTCCTTGCGCCTCTACCAAGGCGCGGTTGGAGCGTGTTCTTCTCGCCGGACAGCTTGAGGGCCTGCTCCTTCAGCTCATCCCGCCCCGCCTCCAGCTCCTTCACCTTGCCGGCATGGGCCAGCGCCTGGGTATCGAGTGCCTCCTTGTGCCTCTGCTCCAGTTCGCGGGTCCGTCGCGCGACAAGGGCCTCGAGCTCCTCATCCTTGCCGCGGAGCGTTGTGATAAGCTTCGCTTCACGCGCAGAGAGGTCCTCCTCCTGGGAATCCAAGGCGGCTTGATGCTGGTTCTGGGCGGCTTCGGCCGCGGCAGCCAAGTTCGCCGCCTCTTCCTGGGCCTTCTCGACGTCGGCCATTCTCATGGTGGGCTCCACATCGCGCTTGGCCAATTCCTCCTGGAAGGCCCTCTGCTCCTCGCGAGTCTGGTGGAACCAGGTCTGCGTCTCAGTGATGCGCGCCTTGAAATCCACCTCCGTGTTGTCCACCGCTGCCATCCTGGACTTGACCTCGTCCAGGCGGGCACGGTAGAGCACTTGGAGCTTCCGGAAGTCGGCCCCCATGGCGCGAAAAAGTTTCTCTTCTGGAGAACCGTCACCGCCAACGCCCGGCTCATCAACCACCTCAAGCCCGGTGGCGGCAAGCACCTCGCCGTCAAAGGCTTCACCTTCGGCGGGCGCTCGGCTTGACGCCCCCGGAAGATGGACGAAAAGATCGTCGCCCACCTTCAGATATCTGCCGGGGCCCGAGGTTGAGGAGGAGGGAGGCTGGTCACCCGCCACCTCCTCCCCGGCGGAGGCCTTGCCGGCCTCGCCGGCAGGCCCACTGCTGGCGCCCTCGGCAGAAGCCTCGCCGGACGCCTTGGCGGCCCCCGCAGCGGCGTCCTCGGCAGCACCCTTGGCGGCTTCGTCAGCGGCGGCCTCGTCAGCATCTTTGGCGGCCTCCTCGGCGGCAATCCTGCTGGCCTCCGCCGCGGCCTCCTCAGCAATGTCTCCAACAACAGTGTCCACGTCCTCCAAGCCTGTTGAAGGAGGGCCTGGGCGGCAATGGGGGCGATGAAGCCAAGAAAAGTCGAGACAGCTGCTCCTATAGCGGAGGAAATGCCTTTAGTCCTCGCCATCAAGCCCCAGGCTCCAGCGTGGGCACAACATACCATCTGATTCCTCCAAACAGGGGAACATCCTGAGGAGCAGGAAGAAGCGGAAAAAGTAGCCCGTCGCTCCACCATGTACCAGTTCGTCGATGACGTCCTGTACAGAAAGAGGCCGAACGGTGTGAAATTGAAGTGTATCCCTCGAGAGGAAGGACTGGAGCTGTTGGCGGAGATACACGGAGGCATATGTGGATCCCACATTGGGTCAAGGGCCCTTGCGGCAAGGCATTTCGGCAAGGCTTCTTGGCCCACCGCCCTCGAGGATGCGACGACACTAGTCACCAGTGTGAAGCGTGTCGGCCCATTCAAAGAAGCTTCATCACCAGCTCAAGCCCTTCAAACCATTCCTCTCTCTGGCCCTTCTCGGTCCGGGGCTCGACATCTTGGGCCTTTTCCCCAGCGCTTATCGGGGCTTTGAGTACTTGTACGCTGCAATCGACAAGTTCACAAAGTGGCCGGAGGTGGAGGCGATGAGGAAGGTCACAGCTCGGTCGGCCGTCAAGTTCTTCAGGACTAGTGTGCCGCTTTGGCGTACCAACAGGGTTATCACCGACAACGGCACACAGTTCACAAGCCGCACCTTCATGCAATATACCCAAGACCATGGCATCAAAGTCTGCTTTCGCCTCGCTGCTCACCCGCGAAGCAATGGTCAAGCCGAGAGGGCAAATCTTGAAGTATCGCGAGGCTTAAGGACCAAGACCTTTGACAGGCTGCACAAGAGCGAAGGCGCTGGATTGATGAGTTGCCGGCGGTTCTTTGGTAGATCAGGACGACGCCAAATCGAGCCACCGGCCAGACACCTTTTGCCCTAGTATACGGGGCAGAAGCAGTTCTCCCCACTGAACTCATATCCGGGTCACCTCGAGTGCTCGCTTATGACGAGCTTGAGCAAGAGCAACCGCGGCAAGATGACGCGATGCTCCTTGAGGAAGATCGTCTTCGGGCGGCTGTGAGAGAAGCATGCTACCAGCAAGCCTTGCGCCGCTACCATAGCCGCAAGGTTCATGCCCGAAGCCTTGAGGAAGGCGACCTTGTCCTTCGGTGTCGGGGGTTGGGTGCGACATATGCCAAAGGATGGCTTATCATGGAGGGGGCGAGTAGAACGTCGCCGGCGCCTGGAAACGGGATGAGGCGTAGACATGCACGGCTGCGAATCTTACCCAGCTTCAGGGCTCTCCGGGGAGATAACACCCCTACTGCTGCTCTACGGGGTCTCCGCATGGTCACTATGGCAAAGTGAGTACAAGGTTGCTCCTGGAGCTGTTTGGGGTGAGGAAGGAGAAGGGCACGGCTAGCTCTTCTCTTCTCTCTATGTGTGTGTGTCAAACTACTAGGGTACAACCCTTTGCATGGGTGCCCCGGGGGGTTTATATAGGCCTACCCCCCGGGGGTACAATGGTAATCTGGCTGGGTGCAGGTCCCAGCCGTCAGTCTCTTAAGTCGCCGTCTTCTCCGCCGACTTCTGGGGCCCGCCGACTAGTGGGCCCCGCCGACGGTCCAGCATGGGGCCGACAGCCCTTGTCCGCCGCGGGCTGGTCTTGCCGGCTGTGGATTACTGTAGTCGTGCTTCTAATGACGCGAGCTTGGTCATGGGGTCATGGCAACAGTGCCGTCGCCTGACGAGCGATCACTGTTGCCACTCCCTGTCTTGTCTGGTTAATGGCGCACGGAGCCCATGGGAGGGGCCGGCCGACTCTCGGAGGCCGACTCCCAGTAGATCCGTCTTGGGCGCTCGCCGTTTTTCAGCCCCGCCGACAGCGGTCCCGCCGTCTTCGGTCAGAGACAGGCCATCGTGGGTACGAGGATACGCCCACGGGCTGATGTCAAGGCCAGCGTGGCAACAAAGTGATGCTGGGCCGGACGGAGATCTCCGTCAAGACGGGCGCCTGTGGGCCATGCATGTCCTTTATGAGCGGGGCAGGGAGGGGCTGCGAGGCGGCCCCATCCCGTCCCGTCCGTAGTCGCATTAATAGGAGGTGGTTGGAGTCGCGGGCCAACTCCCCAAAGCTGGCTTCTCCGGAAGTCGCTGGCTGGGAGTCGGCTTATCTCGAGGCCGTCTCTGGGACTCGGCTGGGAGGGGCAGTCGGCGGCTTTGCCGCCGACTCTCGGAAGGCGGCTCTTCATCTTGGGGTCTTGAGGGGCGCAGTCTGCCCCGATGTTTTGAAAGGTCCAGGGGCTCGGGTTTGCCTACCCGTGGCCCATTACTTCGACTGTAGTCCCCGAAGCTGGTGAGGCATCGAGGGCAACGTGTCGAGGAGCCTCAACAGTTTCATCCCTCTAATGGAAGAATCTAGGCTCGGCTCGCCGTCTCTCTCTTGAGCCGACTAGCTGGAGTCGGCCTTGCAGGAGGCCGTCTTGCTCCTCAAAGGTTTCGAAGGTCGTGGCGGGATCCGGGCAGCGTGCCTGATAAGCTTCCAGGCAGCTGCCCGTTGCGGGCCCGCCACGTGACGCCACGCGGCAGGGCCAGTCTGCCCGCCCACGCGCGTGACTAGACAGGCCCGTCAGGCGGGGCCCGCCACTACCGCGCCTCGGCGAGCAGGCGGATCTGTTGCGGCCGTGCGGGCGGTTGGGCTCCCCACGTCGTTACTGCGCGCAGTAACGTCGTGGGTTAAATCGTGGGGGCGTGGGCGCAGTTAATCCCACGCCCGCCCCCTCGGCTTCTCAGCCTAGGCGCCTATAAGTAGGCGGGAGGAGGGGGGCAGCGACGCACGCGCACCTTCTCTCCTTGCTTCCTCTTGCTTCCTCTCCTCCTCGCTTCATCTTCTTCCTTCCTCCGCCGCGCCGAACCACACCGCGCCGCGCAGATGAGCTCCTCCTCCGCTGCCGCGCCTTCCACCGCGCGCTCCGGCGTGTGGGATGGCTCCATAGTGGAAGACAACATCATAGAGTTTCTCCGCCAAACGCGCCGCATCCCCGGCACCCACCTGGTGCGGACCCGCGCCGCGCCGGCGGGCGAAATAACGCCGCCGCCGGAGGAGGGCGAGCGGGTCATATTCCGCTCGCACCTCATGCGCGGGCTAGGGCTGCCGGCGAGCGGCTTCTTCCGCGTGTTCCTGGAGTTCCATGGGCTCCAGCCGCACCACCTCACTCCAAACACGGTGGTGCTACTGGCCGCCTTCGCATCCTTGTGCGAAGGCTTTCTTGGCGTTCTCCCCACCATCGAGCTGTGGGGGGAATTCTTCCAGGCCAAGCTCGGCACGCACGTCGCTCGCGTGCCGGCTCTGTGCGGCGCTTTCATCGCCATGAGGAGGCCAGTGCCCGACAACCCCTTCCCTGCCATCCCACTCATCAAGTCGGTGAATATGTGGCAGCACACGTATTTCTACGTGAAGAACGTCGCCTGTATATGGCGGGTCAACTGCCGCCTTTACGTGGCGGGCGAGTTGGCGGGCGACTTCACCTGGTCCCATCGGGCCAGACGCCGACTCCCGCAGGCGCTGCCGCATTGCCGCGACTCGAAAGGCCGACGCGGTCGGAGGGCCTGACTGGGCCGACTTGCTGGCCGCCGTGGCGCCAAGTTCTTCCTCTCCAAGGCCGACCTCATCCGATCCATCAAATGAGCGCCATCGACCCCAAATGACATTGTGCTCCAAAGACATGCCCCACGCGGAGGTGGTGGACACGGTGAATTTCCTGGCGAACTGCGGCCTCACGGAGGAATGGCAGTTCGGCAAGGAGCCGTACTCGCGCGCCAACCCCCCGCCTGTGGTAAGTCATCTCTCTTGCTTTTCTGTTTCCTTCTTCAGCCGAATCCGACTCTAATTTTCTTTGGTTTTTTCCGAGTCAGAACCCCCTCATGCAGCCCTCGGCCGGCACCGAGGGGCCGGCTCGTGAATTCGTCCCCGACCGGGTGGAGTGCGACGCCGACGACCCCGACTTGGGGGTGGCGGCGATGGAGACCGACGCCGAGGGAGGAGGAGGGGCCGACGACTTCAGGCCTTCGGCGACCTTCGCCGACTGGCCTGACGATGACGACGAAAGGGAAGTCGTCCCCCGCCGCCAACCGAAGGTCGGCCATCCAGGCGCGAGTTCCTCCGCCGTCTTGGGTGGTCGAGGCGGCGCGAAGAAGCGCCGGGCCGGGCCGAGCCTGCCAGGCGGCCGGGCGAAGAAATTCAGGGGGACGGCCGCCGCGACCCAGCGCGAAGAGGCGGTCGCGAAGGCTGACCGCTTCCGCAAGGTAGTGAAGAAGCCGCCGCTGGTCTCCGCATAAGTACTTCTTGTTTTGTCTTGTTTTCTTCTGGTCCGTCTTGTCCAAGTCTTTATATGTCTTTTTCTCATCAGGGCTCCTCTCACCTTGGAGAGTGTCGCCGCCGCCTCCGTCATGGGGTCGGCAGAGACGTCCGCCAATACTCGGTGGATTGACCCTGCGGTCGCTCTCTGGGAGGCGACGGAGCGGAACGCGCAGGAGAAGCGCGACGAGGAGGAGGCCGCCCGTCTGGAGAAGGCGGAGACCGAGAAGGCGGCAGCTTCCGCCCAGAGGCGGCTGGAGGAAACCGAAGCCGCCGTCGCCGCCAAGAGGCGAGCTGAGGAGGCCGCGCACCTCCAGTCGGCGCTGCTTGTCACCCCGCTGAACTCTGCGCCGTCGCCGCAGGAGTTTTTGGGGCAGACGGAGGGAGTCGGCGGTGAGTTCCCCGTCGCGGAGAAGGAAGGCGGCGAGGCCTCTCTGTCAGGCACGACTGTGCCGTCCCTGCCGCCTCCACCGCAGTCTGAGAGCGCACGAGGCAAACAGCCGGCGGATCCGCCAGTGCCGCCGACCGACGACGAGGCTGTGGCGAGGCTGCTTCTTCAAGTCGCCTCGCCAGCGCAACGCCGTCTTGAGAAGGCGTCTTCGGCGCCGCGCCCCTTGGAGACCGGCGCCGCCAGCTCGGCCATTCCAGACGCAGAGGCGACAAGCGCCGCGCCCATTGGGTGGGTGCGAGGAGGCGGCACGGGCCCGCTGAACACGGCTCTCCTGGACGTCCAGGCGAAGCTGCGGGCTTAGGGCGACGCCATCCAAAACTGCACCAAGGCACACCTGGCGTCGCGAGCTGCCGTGCGGGTATGTTTCCTTCTTTGAATTTTTTCTTGCTCTTCTCTGTGGGGGCGCGCCAGCGCACCCACTGGGTGTAGTCCCCGAGTTTCGGGCCGGCTGCTGAGCAGGCGGCTCGGAACTCTATCTGCTGACTTCCAAATTTTTATCTTTGCCTGAAATTCTTATTGCAGGAGTATCACAACCTCCGCGCCACTGCCTTCAACCGCAACGTTGAGGAACTGGGCAAGCAGACTGCCGATTTGTCAAGGAGCCGAGGTGAGTTTTCGTCCTTCTTCGCGGGGGCGCGCTGGCGCACCCGCGGGCTATAGTCCCCGAGATTCGAGCCGACTGCTGCGCAGTAGGGCCGGATCTTCCTGGTGACCTTCTTGTCTGACGACTTTGCGTCCTTCTTCTTTTTATTCTTCAGAGGCCAGCGCCACTCTTCGGCGGCAGCTGGGTACGGCCAACACCGCCTTGCGCGCCAAGGAGGAGGAGTGCAGCAAGCTCGCCCTTGAGCCGCGACCGTCAAGCTACGCAGTGGGCGGAGCGAGGGAGCTGCTTAAGGCGGCGCAGGACGAGGCGAGAAGAAAGAGGCTGCTCTCTGGCCGAGTTTGAGAGCGGCGCTCCTCCCGGACCGACAAGGAAGCGCTGGCCGACCTCCGGCTTCCATGAAATCGAGGACATCGCCGACGGTGAGTTTGTTTTACTTCTTCCTTTGGGCCGCCGACTATAGGTCGGGCCGACTCCTGGTTTTCTGACTTGCTTCTTCTTCTTCTTGGCAGACTTCTTCCCCGGCCACACGCAGGCGGCCAATCAAGCCATCGAGGCTGATCACGAGGCGCGAAGGGCGGGTGGTGCTGAGATCGCTGCCAACGCCCCCCGGACCCTTGACGAGCAGCTCCTGAGCATTGAGGCTCGCCTGCGGCCGGCCCATCGGATGCTGCCCGGCTTCAGCGTGTCGGCGCCCAGGCAATCACTGCCCTGTGGTCGGACATGCCGATTCTGCGCACTCCCAGCCGGACCGCCGACTGGCTGGAGGTCGCGGCTGGTCGTCTTGAGGCCTGGAAGGGTTCCGCGGCTCGGCCGGAGCGCCGCTGGCCTGGAATTTGTCAAGGCGTGGTATCTGTGGCTGGATCTCGACCGGCCGGCCGCGTTCGCCGAAGGCCCAGCGGAGTTCTTGGCTGCGGAGGACACCTCGTCGGCGGCGTGGCGGCAATTGCCGACTACACGGACACCAGCGTCTTCGTCCCTGAGCGGGCTGAGGACGGTGGGGAGGCACCGCCGGAGTGGTTCGGGATGAACCCGGACTACGACGAGGACTCGACGGAGGTGATCGACTCCAGCGCCGAGGAGGAAGACGAGGCGGAAGACGGAGACGAGATGGAGGCGCCAGAAGACAGAGCGGGCGACCAGCCTCAGCTCGATTGCCTTTCCAAAGAACGAGCCGCGCCGTCTGGGCCGGCCGGCCGAGACGATCAAGCCGAGACCGCCCGGCCGCCTCGGCGCTGACGCGCCGTCGCCTCCGACCTTCCGACCCCATCTGCCGCTTCCTAGGTCATTGCCTCGCCTTTTTATTTTATCTGTTTTGATAGTCTTTGAAAGAACTTGTTAATTCGCACAATTCCACCGCGGGGTGTATTCTGAACCTCTGTCCGAAGATCCGGCCAAGGGCCTAAGCTATGTAAATATTATTCTAATTTTATCTTTCCTTGCTTATTGCTCTTATGGCTTTTTCCTTTGCCGCCTTCCCTTAGTTGCCGCCTTGCCCATCGGGCAACCGCTCTGCGGACTGCCGTCTGGGTCAAGTGCTTGGTTACCTTTGAGAAGGCAAGTACTTGGCCATTTTTTAGAGTCTTTAAGCAAGTTGGGTAGAAGCAGCAAGCCGACTACTTAAGAGTCGGTTTTTGCAAAACGCGGCTGGAAGCCGTCTTAAACTATGTTTATGCTTTGGGTCCTTAGCCATTTTTTTGTGTGGGTGCCCGCTCTTCCTTACTCCTGCCCACCAAACAGTCGCTCTGCGAGCTGCGGCTTCTGACAGGAGACGGCTTAGGCACCGCACGTTACTTGTCTGACTGCAGGAAGCATTTCATAGCCCAAGGCGGCGAGTCCCCGGGCCAACTAGTCGAGCCCGGTGCCCAATAGCATAACAAAGAGTAACATACTCAAAGGCATAATTCTTATCATATAGATAACAAAAGAGGGCAGTCCCCGAGCTCGTCTCGGGGGACCCGAAGTCTTGGTACTTTAGACACAAAGGGTAGCGTGGTACATACTGCATCAACTGTAAAATCTTCGGAGGAGATTCGCATTCCATGGCCGTTCCGTCTCTTTGCCGGAGTCATCCCTCTTGCATGCTCGGGGCTTCTGAACGTCGATCAGGTAGTAGGAGTCGCTATGCGAGCACTTTGTCGATGATGAATGGGCCTTCCCAAGGCGCCGACTTGTCTTTGGCGGCTGTTATTTGGATCAGCCGGAGCACAAGGTCGCCCTCTAGGAATGATCTTGGCTTGACCTTCTTGTTGTAGTAGCGGCGCATGCTCTGCTGGTAGATGTTGGACCGGCTGAGTGCCAATAGCCGGCCCTCTTCCGGCAGATCGACGTCGTCTTGACGTGCTTCTTCTGCTTCCTCTTCGGTGTACATGGTGACTCGCGGGGAGTCGAACTCTATATCCATTGGGATGACGGCTTTGGCACCGTAGATGAGGAAGAAGGATGTGAAGCCAGTTGACTTGTTTGGAGTCGTGCGCAGACTCCAGAGGACGGCTGACAACTCCTCAAGCCAGCAGCCGGCCGAACGCTCCAGTGGCTCGACCAGCCGAGGCTTGATGCCGGACAGGATGAGGCCGTTCGCTCGTTCTACCTGGCCGTTTGACTGCGGATGGGCAACGGACTCTAAGTCCAGTCGGATGCCTTGCCTCGCAGAAAGCGGGCCAGGCGCCTTTGGCAAAATATGTGCCATTGTCGGTGATGATGCTGTGTGGTACGCCGTACCGAGTCGTGATGTCGGCGATGAAAGTCACTGCAGTAGGACCATTCAACTTCTTGATGGGTTTTGCTTCTATCCACTTGGTGAACTTTTCCACCACGACAAGTAAGTGAGTTAGGCCGCCTCGCGCCGTTTTGAATGGTCCCACCATGTCCAGGCCCCACACAGCAAAGGGCCAGGCGATGGGGATAGTATTGAGTGCAGAAGCTGGCTGAAGCGGCTTGGAGTGGAACACCTGGCACCCCTTGCATTTCTGAACTAATTCCTTGGCCTATTCTAGGGCAGTCGGCCAGAAGAAACCGTGTCAGAAGGCTTTGGTAACGAGTGCTCTTGAGGCTGCATGATGGCCGCACTCGCCTTGATGAATGTCTTCGAGAATCGCTTGGGCTTGCTATGGCTCGACGCAGCGCTGGTAGACACCAGTGATGCTGCGCCTGACCAGCTCTCTGTTGACTATTGTGTAGGCTGCCGCTCGGCGTTGCACTTACCGAGCCAAGGTCTCATCGGTTGGTAGCTCTCCGCTTACTAAGAACTTCAGGATGGGCTGGGCCCATGAGGGTGCTGCTATTTCTTCGACCGCCAAGATCGCTACTTGGAGGTGGGGGGCTGGGCTGGGTGGGGGGGGGTTGGAGTCCGCAGCAGCTTGCTGGGTTGAAGAAGTCCCCGGGCCGACTGGCGCAGTCCCCGGGCCGAGTAATCGGAGTTCGCATAATAGTCGCCATGATCCGGGCGGCCAGGTTACGAAGTCCCGGGCTTCGACTGCAGCGTTCTTGGGGCCGTCTGGTGAAGCTTCGGAGTCGGATCCGACTTCTTCAGGGGGAGTCGGCACAAAAATGGAGTCTGACTCTGGTGACGGCTTGACAGATGGCTTGAGGAGGCGCTGAAGGGCGACACCGGATGGTATTGCCTGGCGGGTGGAGCCGATTCTTGCCAGGGTATCTGCTTGGTCGTTGTCGTTTCTTGGTACGTGGAGGAACTCGCACCCCTCAAAATATCCACTCAGCTACTGTACCAGGAAACGGTAGCTCGCCATGTTTGCACCTTTGGCGTCCCAATCGCCGGATGACTGCTGGACCACCAAGTCGGAGTCGCCATAACACAGAATCCGGCTGCCAAGCTCTTTGGCAAGCCGGAGCCCGTGAATGAGCGCCTCGTATTCGGCGACGTTGTTGGAGGTGGCGAAATGGATCTGCAGCGCGTACTTGAGCTTGTCGCCTTTGGGGGAAGTGAGGACTACGCCGGCTCCCAAGCCGGTGCGCATCTTGGAGCCATCGAAGTGCATCCGCCAATGGGTGGAGTCGGGCGCTGGTGGCAGGTACTGGGTCTCGGCCCAGTCGACGAGGAAGTCGGCCAGTGCTTGCGACTTGATGGCGGTGCGGGGCTGGTAATAGATGGTGTAGGGGGCCAACTCTATGGCCCATTTGGCCACTCGCCGAAGCATCTCGGCTTAGATGATCTCGGCTAGTGGGGCTATGCAAACCACGGTGATTGGATGCTCTTGAAAGTAAGGCTTCAACTTCTTGGCGGCAAAGTGCACGCCGTAACACATCTTCCGGTAGTGGGGGTAGTTACGCTTGGAGGTCGTAAAGATTTCACTCGGATAATATCTCGGTCTCTCGGACAGGTAGCGCCTTGCCTTCCTCCTTGCGTTCAACTACAATGATCAGGCTTGACTACCTTTGGTGGCGGCAATATCTGAGAGCATGGGCTCCTTGGGAGTCGGGCTGCCAAGACGGGGAGTAGTCGACATTTTCTTCAAGCGGAGAAAAGCTTACGTCGCCTTGGGGTTCCATTCAGAGAAGGTGGTCTTCT
The DNA here is from genome assembly GCA_021605145.1 of Aegilops bicornis. Classification (NCBI taxonomy): domain Eukaryota; kingdom Viridiplantae; phylum Streptophyta; class Magnoliopsida; order Poales; family Poaceae; genus Aegilops; species Aegilops bicornis. The sequence goes on from CM038673.1 coordinate 98,468,415, forward strand.
TCATGAGCTGGTACAGGAGGAAGAGCTTTTCACCCAGCCGGTGATGAATCGACCGATGGACGCCAAACAGCCGGTGAACTTCGCACATCTAGCGATCGGTGGGTACTTCCATCCTCTCGATTGCCTTGATCTTCACGGGGTTGCACTCTATGCCGCGTTCGGAGACCAGGAAGCCGAGGAGCTGGCCGACTGGTACTCCGAAGACACACTTATCTGGGTTCAGCTTGATCTAGAATCGGCGCAGGTTCTCAAAGGTCTCCTTGAGGTCTTCCAACAGCGTTCCTCGCTTCTCCGTCTTCACCACCACGTCGTCCACGTAAACGTGGGCGTTTCTGCCAAGCTGCTTGAGGAGGCACTTACGCATGCAACGCTGAAAGGTGGCGCCCGGCATTCCTTAAGCCGAGCGTCATGGTCGGGTAGCGAAGGCTCCAAACGGCGTGATGAAGGCGGTCTTCAATCTGTCGGCGGGTTCAGCTTGATCCGGTGATATCCTCGAGTATGCATCTAAGAAGCTCAACAGCTCGCGTCCTACCGTGGAGTCTATCACTGATCAATTCTCGGTGCGAAGCGGGTCCTTGGGGCAAGCTTTGTTGAGGCTTGTGTAGTCAATACACATCCCCCACTGCTTGTTCTTCTTTAGCACCAAGACCGGGTTCGCTAGCCACTCTGGAAAGAACACTTCCATGATGGATCCGGCTGCGAGGAGCCGGGCTATCTCTTCTCCAACAACTCTTCTCTTCTCTTCTGATAGGCGGTGCAAGGGCTGCCTAACGGGCTTCACATCAGATCGGACATGTAACTTGTGCTCGGCGAATTCCGTCGGTACACCTGGCATGTCTTTAGGGGACCATGCGAAAATGTCCTGATTCTCATGGAGGAAATCGACGAGCTCGCCTTCCTATTTACTGTCGAGGTTTGCACCCCACGGCGTGCAGACCTCTCCGGTGCTCCGGGTCCAAGGGTATCTTCTTTGTCTCTTTGGCGGCTTGAATGAGCCCTCGACTTCCGACTCCTTGGGGTTGGGCGACATCTCTGGCTGCTTGCCGCCATTGCCACAACCCGATCCAGAAGCCGCTTCTCAATTGCGATCACCGGGGACTCGGCCAGCCCTTTGCTTTCATTGCCAGCGGACGCCTTTCTGTAGTCGCCCGGCTATGGTCAGAATCCCTTGGTACTCGGCATCTTCATCTTGAGGTAGGCGTAGTGGGGACCGCCATGAACTTGGCCAAAGCAGGTCGGCCAAGCAGAGCATGGTATGCACGGGCTTCGAGGTCCACCACTTGAACCAGACCGGCTCTCGGGCGAAAATGATCTTTGTCCCCAAACAGGGCGTCTATCGAGGATCTTGCCGATCGGTGAGCGGTGAAAGGCCAGTACAATTTCGTGGAACACTGATCCGATTGCTCTGACAAGCTGTCTTTGCTTGATTCCTAACTTCTCCATTGTGTCCTTGTATAGGATGTTGATGCTGCTGCCTCCGTCTATCAACACTCGCGAGAAGCGAGCGGCCCACCTATCCGCAACAAGGGTGGCACCCATGTGACGCCCTCGATTCAATCGTACACTAATCATGCACGCAAATGTGTACGATCAAGATCAAGGACTCACGGGAAGATATCACAACACAACTCTACAAATAAAATAAGTCATACAAGCATCATAATACAAGCCAGGGCCTCGAGGGCTCGGATACAAGTGCTCGATCATAGGCAGAGTCAGCGGAAGCAACAATATCTGAAATCTGGGACATAAGTTAAACAAGGTGCCATAAGATGGCTAGCACAAAGCTGGGATACTGAGATCGAAGAGGACAGGCCTCCTGCCTGGGATCCTCCTAGGTCACTCCTGGTCGCCGTCGGCCGGGTTGCACGTAGTAGTAGGCGCCTCTAGAGTAGTAGTAAATGCGTAGGCGGTGGCGTCACGGATCACGGGCTCCATCGTGCAGTTGCAGCAATCGAGTAGAGATAGAGGAAAAAGGGGAACAAGGCAACCGTGAGTACTCATCCAAAGTACTACTTAAAGCAAGGAGCTACACTACATATGCATGGATATATGTGTAAAGGCCATATCAGGTGGGTGAACTGCAGAAATGCCAGAAGAGAGAAGACCTAGTCCTATCGAAGACTAGCATCTTCAAAACCACCATCTTGCAGCAAACAAGAGGGAGTAGGGTAACATAACTTAAAGTAGCAGTAGTGTTATCAACCTCGGCCAGAGATCCTTTCTCGACTCCCTGCGAGAAAGAAATCCCAGAGCCATACTATCCAGTTATCATCATAAACCAATTCTCATCGCAATCCATTACTCATATCCATGTCTCATCTCAAGTATCCAGTTCTAGTTGTATCGATCGGGATACAACTCCAAGCGTCCGTTACCGTAGGACAGGCTATCGATAGATGTTTTCTTCCCTGCAGGGGTGCACCAACTTACCCACCACGCTCGCTTAACTCGGCCGGACACACTTTCGAGTGGTCATGCCCGGCCTCGGTCAAACAATACGCCGCAACCCGACCTAGGCTTAATAGAGAGGCCGGACGCCGGACTAAACCTATGCCCCGAGGGTCATGGGCCATCTCCACAGGAACTCCTTGCACGTTGCGAGGGCGGGCCGGAAGCAGACCTAGCCTATGAGCGTTCCGGTCCAATCCGCGCAGCGCGCCCGGACGCTGACGTCCTAGTAAGCTTCGGCTGATGCATCTGACGCAGATCGCCCATACTTAGCCCGCGTGATGGTTAGTGCTATCGGGCGAGGCCCTCGGATCAAATATCCAAATCGTAGTGGATTAGGAGCAGCGGTAACAAGCGAGACTCACGAAAGATGTGACCCCGTTGCCTGATCTCGAGGACTTGCGGCAAGGGCTAGGAATGCCAGCCACGCCTCGTAATTATCTCGCGGGCACCCTCCGTGTCAACCCGTCTCCACATCACTCGCAATTAAGCACGCTGGTACCCCTCGGGTCGACCCGTCTTTCCAAATAACGATGGTAAAAGTCCAAATGGCAACCGTGAGTCCAAACATCAAGGGAAAACACGAGGAATCACCCGGTGAATTCCACTCAATGTAGTCATCAAGGTGAACATTAGAGGATTCACCCTCGAGGTCCACACTTGAGGGGTTGCACGACAGAGTCGTGTCGGAAGTGGTTAAAGAGGAAATCACCTCGATGACCACAACCGAATAGCTATACTACGAGGTTAATATCGGAAGTCTTTGTAGAGGTTTCACCCTCGGTACTCGATAGTAACCTAGTAGTGTCGAGCAACTAAGGGGAAGTGATGTGCGGTGTCGGGGCACGGTCTTCGATCCGTTGATCGGGTCTTCAATGATGAAGCGAGGGCAACAAGGACAAGGTGGGGTCAGCGATGGGTCTCTAACCAACCTATCTTGAGCGGTTTAGGATAGCGGTAGGTAACAAAGCAGGTTACAATAAGCGAGGCTATGCAATGAATAGGAGCAACAATAACGATAGCAAAAAATCTAGTGCAAGCAATAAGAGAATGGAATGGGCGATATCGGGATGATCAAAAGGGGGCTTGCACGGTTGCTCACGGCAAGAGAGAGGATCGTCAAAGCACTGTAGTCGGCCCGGCCACCGGCGTCGGTCTCGTAGTCTAGAAGAGAAGAGGGAAGAAACAATGAATACACGATAACAGATGCATAACGATGCATGACATGCCAAGAAGCGATGCTAGGCGTGCCCTAACGTGGTAAGAGAAGTCTTGGTTTAGGGGAAGCATGTCAGGAAGTTATCCGTCTCCGGACGTCTGTCAGACAGATGAACCGGAGGAGAAAGTTTGCAGGTTCGATAGGTTAGAGACGCGTGATGGACGAACGGACTGCGTATCCGAATTCGTCTCGTCGTTCTGAGCAACTTTCATGTTGAAATTATTTTAATCCGGATTACGGATTAAAAGTTATGATTTATAAAAGGTTTTATTAATTTCTGGAATTTCAATTAATTATTTAATTAATTTCGAAAAGCATTTATGACATCAGCATGAGGTCATGCTGACGTCATCAGCCAACAGGGTTGACTAAGTCAACCCTGCCAGGTGGGTCCCACATGTCATTCACTAAGCCTAATTAACCTAATCAGGGTTAATTAATCTTAGTTAGTTAAGTTAACTAATGATTAGTATTAATTAATCCAGGATTAATTAGTTTAATTAATTACCCAATTAATTAGCTAATGATTAGGTTTAACTAATCCAGAATTAATTAGATTAATTAATTACTCAATTAATTAATTAATTAGTTATTTAGTTAATTAGTTTAATTCACTTTTAATTCATTTTTCGTTTCTGTTTAATTAACACGTTCTTTTCCGATTTATTTTGGGGGTGGGGCCCCCTGTCAGTGGCACTTGGCCAAACGGGTGCGGGCGCCGCGGGGTGCGGGTGCCGCCCGATCCGGGCACGACCCGGCCCGGTCGGGGCGGCGACCACCGGGCGGATCGAAGGCTGAGGCGGCAAGGCCGGCAGCCACAGCCACTGTGGCAGCGACGCCCGGTGAGGCGACAGGCGGCAGTTCTTGAGGCTCGGGAGAAGGGGAGCCGAGAAGGGAGGCCAAGCCGAACAGGGGAGGAAGGGCCTTGAGGCTCGGGTCTCGGCGCCCGGCGTGGGTCGCCGACGAGGGAAGGAAGGGGAGAGGCGCCACGGTGGCCGGGCGGGCCGCCGAGGCCACGGGCTGAACCCAGGGGAGAGGTCGAGGGGTCGGGGAGGCCTTGGTCTGGGCGGCCGGAGCCCGGGGAGCCGGAGGAGGGCCGAGGGGGCCACAGTGGCGGGCGGCCGGAGCCGGACGCCGACGGGAGGGGGTAGAGGAGGAGAGGGGAAGGCCTCACAACAAGGCAGGCCACGGCCGGTTTGCTCGGGGAGGTCGGGCAGGCCGTGAGGAGGGGGAAGCACTGTGGCCAGGGCGGGCGAGGTGAGCCGGATCATGGCGGCCGGGCCTGGGGGGCTGTGGAGGAGGGAGGAGTCTCAGGGCGGTGTGGAGGAGGAGGGGAGGACCGAGGCGGCGGGGGCCGGCGGGGGAACGGCGGCGAGGGGGATCGCCGACGGGGGGAGGCGGTCGGTGGCGCCCTGCCCCGATCCAGATCGGGTCGGGACGAGGGGGGGGGAGGGAGGCGCGAGAGGGAGGGGGAAGTGCGGGGCGGTGGCTAGGGTTAGCCACCGATGGGGGGTCTAGTGGGGGGTGGGCCGGTGGGCCGCCTGTGGAGAGAGGAGATGGGCGGGGAGAAGGAGAGGGGCCCGGGGCTGGTTGGGCGGAGGGGGTTATCCCCCAGGTTTTATTCTTTTCTTTTTTTGTTATTTTCCTTTTACATTTTGGTTTATTTTAAATGCTTTGCCATTTTGTAAAAACTAGTGCACCCACCAATATTAGGTTAGGTATTTTAGAAAACCCCGGAACATTTTAGGATTAGATTTCGAAACCCTTTTATCGTTTGCTTTATTTTAAATTTGTTTTCGAACGGTTCCGAATTAACGAAAAACTAATTAAGAAACCGGGGATTACTGTAGCATAACCATCCGGGCGTCACAATTCTCCTCCACTACAAGAAATCTCGTCCCGAGATTTAAGAGGGGAGCAAGGGGGAAAGGTCTGGTTACGATAATCTAAGGGCGAGAGACGAAGAGAACCATTTTCCTGCTCGTTGAACGAGGCGGACCAATAGGCAAGGTTCTCGTCCATCGGTGGTTACCGGAATGTCATCAACAATAGTAATAGGGTCTTACTTACAGAGTGGTACAACGAGGTGCTTAACTAAGCAGGGGATTATCACTGCTTAGATTATATAGGTCACAAGAAGGGTCAATCAGACCCATGGAAAGGAAAATGTGATCATTAGGTTAAACCGAACAATGGAAAGGAAAAATGTGTTTAAACACATATTTCAGGGGTATATCCTTCCCAAGGATAAGCAGAGCAAGATATCCACGATAGGAGATAATGTAGAAAACCCTTTAGATAAGGGGAGAGAAATTTCATGACAATACCCAAACAACGGTGTTCGGATAATTGAGCAAGAAACATTTAGCATTGGGCTTAGAATGTTCTTGTTGAAAATCAGAGTATCACAGACATGCTTCGAGATAGCATTGACATGGTCTTCAGGTGAAGATCAGACTTGGAATCACGAAGGATTCATCAGGAATAACTGGTAGAATAAGTCTTACAATTTCCTCATGGATGAACGGATAACCCTGCTGAAAAGGAAACTATAATGATAGGTCCTCCAGCCGGGGGGGGGGGGGTGCTAGGCATGACATCATGCTACCAGGTCATCAAAGTATCAACATCATAACTCTTGGAAAGTCGTCCCAACCATCATATCTGACCGAGATTCAGATCCGATTGGTGTCAGGATACCTCAGGCTTAGGATACCTGAGAAGAAAAGGTGCAACGCAAGTTGACGAGATGACCTTGTAAGATTCTCGGGGAAATGAACTATGATGTGATTCCCGTTAACAAGAGTCCATCATTAACCCAAGGAGAGGACAAGGAGGTTTCTGGTGAACTCAACGACAATTCACCGAGACTCCCAAAAGATAGACTCCCACATTTAAATGAACAAGGAGATAACATTTGTCGGATCAAATGATACAAGGAAGTATGCTCGAGGAAAACATACACAAGTAAACATTGGTTGAAAGGTGCGCCCGATGGGTTGGGTTGCACGATCAATGTCAGAATGGTGATTTAATAATCGATAGTCTGAGAATTTCACTTCAAAGCAAGAGGCTTGCTAGAAGGGCAGAATTCAAACAGCATCGTTCACTTGTTGGTACACCGGTTGGAAGCAACACGGGGACCAAGAAAGAATGGCGATGGTGAGAAGCATCTCAATACCAAGAATTTCTTAAGATGGTAATACTCCAAGGTAAAGAAGAACGACTGCTGGGTAGCAAGGAACTCAAGGTATAACACCAAACATGAACAAGCTTGTGTTGGTGGGAAGGCAATAAAGTGGTCGATGATAATGCAAATCATCGAGGGCAAGGATGGTATTTCTCATCATGATTTCAGTTGATATCCTGGATGAGCTCAGAATGTTGGTGATCACGACACAATTGTCGAGTGACTTCATGAAGATGTAATCGATCGGTGACGACATCAAGTCAAAGTAATGCTGACGTGAAAGGTTATTAGAACCAAGGGTACGACACAAACTCGATACCAAGCTTGTTGTCCAAGGTGAAATGATAAGACGATGAGGATCGACGTAAGGTTAATTCACCGTCGAAAATTGTGTTCCGTGAAGAAGGAACGGGTAAAATGCGATTAAAATCATCACGACAACGATATAGCCAAACAGGCTAGGAACGGCGCGTGATCGGGTACCAACTCGTACTTATAGAAGCTCCTTTGAAGAGTTGTTGAACCGTAGTGCGGACTCGGTTCATTTATCGGTGTCTTTGAGTGTTTAAAACTCAGAGCCCGTGAAAAATTGGAATCAGTGGGAAGGTAGCACTTGAAGAACTCATAAAAAGTTATGCAGTTCCATGACAATCTCGAGATACCAGGGGGGTAATACTCGACACAAGATCAAAGTAAAGGTTGGACTGGTGTATTGATCCATAGGAGACAATTGTTTTAACTTGTCCAGAAATGAGATCAAGAAGAAGAACAATCATGGTCGGAACCACGATTGCAAAAGGCGGATCCAGATATAAGATGAACTTATACCAAAGGAATAATTAATTTAAGAGAAATTTTAATGATAAGATCTACATCGTGTCCATGGGCATGAACACAAAGTTCAAGGTCGACTCCCACTTTTCCAATGCATACCCTTCCATTCACTTCTCGCTCTGATAAAGGCATTAGTGTTGAAAGTTGTACCTGGTGAAATACCAGATGAGTATGACTCGTGTAAACTTCCGAGTTCACACATATAAAGGAAGGCATAGGTTCAACCCGGCAGGGTAACACGGAAACATATACCACAAGCTTCAATAGTAAAATACCACTAGCTCGAAAGCGGAGCATGGTTGGCAAAAGGGAAGGATGCAATTTACCAAAGGCATTATGTATCAGAGGAAAAGCTCACAAGGTTATTGAATATGAAGGGCGTTGTCAGATAAAATCCAACAAAGGATCACGGTGGTCCACAAGGGATCCGATGTGAGCATCAGTACTCATCTAGAGGAAGAAGAATGCAAGGAGATCAAATTATAGAAACAACTGACTAACTCAATTGTCAAATGCAAATGAATTATGATTCCCAAAACAAGGGATCAGAAGCAATGCTCTGATTTCGGGGTGGATAAGTTGAATAGCCTTAGGGTACAATCAACGGCAATTGGATTGGTCAAGAACCAATTCCGGTTAAAAGAATGGCAGCTCAGCCAGAAAGGTAACTTATAAGAATCAATGATGATTGCGGGTATTCGCAAACATATTGAGTCAACAGACCCAAAATGATAATGACAAGGAATGTCAATATGGCTACGAGACTTATGGGATTAACCATAATGCAAGCAAGCAAGAATTTCAAGAGCCAAAGGCTCCAGAGGATTCTCGGGAGATCGAATAGTATTTTGAAGAATTTTGTGTAACACATGAACAACAGGGAATGAGCGGATACTCGACAAGTGCGAGGATTTATTTGAAGGGGTATTCATGTGGCAAAGAACTGCTAGGCAGTAGGCACAAAGTATTCTCGGATCAATAGAGAAAACTTGAGGTATCTTGTAATAACAAGATCACTTTGGGGGTGATCGTATGAATGGCAAGTGTAAGTAGTAATCCATACGGATTTATCGGTGATCGAGAATAGCATAAGTGATGAGCACAAGGCCTCGAGAGGACATCAGATAGTATCTTCGGAATCTTCTGATTAGCAGACGACCATCTGAAGTGAGGGGCTCTCCGGGAGAAAGTACTTGCGAGAACCTAAAGTTAGTGTTGTTTTTAACGAAATCGTTTAACCCGAATAAAAGAGAGTTCAGAAATCCCAGAGTAAAGATCGAGGAGTAAAAGATCCTAATACCACCCAATGGCGACGTGTGCCCATAAGACACACATCCATGTTAGTAAAAGTTTTGCAATGTCTAGACTCGACTTGGCCAAGGAGTTGGAAAGGGGATTCCTACAGGCAGTCGGCTCTGATACCAACTTGTGACGCCCTCGATTCAATCGTACACTAATCATGCACGCAAATGTGTACGATCAAGATCAAGGACTCACGGGAAGATATCACAACACAACTCTACAAATAAAATAAGTCATACAAGCATCATAATACAAGCCGAGGGCCTCGAGGGCTCGGATACAAGTGCTCGATCATAGGCAGTCATTGGAAGCAACAATATCTGAGTACGGACATAAGTTAAACAAGGTGCCATAAGATGGCTAGCACAAAGCTGGGATACTGAGATCGAAAGAGGACAGGGCCTCCTGCAGGGATCCTCCTAGGTCACTCCACGGGTCATCGTCGTGGGTTGCACGTAGTAGTAGGCGCCTCCAGTAGTAGTCGTCAGTGGCGGTGGCGTGCGGATCACTGGCTCCATCGTCTGGTTGCAGCAATCGAGTAGAGATAGAGGAAAAAGGGGGGAACAAGGCAACCGTGAGTACTCATCCAAAGTACTCGCAAGCAAGGAGCTACACTACATATGCATGGATATATGTGTAAAGGCCATATCAGTGGACTGAACTGCAGAAATGCCAGAAAAGAGAGAAGACCTAGTCCTATCGAAGACTAGCATCTTCCGGAAACCACCATCTTGCAGCAAACAAGAGGGAGTAGGGTAACATAACTTAAAGTAGCAGTAGTGTTATCAACCTCGGCCAGAGATCCTTTCTCGACTCCCTGCGAGAAAGAAATCCCATAGCCATACTATCCAGTTATCATCATAAACCAATTCTCATCGCAATCCATTACTCATATCCATGTCTCATCTCAAGTATCGATTCTAGTTGTATCGATCGGGATACAACTCCAGCGTCATTACCGTGGGGACAGGGCTATCGATAGATGTTTTCTTCCCTGCAGGGTGCACCAACTTACCCACCACTTCGCTTAACTCGGCGGACACACTTTCCGGTCATGCCCGGCCTCGGTCAAACAATACGCCGCAACCCGACCTGAAGCTTAATAGAGAGGCAGCACGCGGACTAAACCTATGCCCCGGGGTCATGGGCCATCTCCACAGGAACTCCACACTTGCGTTAAGTAGGGCGGCCGGAAGCAGACCCTAGCCTAGCAGGCGTTCCAGTCCAATCCGGTAGCGCCCGCTCCCGTATTGACGTCTAGTAAGCTTGGTGATGCATCTGACGCAGAACGCCCATACTTAGCCCACGTGATGGTTAGTGCTATCGGGCGGAGGCCCCTCGGATCAAATATCCAAATCGTGAGTGGATTAGGGCAGCGCGGTAACAAGCAGAGACTCACGAAAGATGTGACCCGTTGCCCGTCTCGAGGACTTGCGGCAAGGGCTAGGAATGCCGGCCACGCCTCGTAATTATCTCATGGGCACCCTCGAGGTCAACCCGTCTCCACATCACTTTCGCCAATTAAACGCAGCAGGTACCCCTCGTGGTCGACCCGTCTTTCCAAATAACAGTGGTAAAAGTCCAAGTAACCGTGAGTCCAAACATCAAGGGAAAACACGAGGAATCACCGGTGAATTCCACTCAATGTAGTCATCAAGGTGAACATTAGAGGATTCACCCTCGAGGTCCACACTTGAGGGGTTGCACGCATGCAGTCGTGATCGGAAGTGGTTAAGAGGAAATCACCCTCGATGACCACAGCGAATAGCTATACTCTGAGGTTAATATCGGAAGTGCTTTGTAGAGGTTTCACCCTCGGTACTCGATAGTAACCTAGTAGTGTCGAGCAACTAAGGGAAGTGATGTGCGGTGTCGGGGCCTGGTCTTGATCCGTTGATCGGGTCTTCAATGATGAAGCGAGGGCAACAAGGACAAGGTGGGGTCAGCGATGGGTCTCTAACCAACCTATCTTTGGCGGTTTAGGATAAGCGGTAGGTAACAAAGCGAGGTTACAATAAGCAGGCTATACAGCAGAATAGGAGCAACAATAACGATAGCAAAAATCTAGTGCAAGCAATAAGAGAATGGAATGGGCGATATCGGGATGATCAAAAAGGGGCTTGCCTGGTTGCTCACGGCAAGAGAGAGGGATCGTCGACCTTTGTAAATCGAGCCCGGCGGTGCGGCGTCGGTCTCGTAGTCTACCGAAGAGAAGAGGGAAGAAACAATGAATACCGATAACGAGATGCATAACGATGCATGACATGCCAAGAAGCGATGCTAGGCGTGCCCCTAACGTGGGTAAGAGGGGTCTTTGGTTTAGGGGGAAGCATCCGGAAGTTATCCGTCTCGGACGTCTGTCGAAGACGAGATGAACCGGAGGAGAAAGTTTGCAGGTTCGATAGGTTAGAGGCGGCGTGATGGGCGAGCGAATTGCGTATCCGAATTCGTCTCAAATGGATTACGAGCAACTTTCATGTTGAAATTATTTTAATCGGATTCACGGATTAAAAGTTATGATTTATAAAAGGTTTTATTAATTTACGGAATTTCAATTAATTATTTAATTAATTTCGAAAAGCATTTATGACATCGGCATGAGGTCATCTTGGCGTCATCGATAGCGAGGTTGACTAAGTCAACCCTGCCGGTGGAGTCCCACATGTCATTCACTAAGCCTAATTAACCTAATCGGGGTTAATTAATCTTGAATTAGTTAAGTTAACTAATGATTAGTATTAATTAATCCGAGATTAATTAGTTTAATTAATTACCCAATTAATTAGCTAATGATTAGGTTTAACTAATCCGAATTAATTAGATTAATTAATTACTCAATTAATTAATTAATTAGTTATTTAGTTAATTAGTTTAATTCACTTTTAATTCATTTTTAGTTTACATTTAATTAACACGTTCTTTTCCGATTTATTTTGGGGTGGGGCCCCTGTCGATTAACACTTGGCCCAAGCAGGTGCAGGCGTGTGAGTGCAGTCTTGCTTCGATCCAAAGACCTGACCCGGCCCGGTCGGCGGCGACCACCCGAGGCGGATCTGGGCGTGGCGAAAGCGGCCAACAGCCACGGCCGGGCCAGCGACAGCCGGTGAGGGGTGACAGGCGGCTGGGCCATGGGGCTCTGAGAAGGGGGGGAGCCGAAAGGCGGCAAGCAGCCGAACAGGGGAGGAAGAAGGGGAGGCCTGGGTCTCGGGCGGGCGCCTGTGGAGTCGCCGACGAGGAAGGAAGGAGGAGGGGCCACGGGTGTCGGGCGAGCCGGGCCGAGGGCCACTGGCCGGAACCGGCAGGGGGAGAGGGTCGAGGTCGGGGAGGCCTTGTGGCGGCCGAGTCTGGGAGCCGGGAGAGGCGGAGGAGGGCGGGCGCTGTTGGCCGGGGCGGTGAGCAGACGGGAGGGGAGGTAGAGGAGGAGGGGGAAGGCCTCACAGTGAGGGCCACGGCCGGTTTGCTCTGGGGAGGTCAGGGCAGGCCGGGCGGAGGGCGGGGAAGCACGCCGGCGAGGGCGTGGCGAGGCCGGACCAGCAGTGTGATCGCCCGGGCCTCGGTGGGGGCCTTGGAGGGGAGGAGGGAGTCCCAGGCGGTGTGGAGGAGGAGGGAGGACCGAGGCGTGGCGGGGGAGGCGGAGGCAATGGCGGGGGATCGCCCGGACGGGGAGGCGGTCGGTGGCGCCCTGCCCGATCCAGATCGAGTCCGGAGACGAGGGAGGCGAGGAGGGGAAGTGCGGTGGCTAGGGGTTAGCCACCGATGGGGGTCTAGTGGGGCGGCTGGGCGGTGGGCCGACCCGAAGAGAGGAGATGGGCCAGGGGAGAAGGAGAGGGGCCAGGCTGGTTGGGCCGGAGGGGGGGGGTTATCCCCCCCAGTTTTATTCTTTTTCTTTTTTTTTTGTTATTTTCCCTTTTCTGTTTTGGTTTATTTTAAATGCTTTGCCATTTTGTAAAAACTAGTGCACCCCACCAATATTAGGTTAGGTATTTTAGAAAACCCCGGAACATTTTAGGATTAGATTTCGAAACCCTTTTATCGTTTGCTTTATTTTAAATTTGTTTTCGAACGGTTCCGAATTAACGAAAAGCTAATTAAGAAACCGGGGATTACTGTAGCATAACCATCCGGGCGTCACAACCCAAGACCAGGGCATAGGAGCCCGGATTCGGCATCACCTCTGGGTGATCAGCCCGACTCCAACTGATAGGCTTCTCGGACTAGTGCATGAATTCTGGAGTATCTGATGCCACTGCATTCACTTCTTCTTTGTTGCACCGCTTTCTGCAGCGATCGTCGGCCACCTTGGTGAACACCACATAAGCTCCATGCTCTTCTGGTACTCGTCTTGTCTGCGCCAGCCCGGCACGACAGCCCGGCTCTTGGAGCCCAGCGGTGGAGGGCGGCCAAAGAGCGGAGGAGGGATGAGGCCGTCTCCTTGGCGATCTGGTGAGCTAGTGGCACTTCCGGGTGGTGTGGTTCGACGGCTTGCGCGCTATGGAATTGCGAGGGACCATCTAGAGTCTGCTTTCGTAGAGAAGGCGGCAACCAGTTGGACTTACCGCCTTTTACGCCGCTTAGCCGAGGCTACCCCTCTGCTGTTGGTCTTATTTGTCGCCACTGGCCGGCTGTTGGAAGCAGCTGCGGGGCCTTGCGCTTGTGATCATTCTGCTGCATTGTCGCGGCTGGTGTCGCCCGGCCGGAGTTCTGGGAACTGAGGAGCCACCTTGCTAGGCCTTGACTTTGATCTCCGACTTCATGGAGGAGTCGGCTATAAGCGTGCTTATGCTGCTATGATCAGCAGCTCGTCGAGGGTCTCCGGCTCGTTGCAAAGGAGCTTGTGCTTGAGGAGGGTGCCTTCTCTGCACCCGGTGGTGAAGTACTCAATGGCCTGCACCTCGTGCACTCCCTCATGAGGAGTTCGGAGCTCGGCCAGTAGCGTGAGGTAGTCGCGAGTGGACTCGTTGGGGCCTTGCACGCACAAGGAAAGCTGGCGAGGCTTGGGAGGTCGCTTGTATGTGCTCGTGAAGTTGCGGACGAAGGCCTCGGTGAAGTCGACCCAGCTGTTGATGCTGCGGGGCTTCAAGCTGTTCAACCATGTCCGGGCCGTGCCACAGGCATGAGGGGAACATACTTTCTGACAATGCGCTTGTTGCGTTAAGCTATCTTGACGATGCGTGGAGTAGTCAACTAGCGATCCTCGGCTTCCACGGATCCGGTGTATTTGGGTGTATCTCGGGGGAGTGTGAACCCTCGGGGGAAGGGCTCGTCTCGGATGCGAGGTATGAAACACGGCGGGCCCAACTCGTCTTCCTCTTCCAGCGCCAGGGATCAGTGGAGTCGCTCGATCCGGTGGTGGGCGTCGTTTTCTCCGACTCCCTCTCGGCGGCCAAGGCGGTCGCCGAGTCGGATCTTCGGCAGGCGGCGGGGAGACTTCGCCTCTCTCTGCGGGGAGGAGGAGGCGGATAGTCGTCCGCCGCTCCACCGCTCTTAGGCGGCCGTCTTCGTCGCGCTTCGATGGAGATGTGAGTCCGACTATGGCTGACAGCGGATCCTTGTTTTTCTTCCACGGACACCGCCAGTCGGCGTCCGAGACGTCGCGCCTTGATCTCGGCGGGGAGGCAAGTCGCCGTGTTGTCGTCGTGGCGCCTCCGTGCGGCAGCCGCGTCGAGGAGCTGCTGGACTCGCTCCGTCATCAGGCGGCGCTCCTCGCCCTCGAAGTTATCCAGCTCGTCCGCCGCCGCCTGGGCGGCGCGGATGTTCTCCGCGGGCGTGGCGTACACGGGGCGATTGGCCCCAAACAGGTTGGCAATGGCTACGCCGCGCTGCTGGACCGCGCCTAGGCGGCTAGGCCCAGTCGGAGCCGGCGATCCTCCCACGGCGCGATCCATCTCGCGCTGGTAGGCTTCTGACAAGCGTCCCATGCTTGCCAGCTTCTTCGCGCCTACAAGGAGCTGAAGGCGGCGTGCCTCCAGCGTCCCAGCGTCAGCGTCTTCCGGAATAGGCGCGGTTAGGTCTTGCAGAACCGCGTCGAGAGGGTCATGAGTTCTTCGCCGGAAGGCTCGCTATGACCGATGGCGAGCACTTCCGCGGCGGTGCTTCCGCCCGCTCTCCGCGAGCGAGGCGGCTCGCCGTGAACCACCACGTTGGTGGGGAGCAGCGTCGGCGACACGGTGTCGGTCGACCAGGCATCGGGTCGGTGGAGCCCTACGGACTCAGTGTCGGCGGCGAGCTCGCCCGGCGACATGGAGCTGCTCGAGGAGGCCCGCGAGGAGGCTCTCGGGGCCGTCTGTGCCTGCATCGGATGCAGGCTCGTCGGAGAGGCGAACTTCGTTGACAAGTTTGGCGAGGCAGCTCGCCGCGCAGGCGACCTCAATGCCATGCAGCGCGTCGGCACAGACACCGTCTGGCGTGCCGGGCTGGCTGCGCTCGCCAGGGAGGAAAAGGGTTCCCGTCCAGAACAAGTCTCCGGACGACGGTGCACCTAGCCCCACGGTGGGCGCCAAATGTCGGGGGTTGGGTGCGACATATGCCAAAGGATGGCTTATCATGGAGGGGGCAAGTAGAATGTCGCCGGTGCCTGAAAACGGGATGAGGCGTAGACATGCACGCCGGCGAATCTTACCCAGCTTTAGGCCTCTCTGGGGAGATAACACCCCTACTGCTGCTCTGCGGGGTCTTCGCATGGTCAGTATGGCAAAGTGAGTACAAGGTTGCTCCTGGAGCTGTTTGGGGTGAGGAAGGAGAAGGGCACGGCTAGCTCTTCTCTTCTCTCTATGTGTGTGTCAAACTACTAGGGTCCAACCCTTTGCATTGGTGCCCCGGGGGGTTGATATAGGCCTACCCCCTGGGGGTACAATGGTAATCTGGCTGGGTGCAGGTCCCAGCCGTCAGTCTCTTAAGTCGCCGTCTTCTCCACCGACTTCTGGGGCCCGCCGACTAGTGGGCCCGACTGATCCACATGGAGCCGACAGCCCTTGTCCGCGGTGGTCTTGCCGGCTGCGGATTACTGTAGCCGTGTTTCTAATGACGCGAGCTTGGTCATGGGGTCATGGCAACAGCGCCGCCGCCTGACGGGCGATCATTGTTGCCACTCCCTGTCTTATCTGGTTAATGGCGCACGGAGCCCGTGGGAAGGGCCGGCCGACTCTCGGAGGCCGACTCCCAGTAGATCCGTCTTGGGGCGCTCTCGCCGTCTTCTGCAGTCCCGCCGACAGGCGGGTCCCGCCGTCTTCGGGTCGTAGAGACAGGCCATCGTGGGTACAGGGATCTGCCCACGGGGCTGATGTCAAGGCCAGCGTGGCATGATGCACGCGCCAGACGGAGATCTCCGTCGATCTGGCGCTCTGTGGCCATGCATGTCCTTTATGAGCGGGGCGAGGGAGGGGCTGCGGCCCCATCCGTCCCGTCCGTAGTCGCATTAATAGGAGGTGGTTGGAGTCGCGGGCCGACTCCCCAAAGCCGGCTTCTCCGGAAGTCGCTGGCTGGGAGTCGGCTTATCTCGAGGCCGTCTCTGGGACTCGGCTGGGAGGGGCAGTCGGCGGCTCTGCCACCGACTCTCGGAAGGCGGCTCTTCGTCTTGGGGTCTTGAGGGGCGCAGTCTGCCCTGATGTTTTGAAAGGTCCAGAGGCTCGGGTTTGCCTACCCGTGGCCCATTACTCCGACATTCGATGCGTTCAATCGGCCAAGAATTCCAACAAGTTGACGCCAAAGTGGGAAGGCCCTTATCGGGTGTCTGAGTCACCAGGCCGGCAGTCCATACGGAGACCGAAGATGCCGTTCGGTGAGTAACTCCTGGAACATTGAGCATCTTCGCAAGTTTTACCAATGGTAGCGGCTTGCGGCCCCCGGCAAGCCACCTTTTGTACAAGCATTGCCGATGATGCATGTAACCCTTTGTACAAAGCCGGTAGCGCAGACCACGAGCATAAATAAATGAAGCGCTGGCGCCCTAAGTTATAGCATGCATGCTAGGTCGAGTCTCGTCCTTGGTTAGGGTTGATAGTGCTTAGCGGCGACTAACCCCTAGCTTAGAGGTTGAGTGTGCGTCCCTTTGCCGTTCTTTTGTCTTCTTTGGTTCGCAGGACTCACAGATATCCTTGCCGGATCACTTGAGGATGAAAAAGAAAGAGGACAGACCGGCATCTAGACCCCGACAACCAAGATGTGCCGGGGCCAAAGTGCAAAGAATTCACGCATACGGCAAACCAGAGTTGCCGGGGGCTACAGCTTCAGATAAGTTCTTCATCCCTTATCATGCATTCCCTTATGGACTGAGGTATGTGAAACCTCGTTTTTTCCCAAAGCTACCGTGCTCCCCTAAAACTCTAGGCCCTAGGGCTCGTTCCTGGGGCCAGGTTTGGTAAATGGTCATGACAGCAAAAAGGATGAAACGAGGAGCATGAACCCACCTCATCCCTGCCTCCGCCAAAAGCATGAGAAAAGTCGAGCGAAGTGGGAAGACGGCAGGGCCTGTTGCCGGGCAAGGAAATGTTTATCTTAGGGATATCAAGGATTTACTCCTTGTCGTAGTTTCTACCCGCAAAAAATGACCCGGCAAGCATCCCTTTTTCACTAAAAACATTCCACTCAGGTACAGCCCATGGGGAATGAAAAACATGAATGATGGGATTACAAGTTTTAAATTCAGCCAAGGCCCAAAGGCTTACAAGCTAAAAAGAGATAAGGTGCCCGTAACCCCTTTCTTGTCCCTCTCCTCAGGAGGCAGGTCAAGGAGGCGAAAAGGGCAGAAGGGGCGCCTAGGCGAGCTACGAGTGGCAGGAGACACCAAGAGAACATCTCAGTGGCCGTCCAAAGGCTGGATGGTGATGGATGCGCTGAAAGCAGAGCTCGAAGACGAGGCGGCAGGACGTAGCACGCGTCGAAGGCGTCGGTGCCTGCGTACTCCGATTTGACGGCCTTGCCGCCCGCCCTCTTCCTCTTCTGCAGCCTCCCGATGCCAGCCGCCCAAGGAGACGACCGAGAAGTTCAAGAAGCGGCGACCACGGATGATGGGGTCGCCGGTGCCGCCTGAGGCGGCGCCCGACACCTAGTCGGACCCGTCATCCTGCCGCCTGCTACCCTCGTCGTCGCTACCGTTGTCCTCCTCGCCACTCCCGCCCGAGGAGGAGTCTTCGCTATCAGAAGAGCTCTCCACGCAGCACCTTGCCCGGGTCTCGAAGAGCCCGAAGACCTTGACGGAGAGGAGGCCGCCCTCCATCAGCTTGAAATGGAGAGTGAGCCCCTCCATCAAGCGGTGGATATGAGCGAACGTCTTCCATCCCCGACGAAGATACATCACGTGAGGGGCTCAGAAGTCGATGCGAACTCGCGTACCACTGATCCAACAGCCCCTCATATGCAGCTACAATGACTCCGGCGGATCCAGCTCCATCTCCCGCGCGAATGGAGTCAGGAGACGAAGGCGACGGCAAGGCAGCCGGCGCAGCCTGACGAAGAACTCGCAAGGGTCATCCCCAACATGGCCCTCCATGGGGGGAGGAACTACAGGCGGAGGCGAGACGGCGCCGCCCGTCCTCCTCTTCCCCGAGCACCTCGGCCTCGCCATGCGGCCTCACCCCTCCCCTTCCTCGCGGCTAGCTCTGCCACCGCATGGTCACAGGAGAAGGAAGGGCAGCGTTGTCGGCGGCGACCCTTGCCGCCACCGTTGAAGTACCAGGATTCCCTCTCTCCATGGCGGATGGAGGGGGCAGCTTGAAGGAAGGAGGAGATGGAAGAATGCGGGGCGCCATCCCCCTCCCGCTCTTTATAAAGGAGCAGGGTGGGGGCTCGGCCGCCCGCTCAGCCAATCAAGACTGGAAGGCGCGAGGCCCAGGCCAACCCGCTGCCCCAGCCCGCGACGGCCCGGTTTCCCGCCTCCACCGTTCGCCACCCAAACTGCATGAGAACCACGTGGCAGGCATGCGGGACCAAGGCGATGGGTGAGGCGACCTCTCCCCACCCCGTGATCGTGGGGAGTGGACACCTTGAAGACCACGCCTCGGCCCCGCTCAGTAAATGGGCCGCGCCTCCACGCCTCCCTCCATTTATGGGGAAGGCACGAACCGCCCCCTTTACTGCGACGTGACGCATGCGCGCAGAGCTCAGCCCCACGCATGCTGCCCACGTCACGCACGCCTCCCCACGCCAAGCCACGCGTGGGAGGCATGGGAAGCGCAGTGCGCGAAGAGACTTACCGCGGTAAAAACCACCCCGCCTGCCCGCGCACCATTTTTGGGCCGAGCCCAACGACGCGATTGGGCTTACGTGTGGCCCAGGCCTGGGGGCTCCTGTCGGTGTACAAAAAGAGGGGTACACTTTTTGTACCCCTATAACTGTGCACGGGCAGTCCGAGCCACGGGCACCACCGCACTGAGCAAGGCAAGGGAGGTGAGCCAAGGTAAGGCCGAAGCTCGAAAGGAGCAGAACAACGCCAAGACCAAGACCACAAAGAGCAAAGGGGACGAAGCGGACTCCCCCGGCAAGATCCTTGCAGGGAGGCGGTTTTAGCAAACCCGGCAAGACCCTTGCCGTGGCAGCTCTCCCCACACCTACGGAGCGACTCACCCTTGAGTCCACTGCCCCCATTTGGCAAGGATTCGGGAGACATCGCCGTGGTGGCATGCAGATCTTTGTGAAGACATTCAAGATCAGATACACACTATAGAAGATGACGAACCTTGGCGGGATCCCAGCCAAGGAGGACCACAAGGCCCCCGGCAAGAGCCTTGTCGGGGATGACAGCAGCGCCACGGCAAGACCCTTGCGGGGCCCAGCAAGACCCTTGCAGGGGCTCTGGCGAGCCCTCGCCAAGAACACCCGTGAGGGCCACCATCAGGCCCACGCCAATCAAACCTCCACCACCGTTCGCATGCATTGCCGACCCAACCAGTTGGGCGAGGCACTGCGTGGCGGCAAGCGGATCTTCGTGGAGACCCACCGCTGCGCCACCTCGGCTGCACTGCCTGCCTACATGGCACCACAGGCACCGCTGGCCAGCGGCGTGTCGACCTGAAGGGAGGCGGCGGCAGACGAGACAGGGCTCTCCCGTCCTCGATTAAGCAAGGACACCTAAGCAAGGCGCATTAAAGGCGCCTTGTCATGTAATCACGAGGATAAACTTCGCATCACTATACCCTTTCCACCTCACATGTGCCCTTTGTGGCAACCCCTTTCCTTATAAAAGGAGGCCCAAGGCGACCAGGAGGAGGATTCGGCTTTTTGGAGCTCCTCACGCCCCATTGCTAGTTCAAGAACACAGATAAACAAACCACCAAAGCAGGAGTAGGGTTTTATGCATCCTCGCGGCCCGAACCTGGATAAAGAAACCGTGTGCTATCTGTTTGATCCGCTCTTCTCACGACCCCGCTCCCCGCAACCGTAGTAGGGATTCTTGTGATCCCATAGGTGTCGTTCCCACCGATCGAAGGTGTTTGAGTTTATTTGATCTCTTATATGCATGATCTCTTATAGCCTCGTATTTCTTCTCCGATATTTGGGTTTTGTTTGGCCAACTTGATCTATTTATCTTGCAATGGGAAGAGGTGCCCGGTAGTGGGTTCGATCTTACGGTGCTCGATCCCAGTGACGGAAAGGGAACCGACACGTATGTATCGTTGCTACTAAGGATAAGAAGACGAGATCTATATCTACCGCCATATAGATAAATGGATCTTGTCTACATCATGTCATCGTTCTTATTGCATTACTCCATTTTTTCATGAACTTAATACACTAGATGCATGATGGATAGCGGTCGATGTGTGGAGTAATAGTAGTAGATGCAGGCAGGAGTCGGTCTACTAATCTTGGACGTGATGCCTATGTATTGATCATTGCCTGGATATCGTCTTATTTATTTGAGGTTCTATCAATTTCCAACAGTAATTTGTTTACCCGCCGTTTGCTATCTTTCTCGAGAGAAGACACTGGTGAAACCTACGGCCCCCGGGTCTTCTTTCTCATATATTTTCCTTTGCGATCTACTTTTTCCTTGCTTTTATTTTCAGATCTATTAAACCAAAAATACAAAAATATCTTGCAGCACTTTTATTTATTTGCGATCTATTTATTTAATCTATTACAACTTTCTCCCGTCCACGCACCGTTTGAGGCGTCGTACCCCGAAAGGGATTGTCAACCCCTTTAACATGTCGGGTTGCGAGTGGTTGTTATTTGTGTGTAGGGGCTGTTTACATTGTGTTGCTTGGTTCTCCTACTGGTTCGATAACCTTGGTTTCATATCTGAGGGAAATACCTACCGCGCTGTGCTGCATCATCCCTTCCTCTTTGGGGAAATGCCGACGTAGCTTCAAGCGGCATCAGGCGGCCCAATTCCAGAAGGCCCCGAAGCAGCGCCCTGCGGTGTCTGCATAAGCATTTTAGTCTTTCTGCTGTTGCTTCGCGTTTGGTTTCCTTCTTTTCTCGCAACTCTTTCCTAGTTCTTCTTGTTTCGCTCGAACAGGGCCTCTCTCTCTCTCTCTCTCTCTCTCTCTCTCTCTCTCTCTCTCTATCTCTCTCTCTCTCTCGAGCAGGCCCCGTCCGCTTCGGTGATTGGGGCGGCAGGAGGCTCCGCGTAACCCCGCCGCATGGACCCACTCGCTGACCTCCAGGAGGCGACGGAGAGGAACGCATGGGAGGCGCGCGAGGAGCGGGAGCAGGCGGAGCGGGAGAAGGCGGAGGCGGCCAAGGCGGCACAAGCAGAGGCTGATGCACGACCAAGACCCAAGCCGACGTGGCGGCCAGGGCGCAGGCGGTCGCTGCCGCCAAGGCACAGGCGGAGGAGGCGTCCCACAGCCGGACTGCAGAGTTCGTCTTCCGGCTGTGTGCGGAGCCACCGGCACCGGAGGGCCAGGCGCCGACTGGAGGTGTTGGGGCGACCAGTCGGCCCTGGAGAGGGAGGGCGGAGGCCCCGTTGTCTTGGGGGCGGAGGTGCCCCCGCACACGCCGACTGCCGACGCCCAGGGCAATCGGCCTGACGCGCCGCTGGTGCCGCCAGTCGGTGGCGAGTTGGTGGTGGGTCTGACCCTCGCAGTCCGGACCCCGGTGCGCCATCGTGCGGAGAAGGCGGCCTCAGCGCCACGGCCGCTGGAGATCGGGGCCGCTAGCTCATCGGCCCACGAAGCCGAGGCTACCAGCGCTGCCCCACCGCAGTGAAGGAAATATGCCCTAGAGGCAATAATAAAATTGTTATTTATATTTCCTTATATCATGACAAATGTTTATTATTCATGCTAGAATTGTATTAACTGGAAACTTAGTACATGTGTGAATACATTAACAAAACAGAATGTCCCTAGTATGCATCTACTTGACTAGCTCGGTAATCAAAGATGGTTAAGTTTCCTGACCATAGACATGTGTTGTCATTTGATGAACGGGATCACATCATTAGGAGAATGATGTGATGGACAAGACCCATCCGTTAGCTTAGCATAATGATCGTTAAGTTTTATTGCTATTGCTTTCTTCATGACTTAATACATATTCCTCTGACTATGAGATTATGCAAGTCCCGAATACCGGAGGAACACTTTGTGTGCTATCAAACATCACAACGTAACTGGGTGATTATAAAGATGCTCTACAGGTGTTTCCGAAGGTGTTTGTTGGGTTGGCATAGATCGAGATTAGGATTTGTCACTCCGTGTATCGGAGAGGTATCTCTGGGCCCTCTCGTTAATGCACATCACTATAAGCCTTGCAAGAAATGTGACTAATGAGTTAGTTGCGGGATGATGCATTACAGAACGAGTAAAGAGACTTCCCGGTAACGAGATTGAACTAGGTATGTGATACGTCTCCAACGTATCTATAATTTTTTATTGTTCCATGCTATATTATATTCTGTTTTAGATGTTTAATGGGCTTTATTATAAACTTTTATATTATTTTTGGGACTAACCTATTAATCGGAGGCCCAGCCCAAATTGCTGTTTTTTGCCTATTTCAGTGTTTCGAAGGAAAAGGATATCAAACAGAGTCCAAACTAAATGAAACTATCACGACCGGTTTTCCGGGTATTGATTTCCCAGAAAATAGCCCTTGTGATCACCAGCCCCAGGATTACTGTTAGCTGATGTGGCACCAACTTGATACATAAATTCCAAGCAAATAGCAAAATATGTAGTACAAGACCATTCTGGCCTATGAGTACAACAATGGTTTCTAGTGGTTGATGGCGGAAGCGGTTTGCGGACCATCAGCGTCTATGGGACTCCATTTCCAATAGGAACAGCTGACCAGGATAACTCCTATCTTCGCGAGGCTGCTATCACCATTGCTTAGGTTCCGGGGCTGTCATCGCTTCGCTCCTCTCCATGCAAGAAATCTGGCCAAGACAATAGTCAGGGACATGCCAGTGAGTACTTTGAATGTACTCGCAAACATTATGAACACAGGTATAATATAACAAAACATGTTCCGAAATATCCTATGATCACAACGTTAGTCATAAAATAAAAATCTCTGATGCATGCACGCCGGTTATTAATATGTAACAATGAATATGTAATGACAGAGTAGGAATAAAATGCACCATTCGGATATGCAGGCGGCGTCTCGAATTGATGGTAAATAACAAGCATGCCTCAGTCGGGCATCTGAGCGACACCACATAAAGGGCTTGTAAAGTAAATAAATAACAAGCATGCCACAGTCGGGCGTCTCAGCGACACCACATAAAGGGCTTATAAAGTAATAAATAACAAGCATGCCACAGTCGGGCGTCTCAGCGACACCACATAAAGGGCTTATAAAATAAATAAATAACAAGCATGCCACAGTCGGGCGTCTCAGCGACACCACATAAAGGGCTTATAAAGTAAATAAATAACAAGCATCCCACAGTCGGGCGTCTCAGCGACACCACATAAAGGGCTTATAAAGTAAATAAATAACAAGCATGCCTAAGTCACGCGTCTCAGCGACACCCCAAAATGGGCTTATAAATAATCACAGGGAATATCCAGGAGGTAGAACCATCCCAGGGATACTCGATAATTCAAATAATATAACGGGTTAGTACATAACAAAATAATAATCATGGTCCTCACAAGTCACAAGTCAGACCCCAAGTTTGGTTTAACAGTTTCCCCTCCGAAGACCGACACTAAGACCAACACTTGACCCATTCCAGACTGTAGTCCTTAACCATGGACACGACTATTCGAATAGGTTTAACCTCTACAGAGGGTGTACTCTTTACCCACGAGTAACGGATTCCTTTAGTCCATCGGGACTAATTCCATTTACGGTCTTTTAATTGAAAACACGCCTAACTTGCACATACCAGCTTAACTTACCGGTGTCTGGAATCACCCACGACACCTGTTAAGAAAACTCTAAGTGGGGAGGCTACAACCTCGCGTAGCATGGGATCAAATTTATATCGCGCGCTCTAAGGGGTGGCCTCCCCTCTTGGTCCCAACCGGAAACACCCATGCCCCGGACCAGGTGGCACGCCACGGATGCAGCGGTATCTTCCACCATGGCCTCTACATGCGGTGTGTGCTAGAAAGGGGTTGACGACTTACTGAACCGTACCCTACTTGCTGTAGGGACAAGTGGTAGTACGAAACAAGTATGGGGGTTACTGGGACAAGACTCGATCTATGGTCGACTCAGAAGGTTTAAATATTCCCTGCATGATTAGCATAACAAATATATTTCATCCAACAGACAGAATCACCACTCATCATACCCCCTCATGCCATGCCGGACACATTCGTCTTGACGAGGAACTAGGGACAAGCTCAGGTCTACCCAAGACAGTGACTTTCCCGGCTTGCTTCCAGCAGGCACGACAGGTATACGAGGATGATCACTTTCCCAAGCCTGTCCATTTCCAACAGCAAGGAAAACTCCAATATGCATTCATGCAAAAGATCAAATCACCACATAAAATAACGAGTTCTACGTGTTATAATCGTGTCAAACGATGCATGAAATATATTATGCCAGGGTTCAGAATGCTTGCCTTCAAGTTGCAGGGGAGGCAAGGTGCACTCCAAAACTTTTGAAAGCTTTCTCCTCTGTCCAAAAATCCTATTTAAAATATTATTGGATCAATATATCGTTTCAAAAACAGTACTAAAAAGTTGTCTCAATTTTTTTGAAATAAATCTTAAAATAAACTAGACAATATTTGAGAGAGGTAAGAAAAAGAATCAACTCATTTGGAGTCATATTTAAAAAGTTATGGCCAGTCAAAGTTGTGGTCAAAAATCTGTTTTTAAAATCAAACAGAAAAAGAAAAACGTTTCGATTACTGACCACGTCGAAGGCGTATTTTGGATCTATGCCTCCACTTATTCCAGCATGGACCGAGCGTGGGTCACTGACAGTGGGCCCGCCAGGTGTTGGGGAACGTTGTAGAAAATTAAAAAAATTCCTACGGTTTCACCAAGATATATCTAGGAGTTCATCTAGCAACGAGTCAAGGGAGTGAGTTTGCATCTACATACCACTTTGTAGATCGCGAGCGGAAGTGTTCACTAGAACGAGGATGAAGTAGTCGTTCTCGCCGTGATCCTATCACCGGAGATCCTAGCGCCCGAGCAGACGGCACCTCCGCGTTCAACACACGTGACGGAGACGGGAGGCGTCTCCTCCTTCTTGATCCAGCAAGGGGAAGGAGAGGTTGATGATGATCCAGTGACACGGCAGGCGTGGTGGTGGATGCAGAACTCCGGCAGGCTTCGCCAAGGCTGCTGCGGGAGGAGGACGAGGTGTAGCAGGGGGAGGGAGGCGCCAGGACTTCAGGGTGCGGCTGCCCCCTCGCCCCTCCCTTTATATAGGCCCCCATGGGGGGCGCCGGCCTTTGGGGATCCCATCTCCCAAGGGGGGCGCCGGCCAAGGGAGGAGTGCCCAAGGCAAGTGGGCGCCCCCACCCTAGGGTTTTAACCCTAGGCTAGGAGTGGGCCAAGAAGCGCACCAGCCCACTATGGGCTGGTTCCTCCCCACTTCAGCCCATGGGGCCCTCCGGGATGGGTGGCCCCACCGGTGGACCCCGGGACCCTTCCGGTGGTCCCGGTACAATACCGGTGACCCGAAACTTTCCCGATGGCCGAAATACCACTTCCTATATATAATTCTTTACCTCCGGACCATTCCGAAACTCCTCGTGACGTCCAGGATCTCATCCGGGACTCCGAACAACATTCGATATACTGCATACTCATATTCATACAACCCTAGCGTCCACGAACCTTATGTGTAGACCCTACGGGTTCGGGAGACATGTAGACATGACCGAGGCGGCTCTCGGGCAATAACCAACAGCGGGATCTGGATACCCATGTTGGCTCCCACATGCTCCTCGATGATCTCATCGGATGAACCACGATGTCGAGATTCAAACAATCCCGTATACAATTCCCTTTGTCAATCGGTATGTTACTTGCCCGAGATTCGATCGTCGGTATCCCAATACCTCGTTCAATCTCGTTACGGCAAGTCACTTTACTCGCACCGTAATGCATGATTCCGTGACGGACACTTGGTCACTTTGAGCTCATTATGATGATGCACTACCGAAAGTGGGCCCAGTGATACCTCTCCGTAACACGGGAGTGACAAATCGATCTCGATCCGTGTCAACCCAATGACACTTTCGAAGATACCTGTAGTGCACCTTTATAGTCACCCGATTCGTTGTGACGTTTGGTACACCCAAAGCACTTTCAGACGGTATCCGGGAGTTACACGATCTCATGGTCTAAGGAATAGATACTTGACATTGGAAAAGCTCTAGCAAAACGAACTACACGATCTTGTGTTATGCTTAGGATTGGGTCTTTGTCCATCACATCATTCTCCTAATGATGTGATCCCGTTGTCAATGACATCCAATGTCCATAGTCGAAAACCGTGACTATCTGTTGATCAACGAGCGAGTCAACTAGAGGCTCACTAGGGACATTTTGTGGTCTATTTATTCACACGTGTATTACGATTTCCGGATAATACAATTATAGCATGAATAAAAGACAATTATCATGAACAAGGAAATATAATAATAAACCTTTTATTATTGCCTCTAGGGCATATTTCCAACAGTCTCCCACTTGCACTAGAGTCAATAATCTAGTTACATTGTGATGAATCGAACACCCATAGAGTTCTGGTGTTGATCATGTTTTGCCTTGGAAGAGGTTTAGTCAACGGATCTGCGACATTCAGTTCCGTATGCACTTTGCAAATTTCTATGTCTCCGTCTTGAACATTTTCACGGATGGAATTGAAGCGGCGCTTGATGTGCTGGTCTTCTTGTGAAACACAGGCTCCTTGGCAAGTGCAATAGCTCCGGTGTTGTCACAGAAGAGTTTGATCGGCCCCGACGCATTGGGTATGACTCCTAGGTCGGTGATGAACTCCTTCACCCAAATTGCTTCATGCGCTGCCTCCGAGGCTGCCATGTACTCCGCTTCACATGTAGATCCCGCCACGACGCTCTGCTTGCAGCTGCACCAGCTTCTTGCTCCACCATTCAACATATACACGTATCCGGTTTGTGACTTAGAGTCATCGGATCTGTGTCAAAGCTAAGCGTCGACATAACCCTTTACGACGAGCTCTTCGTCACCTCCATAAACAAGAAACATGTCCTTTGTCCTTTTCAGGTACTTCAGGATATTCTTGACCGATGTCCAGTGTTCCTTGCCGGGATTACTTTGGTACCTTCCTACCAAACTTACGGCAAGGTTTACATCAGGTCTGGTACACAACATGGCATACATAATAGATCCTATGGCCGAGGCATAGGGGATGACGCTCATCTCTTCTTTATCTTTTGCCGTGGTGGGGCATTGAGCTGAGCTCAATCTCACACCTTGCAGTACAGGCAAGAACCCTTTCTTGGACTGATCCATTTTGAACTTCTTCAAAATCTTATCAAGGTATGTGCTTTGTGAAAGACCTATGAGGCATCTCGATCTATCTCTATAGATCTTGATGCCTAATATATAAGCAGCATCTCCAAGGTCCTTCATTGAAAAACTTTTATTCAAGTAGGCCTTAATGTTGTCCAAGAGTTCTATATCATTTCACATCAAAAGTATGTCATCTACATATAATATGAGAAATGCTACAGAGCTCCCACTCACTTTCTTGTAAACGCAGGCTTCTCCATAAGTCTGCATAAACCCAAATGCTTTGATCATCTCATCAAAGCGAATGTTCCAACTCCGAGGTGCTTGCACCAGCCCATAAATGGATCGCTGGAGCTTGCATACTTTGTTAGCATTCTTAGGATCGACAAAACCTTCCGGCTGCATCATATACAACTCTTCCTTAAGATAACCGTTAAGGAATGTTGTTTTGACGTCCATCTGCCATATCTCATAATCATAGTATGCGGCAATTGCTAACATGATTCGGACGGACTTAAGCTTCGCTACGGGAGAGAAAGTCTCATCGTAGTCAATCCCTTGAACTTGCCGATAACCTTTAGCGACAAAGTCGAGCTTTATAGATGGTGACATTACCATCCGCGTCCATCTTCTTCTTAAAGATCCATTTGTTTTCTATCGCTCGCCGATCATCGGGCAAGTCTGTCAAAGTCCATACTTTGTTTTCATACATGGATCCTATCTCGGATTGCATGGCTTCGAGCCATTTGTTGGAATCTGGGTCCGCCATCGCTTCTTCATAGTTCGAAGGTTCACTGTTGTCTAACAACATTATTTCCAGGACAGGGTTGCCGTACCACTCTGGTGCAGAACGTGTCCTAGTGGACCTACGAAGTTCAGTAGCAACTTGATCCGAAGTACCTTGATCATCATCATTAATTTCCTCTTGGTTGGTGTAGGCATCACAGGAACATTTTCTGAGCTGCACTACTATCCCGTTCAAGAGGTAGTACTTCATCGAAGTTCTACTTTCCTCCCACTTACTTCTTTTCGAGAGAAACTCTTTTCCGTAAAGGATCCGTTCTTGGCAACAAAGATCTTGCCCTCGGATCTTAAGTAGAAGGTATACCCAATGGTTTCCTTAGGGTATCCTATGAAGACGCATTTTTCCGATTTGGGTTCGAGCTTTTCAGGTTGAAGTTTCTTGACATAAGCATCGCATCCCCAAACTTTTAGAAACGACAGCTTAGGTTTCTTCCCAAACCATAATTCATATGGTGTCGTCTCAACGGATTTAGACGGTGCCCTATTTAAAGTGAATGTAGCTGTCTCTAGAGCGTATCCCCAAAATGATAGCGGTAAATCAGTAAGAGACATCATAGATCGCACCATATCCAATAGAGTGCAATTACGACGTTCGGACACACCGTTACGCTGAGGTGTTCCAGGCGGCGTGAGTTGTGAAACGATTCCACATTTCCTTAACTGTGTACCAAATTCGTGACTTAAATATTCTCCTCCACGATCTGATCGTAAGAATTTAATCTTTCGGTCATGTTGATTCTCTACTTCATTCTGAAATTCCTTGAACTTTTCAAAGGTCTCAGACTTGTGTTTCATCAAGTAGACATACCCATATCTACTCAAGTCATCAGTGAGAGTGAGAACATAACGATATCCTCCATGAGCCTCAACACTCATTGGACCGCACACATCGGTATGTATGATTTCCAACAAGTTGGTTGCTCGCTCCATTGTTAGGAGAAGCGGAGTCTTGGTCATCTTGCCCATGAGGCATGGTTCGCATGTGTCAAATGATTCATAATCGAGACTCCAAAAGTCCATCAGCATGGAGCTTCTTCATGCGCTTGACACCAATGTGACCAAGGCGGCAGTGCCACAAGTATGTGGGACTATCGTTATCAACTTTACATCTTTTGGTATTCACGCTATGAATATGTGCAACATTATGCTCGAGATTCATTAAGAATAAACAATTGACCATAGGGGCATGACCATAAAACATATCTCTCATATAAATAGAACAACCATTATTCTCGGATTTAAATGAGTAGCCATCTCGTATCAAACGAGATCCTGATACAATGTTCATGCTCAAACTTGGCACCAAATAACAATTATTAAGGTTTATAACTAATCCCGTAGGCAAATGTAGAGGTAGCGTGCCGACGGCGATCACATCGACCTTGGAACCATTCCCGACGCCAAGATCGTCACCTCGCCCTTCGCCATCTCCGTTTATTCCGCAGCTCCTGCTGTGAGTTACAAATATGAGCAACGGCACCGGTATCAAATACCGGTGAGTTACTACGAGTCTTGGTAAGGTACACATCAATTACATGTATATCAAATATACCTTTAGTGTTGCCGGCCTTCTTGTCCGCTAAGTATTTGGGGCAGTTCCGCTTCGATGACCCTTCCCTTGCAATAAAAGCACTTCAGTCTCGTGCTTGGGTCCATTCCTTGACTTCTTCCGATGGCGGCTTACGGGCGCTGCAACCTCCTTGCCGTCCTTCTTGAAGTTCTTCTTTCCCTTGCCCTTTTTGAACTTAGTCGTTTTATTGACCATCAACACTAGATGTTCTTTCTTAATTTCAACCTCTGCTGACTTCAGAATTGAGAATACTACGGGAATGGACTTCACCATCCCCTGCATAATGAAGTTCATCACAAAGCTCTTGTAGCTTGGTGGGAGCGACTGAATGATTCTGTCAATGACCGCCTCGTCCGGGAGGTTTATGTCCACTGGGACAAAGCGGTTGTGCAACCCGGACATTTTGAGTATGTGCTCACCGACAGAACTGTTTTCCTCCATCTTACAACTATAGAACTTGTCGGAGACTTCATATCTCTCGACCGGGCATGAGCTTGAAAAACTAGTTTCAGCTCCTCGAACATCTCATATGCTCCGTGTTGCTCAAAACGCTTTTGGAGCCCGGTTCTAAGCTGTAAAGCATGCCGCCTTGAGCGAGGGAGTAATCATCAAGACGAGACTGCCAAGCATTCATAATGTCTTGGTTCTGCTGAGACGGGTGCATCACCTAGCGGTCCTTCTAGGACATATTGTTTCCTGGCAGCTATGAGGATGATCCTCGAGGTTCGGACCCAGTCCGTATAGTTGCTGCCATCATCTTTCAGCTTGGTTTTCTCTAGGAGCAGCGTTGAAGTTCATGTTTACATGAGCGTTGGCCATTTGATCTACAAGACATATTTGCAAAAGTTTTAGACTAAGTTCATGATAATTAAGTTCATCTAATCAAAATTATTTTAATGAACTCCCACTCAGATTAGACATCCCTCTAGTCATCTAAGTCTTACACGATCCGAGTCGACTAGGCCGTGTCCGATCATCACGTGAGACGGACTAGTCATCGTCGGTGAACATTCTCATGTTGATTGTATCTTCCATACGACTCGTGTTAGACCATTCGGTCTCCGTGTTCGAGGCCATGTCTGTACATGCTAGGCTCGTCAAGTTAACCCTAAGTGTTTTGCATGTGTAAAACTGTCTTACACCCGTTGTATGTGAGCGTAAGGATCTATCACACCCGATCATCACGTGGTGCTTGAAACGACGAACTTTAGCAACGGTGCACGCAGTTAGGGGAGAACACTTCTTGAAATTGTTGTAAGGGATCATCTTATTTACTACCGTCGTTCTAAGTAAACAAGATGCATAAACATAATAAACATCACATGCAATTATATAGTAGTGACATGATATGGCCAATATCATATAGCTCCATTGATCTCCATCTTCGGGCTCCATGATCATCTTGTCACCGGCATGACACCATGATCTCCATCATCATGATCTCCATCATCGTGTCTTCATGAAGTTGTCACGCCAACGACTACTTCTACTTCTATGGCTAACGCGTTTAGCAATAAAGTGAAGTAATTTACATGGCGTTCTTCAATGACACTTGAGTCATACAAAATAAAAACAACTCCTATGGCTCCTGCGGTTGTCATACTCATCGACATGCAAGTCGTGATTCCTATTACAAGAACATGATCTCATACATCACAATATGTCATTCATCATTCATCACAACTTACGCCATATCACATCACATGACAATTGCTGCAAAAACAAGTTAGGCGTCCTCTAATTGTTGTTGCATCTTTTACGTGGCTGCAATTGGGTTCTAGCAAGAACGTTTTCTTACCTACGAATAACCACAACGTGATTTTGTCAACTTCTATTTACCCTTCATAAGGACCCTTTTCATCGAATCCGCTCCAACTAAAGTGGGAGAGCGGACACCCGCCACCACCTTATGCAACTAGTGCATGTCGATCGGTGGAACCGGTCTCACGTAAGCGTACGTGTAAGGTTGGTCCGGGCCGCTTCATCCCACAATACAGCTGAAGCAAGATAAGACTAGTAGCGGCAAGCAAGTTGACAAGATCTACGCCCACAACCAAATTGTGTTCTACTCGTGCAATAGAGAACTGCGCATAGACCTAGCTCATGATGCCACTGTTGGGGAACGTTGTAGAAAATTAAAAATTTTCCTACGGTTTCACCAAGATCTATCTAGGAGTTCATCTAGCAACGAGTCAAGGGAGTGAGTTTGCATCTACATACCACTTTGTAGATCGCGAGCGGAAGCGTTCACTAGAACGAGGATGAAGTAGTCGTTCTCGTCGTGATCCTATCACCGGAGATCCTAGCGCCAAACGGACGGCACCTCCGCGTTCAACACACGTACGGGACGGGAGACGTCTCCTCCTTCTTGATCCAGCAAGGGGGAAGGAGAGGTTGATGATGATCCAGCAGCACGACGGCGTGGTGGTGGATGCAGCAGAACTCGGCAGGGCTTCGCCAAGGCTGCTGCGGGAGGAGGACGAGGTGTAGCGGGGGAGGAGGTGCCAGGACTTCAGTGCGGCTGCCCCTCCCCCTCCCTTTATATAGGCCCCGGGGGCGCCCGGCCCTGGGGATCCCATCTCTCAAGGGGCGGACCAAGGGAGGAGTGCCCCCAAGGCAAGTGGGCGCCCCCACCCTAGGGTTTTAACCCTAGGCGCAGGGGGTGGGCCAAGGGGGGCGCACCAGCCCACTATGGGCTGGTTCCCCTCCCCACTTAAGCCCATGGGGCCCTCCGGGATGGGTGGCCCCACCCGGTGGACCCTCGGGACCCTTCCGGTGGTCGGTACAATACAGGTGACCGAAACTTTCCCGATGGCGAAATACCACTTCCTATATATAATTCTTTACCTCCGGACCATTCCGAAACTCCTCGTGACATCCGGGATCTCATCCGGGACTCGAACAACATTCGGTATACTGCATACTCATATTCATACAACCCTAAGCGTCCACCGAACCTTAAGTGTAGACCCTACGGGTTCGAGAGACATGTAGACATGACCGAGGCGGCTCTCGGGCAATAACCAACAGCGGGATCTGGATACCCATGTTGGCTCCCACATGCTCCTCGATGATCTCATCGGATGAACCACGATGTCGAGGATTCAAACAATCCCGTATACAATTCCCTTTGTCAATCGGTATGTTACTTGCCCGAGATTCGATCATCGGTATCCCAATACCTCGTTCAATCTCGTTACCGGCAAGTCACTTTACTCGTACCGTAATGCATGATCTCGTGACCAAACACTTGGTCACTTTGAGCTCATTATGATGATGCATTACCGAGTGGGCCCAGTGATACCTCTCCGTAATACGGAGTGACACATCGAGTCTCGATCCGTGTCAACCCAATGAGACACTTTCGGAGATACCTGTAGTGCACCTTTATAGTCACCCGATTCACGTTGTGACGTTTGGTACACCCAAAGCACTCGTACGGTATCCGGGAGTTACACAATCTCATGGTCTAAGGAATAGATACTTGACATTGGAAAAGCTCTAGCAAAACGAACTACACGATCTTGTGCTATGCTTAGGATTGGGTCTTTGTCCATCACATCATTCTCCTAATGATGTGATCCCGTTGTCAATGACATCGAATGTCCATAGTCAGGAAACCGTGACTATCTGTTGACCAACGAGCTAGTCAACTAGAGGCTCACTGGGGCGGTCCTCCCGGTGGTCGTTGGGTCGCTGGGGGTGGGGGGAGTCGCCGTCGACGAGTTTCGTGGCGGCCGGAAGCTTCGGGAGCAAAGTGAACTTGGGGCTACGGTGGCTCTCCGTCCCGGCCGAGGTGTTGGTTGGCTTCGCAAGATGAAGTGGAGTCGGTTGGTGGTGTTGGGAGGGCCGGGGAGGCTCTGGTTGTGACGAACGGAGCCGGGAGGTGGCAGTGGCCGAACTGGCCGGAGACGGGGAAGGAGGCCTTCCCGGGGCGGTTGCTGGCTACGGGAGCCCTCATGGGTTGGCTTGGGGTCGCCTGAGGGCTCGGAGAGGTGCGAGGCTCCTTAAATAGGCGAGTCAAGGCGGTTCCGCGGCGGCCGAGGATAAGATCACCGGCGAACCGTCATTCTGTAGCTAGGGGCGACGTGGAGGCGGTTGGAGCTGGTCGGCGCCTCCGGACGGACTCCACACTTGCTCAAGGGGCGAGCTGAGGCAGCGTGTGGCTCGGGCGGTGCCGTCCGTGGCAGGAGCTCACTGCGGACGCCGGCGTGCCGCCAAGGGGTTCTGACGGCGGTGCTGTAGGGCACCAGGGCTGCTTGGCGTGTTTTGGTGAGTGGTCGAGGGTGTGGCGCGGCTCTGTAGAGCGGGCAAAAACAAGGGGCGCGACGCGGCGGCCCGGGCGCGGCACGTGCAAAACACGTGCTCTGGGCGCGCCCAGAGCACGCCCACCAGGTGCTCGACGAAATGCCCGTGCATGCCACAGAGCTTGGGTGAGGCTGGCAATTAGCAGACCTAGGTTAGGAGTAGCTAGGAGTTTATTGGACAAGGTGGTTAGGCAAAGGAAGCAGGTTCATAGTGCAAACTAAAACTCATGTCAAAACTGGTCATGCCCATAAGGTGTTTGGCAAAATGCCAAGGGCACCTAGGCATTTCTTGGAGTGGTCATAATCTCCAGATTGGGGTCTCTTTAGGTGAAGGAGGTGGTGGCCAGGTTAGTTTGTCAAGGGAAGAAACTTGCTAGTGCAAATATTTGAGAAAATCAGTTTTTGGCAGAAACTAGAGGCTGCCATTTCATGGGCCAAAAATATTTCAATGGGTTCATGCTCCTGGTCTTAAGGGTTTAGCAGGGAGGACTACAAGTAGGAAAAGTAATCATGGATAAAGGAGCAACTTAAAATGTGGTTGATGTACAAATCATCAAGTTGGACCAGAATGGAAAAGAGGTCGATTCACTCAAATTTTTCCAAGAACAAAGCTGGGTTTTTGCAAAAAGTTAATGAATATACTCCTGTTAACATCCCATAATTTTGGTGGAAGATTTAAAGAAATATTTAAATAGGTTGTAGTGTAAAACTGCCCACTGGACCAGATTTCAAAATTAGGTGTAGAACTCAAAATATTCAATGAATGAAATATATTTTTGCATAAAAGTGGTTTAGAAACATCACATGAAATCTCCAAATTTTGGTGGGGTTTTTAAATAAATTTATCAAAGGGTTGCAGTGCAAATGGAACCCTAAAACTTATGAGAAACCAATTTAGAGAAATAAAGCTCAGGGGAAAATAACTATATAAATAATCCCACTGATAAAAGAATTGTTTTATTTGAGAGGGTAAACAAGTCCAATAATAATTGGAAAGTTTTTACTAGGGGTGAAAACTCCACAACTTAGGGGAAAAGAGAGGCTCTGAGATCAAGAATAAATCCAGAAAAATAAAATTTTAATTTTCCTGGCAAAATTTTAATTAATTAAACAAGGTTAAAATTTTGGGGTGTCACAACACTACCCCCCTTAAGAAAAATCTCGTCCTCGAGATTTGTTAAGAGCTGTTTTGAGAAACAACTACTCCACAGTTACGTGTTTTTGCAAGCAGTGTATGTGTTCGAGCGGTTGTGAGTCTGCTGCGGTGGTGCTGTGTGAATAAAAATCCAAGTCGTGAGAAGATTTACGATGCAGCAACTCAGGAAAAAGAAATCTCACTCCAGGATTTTTCACGAGAGAAAATAGTAATATTTTAGAGTCAAATCGCAACAAAACTACTCATATCAATAGAAACCAAATAATTTACTCGCCGCACAAACTCGGGGTACCATGCATAAGTTACAACATATAAGTAAATGTTGCAATAATAATCACAGCAGTGACGTCTATAATGCAAATGGTAATTGGACGGGGTCCCAGAAAGCGTCTACAATGCTGGGACACACTCCTCTTCTATCGGGGGAAGCGGATTGACCAG
Source organism: Aegilops bicornis (assembly GCA_021605145.1). Taxonomy (NCBI): domain Eukaryota; kingdom Viridiplantae; phylum Streptophyta; class Magnoliopsida; order Poales; family Poaceae; genus Aegilops; species Aegilops bicornis. Next base: position 98,504,552 of record CM038673.1, read on the forward strand.
CCGATGAATGTGTCTCTCCTGGTCGGGCCTCAGTGGTCTGCCGATGGCGATCTGAGGATTTAAATCCGCGAGACTCTGGAGATAACCCATTACTCGCTGGGTCAAACGTTCTTGAGCGATGACGTACTGGACCAGGTTGGCCAGTACTGGGTCTCTCTCAATCCGTCCACCGGGAAAAGATGTTACTCCTCCGGGTGCTGCACGGCTCGGAAAGTAATAATATCCTCTTTCACTGGCATAGGGTACCGTGAATCGAAGGCGAGCAAGTGCTTCATGTGCAGCCACTTCTATGGCCATATGAGGGGTCGGCATAGATTTCCCCATGAAGGAAACTTCCGTTGGGTCTTGGTTTGGATTAACGGGAGGGATGTGTATTACTGCCCAATATTTCGAGGTGGATGGAGTGATCCTCGATTTGAGCAGCTCGTACTGGGGTGGCTGGGTAGAACCCATGGTACTGCATCTGGGGTTCTCAGATAAATACTAGGGCTCGGCATGGCAAGAAATGGTTGTGAGGATGGTGCACAAGGTGAGGGTGCTCGGCAAGGTCACGAGGTGGCCTTTTTATATAGCATCCGGGCTGGGTTATTTACTGCGACGAGGGGCACTAGTTTGTCGGTCCTGGTCTCACAGGGTCGGGGTCAAAGCCACAGATACACATATCTCACAAAAGCGACATGTTACTGTGGGTGTCGTCGGGGTGGTTTTGGTAGTTGTGCCCGAAAAATATGCAACTGCGTGCTGACATAATTATGCAAGGTTACTATTTAAAACAGAGGCACAACAACAGGTTGCGTTAATTCACAAGGTCACATGATTATAAGGCGTGGATACACTGAGACTCGGTACTATTCGACTGATTCAGTCTACCTCGTTTATATCTAAACGAGCCTACCTTGAGGACGTCGAGGCTTCTCCACGGGTCTCACCGTCGGGATTAGCTGGAGGTGGTTGAGGAACTGCTGGGTCGGGGTGGCGATGATGACCATCGCGGGGATTGTTGGCCACAATCCTGTTGGAGTGTGCTCCCAAAAGGCGACGAAGCACTTCTGGGTCATCAAAGCACCTTGGTTGATGGCTGAGGCTGACCTCAGGGTCTCGATCGGGTTCCCGAACAGCACGACTGGGTTGTCAGCATCGGGCTCGTCTTCTCCTCTCGCCGGGGCTCGACGAACCAGCTCTCCACGAGCTGCGATCAGATCAATGGTGATTTGATCGAACAGTTCCTCTAGTGCACCTACATAGCGCACTAGGTGCAACAACGCAGGATCCGTCTCGTGATCTCCGTTGGCAACCTGGGGTGGTCTACCATACCCTTCACGTCTGGGGTAGTAGTAGAACGAGCGACAGTTAACTCTGGGCGACAACTGCCGGAGTTGAACTATAGCCTCTCGAGCAGCTAGCTGGATGGCTTGTGGCTCGAAGGAAGTTGTCCTTCCGGTGAACCTATAGGGGCGTTACGGCAGACCCCTTCCGTAGATGTGCCTGATGGCCCAGAATTGACGGCTCTCACCGCTCATGGACCCTTGGTACACAACATATTCTGGGGGCTCTTCTAACGCATAGGCACGATGGGTGAGGTTTGCGAGTATGGTCACAAAACCTCCGAGGTTGGTTGCTGTGGTCTCATTGTGCACGACGGGGCCAGGCATTATGGCTCGGTTTGGGGTAGAGGCTGCGCTGTGCTGGGTTGAGGCAAGCATGCCCTTTTTATAGAAAAAGGGGACGAAGTCTTCCTTCGCACGCTTGCGAATGAGACATTATAGGCGTCGGTCACTGGCGCGTGATCGACAGGCTAGGTTGATAGGTTGGGCACCGACTGCCAAAAGTGTCGAGGTCGCTGTGTGGCTATCTTGCACAAGAAGCTTGGCTGGGTTTAGGTTAAGGTCTAGTGGTTTGGCTTACCTAGGTTTTTCGACCTGGCTAAGATAGGATTAGCCAATGGTCAGCCTGGCTCTGATACCAAGTTTGTCATGACCGGTTTTCCGGGTATTGATTTCTAGAAATTGGCCTTTGTGCTCACCAGCCCCAGGATTACTGTTAGCTGATGAGGCACCAACTTGATACAGAAATTCCAAGCAAATAGCAAAATATGTAGTACAAGACCATTCTGGCCTATGAGTACAACAATGGTTTCTAGTGGTTGATGGCGGAAGCGGTTTGTGGATCATCAGCGTCTATGGGACTCCATTTCCCACAGGAACAGCTGACCAGGATAACTCATATCTTCACGAGGCTGCTATCACCATTGCTTAGGTTCCGGGGCTGTCATCGCTTCGCTCCTCTCCATGCAAGAAATCTGACCAAGACAATAGCCAGGGACAAGCCAGTGAGTACTTTGAATGTACTTGCAAACATTATGAACATAGGTATAATATAACAAAACATGTTCTAAAATATCCTATGATTACAGCGTCAGTCATAAAATAACAGATCTCTGATGCATGCACGTCGGTTATTAATATGTAACAATGAATATGTAATGACAGAGTAGGAATAAAATGCACCATTCGGATGTGTGAAGCGATGTCTCGAATTGATGGTAAATAACGAGCATGCCTCAGTCGGGCGTCTGAGCGACACCAAGTAAAGGGCTTATAAAGTAAATAAATAACAAGCATGCCACAGTCGGGCGTCTCAGCGACACCACATAAAGGGCTTATAAAGTAAATAAATAACAAGCATGCCACGATCAAGGCGTCTCAAATGACACCACATAAAGGGCTTATAAAATAAATAAATAACAAGCATGCCACGATAAGGCGTCTCAGCGACACCACATAAAGGGCTTATAAAGTAAATAAATAACAAGCATGCCACAGTCAAGGCGTCTCAAATGACACCACATAAAGGGCTTATAAAGTAAATAAATAAGAAGCATGCCACGATCGGGTGTCTCAAATGACACCACATAAAGGGCTTATAAATAATCACAGGGAATATCCAGGAGGTAGAACCATCCCAGGGATACTCGATAATTCAAATAATATAACGGGTTAGTCCATGACAAAATAATAATCATGGTCCTCACAAGTCACAAGTCAGGCCCCAAGTTTGGTTTAACCGTTTCTCCTCCGAAGACCGACATTAAGACCAACACTTGACCCATCCCATACTGTAGTCCTTAACCATGGACACGGCTATTCGAATAGGTTTAACCTCTGCAGAGGCTGTACTCTTTACCCACGAGTAATGGATTCCTTTAGTCCATCGGGACTAATTCCATTTACGGTCTTTTAATTGAAAACACGCCTAAATCACATACACCAGCTTAACTTACCGGTGTCTGGAATCACCCACGACACCTGTTAAGCAAACTCTAAGTGGGGAGGCTACAACCTCGCGTAGCATGGGATCAAATTTATATCGCGCGCTCTAAGGGGTGGCCTCCCCTCTCGGTCCCAACCGGAAACGCCCATGCCCCGGACCAGGTGGCCTGCCTACCGGATGCAGCCGGTATCTTCCACCATGGCCTCTCTGTACGGTGTGTGCTAGAAAGGGGTTGACGACTTACTGAACCGTACCATACTTGCTGTAGGGACAAGTGGTAGTACGAAACAAGTATGGGGGTTACTGGGACAAGACTCGATCTATGATCGACTCAGGAGGTTTAAGTATTCCCTGCATGATTAGCATAACAAATATATTTCATCCAACAGACAGAATCACCACTCATCATACCCCCTCATGCCATGCCAGACACACTCGTCTTGACGAGGAACTAGGGACAAGCTCAGGTCTACCCAAGATAGTGACTTTCCCGGCTTCCTTCCGGCAGGCACGGCAGGTATACGAGGATGATCACTTTCCCAAGCCTATCCATTTCCAACAGCAAGGAAAACTCCAATATGCATTCATGCAAAAGATCAAATCACCACATAAAATAACGAGTCCTACGTGTTATAATCGTGTCAAACGATGCAAGAAATATATTACGCCAGGGTTCAGAATGCTTGCCTTCAAGTTGCGGGGGAGGCAAGGTGCACTCCAAAACTTTTGAAAGCTTTCAACTCTCTCCAAAAATCCTATTTAAAATATTATTGGATCAATATATCGTTTCAAAAACAGTACCAAAAAGTTGTCTGAAATTTTTAAAAATAAATCTTACAATAAACTAGTCAATATTTGAGAGAGGTAGGAAAAATAATCAACTCATTTGGAGTCGTATTTAAAAAGTTATGGCGATCCAAAGTTGTGGTCAAAACTACATTTTAAAATCAAATGTAAAAAGAAAAACGTTTCGACATCTTGACCACGTCGAAGGCGTATTTTGGATCTACGCCTCCACTTATTCCAGCGTGGACCGTGCGTGGGTCACTGATAGTGGGCCCGCCTGGCCCACTGGTCAGGTTTGACTAGTCGACCTCCCCCCCCCCCTCTTCCTCTGCCCGAGCGGGGGGCGGGACTCCGGCGATCTCCACCGGTGATGGCTGGTTCCTCGCGGGGTTACGAGGGCGGGGATGGACCCGCCAGACCGGGGCGGTCCTCCCGGTGGTCGTTGGGTCGCCGGGGGTGGGGGGAGGGGGGTCGCCGTCGACGAGTTTCGCGGCGGCCGGAAGCTTCGGGAGCAAAGTGAACTTGGGGCTACGGTGGCTCTCCGTCGCGGCCGAGGTGTTGGCTGGCTTCGCAAGATGAAGTGGAGTCGGTTGGTGGTGTTGGGAGGGCCGGGGAGGCTCTGTGTTGTGACGAACGGAGCCGGGAGGCGGCGGTGGCCGAACTGGCCGGAGACGGGGAAGGAGGCCTTCCCGTGGCGATTGCTGGCTACGGGAGCCCTGATGGGTTGGCTTGGGGTCGCCTGAGGGCTCGGAGAGGTGCGAGGCTCCTTAAATAGGCGAGTCAATGCGGTTCCGCGGCGGCCAGGGATAAGATCACCGGCGAACCGTCATTCTGTAGCTAGGGGCGACGTGGAGGCAGTTGGAGCTGGTCGGCGCACTCCGACGTATTCCACACTGCTCAAGGGGGCGAGCTGTCGCGCGCGTGTGGCTCGGGCGGTGCCGTCCGTTGCAGGAGCTCACTGCGGATGTCGGCTTGCCGCCAAGGGGCTCTGACGGTGGTGCTGTAGGGCACCAGGGGCTGCTTGGCGCGTTCTGGTGAGTGGTCGAGGGTGTGGCGCGGCTCTGCAGAGCGGGCAAAAACCAGGGGCGCGACACGGCGGCTCGGGCGCGGCACGTGCAAAACACGCGCTCTGGGCGCACCCAGAGCACGCCCACCAGGTGCTCGGCAAAATGCCCGTGCATGCCACAGAGCTTGGGTGAGGCTGGCAATTAGCATACCTAGGTTAGGAGTAGCTAGGAGTTTATTGGACAAGGTGGTTAGGCAAAGGAAGCAGGTTCATAGTGCAAACTAAAACTCATGTCAAAACTGGTCATGCCCATAAGGTGTTTGGCAAAATGCCAAGGGCACCTAGGCATTTCTTGGAGTGGTCATAATCTCCAGATTGGGGTCTCTTTAGGTGAAGGAGGTGGTGGCCAGGTTAGTTTGTCAAGGGAAGAAACTTGCTAGTGCAAATATTTGAGAAAATCAGTTTTTGGCAGAAACTAGAGGCTGTCATTTCATGGGCCAAAAATATTCCAATGGGTTCATGCTCCTGGTCTTAAGGGTTTAGCAGGGAGGACTACAAGTAGGAAAAGTAATCATGGAAAAAGGAGCAACTAAAAATGTGGTTGCTGTACAAATCATCAAGTTGGACCATAATGGAAAAGAGGTTGATTCACTCAAATTTTTCCAAGAACAAAGCTGGGTTTTTGCATAAAGTTAATTAATATACTCCTGTTAACATCCCATAATTTTGGTGGAAGATTTAAATAAATATTTAAATAGATTGTAGTGTAAAACTGCCCACTGGACCAGATTTGAAAATTAGGTGTAGAACCCAAAATATTCAATGAATGAAATATATTTTTGCATAAAAGTGGTTTAGAAACATCACATGACATCTCCAAATTTTGGTGGGGTTTTTAAATAAATTTATCAAAGGGTTGCAGTGCAAATGGAACCCTAAAACTTATGAAAAACCAATTTAGAGAAATAAAGCTCAGGGGAAAATAACTATATAGATAATCCCACTGATAAAAGAATTGTTTTATTTGAGAGGGTAAACAAGTCCAATTATAATTGGAAAGTTTTTACTAGGGGTGAAAAGTCCACAACTTAGGGGAAAAGAGAGGCTCTGAGATCAAGAATAAATCCAGAAAAATAAAATTTTAATTTTCCTGGCAAAATTTTAATTAATAAAACAAGGTTAGAATTTTGGGGTATCACAGAAACCTTCGGGAACGTGATTTTGGAACAAATGTGGTCCAAAGGACTTGGAGTCTATGTAAAGTAATCAACGAGGAAGGCACGAGGCAGGGGGGCGCGCCAACCCCCTGGGTGCGCCCTCCACCCTTGTGGGCCCCTCGTTGCTCCACAGAGGTACTTCTTCCTCCTATATATACCTACGTACCCCCAAACTATCAGATACGGAGCCAAAACCCTATTTCCACCGCCGCAACCTTCTGTACTCATGAGATCCCATCTTGGGGCCTTTTCCGGCGCTCCGTCAGAGGGGGGATTGATCACGGAGGGCTTCTACATCAACACCATAGCCTCTCCGATGATGTGTGAGTAGTTTACCTCAGACCTTCGGGTCCATAGTTATTAGCTAGATGGCTTCTCTCTCTTTGGATCTCAATACAAAGTTCTCCTTGATCTTGTTGGAGATCTATTCGATGTAATCTTCTTTTGCGGTGTGTTTTTCGAGAACCGATGAATTGTGGGTTTATGACAAGATTATCTATGAACAATATTTGAATCTCCTTTGAATTCTTTTATGTATGATTGGTTATCTTTGCAAGTCTCTTCAAATTATCAGTTTGGTTTGGCCTACTAGATTGATCTTTCTTGCAATGGGAGAAGTTCTTAGCTTTGGGTTCAATCTTGCGGTGCTCGATCCCAGTGACAGTAGGGGAAACGACACGTATTGTATTGTTGCCATCGAGGATAAAAAGATGGGGTTTATATCATATTGCATGAGTTTATTCCTCTACATCATGTCATCTTGCTTAAAGCGTGTCGGGACCCCGATCCTAAGTCACACCGATCTAGCATGTAACACATCATATCACTTTGCGGCCTCACGCACGGTATTCCCACGGATGTCGCCTTACCATGGCCCGGGACCGTTTGCGCCATTTGGCTCACGTATATGATAGTGTCGCTAGCATCCATATGACAAAGGACCCGGGCCGACATGACTAGTCGTGAACCCAAAGTGGCACTAACCTATGGGGACAGGCATACATGAATCACATCGAGCATGTCGGTCATCAACGTATGAATTCGGGCTGTAGCACTGGGCTAGCAGGACTCCGGTATCCCGGCTGTAGCAGGCTAGGCAGGACTCCGAATATCACCGCGTGACATTTCCCCGAAGGGCGATGTATATAGGAACGAAGTGAAACACATGCCCGGCCGATCAAGTGTCCAAGCGGTAGTGCTTTGGGCTAGCGTGGACTCCGGTGTACCGGGCTGTATCGGACTACTATCGCTCAGAAGCACGAGACTACATTTCCCCATACGAGAGGCTACCAAGGATAAACAACTAGGTTGTCGGATCCCACACATAGCAATACAAGTTACACGTACGCATAACATGCAAGTATGTGCTGTACAACATGGCATCACAACATAACGCAAACTCATATAGGTAAAGGCTCGGAAGAGCCACATAGCATTAAATACAAACAGGGTCACATGACCCATCATACAGAGCATACAAGCAACAAGCGGAAGCATTACATGTCTGAGTACAGACAACTACAAAAGAAAAAGGCTGAGAAGCCTGACTATCTACAAGACCCTCCCAAGGGTACAAGATCGTAGCTGAGGTAGCAAGCTACTCGTCGAAGTCCAAGCGGAACTACTAGAAGACCGAAGTCTACGCTGCAAAAACATAAATAAAGCAACGTGAGTACAAAGGTACTCAGCAAGACTTACATCAGATCCTATTATACATGCATTAGTATCAAGAAGGTAATGTGGAGTTTAGTTGCAGCAAGCCAGCTTTGACTCTGTGGCTATCCTGTTCTACGACTACCAGAACTTCTTTGAGGTGATATGGCGCACACGATTCCACTAGTCACCACATCAATACACTGCTATGGATTCATCCCCGTCTCCATACGAGAAGGCCATCCATAGCACTCACACTTGTCTTGAGCATTTTATAGTATCCACTTCAAGTTGTCTATGTACCACGTAAGCATCCAATAAGTCCATAACCGAGGACACGGCTATTCGAATAGATCATGATAACCCTGCAGGGTGTACTTCTTCACACACGCTCTCGCCACTTACCGCCATGTACACGTCATGTACCTGGGCAACCTTCAAGCGGAAGCCTGGCGAGGGTGTCGGCCACGACCTGACTAACCACACAAGACTCTAGTCCAGGTTTATCGCCTATTCGGGTTCCATCCGCAAGGAGATCCGGCCAGGGTGTCGCTCACGGCCCCAAACGATGTGAGCAGGGTTCCCAAGCCCACCATCCGGGTGCCACTTGGTACACCGTGCCACCTGTGCCTAGTCTGTCCCAAGCCCACCCTGCCGGGTGCCACTCGGTAGAAAAATAGCACTACCTACAAACACCAGAAACTAGTTGCAACTCCTGGACAGAGATCAAGTTGGTTAATAAGTCGAGAGAGCTTGGGCGCCGGAGCCCAATGTGTGGTAGTATCGAGTCATTGGACGACATACATAGAACTTCGGTGCTTAAGGACGGTTCGGTGAGACAACCCACCATGTACTCCTACATGGCCTCTCACCGCTACCTTTACCAAATCGTGTTCACACACTTCACTCTCGACATCGAACATATCGTAACACTCCAATTCATTCCCAATGAATCAGACCTGACACAACTCTAAGCAATAGCAGGCATAGCATGGTAGGAACACAACATGGCTCAATCAACTCCTACACATGCTAGTGGGTTTCAACTATTTACTGTGGCAATGGCAGGTCATGCAGAGGAATGGGTTCAACTACCCCAACACAAAGTAGCAGATCAATCGTTGTTGTCCTAATGCAATAACTGAGAGCAGGAGCGAGAGAGTAGGATCGTATCGGAATGAACAAGGGGGTTTGCTTGCCTGGTAAATCAACAAGGGAGATCTCGCTTCACGCATGTACTCTCGAGCACTCTCCAGAGCTGGACCTATCGAGAAGGAACGGTGCCAACAATCAATACACAAGCATATGCAACAATATGATGCATGAAGATGGCATGTAGATGTGATGCTGTTTGAGCTAATGCAGCTAGAGTACATTTGGTTGAAGTCCATTTGAACCAAAGATTCAAATGCAACTCCAACTTAAGCTCTTATAAATGCCATTTACATGTTTTCACTTATACAGCATGTATAAGTTGGTTTGTCATGCATGAAACTAGTACAGATGGAAAGATTGCATTTTTCTGATAATTTTTCATATATAAATTATTTCAATCTGAGCTACGGTTGAATTTCTATGATTTTTTGAAGTTTTGAATATATTCTGGAATTTCCTGATTTATTTAATACCAGAAAATCAAATACTGCGTCAGCACTGCGTAAGCATGACGTCAGCAAGTCAACTGCGGCTGGCTCGGGTCAAACTTGACGTGTGGGGTCCACACGTCAGTGTCATAGTTAGTTAACAGAGTTAATTAGTTGCTAAACTAATCCTAACTAAAATTAGCAGGGCCGGGCCCCACATGTTAGCGTCACAGGGGGGGTAGTTAGCGGGGTTGACCCGGTCAATCCCGCCGGCGTTGAGCCGCCGGCGAGGCCGAACGCGGCAGAGGGCTCGGGGTTGTCGCTCCGGCGACCATCCGGACGACGGAGACCATCTCCGAGGAGCTGGTGCTCGCGCGCATCCAGTGGGGCAGGGGGAGGAGCCGGGGCTCGCCGGAGCAGAGCTCGCGGCGGTGGCCGGAGCTCGGGCTCGAGCGGCAGAGGGGCTGGAGGGCACGGGGAAGGCTGCGAGCGGGTCCGCGTGACTCGCCGGAGTGCACTGAGTGCAACGGCGGGCTCGGCTGCGAGCTTCAGCGGCTGTGGCCACGACGGCGAGGAGCTGCGGCGGTGATGGCTTCGGCCATGGTGGAAACGGCGGCAATGACGCGGGAACGAGCGGGAGAAGAGAGGGGAAACAGGGAGATGCTCACGGTGGTCTCGATGGCGTCGTGCGCAAGCTCGGAGAAGGGCTGGAGTGGCCGGAATGTCGGCGGCGATCTCGGGCGGCCGGAGGCGAAGACGACATTGGTGGCGGCGATGCAGAGCGTCCGGCGTCGCGTGACTCGGTGGAGAGGACGAGGGAGTCGCGGAGATGCTCGTGGACTCGTCGTAGAGGCGAGGGGGAGGTGGTGGCCGCGGCAATAGCGTGCGGCGGCGACGGTGGCGCTCGGGTGCGGTGGAAGAGAGAGATCCAGGGGAGGGGGAGGAACGAGAGAGAGAGGGGAGCGGCCGGGGCGGCGCGTGGCGACGTCCGGGGCATCCAGGCGACGAGGGGAGGCCAGGCAGGCAGGTGGCGTGGCCGGACGCCAGCGTGGCAGCCGGGCGCGCGTGCCCTGTCCCTCTGGCGCGGGAAGGGGACGAGTGGCGCTGGCCAGTCGGCTGGGCCAGCTGGGCCAGCTGGGCCGCACAGGGAGGTAAGCCCAGGTAGGGTTTTGCTGTTTTTGTTTAATTTTCTATTTTTCTGACATTTGTTTTGATTTAAATAACATACTAAACCATTTTATTAACTTATGCCAATTTTTGTAGGGGCTAGTGGTATTATTCCAGAGCTCCTTAATAAATGACATAATTTTTGGACAATATTATATATATATAACAATATATATCCAAGGCAAATAATTACTGCATTAATTCCAAATGCCCAAAATAAATACTTATGAGCTCCTAGTAATATTGGTTTGATTTTTATCTCTGTCCAATATTTTCAGAGAGCAACATGAGCATTTTCTTGGACCTTTTTGGAGCAATTTTTATTTGGGTCATTTCCAAAAATGATTCTGAGGGTTTCACAAATCCCCATTATCAAAATTAAATGGAATTTAAACATGATGCACAAATGACCAGCTAGTCTAGGTCATACCAGAACTAGGGATGTGACAAAGCGTTACTTTGTTCTTATGAACTTAATACTCTAGATGCATGCTGGATAGCGGTTGATGTGTGGAGTAATAGTAGTAGATGCAGAATCGTTTCGGTCTACTTGTCGCGGACGTGATGCCTATATACATGATCATACCTAGATATTCTCATAACTATGCTCAATTCTATCAATTGCTCGACAGTAATTCGTTTACCCACCGTAACACTTATGCTCTTGAGAGAAGCCACTAGTGAAACCTATGGCCCCCGGGTCTATTTTCCATCATATTAATCTTCCAACACTTAGTTATTTCTATTGCCTTTTATTTTACTTTGCATCTTTATTTATCTTTATCATAAAAATAGCAAAAATATTATCTTATCATATCTATCAGATCTCACTCTCGTAAGTGACCGTGGAGGGATTGACAACCCCTTTATCGCATTGGTTGCGAGGTTCTTATTTGTTTGTGTAGGTGTGAGGGACTCGTGCGTGATCTCCTACTGGATTGATACCTTGGTTCTCAAAAACTGAGGGAAATACTTATGCTACTTTACTGCATCACCCTTTCCTCTTCAAGGGAAAACCAACGCAGTGCTCAAGAGGTAGCAAGAAGGATTTCTGGCGTCGTTGCCGGGGAGATTCACGCCAAGTCAAGTTAAGTCAAGACATACCAAGTACCCATCACAAACTCATATCCCTCACATTATATTATTTTCCATTTGCTTCTCGTTTTCCTCTCCCCCACTTCACCCTTGCAGTTTTATTCACCCTCTCTTTTCCGTTTGCCTTTTTTGCTTGCTTCTTGCTTGCTCGTTGAGGGAGTCCTGGATTAGGGGGTGTCCGGATAGCCGAACTATCACCGTTGGCCGGACTCCTGGACTATGAAGATACAAGATTGAAGACTTCGTCCCGTGTCCGGATGGGACTTTCCTTGGCGTGGAAGGCAAGCTTGGCGATCTGAGATATGTAGATCTCCTACCGTTGTAACCGACTGTGTAACCCTAACCCTATCCGGTGTCTATATAAACCGGAGGGTTTTAATCCGTGAGGACGAACAACAATCATACCATAGGCTAGCTTCTAGGGTTTAGCCTCTACTGATCTCGTGGTAGATCCACTCTTGTACTACCCATATCATCAATATTAATCAAGCGGAGTAGGGTTTTACCTCCATCGAGAGGGCCCGAACCTGGGTAAAAACATCGTGTCCCTTGTCTCCTGTTACCATCCGCCTAGACGCAGCTTTGGGACCCCTACCCAAGATCCGCCGGTTTTGACACCGACATTGGTGGTTTCATTGAGAGTTCCTCTGTGTCGTCATCCTTAGGCCCGATGGCTCCTTCGATCATCAACAACGACGCGGTCCAGGGTGAGACTTTTCTCCCCGGACAGATCTTCGTATTCGGCGGCTTTGCACTACGGGCCAATTCACTTGGCCATCTGGAGCAGATCGAAAGCTACGCCCCTGGCCATCAGGTCAGGTTTGGGAGTTTGAAATACACGGCCGACATCCACGGAGACTTGATCTTCGACGGATTCGAGCCATAGCCAAGCGTGCCGCACTGTCTCAATGGGCACGGTCTAGCTCTACCGCCGAACAGTGCCTTGGAGGCCGCACCAGCGTCCGCTCCGACCCTTAGCTCGGAGCCAACTCCGCCGATCGAGGACGAGTGGCTGGACACCGCCTCGGGGGCTACAATCTCTACGGCGATTGAGCCGAACTCCATCCCTGTCCTTTGCGAAGACCGTGGATCGCAAGGTGCGGACTCCTCTCGGGACTCTGAACCCTCCGCGCCTCGCCAATCAAATCCAATTGGGCGCGGTTATGGAGTTCACTACCGCGGACATCTTTCGGACTCACCCTTTGGCGACATCCTGAATTCACTAAAGTCTCTCTCTTTATCGGAGAGCCTGGCGGACTACGGTCGGGAAGGTTGGGATGCGGACGACGAAGAAATTCAACGCCCACCCACCACCCACTTTGTAGCCACCGCCGAAAGCTTAAATGACGTGCTCGATTTCGACTCAAGACATCGACGGTATGGACGACGATGTAGGAGACAAACATGAACCAGCACCTATAGGATACTGGACAGCCACCTCATCCCACGATGTATACATGGTGGATACACCTAAAGGAAGTGATGACGAGGAACAACGGGACGTTACGAAGGATAAATCCCTTGAAAAGCAGTCCAAACGGCAACGTAAACGCCGCACCAAGTCCCGCCTCGACAAAGACGGCAGCCACACAGACCCAGCCATAGAGCAGGGCGAACCGTTGGACGACGAACATGCTATCGAGCAACCGTCCGAACAGGACAACTTGGATAAACAACCCGTCCCCGGCGAAGATAACAGTCCGGACGATCTCACGCCGGACAAGTTGTTGGAGCAGAAGAACCTCCACAAAAGGCTCGTCGCCACAGCACATAGCCTGAAAAAGCAGAAGCGGAAGCTCAAAACAGCGGAAGATGTACTCAGAATCAGATGGAGCAAAGTACTCAACACCGCAGAGAAATACGGCGACAGTCGCCAAACAAAGAGCTACCCGAAGCGCAAACTGCTGCCCGAATTCGATGAGGAGGCCGTAGAGCCCCCGCAATCAAAGAGCAAAGAGGCCGCCCGGTCGGATAGACGACCACATGGCAAACATGGAGCGGCAAGCGGCACCGCACACAAGCCGGCACACGATCCGCATAAGGATTCGCATCAAAAGGATGGCCCAGTTAGGTCCATCTATGGGCCGAGAAAGCAAGCTCTTCCAAGCAATGCAACACGCCAAATATCCGAACATCACGGCACACCCAAATATAGGGGTGCCGCACACCCCCTGTGTTTCACCGATGAGGTGTTGGATCAAGAATTCCCAGCGGGATTCAAACCCGTAAACATAGAGGCATACGACGGAACAACAGAGACCTGCCGATGCGGATCGAGGATTACATCCTCCACATACACATGGCTAGAGGAGATGATCTCCATGCCATAAAATATTTACCCTCAAGCTCAAAGGGCCAGCCCGGCATTGGCTCAAAAGCCTCCTGAAAATACCATTGGAAGTTGGGAAGAGCTCGAGGATGCTTTTCGGGCAAATTTTCAAGGGACTTATGTCCGCCCTACGGATGCGCATTTATTTAAGTCACATAACTCAACAACCCGGAGAGTCAGCCCGCAAATTCTGGAACAGGTTCCTCACCAAAAAGAACCAAATAGTCGACTGTCTGAACGCCGAAGCCTTAGCAGCTTTCAAACACAACGTCCGAGACGAATGGCTCGCCAGACACCTCGGCTAGGAGAAGCCGAGAATAATGGCTGCATTAACAAGCCTCATGACCCGCTTTTGCGCGGGAGAGGATAGTTGGCTGGCAAGATGCAGTACCAGCGACCCAAGTAGATCCAAGTCGAGGATGGAAATGGAAAACCACGACGCAGCAAGGACCAGCGCCGGACAAAGGGAAACAGCCCGAAGAGCACGGCAGTCAACGCCGGATTCAGAAGCTCCCGGCAGAATCATAAAAAACTGCCCCTCAAGGATAACAGCGACGAGCTATCCAACCTAAACAAAATCTTGGACAAAATATGCCAAATCCACAGTACTCCCGGGAAGCTTGCAAACCATACCCACAGAGATTGTTGGGTCTTCAAGCAGTCCGGCAAACTCAATGCCGAACACAAGGGGCTCGACACACCAAGCGAGGACGATGACGAACCCCACAAGCAGAGCACCGGAAAACAAAAGAATTTCCCACAAGAAGTCAAAACAGTGAACTCACTTCAAGTGACAAAAGGGAAAAACAGAGTGGCGCCCATAGAAACACGCGCCGCACGGTCTATCCCAGCAGAGTCCCTACGTTGGTTGTCAAAACCAATCACCCTCGGTCATCAGGACTATTCTGGAAGTATCCGGAATGCAGGATGGACTGCCTTGATATTAGATCCTATAATCAACGGACTCCAATTTACACAAGTCCTAATGGCCGGAGGTAGCAATCTAAACCTGCTATATCAGGACACAATCCGCCAAATGGGGATAGACCCAACCAAAATTCGCCATAGCAACACCTCCTTCAAAGAGGTAATGCCAGGCCTATATGCCCATTGTACGGGCTCCCTACTGCTAGAAGTTGTGTTCGGCTCATCCGACAACTTCTCCGCCACGAAAAGTTAACCTTCCATATCGCCCCATTCGAAAGTAGCTATCAAGCACTACTGGGACGTGAAGCTTTCGCCCGCTTTAACGCAATACCGCATTATGCATCTCTTACACTTAAAATGCCCGGTCCACGCGACATCATCTCATTAAAAGGGAGTACCAAGTGTTACTTGAGCACGGAAGAACGTGAGTCTGCCTTGACAGCCCCACACTTATCCGACTCCACTAATCAAAGCACCTGAATAGGTCATTCGGACCCCGGACATGGCTAGACGAGTCCGGCGTAAACATATAAACGCCTACTAGTGGCATACCCCGCATAAGGGCTGCACGCATGTACAACAAGAGAAAATAAAGCTCAATTTTATTCACTTTTCGAACCGTACTCTGTTTATTTAATATAAAGTACATTTTTCAGACGATCTTTTTTCTATTCAACTAAGTTCTTCTCTTTTACAGATGAACACCGTGCTACACCCGTCAAGATACGGCATAACGGAGACACAGCGCAGGCGTGCGGTAAGAGGGACCCGTTGCAAGGATTCTTTTCAGATTAAGACCCTGCGTAAACCTTTTTTACTGTCTCTTGTTGATACACATCCCCCGGTTTCTTGCTATAACCGAGGAGGAGGCTGGCATTTTGGCATCGGCCGCACCAGAATTTTTGCGCGTACCTGGACACCAGGGGCTTAGGGCATTATTCTGCTGGTTTTCATAAAGACCGATGAGGGAGTCCCGGACTAGGGGGTGTCCGGATAGCCGGACTATCGTCACGGCCGGACTCCAAGACTATGAAGATACAAGATTGAAGACTTCGTCCCGTGTCCGGATGGGACTTTCCTTGGCGTGGAAGGCAAGCTTGGCGATATGGATATGTAGATCTCCTACCATTGTAACCGACTGTGTAACCCTAACCTATCCGGTGTCTATATAAACCGGAGGGTTTTAGTCCCAGAGGGCGAACAAGAATCATACCATAGGCTAGCTTCTAGGGTTTAGCCTCCTTGATCTCGTGGTAGATCTACTCTTGTACTACCCATATCATCAATATTAATCAAGCAGGAGTAGGGTATTACCCCCATCGAGAGGGCCCGAACCTGGGTAAAAACATCGTGTCCCTTGTCTCCTGTTACCATCCGCCTAGACGCACAGTTCGGGACCCCCTACCCGAGATCCGCCGGTTTTGACACCGACATTGGTGCTTTCATTGAGAGTTCCTATGTGTCATCACCGATAGGACCGATGGCTCCTTCGATCATCAACAACGACACGGTCCAAGGTGAGACTTTTCTCCCCGGACAGATCTTCGTGTTCGGCGGCTTTGCACTGCGGGCCAATTCGCTTGGCCATCTGGAGCAGATCGAAAGCTACGCCCCTGGCCATCAGGTCAGATTTGGAAGTTTGAACTATACGACCGATATCCGCGGAGACTTGATCTTCGACGGATTCGAGCCGCAGCCAAGCGTGCCGCACCGTCTCGATGGGCATGATCTGGCTCTGCAGCCGAACAGTGCCCTGGAGGCCGCACCAGTATCCGCTCCGACCCTAAATCCGGAGCCGGATTCCCCGATTGAGGACGAGTGGTTGGACACCGCCTCGGGGGCTACAATCTCTACGGCGATCGAGCCGAACTCCATCCCTGTCCTTTGCGAAGACCTCGACTCGAGTGCGGACTCCTCTCCGGACTCAACCCTCCGCGCCCCGCCAATCGAATCCGATTGGGCGCGGTCATGGAGTTCACTATCATGGACATCTTTCAGACTCGCCCTTTGGCGACATCCTGAATTCACTAAAGTCTCTCCCTTTATCCGGAGAGCCCTGGCCGGACTACGAACAGGAAGGTTGGGATGCGGACGACGAAGAAATTCAACGCCCACCCACCACCCACTTTGTAGCCACTGTCGATGATTTAACCGACATGCTAGACTTCGACTCCGAAGACATTGACGGTATGGACGACGATGCTAGAGACGACCAAGACCCAGCGCCTACAGGGCACTGGAAGGCCACCTCGTCATATGACATATATATGGTGGACATCCCAAAAGATGGGAACGGCGATGGAACAACGGAGGATGACGCCTCCAAGAAACAGTCGAAGCGCCGACGTCGGGCGCCGCTCTAAATCCCGCCACAATAAAAGCGGTGATTCCGCACGGGAGATAATAACACCCGGATAGTGCGAAGAGAACCCCCTCCAG
Source organism: Aegilops bicornis (assembly GCA_021605145.1). Lineage (NCBI taxonomy): Eukaryota > Viridiplantae > Streptophyta > Magnoliopsida > Poales > Poaceae > Aegilops > Aegilops bicornis. The sequence goes on from CM038673.1 coordinate 98,522,024, forward strand.
CAGGACTCGGTAGCGGGGAGGAGGGAGAAGCAAGTCCGCACGACGGCGGGCAGAAAGAGAGGTCGAGGACGATAATTATGCGCCTCCCTCCGAAGATGAGGCAAGCCTCGACAATGACGAATTTGTCGTGCCTGAGGATCCCGCCGAACAGGAGCTTTTTCAAATGCAGGCTTATAGCCACGGCAAGTAGCCTCAAGAAAAAGCAGCAACAGCTTAGAGCTGATCAAGACCTGCTAGTGACGGATGGACTGAAGTCCTCGCAGTCAAGAGTATGAACTCGAACGCCTCCAAAAGCTACCCCAAACGCAGGCCGTTGCCCGACTAGAGGAGGAAGCACCCAAGTCACCAGCGCATGACATGGCAGACCCGGCCACCCGTGGTCATGACAGAGAAGCCTCTCGCCCTCTGCTCAAGCCACACCCGACGCCGCTCAAAAAGTACCAAGGCACGGGAAAACGCGCCAAACTTGCGAGATATATTGGAGGATAAGGCAAAACATACAAGATCGATCTACGGATCGGCGTTTCAACGACGCGGGATGATTACCGTCGCCGGATACAAAGAAACCCGACCGGGCGAACCACGATGAGACAAAGCTCATATGAGCTACGCCGTGATATAGCCCAATCTGAGGCGCCAAGACACCCACTATGCTTCACAGATGAAGTAATGGATCATCAAATCCCCGAGGGCTTCAAACCCGTAAACATCGAATCATAAGATGGTACCACAGACCCTACGGTCTGGATCGAGGACTATCTCCTCCATATCCACATGGCCCGCGGTGAAGATCTACATGCCATCAAATACCTCCCACTCAAGCTTAAAGGACCAGCTCGGCATTGGCTCAACAGCTTGCCAGCAGAATCAATTGGTTGTTGGGAGGACCTGGAAGCCGCATTCCTTGATAACTTCGAGGGCACGTATGTGCGACCACCAGACGCCGATGACCTTAGCCACATAATTCAGCAGCCAGAAGAAATGGCCAGACAATTCTGGACACGGTTCCTCACAAAGAAAAATCAAATTGTTGACTGTCCGGATGCAGAGGCCCTTGCAGCCTTCAAACATAACATCCGCGACGAGTGGCTTGCCCGGCACCTAGGACAGGAAAATCCGAAATCTATGGCAGCCCTCACAACCCTCATGACTCGCTTTTGTGCGGGAGAGGACAGCTGGCTAGCTCGAAGCAACAACTTGGCCAAACACCCTGGTAGTTCGGATACCAAGGACAGCAATGGCAGGTTGCGTCGCAACAAGAACAAGCGCCGCATTAACGGCGATAACATTGAAGATACGACCGTCAATGCCGGATTCAGAGGCTCTAAACCTGGTCAGCAGAAGAAGCCATTCAAAAGAAATACCCAGGGCCCGTCCAACTTGGACCGAATACTCGATCTCTTGTGCCAGATACATGGCACCCCCGAAAAACCAGCCAATCACACCAAAAGGGATTGTTGGGTGTTCAAGCAAGCAGGCAAGTTAAGTGCTGAACTCAATGACAAGGGGCTGCATAGCGATGACGAGGAAGAGCCCCGGCGCCCGAACAATAGAGGATGAAGGGTTTTCCTACACAAGTGCGGACGGTGAACATGATATACGCAACCCACATACCCAAAAGGGAGCGGAAGCGTGCACTAAGGGACGTATATGCGATGGAGCCAGTCTCCCCAAAGTTCAACCCATGGTCTTCCTGCCCGATCACCTTCGATCGAAGGGACCACCCCACTAGCATCCGTCACGGCGGTTCGCCGCATTGTTTCTTGACCCCAATATCGACGGATTTCACCTCACTAGAGTCCTGATGGACGGCGGTAGTAGCCTGAACCTGCTTTATCAGGATACATTGCGCAAAATGGGCATAGACCCCTCAAGAATTAAACCTACAAAGACGACCTTTAAAGGCGTCATACCGGGTGTAGAGGCCAGTTGTACGGGCTCAGTTACACTCGAAGTGGTCTTCGGATCCCCGGATAACTTCCGAAGCGAAGAGTTAATCTTCGACATCGTCCCATTCTGCAGCGGCTATCATGCACTGCTCGGACGAACCGCATTTGCAAAGTTCAATGTGGTGCCGCACTACGCATACCTCAAGCTCAAGATGCCAGGCCCTCGAGGAGTAATCACGGTCAATGGAAACACCGAATGCTCTCTCCGAACGGAGGAGCACACGGCTGCCCTCGCGGCGGAGGTACAAAGCAGCCTCTCACAGAATTCTCGAGTCCGGCCACTAAGCGTCCGGACACTGTCAAGCGCTACCGAGTAACCTACAACAAGACCGCCGGCACGATTCAAGCATCGCCAGTAGTAATCCGCCCCAACCCCTGCCCTCGCGAAATTGCGAAGCTAGTATTACGCGTACATAATTACGCTCTGGAGATAGCATGGGCATATGGGGAGGGCAAGACCACGGCACGCCAAGAATGCGGCTCGACCGCACTGTGGGCCCCGATTGTGTCATTCTTTTTCTTTTTCCTTTTTCTTCCTTTTTCTTACTTTCAGGACTCCGACTTTCACCAGTCCTGTCCGGCACTAGAATCGCCGAACTCACTATGCAACAGCTGTGGAAGCGTAAAAGCCACGTCAAGTGTTGGTGGTCTCTATTACGAGCATTATACCTGCTTTTACATACCATCCCGCAGCTTACCCTCGAGGGGGACATGTTAGATAGTCCCATCCCTTGCTTATCGCACTATTTGTATCGTTCTGCTTCCATTGCAGTACCTTTTTGAATAAACAATACATAGCTTTTGCTTATTATTGCTTTACTTCCTTTATATATACATATGTTCATTTCACGACATGTAGCAACCGTACACTTTGGTACAACCAATACACCAGGGGCTTAAGTATCCCAAAATTATGGTGTGATAAGTCTGAACACTTTCACAAGTGCGGCACCCCGAACTTATAGCATTATATGAATTGGCTCCGAATCATGTCTTGGGTCAATAGTTGGGTTTGCCGGCTCCGTGTTTTGGTACCTTACGTTCCGCTATATCGGCTAAGGTAGCACCGGGAGAACCACTGCGATTGTGCCCCAGTTATGCTGGGTCGAGCACCTCAGTGGAGAAAACTAAAACTGGCCGTCATGATAAGGCGAGAGCCGGTCGCTGTTCGAGAGGTTTTTTCGGGTCCCGAAAGACTTATGCCGCTTAGAGCGAGGAACCGGAATTGTCCGGCCAAGGCGTGGATAGCGCCCCGAACTCGGTCTTCCGAATAGTAGGGGCTTCGCCGAAATTTAAAATTATAGAATTCTATGGCTAAGTGAGAGTGTTCAAGCATTATAAGTCCGGTTGCCTTGTTCGTTGTGTTGAGCGCCTCCCTAGACGGACCCAAGAATGGGAACAAGAGTGCTCAAGTTTATCCCGAACACCCCAAAGATGCGTGGCATGGGGCTGAAGCCAACGACTTGCCATCTCTCAAATTTGATAAACGGCCGCCTGTAAGGTAATATTTTAAATTAATAAGCGTTGCTTAGCGATATGAACAAGTTTTCAGCGTACATGATAACAAATGCGAGCCTATTCAAAAATTACATCCTTGGAGCACTCATCCGCTATTCGGCGAGCACCCTTCAGGAGGCCCTCATAGTACATTTCGGGCGTACGATGCTCATGGCCCTTCGGTGGCCCGTCGTCCGTCACAAGCTTCTCCGCATCCAACTTGCCCCAGTGCACTTTAGCACGGGCAAGGGCCCGACGGACACCTTCAATGCACACGGAGCGCTTGATGACTTCAATCCGTGGGATGTGCATCCACCACCGCTGCACCAAGTCAAGTAGCTCCTGTGCATGGCCTCTAATGGCCACGGCCGGCGCTTATAAGGCCCTTCATGGCCTGTTCGGCGACCTTGTGGAGCTCGACCAGCTACTTCAGCTGGTCGCCAGGCACCGAATGTTTGGCCTCGACATACCGAGACCAGAACACCTTTTCCGTTGAGCTCCCTCCTTGGCGCGGTAGAAGGCGGCAAGATCGGACACACTACGGGCAAATCTGCGAATGCTCCTGGAGAGCTCCGAATCCGGGTAAGTAATAGGTAATTCACTTTCACATGCTTGCTTTGCATAAAGAATGCCTTACCCGCCGCTATCTTCTTCAACGACTCTATTTCTTGGAGGGCTTTTTGGGCCTCGGCCTTAGCAGCTTTGGCACTCTCAAGAGCCGAGGCGAGCTCGGACTCTCGAGTCTTCAAGTCACGCTCCAAACCCTCGTGTTTTTCCACGAGAGCTTGGAGCTCTTGCCGTACCTTGGCCAGCTGCGCCTCCCCCTTCTCTCGCTCGGTGCGTTCCGCAGCCGCTTTGGTTTACGCCACGAATACCTCTTCATTTATGGTCGCCACCTCGTTCGTGGCCCCTGTAGTACCCAAGTTATTCCTGTTATTTTTGCAACCAAAACCTTTTCTATAAGGTATTTCTTTAATAAGGTATTACTTACCTTCCTTGTCCTCGAGCTGCTTCTTGGCTTGTCCGAGCTCGTTCTCGGACCGCCGAGGTTCTGCTTCAATGCATTGACCTCCATGATCAAGGTCTGGCAGAGGTCGGCAAGCAGCCTGCATTCCCATATTGACATACTTATGTTAGACTCCTGCGTATATCTTTTTAGATCCTTAGTCCGGCTTTTCTTTCCGAACACCGAACTAAGCATCAGGGGCTACTGTCTATGCGGTAATATTTTTATATATTCTAAACTTACCTCAAAGCCTGTTAGAAGGCTGGTACAGCCGGCCAGTCCGCTCTTGGCGGATCGAACCGTCGGATCACCGCACTCATAACAAAGGCGGTGCTCCTCCTCGATGGAGGCGCTGTTGAGCGCCTCCAGTAAGCAATCCGGTGCCTCCGGTTGGACGGAGGACACCAGCGTCTTACCCTTCTTGCGAAGGATCCACTGTCCGGACTTCGGGACCGCTGATGGTTCCGGCATGGAGTCCAGACGAGGCTCGGGCTTAGAGCCCCTGGGGGTCTTGCCCCCCGCGCCTGGAGTCTAGGAGGTTGCCTTGCGGCACCTCCTGCGCTACCTCCTCTTGACCAAGCCCCCCTTGGGGCCCCACCGCGGCGTCGTCCGCAGCGTGAGGCGAGGAGGCGGTCGGAAGCGAAGTACTCTCCATTTCCGACGAGCCCAGGGACCCGCTCGATGAGTTGGCGAACTCGCCCTTGGGTGGGCCGCACGGTTGTTTGACATTAGAGAGCACTCTGCAATAATAAAAAGCCATGGGTATCCGGACACTTACGATCTCGCCAGGGGCTTGGCCCTTGTAGGCCAATCCTCCTCGTCGTCGTCGACGTTGGTGGAGAAGTCCGGAGGAAGGGTTCTTCCCTTCTTGGACCCTCCGGCCTCCCGGTTGGGGCGGCCTTCCTTTTCTTCTCCTTCACCGGGGAGGAGCTTCTTCTTCTTCCTCCTCGTCCTCGGGAGAAGATTCTGCATCGAATCTGACAAAGACTGGCGTCGGGAGCTCCTTCGAGTTCCCGTGGCCTCCTTCTTGGCCTTCTTCTCCGGCACCACATGGGGCGCCGGAGGCTGCAGCCCCGTCAATCGGGCGTCCTCCGGGTCTTCCGGCAAAGGAGCCGGACAGTTAATCTGTCCGGACGTCTTCAGCCAGTCCTGTCAAAGATTAGGGAGTTTTAGATCCCACATAGAGTCAATCTATGAAAAAAGAGTCCCGTAAAGGGTAAAATAACTTACCTCGCCGGCTGGACGCCGCGAGCTGTATCCGCGATCTTTGGTAGCGGATGCTGGGGCTTCAGCGCCCTTGAACAGCACCTTCCAGGCATCTTCGTACGTAGTGTCGAAGAGCCGGCTCAAGGTTCGGTGCTGTGCCGGATCGAACTCCCACAAATTGAAGGCCCGTTGTTGGCATGGGAGAATCCGGCGGATGAGCATCACCTGGATTACATCGACAAGCCTAAGATTCTTGTCCACCAGGTTCCGGACGCATGTTTGGAGTCCGGATAGCTCTTCTGAATTCCCCCACGTCAGGCCCGTCTCCTTCCATGACGAGAGCCGTGTGGGGAAGCCAGATCTGAATTCGGGGGCCGCCACCCATTCGGGGTCGCGTGGCTCGGTGATGTAGAACCACCCCGATTGCCACCCCTTTATTGTCTCCACAAAGGCGCCCTCGAGCCATAGGACCTTGGCCATCTTGCCGACCGTGGCGCCTCCGGACTCCGCTTGACGGCCGCCCACTACCTTCGGCCGGACGTTAAAGATCTTCAGCCATAAGCCGAAGTGGGGTTGGATGCAGAGGAAAGCCTCGCACACGACGATAAACACCGAGATGTTGAGGATGAAATTCGGGGCCAGGTCGTGGAAGTCCATGCCGTAGTAGAACATGAGCCCCCGGACAAATGGGTGAAGTGGAAAACCTAGTCCGCAGAGGAAGTGGGGGAGAAACACTACCCTCTCATGGGGCCTGGGGGTTGGAATAAGCTGCCCCGCATCGGGCAGCCTGTGCATGATGTCGCCGGACAAGTATCCAGCCTCCCGCAGCCTTGTGATGTGCCCCTCCGTGACGGAGGAGTCCATCCACCTGCCTCCCGCTCCTGACATGGTTGGAGAAGGTTGAGGTGGGATGTGCGGACTTGGGCGCTGGAGCTCGAGTGCGCGGAAATGGATAAGCAAAGGAGGAAGAAGGCGTAGGTGAAAAGGCGGATCCTTATCCCCTTATATGGACGGACGAAGCTATGCGTCCCCCACCAGCCTGGTAAAACATGCTTATTTCCCAAGCACCGTAATCAATGGCGCGGATGGGTTACCCACGTCCGTATTGATGAGAATCCCAGAATAAGGGGGCACGATCTATGCTTTGATAAGACGTGCCAAGGAAACCGCCTTGCTAAACACGCTGAGGTGGAACAGTAAAAACGATTCATATAAAGGCCTGGCCGTGGTGTGATGTCACGCCGTGGAATACGTCAGCAGATCTGTGCAAAAATTATTCTCTCTACAAAGTGTTATGTGGAACTTGTTTTGCGAGCGGACACTATCCTTGTGTTCAAAACCTTCTATGAAGTATTCGGAGGAGGAACCTGCCTTGCAATGTCGAAGACAATATGCGCGCCGGACTCGTCGTCATTGAAGCCTGGTTCAGGGGCTACTGAGGGAGTCCCGGACTAGGGGGTGTCCGGATAGCCGGACTATCGTCACGGCCGGACTCCAAGACTATGAAGATACAAGATTGAAGACTTCGTCCCGTGTCCGGATGGGACTTTCCTTGGCGTGGAAGGCAAGCTTGGCGAAACGGATATGTAGATCTCCTACCATTGTAACCAACTCGTGTAACCCTAACCTATCCGGTGTCTATATAAACCGGAGGGTTTTAGTCCGAGGATCTAACAACAATCATACCATAGGCTAGCTTCTAGGGTTTAGCCTCCTTGATCTCGTGGTAGATCTACTCTTATACTACGCATATCATCAATATTAATCAAGCAGGAGTAGGGTATTACCTCCATCGAGAGGGCCCGAACCTGGGTAAAAACATCGTGTCCCTTGTCTCCTGTTACCATCCGCCTAGACGCACAGTTCGGGACCCCCTACCCGAGATCCGCCGGTTTTGACACCGACAACCGAATACCTTAGGGAGTGTTCGGCATCTCGAGTTAGGCCTTATATGCATCAGCTCCGAATCATGTCTTTGGTCAAATGTTGGGTTTGCCTGCCCTCGTGTTTTGCCGCCTTACGTTCCGTTCTATCGACTAACGCGGCACCAGGAGAACTACTGCGATTATGCCCCAGTTCGGCCAGGTGAGCACCTCAGTAGAGAAAGCCGAAAACTGACTGTCATGATATAGCGTGAGACTGGTCAACCACTCGATGACCCACCAGAATGTTTAGAATTCCCCCGCATTAACGAAGGACTGTTTCCCGGTCAGGCACATACGCGCCCCGAATTCGGGAGAGCGCGGTGCCCCTAGGGGCTATATAGTAGCCCCACCACCGAACTCCTATGGCTAAGTAAAAGTGATAAAGCATTATAGTCCGGTTGCCTAGTTTGCTACGCTATCACCTCCTTTACAGGACCAAGACGTTGGATTAAGTGTGAAAATGCGCCTTTTTGCAAACACCCCCGCATTATGTGCGTGGGGGCTGAATGTCAAGACTGCCATCTTTCGGGTTATATACACATATACATCAACGGCAAGACAGAGATGTTTTAATACTTGAACGCACAAGTATAAAAAGCTCTTATATTATATTGGAACATTGTTTTCACAAATCACACATGTCATTAAAACATAATATCCTTCGAGCACTGTGTCTCTATTAAACGAGCGCCCTGCAGGACTTCCTCAAAATAGTGCTCGGCAGGTACTCGGCTTCTGTCCGAATCTTGGGATGCAATGTCGGTGGCCGTCATCTCCGCCCAGTATGTCTTGACACGGGCAAGAGCCATCCGCGCACCCTCTATGCATGCTGACCGCTTCATTGCATTGTTATGCGGCACCGCACCAAGGAACTGTTGCACCAAGCCAAAATAACTCTTCAGCTCGGGACTGTTCGGCCACAAATGAGTCACGACATCCTTCATGGCAAGTCCGGACAACCTATTCAGCTCAGTCCATTTGGCCAAACGATCGGCTAATGAAAGTGGACGCTCCGGACTATGGAACTGTGACCAAAAAAGCTCTTCCATTCCGTGATCCCTTTTGACCTCGGAAGTGTTCGGCCGCGTCTGCGGCACTCGCCGCCAAGTCCAGATAAGCATCCTCCACACCCCACAACCGGTCCAATTGAGCGTACTTAGGATCCGTGAATTTCCTCCGCAGCAGAAAGGGCTTTCCAGCCGCAATATCCCTGGCCTGACGTAGCTCCTCCTTCATAGCTCTCATCGCAGAGCGAGTGTCCTTGGCCTTGGTGGCGGCCTTTTTCAGGTCCTCTTGTTCCGCTCGATCTTCTTTTTCAAGAAGCTCGCAATGGTCAGTAGCATTCTTCAATTTCAAGGCCATCTCGGCCATTTCTTTCTTGCTTCGGCAGTGAGCAGCCTGTTCAGCTTTTAGCTCTGCGGTCGCCTTTAAGGCAGCCGCATCACTTTTTTGGCTTGCTCCTTGGCTCGGGCGAGCTCCACCCGAAGGTTCTCCATAGCAGCAGCACCATCTGCACTAAGCATACATGTTGTACGGCATGGGCGTCAAGCTCCCTTACCAGGTGTCCGCGGAGAAGTTGGATACCTTGTGACTCGTCAAGCCGCGTATTAACAAGCGTGATGTCCGCATCCGCCACGTCAAGTTGCCGCTTCAGTCCTGCAAATTCATCAGCCCAGCTAGCCACCGGACGCTTCGCCACCTACATAGGAAGAGCACATATTATACTTGGGGTTATGATCTTCGGCGCGTCGTCATTTTTGACACCGCACCAAGTCTCAGGGGCTACTATCTATACAGGGCGCATTTTATATGCAAAACTGTCAGAAGGTACATCATTTTGCGTACCTCAAAACCCGCCAAGAACTTACGACGACTTCATGCAATCCGCTCTCAGCGGATGAAATCCTTTCAATCACCGTACCCATTAACGTACGGTGATCTTCCGAGATAGACGCTCGCCCGAGAAGATCCTTCAGCTCCTCCGACCGTACAACCGTTGGTGCCGGACTTGTCCGGTGGCCTTTTTCGAAGGCCGGACACGGAGGGCTTTGATGGGACATACGGCTGCCTTCTGGCCTCGCCGGATTCGCAGAAGCCCTCCGCGACGACACCTCAGGGTCGTCCGCGTCGCATAACGGTATGGCAGGCGGAGGCGTTTCGCTCTCCATCATCTCCGGACCAAGATCTCCTGAAGATGAGCTCTGCTGTGAAGGGCTGAGATCCGAACTACAAGGCAGGCTTTCGGTTACCTTCAGAAATAAAACGGGGATGTCTCTCTTTAAAAAAATGCCCCCCTTTACTTACGACTCGCTGGAGGGCTGATCTCCTTGGGAAAATAGTGCGGCCGGGGCATCTCCCGCCGTAGGACCCTCTGGCGAAGATTTCTTCCCCCGCTTCGAGGCTTCGGTCTCCGGATCTTCAGAAGCGGTCCTCTTCTCCCCTTGGAGGGAGGGATTCTCGAGCCCCCCTTTCTTGATAGCCTCCTTCACGGAGGTAGTAGTTCCCTTGTTCCCCCTTCGCCTTCTTCAAAAGGAACAACCTCTAGCATCTTGGTTAATACAGGATCCGGCGTGGTCTCAGGGAGGGGGGCCGGGCACCTGATCAGTTTTGATTTTGCTATCCACTCCTGTTTAAAGGATAGCTCTTTTAAGGGCAAGTTTATGATAAATATGCGGATAGCATGTCCGGCATGTGACTACTTACTTGGGTATCCGGCGATTGCAGCTCAGACTGCGTCCTCGGTTAAGTCCGGACACATTGCTTGTGATCCGAAGAACAGTTGGTACATCTCCACGGGCGTTATGCCCATAAAATGTTGGAGAGCTCGTGGTCCCTCCGGATTAAACTCCCACAGGCGGAGGGGGCGACGTTTGCAGGGCAAGGTGCGATGAATCTGCATGACCTACGCTACTACGACCAGATTGATCTCTCTCTCTAGGAGGTCTCGAATACGGCCCTGCAACAGAGGTACGTCCTTGGACGGTCCCTAGTCGAGCCCTTTATTGACCCATGACGCCCGCCGCAGTGGAGGACCCGAGCGGAAGGCAGGTGGCGCCGCCCATTTGGTGCCCCTGGGAGCGGTGATATAAAACCACTCATGTTGCCATAAATTGAGCTCCTCTTGAAAAGAGCCCTCGGGCCATGGAGCGTCAGCATTCTTGCTTATAACAGCCCCTCCAAGACTCGCTTGATGCCCCTTGATCATCTTCGGCTCCACTTTGAAGGTCTTGAGCCACAATCTGAAGTGAGGGGTAATGGAGGAAGGCTTCACATACGACAATGAACGACGAGATGTGGAGGATGGACTCCGGATCCAAGTCATGGAATTCCAGCCCATAATAAAACATGAGCCCCCTCACGAAGGGGTCCGTCGGGAAGCCTAAACCCCAAAGGAAGTGAGACACGAACACCACACTCTCACCAGGCTCGGGAGTGGGAATAACCTACCCTTGGGCAGGCAGCCTATGCGAAATTTCGCCGGTTAGATACCTGGCGTTTCTCAGCTTTAGCACGTCTTCTTCTGTGACAGAGGAAGACATCCACCGGCCGTGCAGGTCGGAGCCGGACATCGTTGAAGGTCCGAAGCACCTAAATCTGGAGCTTTGGGTGTTGGAACTTGAGGCGAGGGGCGGATTAGATTGAGATTGAAAGAAAGGAGCGGGCCTTGGTCTCGTTATAAAGAGGTTGAATACCAAGAGCCCTCCCTGTGACCGTTCGGGACTCGCCTTCGATGGAGGAGGCGTGCCAACGGGCATGACTGGGTTACCCACGCCCGTATTGATGAGGATCCCGGAATAAGGGGGCACGATCTCCGCTCTGATAAGACGTGCCGAAGAAACCGCCTCGCTAAACGCACTGAGGTGGGACAGTAAAAATGATTCGTATAAAGGCCTGGCTGTGGTGTGATGTCATGCCGCGGAATACGTCAGCAGATCTGTGCAAAGGTTATTCTCTCTACGGTGGTATGTGGAACTTGTTTTGCAGAGCCGGACACTATCCTTGTGTTCAAAATCTTCTATGAAGTATTCGGAGGAGGAACCCGCCTTGCAATGCCGAAGACAATAGGCGCGCCGGATTCGTCGTCATTGAAGCCTGGTTCAGGGGCTACTGAGGAGTCTGGATTAGGGGTGTCCGGATAGCCGAACTATCATCATTGGCGGACTCCTGGACTATGAAGATACAAGATTGAAGACTTCGTCCCGTGTCCGGATGGGACTTTCCTTGGCGTGGAAGGCAAGCTTGGCGTCTGGATATGTAGATCTCCTACCGTTGTAACCGACTCTGTGTAACCCTAACCCTATTCGGTGTCTATATAAACCAGAGGGTTTTAGTCTATAGGACGAACAACAATCATACCATAGGCTAGCTTCTAGGGTTTAGCCTCTCTGATCTCGTGGTAGATCCACTCTTGTACTACCCATATCATCAATATTAATCAAGCAGGAGTAGGGTATTACCTCCATCGAGAGGGCCCGAACCTGGGTAAAAACATCATGTCCCTTGTCTCCTGTTACCATCCGCCTAGACGCACAGTTCGGGAGCCCCTACCCGAGATCCGCCGGTTTTGACACCGACACTCGTCACGATGGCTCAAGATAATACTAAATTGTGTGACTTTACCAATACCAACAACAATGATTTTCTTAGCACTCCAATTGCTCCTCTTACCGATACTGAATCTTGCGAAATTAATGTTGCTTTGTTGAATCTTGTCATGAAAGATCAATTCGTCGGCCTTCCTAGTGAAGATACCGCTACCCATATGAATAGCTTCATTGATTTGTGTGATATGCAAAAGAAGAAAGATGTGGACAATGATATTGTTAAATTGAAGCTATTTCCTTTTTCGCTTAGATATCGTGTGGTTTTCGTCTTTGCCTAAAAATAGTATTGATTCATGAAATAAGTGCAAAGATGCTTTTATCTCTAAGTATTTTCCTCCCGGTAAAATCATCTCTCTTAGAAATTATATCATGAATTTTAAGCAACTTCATCATGAACATGTTGCACAAGCTTGTGAGAGGATAAAATTAATGATACGTAATTGCCCTACACATGGTTTGAATCTTTGGATGATTATACAAATTTTTTATGCCGGATTGAATTTTGCTTCTAGAAATCTTTTAGATTCGGCTGCGGGAGGCACTTTTATGGAAATCACTTTAGGAGAAGATACTAAACTCCTAGATAATATTATGGTTAATTATTCTCAATGGCACACTGAAAGATCTACTAATAAAAAAGTGCATGTGATAGAAGAAATTAATGTTTTGAGTGGAAAGATGGATGAACTTATGAAATTATTTGCTAATAAAAGTATTTCTTCTGATCCTAATGATATTCCTTTGTCTACTTCGATTGAGAATAATAATGAATCTATGGATGTGAATTTTGTTGGTAGGAATAATTTTGGTAACCACGCTTATAGAGGAAACTTTAATCCTAGGTCGTTCCCTAGTAATTCGTCTAATAATTATGGTAATTCCTAAAACAATTCTTATGGAAATTTTAATAAGATTCCCTCTGAATTTGAGACTAGTGTTAAGGAGTTTATGAATTTGCAAAAGAATTTCAATGCTTTGCTTGAAGAAAAATTGCTTAAAGTTGATGAATTGGCTAGGAACGTTGATAGAATTTCTCTTGATGTTGATTCTTTGAAACTTAGATCTATTCCACCTAAGCATGATATCAATGAGTCTCTCAAAGCCATGAGAATTTCCATTGATGAGTGCAAAGAAAGAACCGCTAGGATGCGTGCTAAGAAAGATTGCTCTGTGAAAGCGTGTTCTTCTAGTTTCTATGAAAATAAAGATGAAGATCTAAAAGTTATTGATGTTTCTCCTATTAAATCCTTGTTTTGCAATATAAATCCTGATAATGATGGGACAGGAGACGAGTCACCTTTACCTAGAAGGCGTCCCAAAAATTTGAAGTTTTTAGATCTTGATGCAAGAATTGGTAAAAGTGGGATTGAAGAGATCAAAACTTTAGATATTAATGGACCCACTATCTTGGATTTCAAGGAATTTAATTATGATAATTGATCTTTGATAGATTGTATTTCCTTGTTGCAATCCGTATTAAATTCTCCTCATGCTTATAGCCAAAATAAAGCTTTTACTAAACATATCTTTGATGCTTTGATGCAATCTTATGAAGAAAAACTTGAGTTGGAAGTTTCTATCCCTAGAAAACTTTATGATGAGTGGGAACCTACTATTAAAATTAAAATTTAAGATCATGAATGCTATGCTTTGTGTGATTTGGGTGCTAGTGTTTCCACGATTCCAAAAACTTTGTGTGATTTGCTAGGTTTCCGTGAATTTGATGATTGTTCTTTAAACTTGCACCTTGCGGATTCCACTATTAAGAAACCTATGGGAATAATTAATGATGTTATTATTGTTGCAAATAGTAACTATGTGCCCGTAGATTTCATTGTTCTTGATATAGATTGCAATCCTTCATGTCCTATTATTCTTGGTAGACCTTTCTTTAGAACGATTGGTGCAATTATTGATATGAAGGATGGAAATATTATATTCCAATTTCCATTAAGGAAAGGCATGGAACACTTCCCTAGAAAGAAACTAAAATTACCATATGAATCTATTATGAGATCTACTTATGGATTGCCTACCAAATAAGGCAATACCTAGATCTATCCTTGCTTTTATGCCTAGCTAGGGGCGTTAAATGATAGCGCTTGTTGGGAGGCAACCCAATTTTATTTTAGTTTTTTTGCTTTTTGCTTCTGTTTAGGAATAAATATTTGATCTAGCCTCTAGTTAGATTTGTTTTTATGTTTTAATTAGTGTTTGTGCTAAGTTAAACCTATAGGATCTTCTTGGATGATAGTTATTTGATCTTGCTGAAAATTCCAGAAACTTTCTGTTCACGAAAACAATTGTTAAAAATCACCAGAACGTGATAAAATACTGATTCCAATTGCAGTAGATCAATAAAAAAATTGTCTAGGTCTTCCTATTTTGGTAGATTTTTCTGAGTTCAGAAGTTTGCGTTAGTTGCAGATTACTACAGACTGTTCTGTTTCTGACATATTCTGTTTTTCGTGTGTTGTTTGCTTATTTTGATGAACCTATGGCTAATAAAATAGTTTTTAAACCATAGAGAAGTTGGAATACAGTAGGTTTAACACCAATATAAATAAAGAATGAGTTCATTACAGTACCTTGAAGTGGTGTTTTGTTTTCTTTCGCTAACCGAGCTCACGAGATTTTCTGTTAAGTTTTGTGTTGTGAAGTTTTCAAGTTTTGGGTAAAAGATTTGATGGATTATGGAACAAGGAGTGGCAAGAGCCTAAGATTGGGGATGCCCATGGCACCCCAAGATAATCTAAGGACACCAAAAAGCCAGAGCTTGGGGATGCCCCGGAAGGCATCCCCTCTTTCGTCTTCGTCCATCAGTAACTTTACTTGGAGCTATATTTTTATTCAGCACATGATATGTGTTTTGCTTGGAGCGTCTTGTATGATTTGAGTGTTTTCCTTTTAGTTTACCACAATCATCCTTGCTGTACACAACTTTTGAGAGAGACACACATGATTTGTAATTTATTAGAATACTCTATGTGCTTCACTTATATCTTTTGAGCTATATAGTTTTGCTCTAGTGCTTCACTTATATCTTTTAGAGCACGGCGGTGGATTTTTTTGTAGAAAGTATTGTTCTCTCATGCTTCACTTATATTATTTTGAGATTCCTACAAAACAGCATGGTAATTTGCTTTAATTATGATAGGCATCCAAGATTAGTAAAAAAAATCTTATGAGTGTGTTGAATACTATGGGAAGTTTGATGCTTGATAATTGTTTTGAGATATGAAGATGGAGATATTAGAGTCATGCTAGTTGAGTAGTTGTGGATTTGAGGAATACTTGTGTTAAAGTTTGTGATTCCCGTAGCATGCATTATGGTGAACCGTTATGTGATGAAGTCGGAGCATGATTTATTTATTGATTGTATTCCTTATGAGTGGCGGTCGGGGACGAGCGATGGTCTTTTCCTACCAATCTATCCCCCTAGGAGCATGCGCGTAATACTTTGCTTTGATAACTTGTGTTGGAAATATGCCCTAGAGGCAATAATAAATAAGTTATTATTATATTTCCTTGTTCATGATAATCGTTTATTATCCATGCTATAATTGTATTGATAGGAAACTCAGATACATGTGTGGGTACATAGACAACACCATGTCCCTAGTAAGCCTCTAGTTGACTAGCTCGTTGATCAATAGATGGTTACGGTTTCCTGACCATGGACATTGGATGTCATTGATAACGGGATCACATCATTAGGAGAATGATGTGATGGACAAGACCCAATCCTAAGCCTAGCACAAAGATCGTGTAGTTCGTATGCTAAAGCTTTTCTAATGTCAAGTATCTATTCCTTAGACCATGAGATTGTGCAACTCCCAGATACCGTAGGAATACTTTGGGTGTACCAAACATCACAACGTAACTGGGTGGCTATAAAGGTGCACTACAGGTATCTCCGAAAGTGTACATTGGGTTGTACGAATCGAGATCGGATTTGTCACTCCGTGTAAACGGAGAGGTATCACTGGCCCACTCGGTAGGACATCATCATAATGTGCACAATGTGACCAAGGGGTTGATCACGGGATGATGTGTTACGGAACGAGTAAAGAGACTTGCCGGTAACGAGATTGAACAAGGTATCGGTATACCGACGATCGAATCTCGGGCAAGTATAATACCGCTAGACAAAGGGAATTGTATACGGGATCGATTGAGTCCTTGACATCGTGGTTCATCCGATGGGATCATTGTGGAACATGTGGGAGCCAACATGGGTATCCAGATCCCGCTATTGGTTATTGACCGGAGAACGTCTCTGGCCATGTCTCAAGATGGTTCCCGAACCCGTAGGGTCTACACACTTAAGGTCTGGCGACGCTAGGGTTATAAAGCAAGTTTGTATGTGGTTACCGAATGTTGTTCGGAGTCCCGGATGAGATCCTGGACATCACGAGGAGTTCCGGAATGGTCCGGAGGTAAAGATTTATATATGGGAAGTCCTGTTTTGGTCACCGGAAAAGTTTCGGGTTTTATTTGCATCGCACGGGACCACCGGAGGGTCCCGGGTCCACCAGGTGGGGCCACCGGCCACGGAGGGCTGCATGGGCCAAGTGTGGAAGGGGACCAGCCCTAGGTGGGCTGGTGCGCCCCCCCACAAGGGCCCAAGGCGCCTCCAAGAGGGAAGGGGGGCAAACCCTAGGGCAGATGGGCCCTAAGGCCCACCCTAGGTGCGCCTCCCCCTCTCCCCCCTTGTGGCCGCCACCCAGATGGGATCTGGGGGCTGCCGCCACCCCTGGGGAGGGAACCCTAGGTGGGGGCGCAGCCCCTCCCCTTCCCCTATATATACTTGAGGTTTGGGCTCCCCAACACACATGAGTTTTCACCTCTTCATGGCGCAGCCCTGCCTCTCTCCCTTCTCCTCTCCCGCAGTGCTTGGCGAAGCCCTGCAGGATTGCCACGCTCCTCCACCACCACCACGCCGTTGTGCTGCTGCTGGATGGAGTCTTCCTCAACCTCTCCCGCTCTCCTTGCTGGATCAAGGCGTGGGAGACGTCACCGGGCTGTACGTGTGTTGAACGCGGAGGTGCCGCCCATTCGAACTAGGATCTCCGGTGATTTGGATCACGACGAGTACGACTCCTTCAACCCCGTTCTCTTGAACGCTTCGCTTAGCGATCTACAAGGGTATGTAGATGCACTCTCCTTCCCTCGTTGCTGGTTTCTCCATAGATAGATCTTGGTGACACGTAGGAAAATTTTGAATTTATGCTACGTTCCCAACAAAGGGCATCATGAGCTAGGTCTATTGCGTAGATTCTTTGCACGAGTAGAACACAAAGTAGTTGTGGGCGTTGATTTTGTTCAATATGCTTACCGTTACTAGTCCAATCTTGTTTCGACGGTATTGTGGGATGAAGCGGCCCGGACCGACCTTACACGTACACTTACGTGAGACAGGTTCCACCGATTGACATGCACTTGGTGCATAAGGTGGCTAGCGGTGCCGCTCTCCCACTTTAGTCGGAACGGATTCGATGAAAAGGGTCCTTATGAAGGGTAAATAGCAATTGGCATATCACGTTGTGGTTTTGCGTAGGTAAGAAATGTTCTTGCTAGAAACCCATAGCAGCCACGTAAAACATGCAAACAACAATTAGAGGACGCCTAACTTGTTTTTGCAGGGTATGCTATGTGATGTGATATGGCCAAGAAGAATGTGATGAATGATATGTGATGTATGAGATTGATCATGTTCTTGTAATAGGAATCACGACTTGCATGTCGATGAGTATGACAACTGGCAGGAGCCATAGGAGTTGTCTTTATTTATTGTATGACCTGCGTGTCATTAAACAACGCCATGTAATTACTTTATTTTATTGCTAACCGGTAGCCATAGTAGTAGAAGTAATAGTTGGCGAGACAACTTCATGAAGACACGATGATGGAGATCATGATGATGGAGATCATGGTGTCATGCCGGTGACGATGATGATCATGGAGCCCTGAAGATGGAGATCAATGGAGCTATATGATATTGGCCATATCATGTCACTACTATATAATTGCATGTGATGTTTATTATGTTTATGCATCTTGTTTACTTAGAACGATGGTAGTAAATAAGATGATCCCTCATTAAAATTTCAAGAAAGTGTTCCCCCTAACTGTGCACCGTTGCGAAAGTTAAATGCTTTCTAAGCACCACGTGATGATCGGGTGTGATGGATTCTTACGTTCACATACAACGGGTGTAAGACAGATTTACACACGAAAACACTTAGGTTGACTTGACGAGCCTAGCATGTACGCAGACATGGCCTCGGAACACAAGAGACCGAAAGGTCGAGCATGAGTCGATAGTAGATACGATCAACATGAAGATGTTCACCGATGATGACTAGTCCGTCTCACGTGATGATCGGACACGGCCTAGTTGACTCGGATCATGTAATCACTTAGATGACTAGAGGGATGTCTATCTCGAGTGGGAGTTCATAAGATGAACTTAATTATCCTGAACATAGTCAAAAGATCTTTGCAAATTATGTCGTAAGCTCGCGCTTTAGTTCCACTGTTTAGATATGTTCCTAGAGAAAATATAGTTGAAAGTTGACAGTAGCGATTATGCGGTCAGTAGAAAGCTTATGTCCTTAATGCACCACTAAGTGTGATGAACCTCGAACGTCGTCTGTGGATGTTGTGAACATCTGACATACACATTTTGATAACTACGTGATAGTTCAGTTAAACGGTTTAGGGTTGAGGCACCAAAGACGTTTTTTCGATACGTCGCGGAACATATGAGATGTTTCGAGGGCTGAAATTGGGATTTCAGGCTCGTGCCCACGTCAAGAGGTATAAGACCTCCGACAATTCTCTTAGCCTGCAAACTAAGGGAGAAAAAGCTCAATCGGTGAGCTTGTGCTCAGATTATCTGAGTGCAACAATCACTTGAATCGAGTGGGAGTTGATCTTCCAGATGAGATAGTGATGTTTCTCCAAAGTCATTGCCACCAAGCTGCTAGAGCTTCGTGATGAACTATAACATATCGAGGATAGATATGATGATCCTTGAGGTATTCACGATGTTTGACACCGCGAAAGTAGAAATCAAGAAGGAGCATCAATTGTTGATGGTTGGAGAAACCACTAGTTTCAAGAAGGGCAAGGGCAAGAAGGGACACTTCATGAAACGGCAAATCAGTTGCTGCTCCAAAGGAAGAAACCCAAGGTTGAACCCAAACCCGAGACTAAGTGCTTACGCAATAAGGGGAACAGCCATCGGAGCAGAATTACCCTAGATACTTGGTAGATAAGAAGGTCGGCAAGGTCGATAGAAGTATATTGGATATACATTATGTTAATGTGTACTTTACTAGTACTCCTAGTAGCACCAGGGTATTAGATACCGGTTCGGTTGCTAAGTGTTAGTAACTCGAAATAAAAGAGCTACGGAATAAACGGAGACTAGCTAAAGGTGAGCTGACGATATATGTGTTGGAAGTGTTTCCAAGTTTGATTTGATCAAACATCGCACGCCCTCTACCATCAAGATTAGTAATAAACCTGAATAATTGTCATTTGGTGATTGCGTTGAGCATAGACATGATTGGATTATGTCTATCGCAATACGCTTATTCATTTAAGGAGAATAATGGTTACTCTATTTATTTGAATAATACCTTCAATGGTCTTGCACCTAAAGGAATGGTTTATTGAATCTCGATCGTAGTGATACACATTTTCATGCCAAAAGATATAAGATAGTAATGATAGTACCACCTGCTTGTGGCAATCGCCATTTGAGTCATATTGGTATAGAACGCATGAAGAAGCTCCATGTTGATGGATCTTTGGACTCACTCGTTTTTGAAAAGTTTGAGACATGCGAACCATGTCTATTGGTGTATATGCATGAAGAAACTCCATGCAAATGGACTGTTTGGACTCACTTGATTTTGAATCACTTGAGTCATGCAAATCATACCACATGGGCAAGATGACCGAAAGCCTGCTTTTTCAAAGTGAAATGGAACAAGAAAGCAACTTGTTGGAAGTAATACATTTTGATGTGTGCAGTCCAATGAATGCTGAGGCACGCAGTGGATATCGTTATGTTCTTACTTCACAGATGATTTGAGTAGATACTGAGTATATTTACTTGATGGAACGCAAGTCTGAATTATTGAATGGTTCAAGTAATTCCAGAGTGAAGTTGAAGATCATTGTGACAAGAGGATAAAATGTCTATGATATGATCATAGAGATGAGTATCTGAGTTACGAGTTTGGCACACAATTAAGACATTGTGGAGATTGTTTCACAACCAATACCGCCTGGCACACCATAGTGTGATGGTGTGTCCGAACATCATAACTGAACCCTATTGGATATGGTGCATACCATGATGTCTCTTATCGAATTACCACTATCATTCATGGGTTAGGCATTAGAGACAACCGCACTCACTTTAAATAGGGCACCACGTAATTCCGTTGAGACGACACCGTTTGGAGAAACCTAAGTTGTTGTTTCTTAAAAGTTTGGGGCTGCGACGCTTATGTGAAAAAGTTTCAGGTTGATAAGCTCGAACCCAAAGCGGATAAAATGCATCTTCATAGGACACCCAAAACAATTGGGTATACCTCCTAATTCAGATCCGAAAGCAATAGGGATTGTTTCTTGAATCGGGTCCTTTCTCGAGGAAAGGTTTGTCTCGAGAATTGAGTGGGAGGATAGTGGAGACTTGATGAGGTTATTGAACCATCACTTCAACCAGTGTGTAGCAGGGCATAGGAAGTTGTTCCTGTGGCACCTACACCAATTGAAGTGGAAGCTTGTGATATTGATCATGAAGCTTCGGATCAAGTCACTACCGAACCTCGTAGGACGACAAGGACGCTGCATCGCTTGAGTGGTACGGTGATCCTGTCTTGAAGGTCATGTTGCTAGACAACAATGAACCTACGAGCTATGGAGAAGCGATGGTGGGCCCAAATTCCGACAAATGGTTAGAAGCCATGAAATACGAGATAGGATCCATGTATCAGAACAAAGCATGGACTTAGGTGGACTTGCCCGATGATCGGCAAGCCATTGAGATAAATGGATCTTTAAGAAGAAGACGGACATGGATGGTAATGTCACCATCTATGAAGCTCGACTTGTGGAGAAGAGTTTTTCAGAAGTTCAAGGAGTTGACTACGATGAGATTTTCTCATCCGTAGCGATGCTTAAGTCCGTCGGATTCATGTTAGCATTAGCTGCATTTATGAAATCTGGCAGATGGATGTCAAAACGAGTTTCCTTAGCAGTTTTCGTAAGGAAAGGTTGTATGTAATACAGTCAGAAAAGTTTTGTCGGTCCTAAGGATGCTAAAAGGTTGTGCACTTTGATAAGATGATCAAAGATTTTAGGTTTATACAAAGTTTATGAGAAACTTGTATTTCCAAAGAAGTGAGTGGGAGCACTATAGAATTTCTGATAAGTATATGTTGTTGACATATTGTTGATCGAAATGATGTAGAATTTCCTGGAAAGCATATAGGGTTAATTGAAAGGTGTTTTTCATTAGAAAACCTGGATTAAGATACTTGAACATTGAACAGCAAGATCTATGAGGATAGATCAAAAAAGCTTAATGGTACTTTCAAATGAGCATATACAGTGACATGATCTTGAAGGTGTTCAAGATGGACCAGTCAAAAGAAGGAGTTCTTGCCTGAGTTGTAAGGTATGAAGTTAAGAGTTAAAGCTCGACCACGGCAGAAGAGAGAGAAAGGACGAAGTTCGTCCCCTATGCTTCAGACGTAGGCTCTATAGTATGCTATGATGTGTACCGCAACGGAATTGTGCCTTGCCCTTAGTCAGTCAAGAGGTACAAGAATGATCCAGGAATGGATCATTGGACAGCGGTCAAAATTGTCCTTGGAGTAAATAAGGACATGTTTCTCGATTATGGAGGTGATAAAGAGTTCGGCGTAAAGGGTTACGTCGATGCAAGCTTTAACACCTATCCGAATGACTCTGAGTAGCAAACCGGATACGTATAGTGGAGCAACCATTTGGAATAGCTCCAAGTAGAGCATGGAAGCAACATTTACAATATGACATAGAGAATTGCGAAGTACATACGGATCTGAATGTTGCAGACCCGTTGACTAAAACCTCTCTCACAAGAAAAACATGATCAAACCCTAGAACTCATTGAGTCTTAATCACATGATGATGTGAACTAGTTTAATGACACTAGTAAACTCTTTGGATGTTGGTCACATGGCGATGTGACCTGTGAGTGTTAATCACATGGCGATGTGAACTAGATTATTGACTCTAGTGCAAGTGGGAGACTGTTGCAAATATGCCCTAGAGGCAATAATAAATAAGTTATTATTATATTTCCTTGTTCATGATAATCGTTTATTATCCATGCTATAATTGTATTGATAGGAAACTCAGATACATGTGTGAGTACATAGACAACACCATGTCCCTAGTAAGCCTCTAGTTGACTAGCTCGTTGATCAATAGATGGTTAGGGTTTCCTGACCATGGACATTGGATGTCATTGATAACGGGATCACATCATTAGGAGAATGATGTGATGGACAAGACCCAATCCTAAGCCTAGCACAAAGATCGTGTAGTTCGTATGCTAAAGCTTTTCTAATGTCAAGTATCTTTTCCTTAGACCATGAGATTGTGCAACTCCCGGATACCGTAGGAATGCTTTGGGTGTACCAAACGTCACAACGAATCTCGGGTGGCTATAAAGGTGCATTACAGGTATCTCCGAAAGTGTCTGTTGGGTTGGCACGAATCGAGACTGGGATTTGTCACTCCATGTAAACGAAGAGGTATCTCTGGGCCCACTCGGTAGGACATCATCATAATGTGCACAATGTGACCAAGGGGTTGATGTGTTACGGAACGAGTAAAGAGACTTGCTGGTAACGAGATTGAACAAGGTATCGGTATACCGACGATCGAATCTCGGGCAAGTATAATACCGCTAGACAAAGGGAATTGTATACGGGATCGATTGAGTCCTTGACATCGTGGTTCATCCGATGAGATCATCGTGGAACATGTGGGAGCCAACATGGGTATCCAGATCCCGCTGTTGGTTATTGAACGGAGAACGTCTCGGTCATGTCTGCATGGTTCCCGAACCTGTAGGGTCTACACACTTAAGGTTTGATGACGCTAGGGTTATAAAGGAAGTTTGTACGTGGTTACCGAATGTTGTTCGGAGTCCCGGATGAGATCCTGGACGTCACGAGGAGTTCCGGAATGGTCCGGAGGTAAAGATTTATATATGGGAAGTCCTGTTTTGGTCACCGGAAAAGTTTCTGGTTTTATCGGTAACGTACCGGGACCACCGGGAGGGTCCCGGGGGTCCACCAAGTGGGGCCACCGGCCCTGGAGGGCTGCATGGGCCAAGTGTGGAAGGGGAACAGCCCCAGGTGGGCTGGTGCGCCCCCCCACAAGGGCCCAAGGCGCCTCCAAGAGGGAAGGGGGGCAGACCCTAGGGCAGATGGGCCCTAAGGCCCACCCTAGGTGCGCCTCCCCCACTCCCCCTTGTGGCCGCCACCCAGATGGGATCTGGGGCCTGCCGCCACCCCTGGGGAGGGCACCCTAGGTGGGGGTGCAGCCCCTCCCCTTCCCCTATATATACTTGAGGTTTGGGCTGCCCAACACACATGAGTTTTCACCTCTTCATGGCGCAGCCCTGCCTCTCTCCCTGCTCCTCTCCCGCAGTGCTTGGCGAAGCCCTGCAGGATTGCCATGCTCCTCCACCACCACCACGCCGTTGTGCTGCTGCTGGATGGAGTCTTCCTCAACCTCTCCCTCTCTCCTTGCTGGATCAAGGCGTGGGAGACGTCACCGGGTAGTACGTGTGTTGAACGCGGAGGTGCCGTCCGTTCGGCACTAGGATCTCCAGTGATTTGGATCACGGCAGTGCGACTCCTTCAACCCCGTTCTCTTGAACGCTTCCGCTTAGCAATCTACAAGGGTATGTAGATGCACTCTCCTTCCCCTCGTTGCTGGTTTCTCCATAGATAGATCTTGGTGACACGTAGGAAAATTTTGAATTTATGCTACGTTCCCCAACAACTTGTAGATTTTTGCAATAAGTATATGAGTTCTCTATGACTAATGTTGAGTCCATGGATTGTACGCACTTTTCATCCTTCCACTATTGCTAGCCTCTCTAATACCGTGCACTTTTCGCCGGTATCATACACCCACCATATACCTTCCTCAAAAAAGCCACCATACCTACCTATCATGGAATTTCCATAGCCATTCCGAGATATATTGCCATGCAACTTACCACCGTTCCGTTTACTATGACACGCTCCATCATTGTCATATTGCTTTGCATGATCATGTAGTTGACATCATATTTGTGGCAAAGCCACCGTTCATAATTCTTTCGTACATGTCACTCTTGATTCATAGCAACCGCCGGAGGCATTCACATAGAGTCATATTTTGTTCTAAGTAATGAGTTGTAATTGTTGAGTTGTAAGTAATAAAAGTGTGATGATCATCATTGTTAGAGCATTGTCCCAAGTGAGGAAAGGATGATGGAGACTATGATTCCCCCACAAGTCGGGATGAGACTCCGGACGAAAAAGAAAAAAGAAAAAGAAAAAAAGAGGCCATAAAAAGAGAAAAGGCCCAAATAAAAAAAAGATAAAATGAGAGAAAAAGAGAGAAGGGGCAATGCTACTATCCTTTTTCAACACTTGTTCTTCAAAGTAGCACCATGATCTTCATGATAAAGAGTCTCCTATGATATCACTTTCATATACTAGTGGGAATTTTTCATTATAGAACTTGGCTTGTATATTCCAAGGATGGGCTTCGTCAAAATGCCATAGGTCTTCGTGAGCAAGCGAGTTGGATGCACACCCACTTAGTTTCTTTTGTTGAGCTTTCATATACTTATAGCTCTAGTGCATCCGTTGCATGGCAATCCCTACTCACTCACATTGATATCTATTGATGGGCATCTCCATAGCCCGTTGATACGCCTAGTTGATGTGAGACTATCTTCTCCTTTTTGTCTTCTCCATAACCACCATTCTATTCCACATATAGTGCTATGTCCATGGCTCATGCTCA
This sequence comes from Aegilops bicornis, assembly GCA_021605145.1. Taxonomy (NCBI): domain Eukaryota; kingdom Viridiplantae; phylum Streptophyta; class Magnoliopsida; order Poales; family Poaceae; genus Aegilops; species Aegilops bicornis. The sequence goes on from CM038673.1 coordinate 98,547,312, forward strand.
TGTATTGCGTGAAAATTGAAAAAGTTTGAGAATGCCAAAAGTATGAAACAATTGCTTGGCTTGTCATCGGGGTTGTGCATGATTTAAATACTTTGTGTGATTTTGTAGGGATAACTTTCTTTGGCCATGTTATTTTGAGAAGACATAATTGCTTTGTTAGTATGCTTGAAGTATTATTATTTTTTATGTCAATATTAAACTTTAATATTGAATCTTTCGGATCTAAATATTCATACCACAAATAAGAGAATTACATTGAAAATTATGCTAAGTAGCATTCCACATCAAAAATTCTGTTTTTATCATTTACCTACTCGAGGACGAGCAGGAATTAAGCTTGGGGATGCTTGATACGTCTCCAGCGTATCTATAATTTTTTATTGTTCCATGCTATATTATATTCTGTTTTGGATGTTTAATGGGCTTTATTATACACTTCTATATTATTTTCGGGACTAACCTATTAACCGGAGGCCTAGCCCAAATTGCTGTTTTTTTGCCTATTTCAGTGTTTCGAAGGAAAAGGATATCAAACGGAGTCCAAATGGAATGAAACCTTCGAAACGTGATTTTCGGAACAAACGTGATCCAGAGGACTTGGAGTCTATGTAAAGTAATCAACGAGGAAGGCACGAGGCAGGGGCGCGCCTACCCCCCTGGGCACGCCCTCCACCCTCGTGGGCCCCTCGTTGCTCCATCGACGTACTTCTTCGTCCTATATATACCTACGTACCCCCAAACTATCAGATACGGAGCCAAAACCCTATTTCCACTGCCGCAACCTTCTGTACCCGTGAGATCCCATCTTGGGGCCTTTTCCGGCGCTCCGCCGTGGGGGGCATTGATCACGGAGGGCTTCTACATCAACACCATAGCCTCTCCGATGATGTGTGAGTAGTTTACCTCAGACCTTCAGGTCCATAGTTATTAGCTAGATGGCTTCTTCTCTCTCTTTGGATCTCAATACAAAGTTCTCCTCAATCTCCTTAGAGATCTATTCAATGTAATCTTCTTTTGCGGTGTGTTTGTCGAGATCCGATGAATTGGTGGGTTTACGATCAAGATTATCTACGAACAATATTTGAATCTCCTCTGAATTATTTTATGTATGATTGGTTATCTTTGCAAGTCTCTTCGAATTATCAGTTTGGTTAGGCCTACTACATTGATCTTTCTTGCAATGGGAGAAGTGCTTAGCTTTGGGTTCAATCTTGTGGTGCTCGATCCCAGTGACAGTAGGGGAAACGACACGTATTGTATCGTTTCCATCGAGGATAAAAAGATGGGGTTTAGATCATATTGCACGAGTTTATTCCTCTACATCTTGTCATCTTGCTTAAAGCGTTACTCTGTTCTTATGAACTTAATACTCTAGATGCATGCTGGATAGCGGTCGATGTGTGGAGTAATAGTAGTAGATGCAGAATCGTTTCTGTCTACTTGTCACGGACGTGATGCCTATATACATGATCATACCTAGATATTCTCATAACTATGCTCAATTCTATCAATTGCTCAACAGTAATTCGTTTACCCACCGTAATACTTATGCTCTTGAGAGAAGCCACTAGTGAAACCTATGGCCCCCGGGTCTATTTTCCATCATATTAATCTTCCAACACTTAGTTATTTCTATTGCCTTTTATTTTACTTTGCATCTTTATTTCTCTTTATGATAAAAATAGCAAAAATATTATCTTATCATATCTATCAGATCTCGCTCTCGTAAGTGACAGTGGAGGGATTGACAACCCCTTTATCGCGTTGGTTGCGAGGTTCTTATTTGTTTTTGTAGGTGTGAGGGACTCGAGCGTGATCTCCTACAGGATTGATACCTTGGTTCTCGAAAACTAAGGGAAATACTTACGCTACTTTACTGCATCACCCTTTCCTCTTCAAGGGAAAACCAACGCAGTGCTCAAGAGGTAGCGGTATGAGGATACCGACGATCGAATATCGGGCAAGTAACATACCAATGACAAAAAGGAATGACGTATGTTGTTATGTGGTTTGACCGATAAAGATCTTTATAGAATATGTAGGAACCAATATGAGCATCCAGGTTCCACTATTGGTTATTGACCGGAGATGTGTCTCGGTCATGTCTACATAGTTCTTGAACCCGTAGGGTCCGCACGCTTAACGTTCGATGACGATTTGTATAATGAGTTATGTGTTTTGGTGACTGAAGTTTGTTTGGAGTCTCGGATGAGATCACAAACATGACGAGGAGTATCGAAATGGTCGAGAGGTAAAGATTCGTATATAGGACGATAGTGTTCGGACACCGGAAGTGTTCTGGGGGTACCGGGTACGTATCGAGTCACCAGAAGGGGTTACGGGCACCCCCGGCAAAGATATGGGCCTTATTGGGCCAAGGGCGGGACAGACCAGCCCCTAGTGGGCTGGTGCGCCCCATATATGCCAAATAGGAGAAGGAAGGAGGGGAAGAGAGAAAGGAAAGGGGAGGATTCGACATCCCCTTCCCTTCTCCCCCCTCTCTTTCCTTCCCCCTCCAACACTTTTGGAAGGGGGGAGGCCGAATTGGACAAGGCCCCAAGTAGGATTCCTCCTACTTGGGCGCCTTCTTGCTCCCCTCCTCCCACCTATATATCGTGGGGAGGCGCCTAGAAGACACACCAATAACTGTTAGCCGTGTGCGCCGCCCCCCTCCATAGTTTACGCCTCCGGTCATATTCATGTAGTGCTTAGGCGAAGCCCTGCGCGGATCACTTCACCATCACCGTCACCACGCCGTCGTGCTGACGGAACTCTCCCTTGACACTTTGTTGGATCAAGAGTTCGAGGGACGTCACCAAGCTGAACATGTGCAGATCGCGGAGGTGCCGTGCGTTTGGTACTTGGATCGGTTAGATCGCGAAGATGTTCGGCTACATCAACCGCGTTACTAAATGCTTCCGCTTTCGGTCTACGAGGGTACGTGGACACACTCCCCCCGCTCGTTGCTATGCTTCTCCTAGATAGAGCGTGCATGATAGTAGGATTTTTTTTGAAATACTACGTTCTCCAATAGTGGCATCCGAGCCAGGTCTATGCGTAGATGTTATATGCACGAGTAGAACACAAAGAGTTGTGGGCGATAATAGTCATACTGCTTACCAACATGTTATACTTTGATTCGGCGGTATTGTTGGATGAAGCGGCCCGGACCGACATTACATGACCACATTCATGAGACTGGTTCTACCGACGTGCTTTGCACACAGGTGGCTAGCGGGTGTCTGTTTCTCCAACTTTAGTTGAATCGAGTGTCGGGGAAACGACACCTATGGGATCACAAGAATCCCTACTACGGTTGCCGGGGCGCAGGGTTGCAAGAAGAGTAGGATCAGTAGCCAGCACGAGGATCGTTTACCCAGGTTCGGGCCGCGAGGATGCGTAAAACCTAGTCCTGCTTTGGTGGGTGTATTTCAGAGAGTTCTTGAGCTCTCGAACTAGCTGTGGTGAGTGCATGGTTCGAAAGAGCCGAATCCTTCTCCAGTATGCCATGGGCCTCCTTTTATAGTCGAAAGGGGCTGCCACAAAGGCACAGGAGGTGGAAAGGCGCCGCAGTGCAATGAGCTTATCGCTTCGTATCACAGGACAAGACGCATTTAATGCGTAGCTTAGGTGTCCCCTTGCTTTCGTGGGATGGGGCGAGGCCCGTCCGTCCGTCGCCGCCTCCTTCTCGCTCGACACGTGCCTGGCGGTGAGGCATGCGGTGCCATGTAGGCAGGCAGGCAGCTGGGGTGGCACGGTGGTGGAGCCTTCACGAAGATCTGCATGCCGCCACGCAGGCGCTTGACGAGTTGGCCCGGGAACTGCATGTAGCCACGCAGGTGCCTGCTGCTACCTCTTGAGCACTACGTTGGTTTTCCCTTGAAGAGGAAAGGGTGATGCAGCAAAGTAGTGTAAGTATTTCCCTCAGTTTTTGAGAACCAAGGTATCAATCCAGTAGGAGGCTACGCGCGAGTCCCTCGCACCTACACAAACAAATAAATCCTCGCAACCAACGCGATAAGGGGTTGTCAATCCCTACAAGGTTACTTACAAGAGTGAGATCTGATAGATATGGTAAGATAATATTTTTGGTATTTTTGTGATAAAGATGCAAAGTAAAGAAAGTAATAAAAACGGTGACAGAAATAGCTTGTTGTCGGGAAATTATTATGATGGAAAATAGACCCGGGGGCCATAGGTTTCACTAGTGGCTTCTGTCAAGAGCATAAGTATTTTACGGTGGGTGAACAAATTACTATTGAGAAATTGACAGAATTGAGCATAGTTATGAGAATATCTAGGTATGGTCATGTATATAGGCATCACGTCTGAGACAAGTAGACCGACTCCTGCCTGCATCTACTACTATTACTCCACACATCGACCGCTATCCAAAGCATGCATCTAGAGTATTAAGTTCATAAGAACAGAGTAACGCTTTAAGCAAGATGACATGATGTAGAGGGATAAATTCATGCAATATGATAAAAAAAACCATCTTGTTATCCTCGATGGCAACAATACAATACGTGCCTTGCTGCCCCTACTGTCAGTGGGAAAGGACACCACAAGATTGAACCCAAAGCTAAGCACTTCTCCCATTACAAGAAAGATCAATCTAGTAGGCCAAACCAAACTGATAATTCGAAGAGACTTGCAAAGATAAACAATCATACATAAAAGAATTCAGAGAAGATTCAAATATTGTTCATAGATAAACTTGATCATAAACCTACAATTCATCGGTCTCAACAAACACACCACAAAAGAAGATTACATCGAATAGATCTCCACAAGAGAGGGGAGAACATTGTATTGAGATCCAAAAAGAGAGAAGAAGCCATCTAGCTAATAACTATGGACCCGAAGGTCTGAGGTAAACTACTCATACTTCATCGGAGAGGCTATGGTGTTGATGTAGAAGCCCTCCGTGATTGATGCCTCCTCCGACGGAGCTCCGGAACAGGCCCCAAGATGGGATCTCACAGGTACAGAAGGTTGCGGCGGTGGAATTAAGTTTTTGGCTCCGTATCTGATTGTTTGGGGGTACGTAGGTATATATAGGAGGAAGGAGTACGCCGGTGGAGCAACATGGGGCCCACGAGGGTGGAGACGCGCCTGGGGGGGGGGGGGGTAGGCGCGCCCCGTACCTCGTGGCTTCCTGTTTGATTTCTTGACGTAGGGTCCAAGTCCTCTGGTTCATGTTCGTTCCAAAAATCACGTTCCCGAAGGTTTCATTCCGTTTGGACTCCGCTTAATATTCTTTTTCTGCGAAACTCTGAAATAGGCAAAAAACAGCAATTCTGGGCTGGGCCTCCGGTTAATAGGTTAGTCCCAAAAATAATATAAAAGTGAATAATAAAGCCCAATAATGTCCAAAACAGAAGATAAAATAGCATGGAGCAATCAAAAATTATAGATACGTTGGAGAAGTATCAAGCATAACCAAGCTTAATTCCTGCTCGTCCTCGAGTAGGTAAATGATAAAAACAGAATTTTTGGTGCGGAATGCTACTTGGCATAATTTCAATGTAATTCTTCTTAATTGTGGTATGAATATTCAGATCTGAAAGATTCAAGATAAAAGTTCAATATTGACATAAAAATAATAATACTTCAAGCATATTAACTAAGCAATTATGTCCTCTCAAAATAACATGGCCAAAGAAAGTTCATCCCTACAAAATCATATAGTTTAGTCATGCTCCATTTTCGTCACACAAGAATGCTCTCATCATGCACAACCCCGATGACAAGCCAAGCAATTGTTTCATACTTTAGTAATCTCAAACTTTTTCAACCTTCACACAATACATGAGCGTGAGCCATGGACATAGCACTATGGGTGGAATAGAATATGATGATGGGGGTTATGTGGAGAAGACAAAAAAGGAGAAAGTCTAACATCAACGAGGCTAATCAATGGGCTATGGAGATGCCCATTGATTGATGTTAATGCAAGGAGTAGGGATTTCCATGCAACAGATGCACTAGAGCTATAAATATATGAAAGCTCAACAAAAGAAACTAAGTGGATGTGCATCCAACTTGCTTGCTCACGAAGACCTAGGGCACTTGAGGAGGCCCATTGTTGGAATATACAAGCCAAGTTCTATAATGAAAAATTCCCACTAGTATATGAAAGTGACAAAACAAGAGACTCTCTATCATGAAGATTATGGTGCTACTTTGAAGCACAAGTGTGGTAAAAGGATAGTAACATTGTCCCTTCTCTCTTTTTCTCTCATTTTTTTGGGCCTTCTCTCTTTGTTTATGGGCTTTCTCTCTTTTCTCATTCCTTGATACATCCATTTTGCATCATGCTTTTATATCGATATGTATCGCATTATGGGCTGTTATTTCACGTTATGTCACAATACTTATGGCTATTCTCTCTTATTTTACAAGGTTTACATGAAGAGGGAGAATGCCGGCAGCTGGAATTATGGGCTAGAAAAGGAGCAAATATTGGAGACCTATTACATGCAACTCCAAAAGTCCTGAAACTCCACGGAATATCTGAAAATAAATAAAGAAAAATCGTCATTAAAGATGAAGGCCAGGGCCCACACCTGCACTCACGAGGGTGGGGCGCGCCCCCCTACCTCGTGGGCCCCCTGGTGGCTCTCCGACGCCCATCTTCTCCTATATGAAGTCTTTCGATGAGAAAAAAATAAGAAGCAACCTTTCGGGACGAGACTCCGCCGCCACGAGGCGGAACCTTGGCGGAACCAATCTAGTGCTCCGGCAGAGCTGTTCTGCCGGGGACACTTCTCTCAGGGAGGGGGAAATCATCACCATCGTCATCACCAGCGCTCCTCTCATCGGGAGAGGGCAATCTCCATCAACATCTTCACCAGCACCATCTCATCTCCAAACCCTAGTTCATCTCTTGTATCCAATTCTTGTCTCCAAGTCCGGGATTGGTGCTAGTAGATTGCTAGTAGTGTTGATTACTCCTTGTAGTTGATGCTAGTTGGTTTATTTGGTGGAAGATCAAATGTTCAGATACTTTATGCAAATTATTACCCCACTGATTATGAACATGAATATGCTTTGAGAGTATTTACATTTGTTCACGAGGACAAGGGAGAAGTCTTGCTATTAGTAGTCATGTGAATTTGGTATTCGTTCGATATTTTGATGAGATGTATGTTGTCTAGCCTCTAGTGGTGTTATGTGAACGTCGACTACATAGCACTTCACCATTGTTTTGGCCTAGAGGAAGGCATTGTGAAGTAATAAGTAGATGATGGGTTGCTAGAGTGACAGAAGCTTAAACCCTAGTTTATGCGTTGCTTCGTAAGGGGCTGATTTGGATCCATATGTTTCATGCTATGGTTAGGTTTACCTTAATACTTTTGTTGTAGTTGTGGATGCTTGCAATAGAGGTTAATCATAAGTGGGATGCTTGTTCAAGTAAGAACAGCACCCAAGCACCGGTCCACCCACATATCAAATTATCAAAGTACCGAACGCGAATCATATGAACGTGATGAAAACTAGCTTGATGATATTCCCATGTGTCCTCGGGATCGCTTTTCCTATTATAAGAGTTTGTCCAGGCTTGTTCTTTGCTACAAAAAGGATTGGGCCACCTTACTGCACTTTATTTATTCTTGTTACTTGTTGCTCGTTACAATTTATCTTATCACAAAACTATCTGTTACCACTTATTTCAGTACTTGTAGAGAATACCTTGCTGAAAACTGCTTATCATTTCCTTCGCTTCCTCGTTGGGTTCGACACTCTTACTTATCGAAAGTACTACGATAGATCCCCTATACGTGTGGGTCATCAAGACTCTTTTCTGGCGCCGTTGCCGGGGAGTGTAGCGCCTTTGGTAGGTGGAATTTGGTAAGGAAAAATTTATATAGTGTGCTGAAATTTACTGTCACTTGTTACTATGGAAAGTAATTCTCTGAGGGGCTTGTTCAGGGTATCTTCACCCCGTCCAGTAGAGCAAAGAGATGCTCCTCAACCTACTGACCTATTGAAAATGAAACTCCTTTTGAAATTCCTTCGGGTATGATGGAAAAATTGCTAGCTAACACTTTAACAGGAGATGGAACAAAGCATCCTGATGAACATCTACTCTATGTGGATGAAGTTTGTGAACTATTTAAGCTTGCAGGTATACCCGATGATGTTGTTAAGAAGAAGGTCTTCCCTTTATCTTTGAAGGGAGACGCATTGACATGGTACAGGCTATGTGATGATACGAGATCATGGAACTATAAAGGATTGAAATTGGAATTTCATCAAAAGTATTACCCTATGCACCTTGTTCATCGTGATCGCAATTATATATATAATTTTTGGCCTCGCGAAGGAGAAAGCATCGCTCAAGCTTGGGGGAGGCTTAAATCAATGTTATATTCATGCCCCAATCATGAGCTCTCAAGAGTGACAATTCTTCAGAATTATTATGCTCGGCTTTCTGATAACAATCGCACCATGCTCGATACTTCTTGTGCTAGCTCTTTTATGATGAAGACTAATGAATTCAGATGGAATTTATTTGATACAATTAAACGCAACTCTGAAGATTGGGACCTCGACGAAGGTAAGGAATCAGGTATGGCACCTAAGTTTGATTGTGTTAAATCTTTTATGGATACCGATATTTTCCATAAGTTTAGCACTAAATATGGACTTGACTCTGAGATAGTAGCTTCTTTCTGTGAATCTTTTGCTACTTATGTTGATCTCCCTAAGGAGAAGTGGTTTAAATATCATCCTCCCATAGAAGTAGAAGTAGTTGCACCTACTAAAGTTGAAGAAAAGATTGTCACTTATAATGATCCTATTGTTCCTACCTCTTATGTTGAGAAACCACCTTTCCCTCTTAGAGTAAAGGATCATGCTAAAGCTTCAACTGTTGTTCATAAAATCAATATTAGAACTTATACACCTCATGAGCAAGTCAAAGTAGAACCTAATATTGCTATTGTTAAAGATCTCTTGTCTGATAATATTGATGGGCATGTTATTCAATTCTACGGTGAAACTGCTAGAATTGCTAAACTGTGTGCTAAAGATAAACATAGACATGTGGTAGGCGTGCCTATTATTTCTGTTAAAATAGGGGATCATTGTTATCATGGCTTATGTGATATGGGTGCTAGTGCTAGCGTTATACCCATTGACTTATACAAAGAAATTATTCATGATATTGCACCTGTTGAGTTAGAAGATATTGATGTTACAATTAAACTTGCCAATAGAGATACTATATCTGCAATGGGAATTGTTAGAGATGTTGAAGTCTTGTGTGGAAAAACCAAATATCCCGCTGATTTTCTTGTTCTTGGTTCTCCACAAGATAGCTTTTGTCCCATTATATTTGGTAGACCCTTCTTGAATACTGTTAAAGCTAAGATAGACTGCAAAAAGAATGTTGTTACTATTGGCTTGGATGATATGATTCATGAGTTCAATTTCTGTAAATTTAGTAAACAACATCGTGAGGAAGAATTGCCTAGTAAGGATGAAATTATTGGTCTTGCTTCTATTGCCGTACCTCCTAGTAATCCTTTAGAACACTATTTGCTAGACCATGAAAATGATATGTTCATGAACGAAAGAAGGGAAATAGATGAAGTATTCTTTAAACAGGAACCTATTCTGCAACACAATTTGCCTATTGAAATCTTAGGGGATCCTCCTCCACCCAAGGGTGATCCCGTGTTTGAGTTTAAACCATTGCCTGATAATCTTAAATATGCTTATCTTGATGAAAAGAAAATATATCCTGTTATTATTAGTGCTAACCTTTCAGAGCATGAAGAAGAAAGATTATTGAAAACTATGAAGAAGCACCGTGCCGCTATTGGATACAATCTTGATGATCTTAAGGGCATTAGTCCCACTCTATGTCAACATTAAATAAATTTGGAAGCGGATGCCAAACCAGTTCATGATCCTCAATGATGTTTGAATCCTAAAATGAAAGAAGTGGTAAGAAAAGAAATACTCAAGCTTCTGGAGGCAGGTATAATTTATCCCATTGCTTATAGTCAGTGGGTAAGTCCTGTCCATTGTGTCCCTAAGAAGGGAGGCATTACTGTTGTTCCTAATGATAAAGATGAATTGATCCCGCAAAGAATTATCATAGGTTATAGGATGTTAATTGATTTCTGCAAATTAAATAAAGCTACTAAGAAAGATCATTACCCCTTGCCTTTTATTGATCAAATGCTAGAAAGATTATGCAAACATACACATTATTGCTTTCTAGATGGTTATTCGGTTTCTCTCAAATACCGTGTCACCTAAAGATCAATCAAAGACTACTTTTACATGCCCTTTTGGTACTTTTGCTTATAGACGTATGCCTTTTGGTTTATGTAATGCACCTGCTACCTTTCAAAGATGCATGATGGCTATATTCTCGACTTTTGTGAAAAGATTTGTGAGGTTTTCATGGACGACTTTTCCGTCTATGGTTCCTCTTTTGATGATTGCTTGAGCAATCTTGATCGAGTTTTGCAGAGATGTGAAGAAACTAATCTTGTCTTGAATTGGGAAAAGTGCCACTTTATGGTCAATGAAGGTATTGTCTTGGGGCACAAAGTTTCTGAAAGAGGTATTGAAGTTGATAAAGCCAAGGTTGATGCTATTGAAAAGATGCCATGTCCCAAGGACATCAAAGGTATGAGAAGTTTCCTTGGTCAAGCCGGATTTTATAGGAGGTTCATTAAGGACTTCTCAAAAATTTCTCGGCCTCTGACTAATTTATTACAAAAGATGTACCATTTGTCTTTGATGATGATTGTGTAGAAGCATTTGAAATACTTAAGAAAGCATTAGTCTCGCACCGTTGTTCAGCCACCTGATTGGAATTTACCCTTTGAAATTATGTGTGATGCTAGTGATTATGCTGTAGGTACTGTTCTAGGGCAAAGAGTTGATAAGAAATTAAATGTTATCCATTATGCTAGTAAGACTCTAGACAATGCTCAAAGAAACTATGCTACTAACGAAAAGGAACTTTTAGCAGTTGTGTTCGCTTGTGATAAATTCAGACCCTATATTGTTGATTCTAAAGTAACTATTCACACTGATCATGCTGCTATTAAATATCATATGGAAAAGAAAGATGCAAAACCTAGACTTATTAGATGGGTTCTCTTGCTGCAAGAATTTGATTTGCATATTGTTGATAGAAAAGGAGCTGAGAACCCCGTTGTAGACAACTTATCTAGGTTAGAGAATGTTCTTGATGACCCACTACCTATTGATGATAGCTTTCCTGATGAACAATTAAATGTCATAAGCACTTCTCGTAGCACCCCATGGTATGCTGATTATGCTAATTATATTGTTGCTAAATTTATACCACCTAGCTTCACATACCAACAAAAGAAAAAGTTTTTCTATGATTTGCGACATTACTTTTGGGATGACCCACATCTTTATAAAGAAGGAGTAGATGGTGTTATTAGACGTTGTGTGCCTGAGCATGAACAGGAACAAATCCTACGCAAGTGTCACTCCGAAGCTTATGGAGGGCACCACGCTGGAGATAGAACTGCACATAAGGTATTGCAATCCGGGTTTTATTGGCCCACTCTCTTCAAAGATGCCCGTAAGTTTATTTTGTCTTGTGATGAATGTCAAAGAATTGGTAATATCAGTAGACGTCAAGAAATGCCTATGAATTATTCACTTGGTTTTGAACCCTTTGATGTTTGGGGCTTTGATTATATGGGACCTTTTCCCGCCTCTAATGGATATACACATATTTTAGTTGCTGTTGATTACGTTACTAAGTGGGTAGAAGCTATTCCAACTAGTAGTGCTGATCATAACACTTCTATTAAAATGCATAAGGAAGTTATTTTTCCGAGGTTTGGAGTCCCTAGATATTTAATGACTGATGGTGGTTCACACTTTATTCATGGTGCTTTCCGTAAAATGCTTGCTAAGTATGATGTTAATCATAGAATTGCATCTCCATATCACCCATAGTCTAGTGGTCAAGTAGAATTGAGAAATAGAGAGCTCAAATTAATTTTGCAAAAGACTGTTAATAGGTCTAGAAAGAATTGGTCCAAGAAACTTGATGATGCATTATGGGCCTATAGAACTGCATATAAGAATCCTATGGGTATGTCTCTGTATAAAATGGTTTATGGAAAAGCATGTCACTTACCTCTCGAACTAGAACATAAGGCATATTGGGCTATTAAAGAGCTCAACTATGATTTCAAACTTGCCGGTGAGAAGAGGTTATTTGATATTAGCTCACTAGATGAATGGAGAACCCAAGCTTATGAAAATGCTAAGTTGTTTAAAGAAAAGTTAAAAGATGGCATGACAAAAGGATACAAAAGCGTGAGTTTAATGTAGGTGATTATGTATTGCTATACAACTCTCGCTTAAGATTTTTTGCAGGAAAACTTCTCTCTAAATGGGAAGGTCCCTACGTTATCGAGAAGATCTATCGCTCCGGTGCTATAAAAATCAACAACTTTGAAGGCACAAATCCGAAGGTGGTAAACAGTCAAAGGATCAAACATTATATCTCAGGTAATCCCATAAATGTTGAAACCAATATTATTGAAACCGTAACCCCGGAGGAATACATAAGGGACACTTTCCGGACTGCTTTAGACTTCAAAAGGAATAGGTATGTGGTACGGTAAGTAAACCGACTCCAAAACAATTTTAAGGCGATATTTCTCCGTTTTGGAATATTTAGAAAAATAGAAAAATAAGTGGAAGTCCGGGAAGGACACGAGGGCCCCACGAGGGTGGTGGGCGCGCCCTACCCCCCTGGGCGCGCACCCCTACCTCGTGAGCATCTCATGTGCCCTCCGGACTCCGTTTTCTTGCACGATACGTATTTTGGCCAGTAAAAATTCATTATATATTCTCCCAAAGATTTTGACTCTCATATCCCGCAAATATCCTCTGTTCTTGTTTTGAGCTATTGCTGCTGCAGATTAGAGCAAGATGTCTTCTCAAGAGTCAGTCGGGGAGAGCCGGGTATCTAATCCGGCACCGGAACCAAGGGCACGCAGCGATGCTGACCACTTTGGGCCAGCAACGGAGGATGAGATGGAGGCCGACTTGATGAGGGTAGATGCCATGGAGGATCAAGAAGTCACCTCTCGCCTCTGAGCTGGGTTTACGATGGGGGAACTACAGAGCTCATCTATTCCAAACTCGGTTATCCCTTCCAATGTTAGATTGCTTTCTTATGAAAATATGAGGAGGAGTGTCTCTTGTTCTCCCACAGCTATGCAACACCCTTGGGTGCAAGGAGCTTTAGCCGTTACGGGAAAGCTTCGCAAGGAAATAATGGACCTCAAACAGCAAGTCAATAAGCTCGAGGAGGAGAACCGTATCTTGAGGGGAATTGCTCCCATTTGAGCACTGCGTTGGATTTCCCCAAAGAGGAGAGGATGATGCAGCAAAGTAGCATAAATATTTCCCTCAGTTTTTGAGAACCAAGGTATCAATCCAGTAGGAGGCCACGCACAATTCCCTCGTACCTACACAAAACGATAGCTACTCGCAACCAACGCGATTAGGGGTTGTCAATCCCTTCACGGTCACTTACGAGAGTGAGATCTGATAGAGATGATAGATAATATTCTTGGTATATATAGATGCAAAGCAAAAAGTAAAAAAGCAAAGTAAAAACAAAGCAAGTATAAAAGTGATGGAGATTGATATGATGAGAATAGACCCGGGGGCCATAGCTTTCACTAGTGGCCTCTCTCAAGAGCATAAGTATTCTACGGTGGGTGAACTAATTACTGTTGAGCAATTGACAGAATTGAGCATAGTTATGAGTATATCTAGGTATAATCATGTATACAGGCATCACGTCCGTGACAAGTAGACCGAAACGATTCTGCATCTACTACTATTACTCCACTCATCGACCGCTATCCAGCATGCATCTAGAGTATTAAGTTAAAAACAGAGTAACGCCTTAAGCAAGATGACATGATGTAGAGGAATAAATTCATGCAATATGATAATACCCCATCTTGTTATCCTCGATGGCAACAAAACAATACGTGCCTTGCAACCCTTTCTGTCACTGGGTAAGGACCCCGCAAGATTGAACCCAAAGCTAAGCACTTCTCCCATTGCAAGAACTACCAATCTAGTTGGCCAAACCAAATGGATAATTCGAAGAGACTTGCAAAGATAACCAATCATACATAAAAGAATTCAGAGGAGATTCAAATATTATTCATAGATAAGCTGGATCATAAACCCACAATTCATCGGTCTCAACAAACACACCGCAAAAAGAAGATTACATCGAATAGATCTCCACGAGAGAAGGGGAGAACATTGTATTGAGATCCAAAAAGAGAAGAAGCCATCTAGCTACTAGCTATGGACCCGAAGGTCTGAAGTAAACTACTCACACTTCATCGGAGGGGCTATGGTGATGATGTAGAAGCCCTCCATGGTGGATGCCCCTCCGGCGGAGCTCCGGAACAGGCCCCAAGATGGGATCTCATGGATACAGGAAGTTGCGGCGGTGGAATTAGGTTTTTGGCTCCTGTTCTGATCGTTTGGGGGTACATAGGTATATATAGGAGGAAGGAGTATGTCGGTGGAGCAAGAGGGGGCCCATGAGGCAGGGGCGTGCCCTAGGGGGGGCACCCCCACCCTCGTGACCGCCTCTGTTACTTCTTGGAGTAGGGTCCAAGTCTCCTGGATCACGTTCGGTGAGAAAATCACGTTCCCGAAGGTTTCATTCCGTTTGGACTCCGTTTGATATTCTGTTTCTTCGAAACACTGAAATAGGCAAAAAATAGCAATTCTGGGCTGGGCCTCCGGTTAATAGGTTAGTCCCAAAAATAATATAAAAGTGGAAAATAAAGCCCAATATAGTCCAAAACAGTAGATAAAGTAGCATGGAGCAATCAAAAATTATAGATACATCGGAGACGTATCAGGAATCATCGCCAAGAATATTACACCAACAACAAAGAAGGAGACATAATCACATGGGTATGGGCACTCCCCTTGGCAACTGCTAAGCTTGGGGGAGGTGCCCCGGTATCGTATCACCATCACAACTCCTATCTTTACCGTTTTTTCTTAGTTCGATCCTATTAGTAGTATCTTGATCTAGTAGAATAAAGTTTATGGCATGATCTAGTTTTGAGTTTTGCTTTATGATCCCTCTATGTAATCGAGTCTGTGAGCTTTATATATAATAAAGTTTAGTGTTGAGTCAATGGTTTGATTGTTTTGTCATGATCTGGGTGAACAAAAGAATAAAAAGAAACAAAGAGTTCATATTGATCTTATTGAGAGTAATGACTTCACATAGAAAGAGTATGATGATTAAAAGTTGTTGGCAGTTGGCAAATATAGTTTTGGTCATCGTTGCAATTAATAGGAAGTAATAAGGAAAGAGAGGTTTCACATATAGATATATTATCATTGACATCTTTTATGATTGGGAGCACTCATTAAAATACAACATGCTAAAGAGTGGATGTTGGACAAGGAAGACAACATAATGAGTTATGTTTTCTTATATCTGAGATAAAGTATGTTGTCATGGATCCTCTAACATGTTGAGCTTGCCTTTCCCCCTCATGCTAGCCAAATTCTCAGCACCAAGTAGAGATACTACTTGTGCTTCCATAAACCCTTAAACCAGTTTAGCCACGAGAGTCCACCATATCTACCTATGGATTGAGTAAGATCCTTCAAGTAAGTTGTCATCGGTGCAAAGCAATAAAAATTGCTCTAAATATGTATGATTGATTGGTGTGGGAGAAATAAGCTTTATACGATCTTGTGATATGGAAGAAATAAAAGCGATGGATTGCATAATAAAGGTTCATATCACAAGGGGCAATATAAAGTGACGTTCTTTCGCATTGAGATTTTGTGCATCCAACCATAAAAACGCATGGCAACCTTTGCTTCCCTCTGCGAAGGGCCTATCTTTTATTATTATCCTCTACCTTATGCAAGAGTCACGGTGATCTTCACCTTTTCTTTTTCATTTTATCCTTTGGCAAGCCCGGCATGTTGGAAAGAACATGATATACATATCTAATTGGATGTAGGGGAGCATTGTAACATCCCAAATTTTGGAATGTTAATATAATTAATTGAATTGTTTGTTTGTTTGCTTGAGTGAATTAAACTTGAGTGAAATTTGAACCTTTTCAAAAACTTTTGAATGAGAGGGAATAAAATGACTTTCCCCTTCTCCGGTAAATTCAAATTCACCCTATTAAAATCAATGATAGAAGATGACATGACTTCTTCAACTATAAAGTATTTGAACGGAGTTTTGCAATTTAATTCTTTCAAATATTTGCACTTGCTTCTCTATTTTTCTTCCCCGAGAAATACCCCGAAAAATAAATTCTTGCAAGCAAGAAAGAGTGGAGGAAAATGACCCTCCAAAATCAGGGGCATTTTTGAAAATATTTGAGCCAAGAAAAACCAAAATTTTTATTTAAAAAATTATTTGCAAAAAGAAATAAAGCCTTTAGGGATTTTCTAAAAAACATTTTTTTAAGTTTTTATTTTGGCCGTGGAATAATGCTCATCATCTACATTTTATTTTTCTGATAATTTTAGTATGTAAAAACTCTTTATTCAATTGATTTGATTTCCTTTTTATTGTTTTAGTTTCCTAATTTTAAAAATAGGAATGGAATCGTTTTTATTAGGAAAAACCTGCTGGCCCATTAAGCACCTTCCTATTCTAGCCCAACAAGAGATCATCTCCTTCCTCTGTTTCCTCTCACGTTACAGAAGCTTTCCATATCCATGGAGACAGGAATCTCCACCTTCCCGATCTTCCTCGTCTTTCCATCCCAGCGCCTCCCGAGACCGCCTATAAAACCCCCTCCCTATCCTCGTTCCATTTTTCCCATCACCACGCCCCCTCCCTGCCCGTAGCCTCCTTGCCACAGTCCTCCTTTTCCTGCCTAGAAACGCTCACCAGGAGCTCTCCTGGAACCTCCCCAAGCGCCGACCCCCTCCGCCACCCCACCTCGCGGCGACCTTGCCCCTCGCGGAGCAGCCCTCCACATCGCTGCCTCCTTCCTGCCATCTCTGCCTCACGCATGTGTAACTCCCTTGTTGTTTTTTTTTTGTTTTCAGATTTATTTCCGTAACAGATTTAGTTCCGTTCTTGTTTAGCTTATAACTTTTGATCTATAAGTCCAATGGTGCTGATTCTTTTTGCGTTAGATCACAATTTTTTTGTAGTTTCCAAAAATATATAATTTGTCTATGTTTGGATTTATAAAAATTGAGTTAGATCAGATTTGAATTAAAGATTTTTTTGCTTATTCCGGGAGTTTTAATATAGGTTTTTATTTTATTCTTTTTGCTCCTGGTCTCTAGGACCTTTGTTTATCCAGTAGTATTTAGTATCTTATTTCTAGGTTAATTTAAATTAGGTTTTTAGCAAAACAGTACTGTTTTATTATTAGTTCTGTTTTAGCTTTTTCTTTATTGTTTTTATTATTTTTAAATTATTTCTTTTTGTCACTTTTGACAAAATTAGTTATGTTTCTGTTAGACCACAGGAAAAAAATTTATTTTTATTTAAAAATTTTATTTTCCTTAGTTTTGTATGAAGCCTTCTATAGGTCATAGTTAGAGTTTTATAAAGCTTTTATTTGTTTCTTTTTGCAAATAAAATTTTATGGAAAAAATACTTTCTGTTAAATTAGTTATTTTACATTTTATTTTCTGTTAATTTATTAGTTTAGTATTTTAATTGTTGTTAAGTTTTTACTTACGGCAAAACTATATTAGATGTTTGTAGCAAAGTCATAGATCTTCGTTAGTAGTTTTTCTTTGTAGTTTTATTTGAAGTTTCTTTTGATTTTGTTTGAGTTTTATTATCGATTTTCCTTGCTGTTTTGATTGTTATTTCGAGTGCTAAAATTGTTTGCTAGGATGTTTGCTTATGTGAATGCTATGTTTGACTATATAGATTTTCAACGGAGTGACGATTAGTTCTACCAAGTCATTTTCCTCGACGTTGTTATCTTCATCAAGTATTACCAGCAAGTTCACTTTGACCATGCTTTCATACCTACGTTTTATTGCATTTAGTGACATCTTTGCAACCACCCCTCGGTAGTGTTATTGAAATTCTTGTAGTTGAGTAGTATGCATGAGGTAGGAACCCACACCTGTCACCAAGCCCGGACGTTTTATTTAAATGCTACGCTATAGTAGACGGGGTTTGGTATGAGTGTTCGAGAGTGGTGTGAAGAAGGAGGACTCTACGTCAATGACGACAACTCCATGATGGAACCTGCAAGGACTGCATCTTCAAGGCCTCAAGACTTCAAGACTCGAGACAAGAATTCAATACACACTCATCGGGTGAAGGATGGTTGACGGGCACCTGGAGAACCCAAAGGATGGCCGGGATGCATGGAGAAGCGCCATGACATCTTGCGGAAAGCTTCACCCAGACTCAAAGAGACGGAAGAATACTTCATGCCCGAAGCTTACATGCAACCGCAAGTCAAGATGGGCTCGCTTGGTTGACCTTAGTTGTGACTCTGGCTGGGACGGTACTAGCAGATGTAGAACTACGGTAGGATGGGTTGAGTACCGCATAAGTGGTCGAGGAACTCTTTGGAAGACCATGTTTGGTCATCTTGTTCTCAAACACTCTGAAGTGCGAGAACGTAAAGAGAGGGATCGAATCTTATGGGTAAAGTGTACAAACCTCTGCAGAGGGTTTAAAACCTAATCGATTAGCCGTGTCCCCGATTTACGGACAATTTGAGCATCCGGACTTGGATCTATCTTGGAACTCTCAACACCGGATTGATAACTTAATTGTGGGCAACTTATGATGATTTGGGCTATGAGACATCGGTTGGCGGAACCATGTCATGATAGAAAACTCCATAGTACAGACTTCATTTATTCCTTTGATGTAGGGAAAATAAAATCAGCTTTTATGCAAACAAAACTCAGATCTGAGCCACAAAGCCATATTGCATATAGTATAGTTTTATCATCTGCTTTTCTCATGTTGTGATCTTGCCGGTACATTCAATGTATCGACCTACACGGCTGCAACGTATCATGTTGCGTATATGTTTCTTCCGACGCAGTAAGAGTACGACATGTGGTTACGGTCTACACTCAACCCGCCGATGGCGTTGATGGGACTCCACACCCGCTTGATTGTTTCATGAGTATTATGAGGTATATATCAGTTTTACGTTATTTATACATGTGATTGCACTTTGATATATATACATTGATGTCTGTGTGTGCCAAAGACATCTTGATCTGTGGATGGCATGATACACAGAGGCTTGACCGTGCCCGAGGTTGGGTCGCCACAGAGATGGTATCGAGCACATGTTGGCTGTAGAACGTGACCCTAGAAAATGACTTAGTAATATGAAGACCCCAATAGGAATGACCTTTGTTTTGTACTACTCTCGTAACACCTGATTCCTTCTACTGAACCTTCCTTATTTCAACTATAGATGGAGAGCTACATTCTGAACAAAAGAGAACACTACGAGAAGGTTCTTGGAGGCCCCTTCCTTGTGGAGCTAGTCAGGCTGCTGAAGTTACCGATACCTGAGATCAAGGCAACTAAGAGGACGTCCAGATCGTGGGGAGTCAAGACCCAAGTTTTTGGTCGTAAAGAGGCCCCCAAGACCGTAGACATCATCTTCGGAACTATAAATGGTGACTGTGATATGGGCATCAACACTGCCGTCCATGATGCTATTGCACGTTTGTGCTATCGTCATCGTGCTGCACTAAACCCACACTTCTTTGGAAGGATGGGATGGCAGAAGTCTGATGGAGCAACTATTGCCTTGACGGAAGCGCAAAAGATGAAGTTTCCCCCACTTTTAGTGTACAATCAGGATCTGGAACAATACGTCAAGAATCTTCAGATGGACCTCCTGGAAGCCCTGCTCGACAATGAAGCACTACGAGAAGAGGTCAAGACTCGTAGATCAAGGTAAACCAGCTAGAGGAGGAGAACCTCGAGATCTCGAGAATGCGTCAGGAACTGAAGAACAGCAGGACCATGTGTCATGCCAAGGACATTGAAATCCAGAAGCTCAAGGAACAACTTCAGGACATACAGGGTCGTCACAAGAAACTCCGTGTCGACAGGGAAAATCTAGCAGAAGAACTGGAGGAGATCAAGTCCATACAGAAGGAACCCCAGTAAATTAGCTTAGTAGTATTCCACCATGAGAGAAATAAAGATGAACGCCATCTCGATTTAAGTATCTGACCATACCAATTTATGTGGGTGGCGATACTGTAGAATTGATTGAATAAATGAATGCTTGGTTGCTATTATTTCTGTGTGTTTATTGAATGGTTGGATAGATGCGATATTCGTAGGTTTGTATTTATTTCAACCATGAGAGACGTAAGTTACGAAAGAATGATAGAAGGCCTTCATATGGGAACAAAGATCAGAATTGGAAACTCCCGAGCATTGAAGACACGAAGAAATGAGGACTTAGAAACGAAACCATAGTAGAACGGCCCATTACAAATGATAATTTTGTTGATGAGTGGGTAATTGCTTTCTCTTTCTATCTCAACCAGACCCCGAAATCTTGAACCCATGGACAACTGAACACCAAACCTTTCTGGAGACAATTGCAACTTCCCATGGAGATACATCCCTTGTTCGGAGCACCTCTCTTATCCTACACATGCAGATGACAACCCTTTATGAGTCTTTCCTTAAGGGCCCTGAAACGATCATGACCCTGACAAGTGATCATGATTACCCGAAGATCTTGAAGGACATGATGAAGCATATTCACCTTGAAGGAGATGCACGGTCTACAAAGGCTACCCTTTCATGCAAAAGGGAGTGGAACTTTGGTATGTGGAGGTACACCTCCACCGTTCGAAAGGAGTTTGCCCAAAGATGATGGGGCAGTACTTTTTCATCTCACGTGTGCCACAAGCAACTTTCTTCGATGCTGTTCGTGAAGCAGCCATGGAAGCCATACGCCAGATCGGAGAAATACTTGAAGCAAGACTCCGTTATACTCAGGAATACCTAAGCGAAGTGCATACAGAGATGATGAAGGTGAAGCTCAAGACCACCATGATGAAACAGAAGATTGAAGATTTCAAGACTCATGTTGCACATTTCCAGTGGGACTGAAGAATCCTCGAGGAGGAAAAATGAATAAAGTTGGAAGTAATGCTGACCATACCAAATCATGTGGGTGGCAGCATTTGTAACAAAGTACTTTTGGAATTTGGATTCTGAAAATGATTAAGGATGTAATGAAGGATTGATATGAAAATAATGAGATTTTATGGATAAACTTGTGCACTTCTTTTGTTCATAGTACTCTATAAAGCCACATGATCAATGAAGAAAGAAATGTGTTATTCATGACGGTCCATAGGAGGAAGCTGGACGAAATAAGTTGGAGTTTTGTTTTTGATATGATGGTATGAAGAAACAGAGTACTATTGGATTTAAAGGAGGTGTAACATGAGAGTTACTCCAAGGATGAGTTAAAGCTGCACTAGTGTTGAAGTGGGCCCATAACCCACAGGCCCAGGATTTTGAAAAGGAGCAGATGTAACCTTGATAAAGGAATAAATTTGGGAGAATCAGTGATCCAATCATCATACGTTTCATAGGAGGTTACGCAAAAACCTGAGAGTGGTGAAGTAACGATAGATATTTTGTTTGGCTTGCAGAAACCATGGATTTATACGAACTCAGTTCGCCAACAAGAGAAATTCTGCAATGCTTGTGAGTATGCCCAAGTGTTAGAATACGTGATTCACTGTTTACGTATGTGGTAATGATTCAAATGCGGGATGGATTGGCCCCCATACGAAGACTTCTATCATGAACTATCATATGTTGATGGAAAATCGAGAGCCTTGAAAACCTTAGAAGAGTGTCGACACGATAAGCCATAAAACCATAGAATGGTAGTACGATGGAACCCTTTACAGCAACCGTTGCCAATCGTAGGATATACGGTGAAGTTCAACCTGCACCCGTTTTCTGCAGGAGAAACCATTAATGGTAGACCACCATGAGTGTTTCGATAGTTGACTAGAATGGACACAGACCTATCAGCTAAGAAGATCCGACCTCGGACGAACTTCAACTTTGACACACCGACCCAAGATTTTGAGGAAAACTCTATGCTTCCGATGTAAGAGTTTAATGAAGGAGCTATTGTAAGATATGTGAAGAGACATACATTGTCAGCCCTCCGGAGGAAATATCTGAGTTTATTGGAACCATGACCTTGTTTTTAAGTGTGGTAGCACCCCGACCTTTCTCGACCAAGACATTTGCTAGAAGAACACAACCCCTAACCTTTTCTTGCTAGCCTCTTCGAATCTCGAGGACGAGATTCATTTTTAGTGTGGTAGGTTTGTAACATCCCAAATTTTGGAATGTTAATATAATTAATTGAATTGTTTGTTTGTTTGCTTGAGTGAATTAAACTTGAGTGAAATTTGAACCTTTTCAAAAACTTTTGAATGAGAGGGAATAAAATGACTTTCCCCTTCTCCGGTAAATTCAAATTCACCCTATTAAAATCAATGATAGAAGATGACATGACTTCTTCAACTATAAAGAATTTGAGCGGAGTTTTGCAATTTAATTCTTTCAAATATTTGCACTTGCTTCTCTATTTTTCTTCCCCGAGAAATACCCGAAAAATAAATTCTTGCAAGCAAGAAAGAGCGGAGGAAAATGACCCTCCAAAATCAGGGGCATTTTTGAAAATATTTGAGCCAAGAAAACCAAAGTTTTTATTTAAAAATTATTTGCAAAAGAAATAAAGCCTTTAGGGATTTTCTGAAAAACATTTTTTAAGTTTTTATTTTGGCCGTGGAATAATGCTCATCATCTACATTTTATTTTTCTGATAATTTTAGTATGTAAAAACTCTTTATTCCGAATTGATTTGATTTCCTTTTTATTGTTTTAGTTTCCTAATTTTAAAAATAGGAATGGAATCGTTTTTATTAGGAAAAACCTGCTGGCCCATTAAGCACCTTCCTATTCTAGCCCAACAAGAGATCATCTCCTTCCTCTGTTTCCTCTCACGTTCTGAAGCTTTCCATATCCATGGAGACAGGAATCTCCACCTTCCCGATCTCCCTCGTCTTTCCATCCCAGCGCCTCCCGAGACCGCCTATAAAACCCCCTCCTTCTCCTCGTTTCATTTTTCCCATCACCACGCCCCCTCCCTGCCCGTAGCCTCCTCGCCACCGTCCTCCTTTTCCTGCCTAGAAACGCTCACCAGGAGCTCTCCTGGAACCTCCCCAAGCGCCGACCCCTCCTCCGCCACCCCCACCCTCGCCGGCGACCTCGCCCCCTCGCCGGAGCAGCCCTCCACATCGCCATCTCC
Source organism: Aegilops bicornis (assembly GCA_021605145.1). Lineage (NCBI taxonomy): Eukaryota > Viridiplantae > Streptophyta > Magnoliopsida > Poales > Poaceae > Aegilops > Aegilops bicornis. The sequence continues at coordinate 98,570,702 of CM038673.1, forward strand.
TTCCTGCCATCTCTGCCTCACGTCTGAGTAACTCCTTGTTGTTTTTTTTCGTTTTCAGATTTATTTCCGTAACAGATTTAGTTCCGTTCTTGTTTAGCTTATAACTTTTGATCTAGAAGTCCAATGATGCTGATTCTTTTTGCGTTAGATCATAATTTTCTTGTAGTTTCCAAAAATATATAATTTGTCTATGTTTGGACTTATAAAAATTGAGTTAGATTAGATTTGAATTAAAGCTTGTTTTGCTTATTCTGGGAGTTTAAAAATAGGTTTTTAATTAATTCTTTTTGCTCCTGGTCTCTAGGACCTTTGTTTATCCAGTAGTATTTAGTATCTTATTTCTAGGTTAATTTAAATTAGGTTTTTAGCAAAAAAGTACTGTTTTATTATTAGTTCTGTTTTAGCTTTTTCTTTATTGTTTTTATTAGTTTTAAATTATTTCTTTTTGTCACTTTTGACAAAATTAGTTATGTTTCTGTTAGACCACAGGAAAAAAATTTATTTTTATTTAAAAAAATTATTTTCCTTAGTTTTGTATGAAGCCTTCTATAGGTCATAGTTAGAGTTTTATAAAAGCTTTTTATTTGTTTCTTTTTGCAAATAAAATTTTATGGAAAAAAATACTTTCTGTTAAATTAGTTATTTTACATTTTATTTTCTGTTAATTTATTAGTTTAGTATTTTAATTGTTGTTAAGTTTTTACTTACGGCAAAACTATATTAGATGTTTGTAGCAAAGTCATAGATCTTCGTTAGTAGTTTTTCTTTGTAGTTTTATTTGAAGTTTCTTTTGATTTTGTTTGAGTTTTATTATCGATTTTCCTTTCTATTTTGATTGTTATTTCGAGTGCTAAAATTGTTTGCTAGGATGTTTGCTTATGTGAATGCTATGTTTGACTATATAGATTTTCAGCGGAGTGTGATTAGTTCTACCAAGTCATTTTCTGACAGCGTTGTTATCTTCATCAAGTATTACCAGGCAAGTTCACTTTGACCATGCTTTCATACCTACGTTTTATTGCATTTAGTGACATCTTTGCAACCACCCCTCAGTAGTGTTATTGAAATTCTTGTAGTTGAGTAGTATGCATGAGGTAGGAACCCATCACCCTGTCACCAAGCCCGGGACGTTTTATTTAAATGCTACGCTATAGTAGACGGGGTTTGGTATGAGTGTTCGAGAGTGGTGTGAAGAAGGAGGACTCTACGTCAATGACGACAACTCCATGATGGAACCTCCAAGGACTTCATCTTCAAGGCCTCAAGACTTCAAGACTCGAGACAAGAATTCAATACACACTACTGGGTGAAGGATGGTTGTGGGCACCTGGAGAACCCAGTGGATGGCGGGATGCATGGAGAAGCGCCATGACATCTTGCGGAAAGCTTAACCCATACTCAAAGAGACTGAAGAATACTTCATGCCCGGAAGCTTACCTGTGCAACCTCAAGACATTATCGGCTAAGGCTTGGTTGAACTAAGTTGTGACTCAGTCTGGGACGGTACTAGCAGATGTAGAACTAAGGTAGGATGGGTTGAGTACCGTCTGATTGGTCGAGGAACTCTTTGGAAGACCATGTTTGGTCATCTTGTTCTCAAACACTCACGAAGTGCGAGAACGTAAAGAGAGGGATCAAATCTTGCGGGTAAAGTGTACAAACCTCTGCAGAGGGTTTAAAACCTAATCGATTAGCCGTGTCCCGATTCACGGACAATTTGAGCATCTGGACTTGGATCTATCTTGGAACTCTCAACACCGGATTGATAACTTAATTGTGGGCAACTTATGATGATTTGGGCTATGAGACATCGGTTGGCGGAACCATGTCATGATAGAAAACTCCATAGTACAGACTTCATTTATTCCTTTGATGTAGGGAAAATAAAATCAGCTTTTATGCAAACAAAACTCAGATACTGAGCCACAAAGCCAAATTGCATATAGTATAGTTTTATCATCTGTTTTCTCATGTTGTGATCTTGCCGGTACATTCAATGTCTTGACCTACACGGCTGCAACGTATCATGTTGCAGATATGTTTCTTCCGACGAGTAAGAGTAGTGCACAGGGTTACGGTCTACACTCAACTTTGCCGATGGCGTTGATGGGACTCCACACCCGTTTGATTGTTTCATTGAGTATTATGAGGTATATATCAGTTTTACGTTATTTATACATGTGATTGCACTTTGATATATATACATTGATGTACTGTGTGTGCCAGCATACTGATCCAGGGATGGCACAGATACACAGAGGCTTGACCGTCTGAGGTTGGGTCGCTACAAGCATGAACTATTATTGTTGACATTACCCTTGAGGTAAAAGGTTGTGGGGCAAAACTATAAGCCCCTATCTTTCTCTGTGTCCGATTAAAACTCCGTAACCACAAGTATTGCGTGAGTTTTAGCAATTATGAAGGACTAAGTGATAGTTCAGTATGTGGACTTGCCTTTAAGCTCTGACATAGACTCTTTCTGATGTTATGATAAATTGCAATTGCTTCAATGACTGAGGTTATAATTTGTTGGTGCCCAATAAGGTTTCCGATTCATACCTTTGCATTGTGAAAAGATCATCACTTGAACATAAGTAATCATATGACAAAATCTATATATGTTGCTGTTATGAGAATAATCATGATGCCTTCATGTCCGTATTTTATTTTTATCGACGCCTCTACCTCTAAACATGAGGACATATTTATTGTTATCGGCTTTTCGCTTGAGGACAAGCGAGGTCTAAGCTTGGGGAGTTGATACGTCCATTTTGCATCATGCTTTTATATCGATATTTATCGCATTATGAGCTGTTATTTCATGTTATGTCACAATACTTATGGCTATTCTCTCTTATTTTACAAGGTTTACATGAAGAGGGAGAATGCCGGCAGTTGGAATTCTGGGCTGGAAAAGGAGCAAATATTGGAGACCTATTCTGTGCAACTCCAAAAGTCCTGAAACTCCATGGAATATCTTAAAATAAATAAAGAAAAATCGTCGCCAAAGATGAAGGCCAGGGGCCCACACCCTGCTCACGAGGGTGGGGGTGCCCTCGGGCACGCCTCACCTCGTGGGCCCCTGGTGGCTCTCCGGCGCCCATCTGCTCCTATATGAAGTCTTTCGATGACAAAAAAAAAGCAACCTTCGGGACGAGACTCACGCCACGAGGCGGAACCTTGGCGGAAGCAATCTAGGGCTCGGCAGAGCTGTTACTGCAGGGACACTTCCCCTCGGGAGGAAATCATCACCAACGTCATCACCACCAATCGTCTCATCAGGAGAGGGAAATCTCCATCAACATCGTCACCCGCACCATCTCATCTCCAAACCCTAGTTCATCTCTTGTATCCAATTCTTGTCTCCAAGTCCGGGATTGGTGCTAGTAGGTTGCTAGTAGTGTTGATTACTCCTTGTAGTTGATGCTAGTTGGTTTATTTGGTGGAAGATCATATGTTCAGATCCTTTATGCATATTATTACCCCTCTGTAAGTGCATCTAGTGCCCCTTAGTGATTTTGGTGTATTGAAGACTTATAGGTTAAGTAACTAATGCGTTTGTGAGTGTACACAGGTCTATAAGTCTATGAGGAGTTTGATATTCTGAGAGAAAGTCGACCCTAAAGATGAAGCTCTTCAATGAAGACTTTGATATTACGAAGACTTTGAAAGTGAAGAAATTGGTGTGACCTTGAAGACTTGGTATTCATTTGAGGAACATGAAGCGTGAAGACTTTTCTTTTCGTAGTTTCGTTTTCTCTTTCTTGAGTCATAGGAAACACCGTCTTGTTAAAGGGGTCGAGGAAATACTAAGGAAAAATTTCCATGTGATGCTCAACTCAAAATCCTACACCTACCAATCCCTTCGAGTGAAGCCTTTGGAAATCTCATACAGTTCAGTCAATTTCTTCAAAGGATGAGACGAAGTTCTTCCGGTCGTGAGGAATTTGCTCGATCGAGGAGTTAGAAATTCGCCAAAGGCGGATTACCTACACAAAGTGAGGAACATGATAGCCCCGAGGAATTTGAGATTCAAATTTCCGACCGTTCTTTGTCTTCTTGGCCACTGTCCCAAAATATCTTATCCACCTAACGGTCATATCATTGAAGGGCATTTATGTCTTATCATGTTGGGCTGCTCCTAGGCTATAAATAGCCGCCCCTACAACCACTAGCTGGTTGGCTGCTCGAGAGAACTTGACACTTGTCATTTGAGAGCAACCCATCCTCCGAGGACTTTGAGAGAAAATCATCAAGTGAGGAAAAACCCAAAACCAAACCCTACAAACCCAAAGTGATTGAGCATCATCAAGAAATTGATCTGCGTGGATCCGACGCTTGTTACCTTTGAAGACTGCTTCTTCCAGACGGTTAGGCGTCATGGTCTAGAGCATCCAAGAGGAATTGTGGATCGCCGAGGACCAAGTCTGTGAAGGTTTGGAAGTCGCTGAAGACTTACCACGAGTGATTGGACGAGGTCTGTGTGACCTTAGTTCAAGGAGAATACGGTGAGGACTTGGTGTCTGAGCTGCGAGCTCAGCCTGGGTGTCCGGACTGTGTGTCCTCGAGTTTAAATACTCGGCCGCTCCAACCAGACGTACAACCGAGACAAAGATTGGAACTGGTCTACCAAATCATTTCTTCACCAACCCTAACTGGTTCTATTTCCTCAACCCTTTCATTTCCTCATTCTTGTGTTGAGTGTTTGTTCATATCTGTATTTGAAGACTTTGTTGAAGACTTTCTCAATTTCCTCGATTCAGTTTCTTGATCTGTTTGTCTTCATCTTGTGTTATCCTGTGATTACGCTTTTTGTACTCTGTGATTGTCTTCATTTCATCATGATGACTATGCGTGTATTCTGTTATGCTTACTTCTAAGTACTTATTCCGCAAGTAGTTCTTCGCTAAGGAATTTCCTCACCGCAAATTCCTCGTTGAAGAATTCATAAAAATCGCCTATTCACCCCCCTCTAGTCGATATAACGCACTTTCAATTGGTATCGAGCTAGGTACTCCCTTGTTACGTGTGATTTTGGTTTAACCACCGGAGTTTTAGTTATGTCGACCGCAGGTATGATCAAGGTCTCGGCAGGGTGTCCTACCTTCGATGGGACGGACTACCCCTCTTGGAAGAACAAGATGCGAATGCATCTTGAAGCAATTGACAACGATCTACGGTATGTTGTGGAAAATGGTGTTCCCTCACCACACCTTCTCACGAATCTGCTGATGTGAAGAGATTCAAGCAACTCGATTCTCAAGCGAAGAATATCATATGTGGCCATCGAGCAAAGGTCAATATGGAAGAGTGAGTGCTTTGGAATCTGCCAAGCTCATCTCGGGACAGGCTGTCCAAAGTAAATGATGGTGTCTCAACTCAGCGTGACTCTCGAGTTGATGTTCTTGAATCTCTTCAACCGCTTCAAAAGACTCGACAACGAAAATGTTCAACAAACCTTCGATCGCCTCATCGACATCTCAAATGAGCTTCAAGCACTTGGCGCCACTGACATCACAGACCATGAGGTGGTTAAGAAATTGTTAATATCGATAGATTAATCATTTTATACTCTGGCACTGATGATAAAAGAACGAGCTGACTACATGTCTCTTGATCCTGCCGATATCCTCGAAAGGCTAAATACTCACGAGTTCCAGCTTGCTGAAAAGAGAGATCTCTATGGTTCTGGCTACGGAAAAACACGTGCCCTGAAGGCCAAGGCTGTGTCCGAATCTGAGTGTGAACACTTTGGTAGTAGCCTTGGAGATCCTGAAGAATTAGGCCAGGAGCTAGCACTGCTCGTGAAGAAATTCCAGAAATTCTCGAGACGTGGTCGCTTTGGAAAATCCTCAAGAAGCAGTGATTCCTCATCTAGTGACTATAAGAGAAGACTTTGTCACAAATGCAAGAAACCTGGTCACTACATCCAAGATTGTCCTCGATGGGAAAAGGAATTAAAGAAGAAGAAACACAAGGATTACAGTTACGATGACGCTGAAGAAGAAAAAGAAATCATCGAAATCTTCATCATCAAAATCCTCAAAGCCTTCTTCTCACAAGAAGAGCAGCTCCAAAAAGGCTCGGGCATTCATTGGCAAGGAAATGGACTCTGAAGCTGAATCTGAGGAACATGAGGAAGAGGAGGAGTCTGAAGAATCCGAATCTGGTGTGGCTAGTCTGGCTTTCGCTACTGCTTTTGTTAGCAAGTCCATCTTCAACACTGAAGAAACTGACTCCGCCGACAAACCTGATGAGGATGATGATGACTACGCTCCCACCTATTGCTTCATGGCAAAAGGAGCCAAGGTACTGAATTTCACCTCCTCTGAATCTAGTGAAAATGAATCTGATGAGGATCTCAAGCCCAGCTACTCTAAACTTGCTAAGATTGCTATAAAACAACAAATGGCTTTTGAAAAGGTTCAAAACATGCTAGACAAAAGTGATGATATGTTGGGTGAAGAAATGGATCGCACTAAAGCCCTGACTGAAAATCTTCAGAGACTTGGTCTAGGCTTGACAGCCTTCAAGGTCATCATAACACTCTCCTATCTGATCATGAGAAACTTTCTTATGAATTTCTTCAAAGAAAGCAAGATCTTGAGAAGCTGAGTGTGAGTTATGAAGATCTTCAGAAGGAGCGCGATTCATTACTTGCTCAACAAATCAGCGCTTCTCAAGAAGAATTTGTTCCTCCATGCTTAAAGTGCATTGAACGTGAATCTGCTAATTCTTCACATGAATGTTCAAATGCTTCAACTGTTGCAAATTCTTCACCTGCCTCGCTATCACTAATTCCTCATCCGAGGACACTGCTAGTATCACCGACGATGCAGGGTTGAAGGAATTGTACATGACAGGCATGTACAAAAGCCTCAAAGGGCATCAGACTCTTTGTGATGTGCTTAAAAGCGAGATCCTCAACAGGAACCCTAGGAAAGAGGGTATCGCCTTTGAGAGGAAACTAAATCTTGATGGTACATCTTTGGAAGCCTGAGCAGTATCCCAAAACCTCATGGGTTGCTGCAAAGGGACCTCCAGTTGATCCATCTAACTTATCTGGCTTTACATGCGAATTTCCTCATTCTGCTGATGAGTCATTTGACTCAAACTATAAACTGTTCGAAAATCAGAATGGTGAAGTATTTGCTAGATATGTTGGCACTAACTGCAGGAACGGTTCCCCTATGAAGAAAATCTGGGTTCCCAAGAAGTGCCTTGAAAGTCTTCAGATGAATGTCCTCATGACACCACCTGTGAAGAATAGGAACCCCAGATCAAATTCTTCATATGGACCAAATTCTTCATATGGATTCAAGTCCTCATACGGACCAAATTCCTCACATGGATCAAATTCCTCAAAAGGATCAAAGTCCTCATATGATTATCATCGTGCTAAGAACTACATTTGTGAGGTAGAGCTAAGGGCTATGAATATGAGCATTATTCTTCAAACCAATATGTTCATAAGTCCTCGAAGAATTTCTCTGCTTATTCATATGCTTACCCTAACCCCTCTTATGTGAAACAAAATGGATTGGCCTCTATGCCACCATTCTCGTATGGTGCTCGCAGAGTGATGAACTCTTTGCCACCCCTTCAGATGTGGGTGGTGAAGAAAAAGAATTAACCTCTTCTGCAGGGTCAGGTCTCCAGACGTGCATTAAACGTCTGAAGAATTTCTTTGGGGCACGACAAAACTGCTGAAAGGGCCTTGAGCTAATCATGATGAAATGAACCTTCATTTCACACGTCCTCATACTGCTTATCTCTTAACACTGACTGATGAAATTCGTCTGATGAAATTGATATCATATTCTTCATTGATGAAGTATATGAGATCGTAAGTTGTACTAATTCATTTGCAGGATAATCAACCCAAAGCCACTGAGTGGGTTCTCGATAGTGGATGTACAAATCACATGACTGGTGATAAGAATCTATTGATGGATGCTTCCTTATCACCGTCACATCTGAAGCATATCATCTTTGCTGACAAAGGCAAAAGTCAGGTATTGGGTCTTGGTAAGGTTGCTATCTGTAAGGACATGCACATGGACAAAGTCATGCTTGTTGAGTCCTTAGGATACAACCTCATGTCAGTCTCAATGCTTTGTGATCTTGATATGGTTGTTATCTTTGGCAAGTATCGTTGTGTTGTGATTATGGAAGCTGACAATTCCAAAGTCTTCGAAGGCTTTAGGAGAGGAGACTTGTACATTGTTGACTTTTCCACAGGACCACAACCAGCCGTGTGTCTACTTGCAAAAGCTTCAGAAGGCTGGCTATGGCATCGGTGACTTGGTCACGCAGGCATGAGGAATTTACTGCACGCTTGCAAAGAAGAAGCATGTCATTGGCATTGAGAATGTCAAATTCCTCAAGGATCACTTATGCGGAACTGTGAAGCTGGAAAAATGACCAAGGCCAAGCATCCAAATGAAGACTATCATGACCACTACTCGTCCCTTGAATTGCTTCACATGGACCTCTTTGGTCCCAATCACTATTCAAATTGTCGTTAATGATGCATCTCTATATGGCTTTGTTATTGTTGATGATTACTCTCGTTACACATGGGTACACATTGTTACTTACAAAAATCAAGTGCAGGAAGTCTACAAACGATTTTCCTCGAGGGCTTCAACTAACTTTGGTGTGAAGATCAAGCACATCAGGAGTGACAATGGAACTGAGTTCAAGAATTCTGGTCTTGATGACTATCTTGATGAACTTGGTATTACTCATGAATTATCTGCTCCTTATACTCCTTAGCAAAATGGCGTCGTGGAGCGCAAGAACAGAACTCTGGTTGAGATGGCTCGCAGTATGCTTGATGAATACAAAACGCCTAGTCGTTTCTGGATTGAAGCAATCGACACTGCGTGCCACATCATCAACAGAGTATATCTTCACAAATTCTTCAAGAAGACTGCCTATGAACTCCTCACTGACAAGAAACCTAATGTAAGTTATTTCAAAGTCTTCAGTGCTAAATGCTGGATTAGAGATCCTCATCACAACTCTAAATTTGCACCGAAAGCACATGAAGGTTTTATGCTTGGTTACGGAAAGGACACGCACACCTACAGAGTCTTCAACATCACTCTACACAAGATTGTTGACACTGTAGATGTGCGGTTCGATGAAACTAATGGCTCGCAAAGAGAGCACCTACCTTCATGTTAGATGAACCGGCACCGAGGAATCTATCAAGTTCAAGGCAGCGAGGATGTCATTCCCTCTTGAAGAAACTGCTGAAGAATTCATTCCTGTCTGTGAAGAACGTCGAGCTGATGCACTGAAGATAATGCTTGAAGAAAATGGTGCCGAGGAAAATGATCAAATTCCTCGGCGAAAACCAGCTCATCCTCGCGTTGCAAAAGAAGTGCAAGTGGAAAAGATCATCGATGACACTAAAGCGCGGAGTCCTCTCACACGCTCAAAAGCTTCACATTTATCTAACTTTTGTGGGCACTATGCTTTTTCTCTATCACAGAGCCCACTAAGGTAGATGAAGCATTCTGGAGCCGGAGTGGATTCGGGCCATGCAAGAAGAATTACATCGATTCGAGCTCAACAATGTAAGGAACTGGTCAAACGTCCAGATCCTCGCAAGCATAATATCATTGGCACAAAGTGGATCTATCGCAAGAAGCAAGATGAAAATGGTCTTGTGGTGAGGAATAAAGCATGACTAGTAGCTCAAGGCTACACGCAGGTTGAACGAATTGATTTCGATGAAACTTTTGCACCCGTTGCTAGACTTGAGTCTATTCGCATATTACTCGCCTATGCTAACCATCACAATATCACTCTATATCAAATGGATGTGAAAAGTGCATTCCTCAATGGTAAGCTTGAGGAAGAAGTATATGTTGCTCAACCCCCAGGTTTTGAAGATCCAAAGAATCCTGACAAAGTCTTCAGACTCAATAAGGCCCTCTATGGCCTCAAGCAAGCCCCTCGGGCGTGGTACGATACATTGAAGGAATTCTTTGTGAAGAATGGCTTCACACCCGGTTCACTCAATCCTACTCTCTTTACTAAATCTTATGATGGTGAACTTTTTGTGTGCCAAATATATGTTGATGATATTATCTTTGGCTGTACTGACCAACGTTATAGTGATGAATTTGCCTACATGATGAGTGAAGAATATCAAATGTCTATGATGGGAGAGTTGAAATTCTTCTTAGGTCTTCAAATTAAATCAACAACACAATGGCATATTCATATCTCAGGAGAAATACCTCAAAGATGTCCTGAAGAAATTCGGCATGCAAGATTGCAAAGGTGTCAAAATTCCTATGCCCACAAATGGCCATCTATGCACTGATGAAAATGGTACTGACTTCGATCACAAGGTATACCGCTCCATGATTGGTTCTTTGTTATACTTATGTGCATCTAGGCCAGATATAATGCTTAGTGTTTGCATGTGTGCCCGATTTCAAGCTACACCGAAGGAATCACACCATAAGGCTGTGAAGCATATTCTTGATATCTAGCTCACACACCAACACTAGGATTATGGTATCCCAAGGGCTCTACTTTTGATCTCATTGGATATTACGACTCGACTATCTTTGGTGATCGTGTGGACCGCAAGTCAACATCTGGTACTTGTCATTTCCTCGGACGATCTTTGGTCTGTTGGTCCTCGAAGAAACAGTAACTGTGTATCACCGCTCATCATGCGGAAGCTGAATACATTGCTGCTGGCTCGTGTTGTGCTCAATTGCTATGGATGAAGCAAACTCTCAAGGACTATGGCATCAACATGAAGAATGTGCCTCTCTACTGTGACAATGAGAGTGCCATCAAGATTGCTCACAACCCAGTTCAGCACTCGAAGACAAAGCACATTCAGATTCGTCATCATTTTCTTCGTGATCATGTGTTGAAGGGCGACATCTCCATCGAGCACGTGAAGACTGAAGAACAGTTAGCTGATATCTTCACTAAGCCCTTGGATGAGAAGAGATTTAGCAAGTTGGGGTGTGAGCTAAATATCTTAGAATCTTCGAACGTTCTTTGAAAAAGACACACATCCTAACACTTATGCAAAATTGATGACTTAGATGTGCAACACATGAAGAAACGTTTTCTTCAATCAATGAAGAATAACACTCTTAGTGTGAAGAAATTAATGAAGAATTTGATTCTCAGAACCCTACGACAATTGTACGCGGTGTATGAAATCATCATTCTTATACGGTGGGTCACGCCACCACCAAAGTTGAAAATCTTCAATTTGAGTTTTTCCTCAGTTTTGAAATTCTTCAGTTTTCAAATTCTTCAACTTTGCAAAATCTTCACTGTTTCCGTCGTCTTTCTTCATTGGATATATATATATATATATATATATATATATATATATATATATATATATGTCCTCTGACAGATTCACTTATGGCTATTTCTTCAAGTCGTTTTTATTCTGCTAAGTGAATGTGATCGGACCCTTCCCCCTCTATGCTATACTCAACCCAATCCATTCACAAATTCTTCATGTGCATTCTATTTTGAAACTCGTTCAAAATCTTCACTGTGTCCTTGACAGCTGAAGAAATTGCAAACGGAACTTTAAAACTGATCTTATCCAAACCTTCGTTTTTGCCGCTCAAACCGTTCCGCATCCCACGATGCATTATTTTATTCACCCACGATCGTACACGATCTCCACTACACAGTACGTGGGTGACACATGTCGTGAGAAGGGAAATGGTCAGGGGCATGTTCGTCCTAAATCTTCGGGCGATCCGTTTTTCACCGAGTCTATAAATACCCTCTCCCCTTCCTCATTTCTTTTACTCCGCCGACCTCTCTCTCCCGCTCGAGCTCCTCAAACCCTAGCGCCGCCGCTACTCCATCGTCGCCGGTGAGGAAAAGCTTCACTGCCTCGACCTCGTCGCCGACGTACTCGCGCCGACCGCGGAAATCCTCACTCCGCCGCCGCCGTAGCTGTCTTCCTCCGCCAAGTTAGGGCGTGGAAGATCTGAACGGACGAACTTCCCAACTGTTCTTCTCAGTTCGTCGTGTTCTTCACTTCGGGTAATTAAAAGTTACTTTTATTACTCGCTTTGATTCTCAAATCTTCTTGAAAATCTTCAAAGGTGTTTATTCTTCAAATCTTCACACATATGAACACCTCAAACCTCTTGATTCGTTTCTCTAAGCAATGATTTTCTTCAAGATTCCTCAATTGTGTGGATCCTCGATCTATACAACTCTGGAACCTAAGACAAAGAGCGCTTAGTGAAATTCCTCAAGGCTCATCTGGTCAAAATCCTCAAAACCTGTTCCTTTTTGAAAAACCTTCTGAGAATGCATATGACCTCTCCAAATTCCTCGCATCTATACTCTGTTCACAGGTACACATGTCCGCTGCTGAATCCCTAGGTTCTCATCAACTTAACTCATTTGCAGCGTTCCTCGAAGAAAAACTGCATACTTCTTCAGAGAACTCAATTGTTCAAATTCCTCAACTGAAGAACATGGCAGACGGTAAGAAGCCACAGAAAGGAGGAAAGAAACCCGAGGTTATGACTGCGTTTGAAATCCCTGAGGAAATCTATGCTGACTACTGCACACCGGATGAAGAAAACAAAAATCAACGCAAGGTGCGTATTCGGAAGATTGAACGGAGATGGGCACGGGAATGGAGGAATATAGATATGTAACTCCTAAGTACATGAAGAAATTCGCTCTTAATCCTCCATGCCCAAGAGCTCCTTTGGCACTGGCCAAGTAGCTGATCCCACAAGCATCAAACGAGGTGAGGACTTTCCTGATGAATGGGCTAAACGCCAAGCAAAATTGGCAAAGCAAGCAAAGGAGGCAGTGAAGAAATTCAATGAGGATTCTGCCGCTGCTACTGCCAAAGAGGTCTCGGTCAAACCGAGGAAATCCATGCAAAAGAAGCCTGCTCATAAGCCAAGTGCTTCACCATCTGCGCCCTCACGGCCAATTTCCTCGTGACACCCTCCAAGCAAATTCCTCACTGCTGCTGCTCCACCAAAGTCCTCAACAGCTCCGTCAAAGTCTTCAGTTCCTGTGCACCTGGCTACATGTCAAAGGACTGCTGGCTTCTCAATTGCCTCAGGCGTTTCTGCAAGTTCCTCAGCAGCTCCCATTTCATCATCTGGCCCGACTCAGCTGAAGACCAAAGCAACAGCTGGACGAGGTCCTCGGCCTAGCCCAAGGAAGAAACAGGTTGCATTCCATGTGCCTTCTGATGATGAACTTGCGGAAATCATCAGAGACCGTCAAGAAAAGGCCGCTAGAGCCAAAGGCACATTTGTGCCCCTGCTGTTGGATCCGAAGAAAATCCTCGACTATATTGATCTCCGGCACAAGGATCCCAATACCCCTATGCCTGACCTTCATTTGACACCTGGACAAAGTCATATGTTGACTCACTTCATAGCTGAAGAAAAATGGAAGTTTGAGAAGGCAAGGGAAATCAAAAAGGCTCAATACAGGAAAGAGAAGTTCTGAAGAAAATGTTGTCAAAATGACACCGAGGAGCTTCTCAAGGTCCAGACTGAAATTCAAGACCTCAAAGCAAAACTTGATTCATATTATGCTGATTGGCAAGGAGCCAAGGTCGATTTGTGAACTGACGAAGAAATTCACAAATGTTGCAGCCCGATGCAACATGAAATTCCTCAGTCAAGCCTCAGCCCAACCGATCAAGAACATGCGGCACGGCGATGACGTTCAGCCTAATGATGAAAATGCTAGTTCGGGGCTGATGATCCCATTCGGCCGCAGAAGAAATTGCCGGGGCACCCACTAGTGGTGCGCTGAAGAAATCGCTCAAGACAGGCAACCGTGCATCGATTGCGCTGAAAGCGAACCACATTCCTCGGCTCCTCCTGCGCCAACTCCAACTCCAATTCTTCCATCTGCCTCTGATGTGAAGAAAACCAAGGCTGCAGAACGAGCTGCTGTGAAGAAAAGGAAAGCATCAGCTGCGTCAGATTCTTCGGCTGCGAAGAAAATGAGGCCTATGACCAGCTCATACGAAAATCCAATTGATGCTGTCCCAATTTCCTCCATACCATCAAAGGACGTTGTTCCGTTTGGAGAAGACTATGAGATCCCAATCGGATCTGATGAAGAACATCATTCTGCTGCTTCCGAGCAGATTGATGAAGAAATTGAAGTGGATGCAATCCCTTCAACCCCGATCATTCCTCACCTATGCCTCAGTTCACGGTGAAGAGGCTGGTGTTGAGGAAATTGAAGATGAAGATGTGGATATTGGATGCACCACACCGGTGATCAATGATGACTTTTGGGAAAGTCAGCATCCCAATACTCCTCTCTTCACCCCGCTCCAACAGATTCCTCAGTCCCCTACACAAACAGTCCAAATGGACTCTGAAGAAAATCAACCCACTGGTTCTGTGCATGAAGAAATTCCAGCCACTAGTGCTGATGAAACTGCTTGCGATCCTTAGGCGCATCTGTTGAGGAACAAGAAATTCCTCACTGAAGAGCACGAACTTGCGATTCCCGAGGTGGTGATGCAACTCGCGACACCCTCTGCCCAAGCAAAAGAACCCGATCTCAAGCAAGCAAAAGTTCAAGGCTGAAGATTTCTTTGCCGAGCACGTGTTCTTCACTGACTATAATCCATATGATTCTGCTCGCATTAGGAAGAGGCGTTTCTGGACTGCCATCCAAGCCAACTTCTATTCCTCAGTGCTCTACAACAAGGATAAAATCTTCGATCATGCTCATATTCCTCATGTGGATATGGAGTTGCTTCCAGGCTTTGAGCCAGTCCTCAGTGTTCTTCACGACGCAGGACTTCTAAATTTCTGCACTGATATCTGTGACTGGAATGAAGAACTAATTCTTCAGTTTTATGCAACGCTGCACATCACCGGAGACGCTGAAGACGTGAACTCATGGGTCTTAGATTGGATGACTGAAAATACTCACTACAAGGCACCAGCAACTGAATTGCTTCGTGCCCTACCACTCAGTCCTCCACTTGATGGTGCACGTCGTATCTACGACGAACCAGAACTTTCAAATCACTATATGCAAGTGCTGATGAAGCCTTTGAAACCAAGGCAGGCCCCAAGAACCAAATTCCTCGTCAAGGAATTACTATATGTGCCTCGAACTGTCTATCAGATTCTAACGAAGACAATGAGTCCTATCAAAGGCCACGACTCGAACGATGAAGAAGTCGTTGGCATCATGAAGAATATGCTTTTCAACATCATCCATGGCGTTTCCGTCAACTTCCATGATTTCTTCATGAGGACTCTGGCAAACATAGCTATGTCACCATTTGAGCTGAAGCCTTATGCGCCTTTGGATTATGAGATTAAATCGGGACAAGGTCTTCACTCAATTACAAGGCTGATACTTTGAACCACTGCAGCTACTTGCCTCGATTGAAGTCCTCAAACGGACATTTACCTCGAGATGATGACAAGGGCAAGGCTACTGCTGTGATCGATGAAGGCATTCGTCCATTGGATGGACAGTTTATAAGCGACATCCTACTCCACCAATGATGACTCGCCACACATGACTCAACATAAATACCTCGATCAAGCAAAGTCCTCAAGTTATCGCACCCAGCCGATGATCGATCGTGAGTTACTCCTCGGTCTTCATCGGAAGGTTGATCGTAATCATAAATGGGTCAAGCGTCGGTTTGGTACTTTTCTTCACAACATGACCTCAACACACAATGGGTGAAGAAAAACCACTACTACCTCCATGAAACCTTCAAATGCACTGGCTGTTCTTTCACATGTCTCTGATGAAGAAGAAGCGGCGTCAATGGGACTCAAGGAAGAATTTGACTGGTCTGCACCTCCTCCGAAGAAATTCAAGTAGGTCAAAGTTCCTTCCTTGGTGGCCAGCTCCTATTCTTCATCTCGCGACACTGATGAAAATGAAGACTTGGAAGACACCGCGGCTGGTCCTACATCAACAAACAACCCCAACAATGCTGGCGCTCTGTCTTCAACTTGAAATTCTTCAGGAGCGTTAGTCCTCAGTTTCGATCCTTTTGGTCATTCGATGACAAAGGGGGAGAAATTTGAGTTAGTCTTCAAGCGGGTCTAGCTTTTTGCCTATATACAGTAATTTATTCTTGTTAAGTTACAACTCTCGTTCTTCTGAAACCTTTTATTGGATCGAGTTGTAATCTTAAACCCGATGGTGCTTTGATACTTTTTATGCATTATGCTCTTGCACTATGCTCTGATTCTCGTGAGCTCCTTGAAAATCTTCATAGCAAATTGATTTGGGCTCTGATACTCTTGATGCGTTATTTTGCATACTCTGAATAACATCAAGCACCATATTTCATCATGCATTTCAAATTCTTCATATTATATGTCAAATGCGTGTATGAAGTACAAGATATAGGGGGAGATCTCCATGATTCAATTCTTCAAATGTGCATTGCCTCAAAAGCAAATTCCTCACTACGCACATCTTAGGGGAGTTCTTCAATATCTTGCAATCAAATTCCTCATTATAAGTATTTGCACTTCATATGATTATCCCCGTTGAAAACTTAACCTATATTGTCATCAATCACCAAAAAGGGGAGATTGTAAGTGCATCTAGTGCCCCTTAGTGATTTTGGTGTATTGAAGACTTATAGGTTAAGTAACTAATGCGTTTGTGAGTGTACACAGGTCTATAAGTCTATGAGGAGTTTGATATTTACAGAGAAAGTCGACCCCTAAAGATGAAGCTCTTCAACTGAAGACTTTGATATTCTGAAGACTTTGAAAGTGAAGAAATTGGTGTGACCTTGAAGACTTGGTATTCATTTGAGGAACATGAAGCGTGAAGACTTTTCTTTTCGTAGTTTCGTTTTTCTCTTTCTTGAGTCATAGGAAACACCGTCTTTGTTAAAGGGGGTCGAGGAAATACTAAGGAAAAATTTCCATGTGATGCTCAACTCAAAATCCTACACCTACCAATCCCTTCGAGTGAAGCCTTTGGAAATCTCATACTGATTCAGTCAATTTCTTCAAAGGATGAGACGAAGTTCTTCCGGTCACGAGGAATTTGCTCGACCGAGGAGTTAGAAATTCGCCAAAGGCGGATTACCTACACAGATGAGGAACATGATAGCCCCGAGGAATTTGAGATTCAAATTTCCGACCGTTCTTTGTCTTCTTGGCGCTGTCCCAAAATATCTTATCCACCTAACGGTCATATCATTGAAGGGCATTTATGTCTTATCATGTTGGGCTGCTCCTAGGCTATAAATAGCAGCCCCTACAACCACTAGCTGGTTGGCTGCTCGAGAGAACTGACAATTGACAATTGAGAGCAACCCATACTCCGATGACTTTGAGAGAAAATCATCAAGTGAGGAAAACCCAAAAACCAAACCCCTACAAACCCAAAGTGATTGAGCATCACTGAAGAAATTGATCCTGCGTGGATCCGACGCTTGTTACCTTTGAAGACTGTGCTTCTTCCAGACGGTTAGGCGTCATGGTCTAGAGCATCCAAGAGGAATTGTGGATCGCCGAGGGACCAAGTCTGTGAAGGTTTGGAAGTCGCCTGAAGACTTACCACGAGTGATTGGACGAGGTGCATGTGACCTTAGTTCAAGGAGAATACGGTGAGGACTTGGTGTCTGAGCTGCGAGCTCAGCGACTGGGTGTCCGGGACTGTGTGTCCTCGAGTTTAAATACTCAGCCGCTCCAACCAGACGTACAACTGAGACAGCAGTTGGAACTGGTCTACCAAATCATTTCTTCACCAACCTAACTGGTTCTATTTCCTCAACCCTTTCATTTCCTCATTACTGTGTTGAGTGTTTGTTCATATCTGTATTTGAAGACTTTGACTGAAGACTTTCTCAATTTCCTCAGTTCAGTTTCTTCAGTCTGTTTGTCTTCATCTTGTGTTATCCTGTGATTACGCTTTTTGTACTCTGTGATTGTCTTCATTTCATCATGATGACTATGCGTGTATTCTGTTATGCTTACTTCTAAGTACTTATTCCGCTGCAAGTAGTTCTTCGCTAAGGAATTTCCTCACCGGCAAATTCCTCAGTGAAGAATTCATAAAAATCGCCTATTCACCCCCCTCTAGTCGATATAACGCACTTTCAATTGGTATCAGAGCTAGGTACTCCCTTGTTCTGTGTGATTTTGGTTTAACCGCCTGGAGTTTTAGTTATGTCGACCACAGGTATGATCAAGGTGTCTGCTGGGTGTCCTACCTTCGACGGGACGGACTACCCCTCTTTGGAAGAACAAGATGCGAATGCATCTTGAAGCAATTGACAACGATCTACGGTATGTTGTGGAAAATGGTGTTCCCTCAGTCACACCTTCTCTGAATGCTGCTGATGTGAAGAGATTCAAGCAACTCGATTCTCAAGCGAAGAATATCATATGTGGCCATCTGAGCAAAGGTCAATATGGAAGAGTGAGTGCTTTGGAATCTGCCAAGGCATTCGTCCATTGGATGGACAGTTTCGCAAAGCAGCATCCTACTCCACCAATGATGACTCTGCCACACATGACTCAGTCGCAAATACCTCAGTCAAGCAAAGTCCTCAAGCTACTGCACCCGGTGATGATCGATCGTGAGTTACTCCTCGGTCTTCATCGGAAGGTTGATCGTAATCATAAATGGGTCAAGCGTCGGTTTGGTACTTTTCTTCACAACATGACCTCAACACACAATGCGGTGAAGAAAAACCACTACTACCTCCATGAAACCTTCAAATGCACTGGGCTGTTCTTTCACATGTCTACGGTGAAGAAGAACGGCGTCAATGGGACTCAAGGAAGAATTTGACCGGTCCGCACCTCCTCCAAGAAATTCAAGAAGGTCAAAGTTCCTTCCTTGGTGGCCAGCTCCTATTCTTCATCTCGCGACACCGATGAAAATGAAGACTTGGAAGACACATGGCTGGTCCTACATCAACAAACAACCCCAACAATCTTTGGCGCCTGTCTTCAACTTGAAATTCTTCAGGAGCGTTAGTCCTCAGTTTCGATCCTTTTGGTCATTCGATGACAAAGGGGGAGAAATTTGAGTTAGTCTTCAAGCGGGTCTAGCTTTTTGCCTATATACAGTAATTTATTCTTGTTAAGTTACAACTCTCGTTCTTCTGAAACCTTTTATTGGATCGAGTTGTAATCTTAAACCCGATGGTGCTTTGATACTTTTTATGCATTATGCTCTTGCACTATGCTCTGATTCTCGTGAGCTCCTTGAAAATCTTCATAGCAAATTGATTTGGGCTCTGATACTCTTGATGCGTTATTTTGCATACTCTGAATAACATCAAGCACCATATTTCATCATGCATTTCAAATTCTTCATATTATATGTCAAATGCGTGTATGAAGTACAAGATATAGGGGGAGATCTCCATGATTCAATTCTTCAAATGTGCATTGCCTCAAAAGCAAATTCCTCACTACGCACATCTTCAGGGGGAGTTCTTCAATATCTTGCAATCAAATTCCTCATTATAAGTATTTGCACTTCATATGATTATCCCCGTTGAAAACTTAACCTATATTGTCATCAATCACCAAAAAGGGGGAGATTGTAAGTGCATCTAGTGCCCCTTAGTGATTTTGGTGTATTGAAGACTTATAGGTTAAGTAACTAATGCGTTTGTGAGTGTACACAGGTCTATAAGTCTATGAGGAGTTTGATATTTACAGAGAAAGTTGACCCTAAAATGAAGCTCTTCAACTGAAGACTTTGATATTACGAAGACTTTCAAGACTTTGAAAGTGAAGAAATTGGTGTGACCTTGAAGACTTGGTATTCATTTGAGGAACATGAAGCGTGAAGACTTTTGTTTTCGTAGTTTCGCTTTTCTCTTTCTTGAGTCATAGGAAACACCGTCTTGTTAAAGGGGTTGAGGAAATACTAAGGAAAAATTTCCATGTGATGCTCAACTCAAAATCCTACACCTACCAATCCCTTCGAGTGAAGCCTTTGGAAATCTCATACAGTTCACCAATTTCAAAGGATGTAGACGAAGTTCTTACAGTTCTTGAGGAATTTGCTCGACCGAGGAGTTAGAAATTCGCCAAAGGCGGATTACCTACACGATGAGGAACATGATAGCCCCGAGGAATTTGAGATTCAAATTTCCGACAGCTTGTTGTCTTCTTGGCGCCACTGTCCCAAAATATCTTATCCACCTAACGGTCATATCATTGAAGGGCATTTATGTCTTATCATGTCGGGCTGCTCCCTAGGCTATAAATAGCCGCCTACAACCACTAGCTGGTTGGCTGCCCGAGAGAACTTGACACTTGTCACTTGAGAGCAACCCATCCTCCGAGGACTTTGAGAGAAAATCATCAAGTGAGGAAAACCCAAAAACCAAACCCTACAAACCCAAAGTGATTGAGCATCATCAAGAAATTGATCCTGCGTGGATCCGACGCTTGTTACCTTTGAAGACTGTGCTTCTTCCAGACGGTTAGGCGTCATGGTCTAGAGCATCCAAGAGGAATTGTGGATCGCCGAGTGACCAAGTTTGTGAAGGTTTGGAAGTCGCTGAAGACTTACCACGAGTGATTGGACGAGGTCTGTGTGACCTTAGTTCAAGGAGAATACGGTGAGGACTTGGTGTCCTGAGCTGCGAGCTCGGTATTTGGGTGTCCGGATCTGTGTCCTCGAGTTTAAATACTCACCGCTCCAACCAGACGCATAACCGAGACAGCAGCTTGAACTGGTCTACCAAATCATTGTCTTCACCAACCTAACTGGTTCTATTTCCTCAACCCTTTCATTTCCTCATTCTTGTGTTGAGTGTTTGTTCATATCTGTATTTGAAGACTTTGATCAAGACTTTCTCAATTTCCTCAGTTCAATTTCTTGATCTGTTTGTCTTCATCTTGTGTTATCCTGTGATTACGCTTTACGTACTATGTGATTGTCTTCATTTCATCATGATGACTATGCGTGTATTCTGTTATGCTTACTCGAGTACTTATTCATTGCAAGTAGTTCTTCGCTAAGGAATTTCCTCACCGGCAAATTCCTCAGTGAAGAATTCATAAAAATCGCCTATTCACCCCCCCTCTAGTCGATATAACGCACTTTCACCCTCTGATTATGAACATGAGTATGCTTTGTGAGTAGTTACGTTTGTTCCTGAGGACAAGGGAGAAGTCTTGCTATTAGTAGTCATGTGAATTTGGTATTCGTTCGATATTTTGATGAGATGTATGTTGTCTAGCCTCTAGTGGTGTTATGTGAACGTCGACTACATAACACTTCACCATTATTTGGGCCTGGAGGAAGGCATTGGGAAGTAATAAGTAGATGATGGGTTGCTAGAGTGATAGAAGCTTAAACCCTAGTTTATGCGTTGCTTCGTAAGGGCTGATTTGGATCCATATGTTTCATGCTATGGTTAGGTTTACCTTAATACTTTTGTTGTAGTTGCGGATGCTTGCAATAGAGGTTAATCATAAGTGGGATGCTTGTTCAAGTAAGAACATCACCCAAGCACCGGTCCACCCACATATCAAATTATCAAAGTACCGAACGCGAATCATATGAACGTGATGAAAACTAGCTTGATGATATTCCCATGTGTCCTCGGGAGCGCTTTTCCTATTATAAGAGTTTTTCCAGGCTTGTACTTTTCTACAAAAAGGATTGGGCCACCTTGCTGCACTTTATTTACTCTTGTTACTTGTTGCTCGTTACAATTTATCTTATCACAAAACTATTTGTTACCACTCATTTCAGAACTTGCAGAGAATACCTTGCTGAAAACCGCTTATCATTTCCTTCTGCTCCTCGTTGGGTTCGACTCTCTTACTTATCGAAAGGACTACGATAGATCCCCTATACTTGTGGGTCATCATTCCTCACTTGGGACAATGCTCTAGAATGATGATCATCACACTTCTGTTTATTTACAACTCAATGATTACAACTCGATACTAGAACAAAGTATGACTCTATATGAATGCCTCCGTGATGTACCGGGATATGCAATGAACCAAGAGTGACATGTATGAAAGAATTATGGACGGTGGCCTTGCCACAAATACTATGTCAACTACATGATCATGCAAAGCAATATAACAATGATGAACGTATCATGATAAACAGAACGGTGGAAAGTTGCATGGCAATATATCTCGGAATGGCTGTGGAAATGCCATAATAGGTAGGTATGGTGGCTGTTTTGAGGAAGATATAAGGAGTTTTATATGTGAAAGAGTGTATCATATCACGGGGTTTGGATGCACCGGCGAAGTTTGCACCAACTCTCAATGTGAGAAAGGGCAATGCACAAGATCAAGAGGCTAGCAATGATGGAAAGGTGAGAGTGCGTATAATCCATGGACTCAACATTAGTCATAAAGAACTCACATACTTATTGATAAAATCTACAAGTCATCAAAAACCAAGCACTACGCGCATGCTTCTAGGGGGATAGATTGGTAGGAAAAGACCATCGCTCATCCCCGACCGCCACTCATAAGGAAGACAATCAAAGAACACCCCATGTTTCAAATTTGTTACATAACGTTTACCATGCGTGCATGCTACGGGACTTGAAAACTTCAACACAAGTATTTCTCAATTTCACAACTACTCAACTAGCACAACTTTGATATCACTACCTCCATAATCTCAAAACAATCATCAAGTATCAAACTTCTCTTAGTATTCAAAGCACTCATAAGAAAGTTTTTACTATTCTTGAATACCTAGAATATTAGGATTATTTAAGAAAATTACCATGCTACTTAAGACTCTCAAAATAATCTAAGTGAAGCATGAGATATCAATAGTTTCTATAAAACAAATCCACCACCGTGCTCTAAAAAATATAAGTGAAGTACTAGAGCAAAAACTATATAACTCAAAAGATGTAAGTGAAGCACATAGAGTATTCTTATAATTTCCGAATCATGTGTGTCTCTCTCAAAAGGTGTGTACAGCAAAAATGATTGTGGTAAACTAAAAAGCAAAGACTCAAATCATACAAGACGCTCCAAGCAAAACACATATCATGTGGTGAATAAAAATATAGCTCCAAGTAAAGTTACCGATGGAAGTAGACGAAAGAGGGGATGCCTTTCGGGGCATCCACAAGCTTTGGCTTTTAGGTGTCCTTAGATTATCTTGGGGGTGCCACAGGCATCCCCAAGCTTAGGCTCTTGCCACTCCTTGTTCCATAATCCATCAAATCTTTCACCCAAAACTTGAAAACTTCACAACACAAAACTCAGCAGAAAATATCACGAGCTCCGTTAGCGAAAGAAAACAAAAGACCACTTCAAGGTACTGTAATGAACTCATTCTTTATTTATATTGGTGTTAAACCTACTGTATTACATCTTCTCTATGGTTATAAACTCTTTTACTAGCCATAGATTCATCAAAATAAGCAAACAACACACGAAAATTAGAATCTGTCAAAAACAGAACAGTCTGTAGTAATCTTTAACTAACACAAACTTATGGAACTCCCAAAAATCAGCCAAAATAGGAAGACCTAGGAAATTTGTTTATTGATCAGAAGCAATTGGAATCAATATTTTATCACGTTCTGGTGATTTTTAACAATTATTTTCATGAACAGAAAGTTTCTGGAATTTTCTGCAATATCAAATAAGTATCATCCAAGAAGATCCTATAGGTTTAACTTGGCACAAACACTAATTAAAACATAAAAACACATCTAACCACAGGATAGAACAAATATTTATTCCTAAACAGAAGCAAAAAGCAAAAAAACTAAAAATAAAATTGGGTTGCCTCCCAACAAGCGTTGTCGTTTAACGCCCCTAGCTAGGTATACAAGCAAGGATAGATCTAGGTATTGCCATCATTGGTAGGCAATCCATAAGTGGCTCTCATAATAGATTCATATGGCAATTTTATTTTCTTCCTAGGTAAGTGTTACATGCCTTTCTTTAATGGAAATTGGAATCTAATATTCCCTTCCTTCATATCAATAATTGCACCAATCATTCTAAGGAAAGGTCTACCAAGAATAATAGGACATGAAGGATTGCAATCTATGTCAAGAACGATAAAATCTACGGGCACATAGTTCCTCAATAAGAACGTCATTAATCCTTCCCATAGGTTTCTTAATAGTGGAATCCG
Organism: Aegilops bicornis; assembly: GCA_021605145.1. Lineage (NCBI taxonomy): Eukaryota > Viridiplantae > Streptophyta > Magnoliopsida > Poales > Poaceae > Aegilops > Aegilops bicornis. Next base: position 98,594,840 of record CM038673.1, read on the forward strand.
CAAGGTGCAAATTTAAAGAGCAAACATGAAAATCACGGAAATCTAGCAAATCACACAAAGTTTTTGGAATCGTGGAAACACTAGCGCCCAAATCACACAAAGCATAGCATTCATGATCTTTAATTTTAATTTTAATAGTGGGTTCCCATTCATCAGAAATTTTTCTAGGGATAGAAACTTCCAACTCAAGTATTTCTTCATAAGATTGCATCAAAGCATCAACGATATGTTTGGTAAAAGCTTTATTTTGACTATAAGCATGAGGAGAATTTAGCACGGATTGCAACAAGGAAATACAATCTATCAAGGAACAATTATCATAATTAAATTCCTTGAAATCCAAAATAGTAGGTTCATTAAAATCTAGAGTTTTGATCTCTTCAATCCCACTTTTATCAATTTTAGCATCAAGATTTAAAAACTCTGAATTTTTTTAACGCCTTCTAGGTAAAGGTGGATCATATTCAGTCCCATCATTATCAAGATTCATATTGCAAAACAAACATTTAATAGGGGACACATCAATAACTTTTAGATCTTCATCTTTATTTTCATAGAAATTTGAAGAACACGCTTTCATGAAGTAATCTTTCTTAGCACGCATCCTAGCGGTTCTCTCTTTGCACTCATCAATGGAAATTATCATGGCTTTGAGAGACTCATTGATATCATGCTTAGGAGGAATAGATTTAAGTTTTAAAGAATCAACATCAAGATAAATTCTATCAATGTTCCTAGCCAATTCATCAACTTTAAGCAATTTCTCTTCAAGCAAAGCATTGAAATTCTTTTGCGAATTCATAAATTCCTTAACACTAGTCTCAAATTTAGAGGGCATCCTATTAAATTTCCATAAGAATTGCTGTAGGAATTACCATAATTATTAGAGGAATTACTAGGATAAGGCCTAGGATTAAAGTTTCCTCTATATGCGTTGTTACCAAAACTATCCCTACCAACAAAATTCACATCCAAAGATTCATTATTATTCTCAATCAAAGTGGACAAAGGCATATCATTAGGATAAGAAGAAACACTTTTATTAGCAAATAATTTCATAAGTTCATCCATCTTTCCACTCAAAACATTAATTTCTTCTATCGCATGCACTTTTTTATTAGTAGATCTTTCAGTGTGCCATTGAGAATAATTAACCATAATATTATCTAGGAGTTTAGTAGCTTCTCCTAAAGTGATTTCCATAAAAGTGCCTCCCGCAACCGAATCTAAAAGATTTCTAGAAGCAAAATTCAATCCGGCATAAAATTTTTGTATAATCATCCACAAATTCAAACCATGTGTAGGGCAATTACGTATCATTAATTTCATCCTCTCCCAAGCTTGTGCAACATGTTCATGATCAAGTTTCTTAAAATTCATAATGTCGTTTCTAAGAGAGATGATCTTAGCGGGAGGAAAATACTTAGAGATAAAAGCATCTTTGCACTTATTCCAAGAATCAATACTATTTTTAGGCAAAGACGAAAACCAAGCTTTAGCACGATCTCTAAGTGAAAAAGGAAATAGCTTCAATTTAACAATATCATTGTCAACATCTTTCTTCTTTTGCATGTCACACAAATCAACGAAGCTATTTAGATGAGTAGCGGCATCTTCACTAGGAAGGCCGGGGAATTGATCTTTCATGAAAAGATTCAACAAAGCAGCATTGATTTCACAAGATTCAGTATCGGTAAGAGGAGCAATCGGAGTGCTAAGGAAATCATTATTGTTGGTATTGGTAAATTCACATAATTTGGTATTATCTTGAGCCATCGTGACAAACAAGCAATCCAACACACGAGCAAACCAGAGACGGGCAAAAAGAGGCAAACGGAAAATAGAGGGCTAATAAAACGGCAAGGGTGAAGTGGGGGAGAGGAAAACGAGAGGCAAATGGCAAATAATGTAATGCGGGAGATAAGGGTTTGTGATGGGTACTTGGTATGTTGACTTTTGCGTAGACCTCCCCGGCAACGGCGCCTGAAATCCTTCTTGCTACTTCTTGAGAACTGCGTTGGTTTTCCCTTGAAGAGGAAAGGGTGATGCAGCAAAGTAGTGTAAGTATTTCCCTCAATTTTTGAGAACCAAGGTATCAATCCAGTAGGAGGCTATGCGCGAGTCCCTCGCACCTACACAAACAAATAAATCCTCGCAACCAACGCGATAAGGGGTTGTCAATCCCTACACGGTCACTTGCGAGAGTGAGATCTGATAGATATGATAAGATAATATTTTTGGTATTTTTGTGATAAAGATGCAAAGTAAAGAAAGTAATAAAAATGGTGACAGAAATAGCTTGTTGTCGGGAGATTAATCTGATGGAAAATAGACCCGGGGGCCATAGGTTTCACTAGTAGCTTCTCTCAAGAGCATAAGTATTTTACGGTAGGTGAACAAATTACTGTTGAGCAATTGATGAATTGAGCATAGTTATGAGAATATCTAGGTATGATCATGTATATAGGCATCACGTCTGAGACAAGTAGACCGATTCTGCTGCATCTACTACTATTACTCCACACATCGACCGCTATCTAGCATGCATCTAGAGTATTAAGTTCATAAGAACAGAGTAACGCTTTAAGCAAGATGCCATGATGTAGAGGGATAAATTCATGCAATTTGACAGAAACCCCATCTTGTTATCCTCGATGGCAACAATACAATATGTGCCTTGCTGCCCCTACTGTCACTAGGAAAGGACACCGCAAGATTGAACCCAAAGCTAAGTACTTCTCCCATTGCAAGAAAGATCAATCTAGTAGGGCAAACCAAACTGATAATTCAAAGAGACTTGCAAAGATAACCAATCATACATAAAAGAATTATGAGAAGATTCAAATATTGTTCATAGATAAACTTGATCATAAACCCACAATTCATCGGTCTCAACAAACACACCGCAAAAGAAGATTACATCGAATAGATCTCCACAAGAGAGGGGGAGAACATTGTATTGAGATCCAAAAAGAGAGAAGAAGCCATCTAGCTTATAAGTATGGACGCGAAGGTCTGAGGTAAACTACTCACACTTCATCGGAGAGGCTATGGTGTTGATGTAGAAGCCCTCCGTGATCGATGCCTCCTCCAGCGGAGCTTCGGAACAGGCCCCAAGATGGGATCTCACGGGTACAGAAGGTTGCGGCAGTGGAATTAGGTTTTTGGCTCTGTATCTGATCGTTTGGGGGTAAGTAGGTATATATAGGAGGAAGCAGTACGTCGATGGAGCAACATGGGGCCCACAAGGGTGGAGGGCGCGCCTGGGGGGGGGGGGGTAGGCGCGCCTCCCTACCTCGTGGCTTCCTGTTTGATTTCTTGACGTAGGGTCCAAGTCCTCTGGATCATGTTTGTTCCGAAAATCACGTTCCCGAAGGTTTCATTCCATTTGGACTCCGTTTGATATTCTTTTTATGCGAAACTCTGAAATAGGCAAAAAACAGCAATTCTGGGCTGGGCCTCCGGTTAATAGGTTAGTCCCAAAAATAATATAAAAGTGTATAATAAAGCCCAATAATGTCCAAAACAGAAGATAGTATAGCATGGAGCAATCAAAAATTATAGATACGTTGGAGACATATCACCTGCTCAGCTGGTTGAGCTGGCAGCTGCATGCGAACGATGGCGGAAGCTTGGTTGGCGCGGGCCTGTCGGTGGCCCTGCTGGCGTCCTTGGCGAGGGCCTTGCCGGGTGGCCCGGCAAGGGTCTTGCCGTGTGGCCCGGCAAGGGTCTTGCCGCGGCGCGCTGTCGTCCCCGGCAAGGACCTTGCCGGGGGTCTGGTGGCCTTCCTCGGCAAGGATCTTGCTAGGGATCGTCGTCTTCTAAATCTCATCTGATCTTGAATATGTCTTCACAAAGATCTGCATGCCACCACAGAGGTGCCTTCCCGAGCCCTGGCCCCACGTGGATGATGGCGTTGGGGGCCGTGGGCTCAAGGGTGGCTCGCTCTGTTGGTGTGGGGTGAGCTGCCCCGGCAAGGGTCTTGCTAGGGCTGCTGAGGCTTCCCCGGCAAGGGTCTTACCGGGGGAACCTGCTTCGTCCCTCTGCTCTTTGTGGTCTTGGCCTTGGCGTTGCTCTGATTATCTTGGGCTTCGGTCTTACCTTGGCTCACCTCCCCAGTTCTGCTTGGTGTGACCTTGGGCGCGGCTCTGACTGCCCGTGCACAGGTAAAGGGGTACAAAAGTGCGCCCCTCTTTTTGTACACCAACATCGAGTGTGACTATGCCCGGTCCTTGTTGAAGGTTACAACAGCACACTTGATGAAAAATCGTTGTGGTATTAATGCGTAGGTAAGAATGGTTCTTGCTAGAAGCCCGTGGCAGCCACGTAAAACTTGCAAGAACAAAGTAGAGGACGTCTAACTTGTTTTTGCAGGGCTTGATGTGATGTGATATGGTCAAGACGTGATGATATATAAATTGTTGTATGAGATGATCATGTTTTGTAACAGTTATCGGCAACTGGCAGGGGCCATATGGTTTTTTTTTACAGAAAGACTGTAAGGGTACCCCCTACAGTATAATTGGTGCAACAAACCCAAATTGCAAGTACCATGCCTTGAACCTGGGTGGGTGGGAAAGCATCAGCCCCTTCCCACCACTAGGCTATGCCTTAGTCTGCCAGGAGCCATATGGTTGTTGCTTTATTGTATGAAATGCAATCGCCATGTAATTGCTTTACTTTATCACTAAGCGGTAGCGATAGTCGTAGTAGCAATAGTTGGCGAGACGACAATGATGCTTCGATGGACATCAAGGTGTCAAGCCGGTGATGATGGTGATCACGACGGTGCTTTGGAGATAGAGATCAAAGGCACAAGATGATGATGGCTATATCATATCACTTATATTGATTGCATGTGATGTTTACCCTTTATGCATCTTATTTTGCTTAGTTCGGCGGTAGCATTATAAGATGATCTCTCACTAAATTTCAAGGTGTAAGTGTTCTCCCTGAGTATGCACCGTTGCGACGATTAAATCGTCGTGAGACACCACGTGATGATCGGGTGTGATAAGCTCTACGTTCACATACAACGGGTGCAAGCCAGTTTTGCACAAGCAGAATACTCGGGTTAAACTTGATGAGCCTAGCATATGCAGATATGGCCTCGGAACACTGAGACTGAAAGGTCGAGCGTGAATCATATAGTAGATATGTTCAACATAGTGATGTTCACCATTGAAAACTACTCCATCTCACGTGATGATCGCACATGGTTTAGTTGATATGGATCACGTGATCACTTAGATGATTAGAGGGATGTCTATCTAAGTGGGAGTTCTTAAGTAATATGATTAATTGAACTTTAGTTTGTCATGAACTTAGTCCTGATAGTATTTGCATAACTATGTTGTAGATCAATAGCTCGCGATGTAGCTCCCCGTATATTTTTGATATGTTCATAGAGAAAAACTATGTTGAAAGATGATAGTAGCAATGATGCGGACTAGGTCCATGATCTGAGGATTATCCTCATTGCTGCACAGAAGAATTATGTCCTTGATGCACCGCTAAGTGACGGGCCTATTGCAGGAGCAGATACAGACATTATGAACGTTTGGCAAGCTCGGTATGATAACTACTTTATAGTTTAGTGCACCATGCTTTACAGCTTAGAACCGGGACTTCAAAAATGTTTTGAACGCCACGGAGCATATAAGATGTTCCAAGAGATGAAATTGGTATTTTAGACTCATGCCCGAGTCGAGAGGTATGAGACCTGTGACAAGTACTTTGCCTACAAGATGGAGGAGAATGGCTCAACTAGTGAGCATGTGCTCAGATTGTCTGAGTACTACAATCGCTTGAATCAAGTGGGAGTTAATCTTCTAGATAAAATAGTGATTGACAGAGTTCTCTACTCACTATCACCAAGTTACTGGAACTTCGTGATGAACTATAATATGCAAGGGATGACGAAAACGATTCCTGAGCTCTTCATGATGCTGAAATCGACGAAGGTAGAAATCAAGAAAAGCATCAAATGTTGATGGTTAACATGACCACTAGTTTTCAAATAAAAGGGCAAGGGAAAGAAAGGGAACTTCAAGAAGAATGGCAAGCAAGTTGCTACTCCCATAACGAAGCCCAAAGCTAGACCTAACCCTGGAACTGAGTGCTTCTACTACGAAGGAAATGGTCATTGGAAGCGGAACTGCCCCAAATACTTGTCGGATAAGAAGGATGGCAAAGTGAACAAAAGTATATATGATATACATGTTATTGATGTGTACTTTACTAGTGTTCATAGTAAGCCCCTGGGTATTTGATACTGGTTCAGTTGCTATGATTAGTAACTCGAAACAGGAGTTACAAAATGAACAAAGACTAGTTGAGGGCAAGGTGATGATGTGTGTTGGAAGTGATTCCAAAGTTGATAAGATCACCATCGCACACTCCCTTTACCTTCGGGATTAGTGTTGAACCTAAAATAAATGTTATTTGGTGTTTGCGTTGAGCATAATATGATTGGATCATGTTTATTGCAATACGGTTATTCATTTAAGTCAAAGAATAATTATTATTCTGTTTACATGAATAAAACCTTCTGTGGTCATACACCCAAGGTGAATGGTTTATTGAATCTCGATCGTAGTGATACACATATTCATAATATTGATGCCAAAAGATGCAAAGTTGATAATGATAGTGCAACATATTTGTGGCACTGCCGTTTAGGTCATATTGGTGTAAAGAGCATGAACAAACTCCATGCTGACGGGCTTTTGGAATCACTTGATTATGAATCAGTTGATGCTTGCGAACCATGCCTCATGGGCAAGATGACTAATACTCCGTTCTCCGGAACAATGGAGCGAGCCACTGACTTATTGGAAATAATATATACCGATATATGCAGTCCAATGAGTGTTGAGACTCGCGGCGGGTATCGTTATTTTCTGATCTTCATAGATGATTAGAGCAGATATGGGTATATCTCCTTGATGAAACATAAGCCTGAAACATTTGAAAAGTTCAAAGGATTTCAGAGTGAAGTGGAAATCATCGTAACAAGAAAATAAAGTTTATACGATCTGATCGCGGAGACAAATATTTGAGTTACGAGTTTGGTCTTCATTTGAAACAATGTGGAATAGTTTCGCAACTCACGCCACCTGGAACACCACAGCGTAATGGTGTGTCCGAACATTGTAACCGTACTTTATTAGATATGGTGTGATCTATGATGTCTCTTACCAAATTACCACTATTGTTTTGGGGTTATGCATTGGAGACAGCTGCATTCACGTTAAATAGGTCACCATCTAAATCCGTTGAGATGACCCCATATGAGTTGTGGTTTGGCAAGAAACCTAATCCGTCGTTTCTTAAAGTTTGGGGTTGCGATGCCTATGTGAAAAAGTTTCAGCCTGATAAGCTCAAACCCAAATTGGAGAAGTGCGTCTTCATAGTATACCCAAAAGAAACTGTTGGGTACACCTTCTATCACAGATCCGACGGCAAGATCTTTGTTGCTAAGAGTGGATCCTTTCTAGAGAAGGAGTTTCTCTCGAAAGAAGTGAGTGGGAGGAAAGTAGAACCTGATGAGGTAATTGTACCTTCTCTCGAATTGGAAAGTAGCTCATCACTGAAATCAATTCCAGTGATGCCTACACCAGTTAGTGAAGAAGTTAATGATGATGATCATGAAACTTCAGATCAAGTTACTACCGAACCTCGTAGGTCAACCAGAGTACGATCCGCACCAGAGTGGTATGGTAATCCTGTTCTAGAAGTCATGTTGCTAGACCATGATGAACCTACGAACTATGAGGAATGATGATGAGCCCAGATTCCGCAAAATGGCATGAGGCCATGAAATCTGAGATAGGATCCATGTATGAAGAACAAAGTATGGACTTTGGTTGACTTGCCCGATGATCAGCAAGCCATTGAAGAATAAATAGATCTTCAATAGGAATACGGATGCTGATAGTAGTGTTACTATCTACAAAGCTCGAATTGCCGCAAAATTTTTTTCGACAAGTTCAAGGTGTTGACTACGATAAGATTTTCTCACTCGTAGCGATGCTTAAGTTTGTCCGAATCATGTTAGCAATTGCCGCATTTTATGAAATTTGGCTTATGGATATCAAAACTGCATTCCTTAATGGATTTCTTAAAGAAGAGTTGTATATGATGCAACCAGAAGGTTTTGTCAATCCGAAAGGTACTAACAAAATGTGCAAGCTCCAACGATCCATCTATGGACTGGTGCAAGCATCTCGGAGTTGGAATATATGCTTTGATGAGTTGATCAAAGCATATAGTTTTATCTGAGACTTGCGGTGAAGCCTGTATTTACAAGAAAGTGAGTGGGGGCACTACAACCTTTCTGATAAGTATATGTGAGTGACATATTGTTGATCGGAAATGATGTAGAATTTTCTGGAAAGCATAAAGGAGTGTTTGAAAGGAATTTTTCAAACAAAGACCTCGGTGAAGCTGCTTACACATTGAGCATCAAGATCTATAGAAATAGATCAAGACGCTTGATAAGATTTTTCAATGAGTACATACCTTGACAAGATTTTGAAGTAGTTCAAAATGGAACAGTCAAAGAAGGAATTATGCCTGTGCTGCAAGGTGTAAAGTTGAGTAAGACTCAAAACCCGACCACGGCAGAAAATAGAAAGAGAATGAAAGTCATTCCCTATGCCTCAGCCCTAGGTTATATAAAGTATGCTATGATGTGTACCAGACCTATTATGTACCTTGCCATGATTTTGGGAATGGGGTACAATAGTGATCCAGGAGTGGATCACTGGACAGTGGTCAAAGTTATCCTTAGTTACCTAAGAGGACTAAGGAAATATTTCTCGGTTATGGAGGTGACAAAAAGTTCGTCGTAAAGGGTTAGTCGATGAAAGCTTTGACACTCATCCGGATGACTCTAAGTCTCAATCTGGATACATATTGAAAGTTGGAGCGATTAGCTAGAAGTAGCTCCGTGTAGAGCATTGTAGACATAGAAAATTTGCAAAATACATATTGCTCTGAATATGGCAGACCCGTTGACTAAACTTCTCTCACAAAGCAAAACATGATCACTCTTTGGGTGTTAATCACATAGCAATGTGAACTAGACTATTGACTCTAGTAAACCCTTTGGGTATTAGTCACATGGAGATGTGAACTAATCACATAAAGATGTGAACTATTGGTGTTAAATCACATGATGTTGTGAACTAGATTATTGACTCTAGTGCAAGTGGGAGACTGAAGGAAATATGTCCTAGAGGCAATAATAAAGTTGTTATTGATATTTCCTTATATCATTATAAATGTTTATTATTCATGCTAGAATTGTATTAACCAGAAACTTAGTACATGTGCGAATACATAGACAAAACAGAATGTCCCTAGTATGCCTCTACTTGACTAGCTCGGTAATCAAAGATGGTTAAGTTTCCTGACCATAAAAATGTGTTGTCATTTGATGAACGGGATCACATCATTAGGAGAATGATGTGATGGACAAGACCAATCCGTTAGCTTAGCATAATGATCGTTAAGTTTTATTGATATTGCTTTGTTCATGACTTATACATATTCCTCTGACTATGAGATTATGCAACTCCCGAATACCGGAGGAACACTTTGTGTGCTATCAAACGTCACAACGTAACTGGGTGATTATAAAGATGCTCTCTGTGTCTCCGAAGGTGTTTGTTGGGTTGGCATAGATCGAGATTAGGATTTGTCACTCCATGTATCGGAGAGGTATCTCTGGGCCCTCTCGGTAATGCACATCACTATTAGCCTTGCAAGCAATGTGACTAATGAGTTAGTTGTGGGATGATGCATTACAAAACGAGTAAAGAGACTTGCCGGTAACGAGATTGAACTAGGTATGAGGATACCGATGATCGAATCTCGGGCAAGTAACATACCAATGACAAAAAGGAATGACGTATGTTGTTATGCGGTTTGACCGATAAAGATCTTCGTAGAATATGTAGGAACCAATATGAGCATCCAGGTTCCGCTATTGGTTATTGACCGGAGATGTGTCTCGTTCATGTCTACATAGTTCTCGAACCCGTAGGGTCCGTACGCTTAACGTTCGATGATGATTTGTATTATGAGTTATGTGTTTTGGCGACCGAAGTTTGTTAGGAGTCCCAGATGAGATCACAGACATGACGAGGAGTCTCTAAATGGTCGAGAGGTAAAGATTCATATATAGGACAATAGTATTCAGACTCCGGAAGTGTTCTCGGGGTACCGGGTACGTATCGGGTCACCGGAAGGGGTTCCGGGCACCCCCGGGCAAAGATATGGGCCTTATTTGGCCAAGGGCGGGACAGACCAGCCCCTAGTGGGCTGGTGCGCCCCATATATGCCAAATAGGAGGAGAAGGAGGGAGGGGAAGAGAGAAAGGAAAGGGGAGGATTCGGCCTCCCCTTCCCTTCTCTCCCCCCTCTCTTTCCTTCCCACTCCAACACTTTTGGAAGGGGGGAGGCCGAATTGGACAAGGCCCCAAGTAGGATTCCTCCTACTTGGGCGCGCCCTTGCTGCTCCCCCCCTCCCACCTATATATACGTGGGGTGGGGGCGCCTAGAAGACACACCAATAACTGTTAGCCGTGTGCGGCACCCCCCTTCCACAGTTCACGCCTCCGGTCATATTCACGTAGTGCTTAGGCGAAGCCCTGCACGGATCACTTCACCATCACCATCACCACGCCGTCGTGCTGACGGAACTCTCCCTCGACACTTTGCTGGATCAAGAGTTCGAGGAACGTCACCAAGCTGAACGTGTGCAGATCGCAGAGGTGCCGTGCGTTCGGTACGTACTTGGATCGGTTAGATCGCGAAGATGTTCGACTACATCAACGCTAAGCATTAAACGCTCCGCTTTCGGTCTACGAGGGTACGTCGACACACTCTCCCCGCTCATTGCTATGCTTCTCCTAGATAGATCTTGCGTGATCGTAGGAATTTTTTTGAAATACTACGTTCGCCAACAGGGAGTGGACGCCTGGGGGTGGAACGGGTGTTCTGAATACGACCGCGCAGGACGTGATGTAGGGTAGAACCCTAGGAGGGATCTTTTCACACTTGGAGGGGGAAAAGGAGAGAAACAACAAGAACACAACAAGAACACAAAGAGGAAATCACTCCAACAATTCCCGATTACACGTGCACTAGAGTAACAAAACAAGATCCACAAGTCACAAACACAATCAAAGGAAAGATACAATGGCAAAGTTTATCCCAAATCCAAAGGAGATGGGGGCTTGAAGATAGTCTTCTCCTTGCGGAGGTCTTGAAATCCACAAGGATTCTTCCCTAGGGGGTCTTGATTCCACAAGGGAAGGTAGAAAGGAGCAAAGCTCACAAATATCTCATCTAATACTTTGCTAACCCTAAAAATGGTTCTTGGTACGGAATATATAGCCTAGGGGTCGAAGGAGACGAAGTGGAGCCGAAGATGCAATCTCAGCCGGCCATCCTGGGAGGCCCGTGCGCACGGGGTAAGTTGGGCCCGTGCGCACGGGGGCCCCGTGCGCACGGTACAGGCCCGTGCGCACGGGGTGCTCCAGCGCCAACTCCCTGAGTAGCCCGTGGGCACGGGGTCTCGGGGGCCCGTGCGCACGGGGTCGCCTGGAGCTTCCTGTGCTGCTGCTGTTGTCCTTCTTCTTGGCTTGCGTGGCCTCGGGGTGGTCCTCCTTCTCCTTGGTGATGCTCCTGAGCATCTTGGTGATGTTCCTCTTCATACCTAAGGAGGCATAGCACATTTTGGTGAGGTAGTAAACATGTTCCATTCGTGTCCATATGCAAATCTAGTAGGAAGGAATTCACCTCAGATTCCAAAGCACGTGCTCTAGCTCTTATCATAGGTCCACGTGGGGCTTGATGTGTCGGTTTAGAGTCCATGGGGATGATGGAAGGATGCTCCGCATCATCCCCTCCCTTGGGAGAGATCCGACCTCGGATCAAAAGCTTCATCTCCATGGTATGGCGTGAGGTCTTTGACGTTGAAAATGTCGCTCACGTTATACTTGTATCGTGGTAGGTCGATCTTGTAGGCGTTGTTGTTGTAGCGTGCGAGCACCTTGAAAGGTCCATCGGCTCGAGGTAGAAGCTTGGACTTGCGTTCGTTGGGGAAGCGGTCCTTGCGAAGGTGTAGCCACACTAGATCACCAATGTTGAAGACCATGGGTTGCTTGTTGACGTTGAGCTTGGTCGCTAGTCGTTGTACTTGGCGCTCGATGGTGTGCCTTGTATCCTCATGCATCTTCTTGATGTAGCTTGCTCGTGCACTCGCATCCATGTTGGTGCGCTCTTGTAGAGGAAGAGGTAGAATGTCCAAAGGGGACAACAAGTTGAAGCCGTAGACGACCTCGAAGGGGGACTTGCCGGTAGTCGAATGTCTTGCACGGTTGTAAGCATACTCGGTGATGTGTAGACACGCCTCCCACTCCTTGAGATTCTTCTTGATCAACACGCGAAGTAGAGTGGAGACTGTCCATTTCGTCACCTCCGTTCGGCCGTCGGTTTGAGGATGGTATGCGGATGAGAACAAGAGCTTGATTCCGAGCTTGGTGTATAGAGTCTTCCAAAAGTAACTCAAGAACTTGACGTCACGATCGGAGACAATTGTCTTTCGTACTCCATGGAGTCGCAAGATTTCCCTACAAAAGAGATTTGCAACATGTGAAGCATCGTCTATCTTGTTGCAAGGAATGAAATGTGCCATCTTAGAAAATCTATCCACAACAACAAACACGGAATCCTTTCCATTTTGAGTTCTAGGCAAACCAAGTACAAAATACATGCTAATGTCTTCCCAAGGTTGATAGGGAATAGGAAGAGGCATGTAAAGACCATGAGATTGAGCTTTAGACTTAGCTTTGCGACATGTAGAGCATCAGTTGGTGAAGCGTGAGACGTCTCGAAACATCTTGGGCCAAAAGTAGTTCTTGGAGAGCGTGGCGAATGTCTTGTCTCGTCCAAAATGTCCCATGAGCCTGCCTCCATGAGCCTCTTGCAAAAGGAGCAAACGAAAAAAAGACTCGGGAACGCATAGTTTGTTAGCTCTCATAAGATAACCATCCTTGATGTAATATTGTTCCCAAGAAGTATGCGTCAAACACTTAGCATAAGGAATAGCAAAAGATGTATCATTAGCATACAAGTCTTTGATGTGCTCAAAACCAATAACATTCAACTCAAGTTTAGCGACAAGCGTGCATATGCGTGAAAGTGCATTCGCAACTACATTTTCCTTACCCTTAATGAACTTGATCACATAGGGGAAAGATTCAATAAATTCACTCCATTTGGCATGACGCTTGTTCAACTTAGTTTGGCCTTTTAAGTACTTAAGGGTTTCATGATCGGTATGGATGACAAACTCATGAGGTCTAAGATAATGTTCCCAAACATGTAGCACATGCACTAACGCATACAATTCTTTGTCATAGATGGGATAGTTAAGTTGAGCACCGGACAATTTTTCACTAAAATATGCAATGGTTCGTTTTTCTTGCATCAAAACTCCGCCAATTCCGGTACCACTTGCATCACAATGAACCTCAAAAGTTTTGTCAAAATTGGGCAAAGCAAGAATCGGAGCATGAGTAAGCAAAGACTTGAGCTCATCAAAACCGGTGGATTGCAAAGATCCCCAAACAAAAGGAGCATTCTTCTTACTCAAAGCATGCAAAGGAGCGACAATAGTGCTAAAATCTTTCACAAAGCGACGATAAAAACCATAAGACCAAGAAAGCTACGCACTTGTTGCAAATTGGTGGGTTGGGGCCAAGTTTTAATTGCTTCAGTTTTAGCTTCATCAACATGGACACCCTTTGAGGATACAACAAAACCCAAGAAAACCACTTTGTCAACACCAAACGTGCATTTTTTCAAGTTTGCATAAGGACGTTCCTTGCGGAGGGTTTGCAAAACAGCCCTAACATGATTAAGATGCTCTTTCATGGTTTTGCTAAACACAAGAATATCGTCGAAGTAAACCACAACAAAGACTCTAATATAAGGGCGAAGCACATAATGCATAAGGCGCACGAAAGTACCGGGAGCCTCCGATAAACCCATAGGCATCACTAACCACTCATATAAGCCAAATTTGGTTTTGAAAGCAGTTTTCCATTCATCACCCTCTTGAATGCGGATTTGATAATAGCCACTTTTAAGATCAATTTTTGAGAAAAAGTTGGCTCCACTAAGTTCATCAAGCATATCATCTAAGCGAGGAATGGGATGCCTATAGCGAACGGTAATAGTGTTTATGGGTCTACAATCGGAACACAAGCGAAAAGTTCCATCGGATTTAGGCACAAGTATAACGGGAACGACACAAGGGCTTAAGCTTTCACGTACATGATCGTTGTCGATGAGTTGTTGTACTTGTCGTTGGATCTCCTTAGTTTCTTCGGGGTTGACACGGTATGGAGCTTTGTTTGGAAGTGGCGCTCCGGGGATGAGGTCGATTCGATGCTCAATGCCTCATAGAGGAGGTAGACCCGGAGGTAGCTCATCGGGGAAAACATCTTGGAATTCCTGCAAAAGAGATTGAAACACTAAAGGTAGCTCATGAGAGGTGTTAGTTGTTGGATCTCCATCCTTGCACACAAGGACAAAGTGCATCACACTAGATGGGTTCTCACAAACTTCTCTCATCTCACTTTTTGTGGCAAGTAGTATGAGGTTTTTCTCTCTAGGCGAAGAGGCGCTCAAGTTTGGCTTGTGGCTCTCACTCGCTTTTTGGTGGATCACTTTCTCACTCTTCTCTCCATGATGGGTGGCATGCTTGTCGGCTATCACTTGACTAGGAGACATAGGTCGTAGCACATACTCCTTCCCTTTCATCTTGAAGCTATAGTGATTGGTACGCCCATTGTGGATGACACCACGGTCGAATTGCCATGGTCGACCAAGAAGGAGGTGGCAAACGGTCATTGGGACCAAGTCATACTCCAAAGTGTCCTCATATGCACCAATTTTGAAGGAGACTTGGACCATATGCTCAATTCGGATAGTTCCGGAGTCCTTAGCCATTGAACCTTGTAGGGGTGCGGGTGCTTCCTCTTGACCAATTGAAGCTTGGGGCATAGTTCTTCACTTGCCAAGTTGTGGCAACTACCTCCATCGATGATGACCTTGACGGACCTTCCATTGATGCCGGCCTTTTTGTGGAAGATGTGGCATCGTTGGTCTTCTTCTTGTTGATGTTGGAGAGTCAAGACCTCGGAGACAATGAGTGCGGGACCTGAATCTTCATCACAAAAGACTTGATCATCTTCATCTTCGTTGTTCACTTGTCGGTGCATGGCCACTTGCTCAAGGGCTTCCATTTCTCCTTCACTCATGGAGTCGTAGGTGCCGCCGTCGTTGAAGATCATGGTGCGCTTGTTTGTGCACTCAAAGGACTTGTGGCCTCGGCCGCGCAAGTGAAACACTTGAAGGAGCTTGTCTTGACGGTCTCATCGGTCGGAGTAGATGACGATGCACGCGGCTTGAAGTTGCTTGTAGTAGGAGGAGGACGACTTGAACTTGTTGAAGATTTCTTGTAACTTGTCTTGTCGCCGGTACTTGGTGATGCTCTAGTTGAGGTAGGAGTTGCCGAAGTCGCGGGAGCTTGATAAGAGGAGCCGTAGGTCTTGGACGAGTACTTGGCATATTTGAAGTCATCTTGGACTTGTCGCTCGGCCTTGGTCGCTTGATGTACTAGCTCGAGGAGGTTTGAGTATGGTTGGAAGTCAGCAATCTGCTTGATTGGATGGTTGAGGCCGGTCAAGAAGTGTGCCATTGTTTGCTCGTCATCTTCCTTGACATTGGCTCGAATCATGGCAATCTCCATTTATTGGTAGTATTCTTCCACCGTCTTTGAGCCTTGTTTGAGGATTTGCAACTTCTTGAAGAGATCACGATTGTAGTGTGTAGGAACGAAACGAGCTCTCATGACGTCCTTCATTGCCGTCCAAGTTGTGATTGGTGGTTCGCCTCTTGTACGTCGTCGCTCAATCACTTGTTCCCACCAAATGAGAACGTAGTCTTGGAACTCGAGTGATGCCATAGCGATCTGCTTCTCTTCATCGTAGTTGTGCAACCGGAAGATTTTGTCAACCTTCAATGCCCATGAGAGGTACTTTTCGGGGTCATTGCTTCCATTGAACTTGGGCATGGTGAACTTTAGCTTGCCATAGAGAAGTTCTTCGTCGAAGTAGCGGTTGTGATGTCGCTCTTGCCATGGGGGAAGATCCTCAAATGCTCGTTCCTCGAGATGCCGCTCTTGGCGTGGAGGACGTCCATGATCCACTTGCTCTTTTTGAACTTGAGGTTGAGGAGGAGCTTGACGAGCTTGTGGAGTAGCTTGAGGAACTTGACGTTGAACGCGGGGTTGGTAATTCCTCTCGTGGATTTCTTCTCGAAGGGCTTCCTCTTGATTGCGCCGTTCGCGATTGCGGTTGGCTATGGCTCGACTTGATTCTTGAAGGGCATGTTGCGCCTCAAGAGCTTGCGCTTCACGTTGTTGTTGTTGAAGACGTTGAGCCTCGGCGTCTTTTTCCTCTTGGTGTAGACGTGCTCGTTCTTCCTCTTGGCGCCGTAGTCGTTGTCGTTCTTGAGCTTGAGCAAAAGCGTCTTGGTTCGAACGAGGACGAGGAACTTGCTCATCGACTTGCTCTTGTGAATGTTTGACGTGTAGCGGGTTTCGAGATGCATGACGGTCTTGACGCGCGGCTCGTCGAAGAGTGTTTGATGACGGTGTACTTGAGCCGGAGAAGGTGTCGTCGGAGTGTCGACTTGAGTGGCTCCGTCTTGAGTAGGAAGAAGTAGAAGGAGGCTGGTAGACCAACAAAGCACGGATCTCATCCATTCTTGCATCGTTCTCTTGCTTGTGCGCGTCGAGCTTGTTGTCTAAGTAGCCCCGTGTACGTTGCTCGGAGAGTCGCAAGTCGGTGGCGAGGTTGTCGATGCGGTCGTTCATTGCTTGTTGCTCTTGATGTAGCGCTCGTTGTGCACCAAAGAGGTGGCTCTTGGTGACGAATGATGACATGTCGTCGTGTTGCTCGATGAAGAGTGGGTTGGTAGAGGTACTTGGCCTATCCATCATATGAAAGTGGTGGTGAGTAGGAAAATGAGAGAAGAAAACCAAAGTTACCTTTTCCGAAGATTGTGGATGTAACAAGTATGATCCCACGTGATGTTACAATAGGGGATTTGGTACCGGGAATTGTTTCTCACACCTACAAGTAAATGGTCTATGGAGGAGCTCGGTTAGGATGGTGGCAAAAATTTCAAGCAAATGTTAGTCAAGATATCGAAAAGGTTGAGAAGAGTCACAAAAATGCAAGTAAAAACAAATAGATCAAACCCAATGATATCACTAGGAACACACACACGGAAGATAGATGGGATCCGCACAACCAAGGGGTGAGCTCAAATGTGCAACCACGGAAAATGCTCTTGTTGTGCGAATTCTAGAGAGACACTAGCTTGATTGCTGAAATGGGCTAGATACGCGTGTGCACCAACCTATAAGAGAAACGTGCCGTCTTCAATCCCAACTATGCTACGTATGAGATATCAAAGATAATATGCAAAATGACTCGATGCTATTGCTTACAAGCTATTTGTTTTTCTTCTCCTTCTTAAAAGCTTTTTTTTCGATGCTTGAGTCAAGTATGATATGAGACAAATAAGTAAGATATGCACGGGAGAGACTTATGGCACTAAGATGGTAACACGATCACTACGGTGCACAAAAGCTTGGCCTGGCAATTCTCAACTTGCTAGTCTCGATGGGCAAGCTACGCGAAATGGCTCGGGTTATCAATGCAAAAGCAAGGGTGAAATGTCGTCGAAGTTACTGTCCGATCTTACGGTAATGGTGAAGTTGTTGAAGTCGATGTGTTGTCCGAGTTTATGCTTGGTGGCAATGATGATGTCCAAATGCGCCTAAGTAGCCGAAACACCTTAGGACACAAGAGAAACCGCGGTCCGAAACTCAAACAAACACGTGGAAAGGTGCAGAAGAACACAAGAGGGGGTGGGGGAAAAAATGAGGAGAAAATAAAATGGCCGAAACTTCCTGGATAGCCCGTGCGCACGGGGTAAGTGAGGCCCTTGTGCACGGGGTCCTCTGGGAGCGGAAGAACAGCTCGGGATCCGTGGGGATTTTGCTAAGAGAGGTCAAATTCGAGGATTTGGGGGGTGGGGAAGATGGTAGATGGGTAGATCCACTTGCCAAACTCCAAATTCGTGGATCAAAACAACCAAATCTCACAAGATTAAACAAATTGCAAGAAAAAATTTGGGGCTATTTTTGGTGGGGATTTTCGGATTAGGACGAAAAACAACGAAATCAAGCTAGAAAGTGGAAGGTAGGGACTCCAAGATGTGAATCAACGTGGCTCATGATACCAAGATGATGTAGGGTAGAACCCTAGGAGGTATCTTTTCACACTTGGAGGGAAAAGGAGAGAAACAACAAGAACACAACAAGAACACAAAGAGGAAATCACTCCAACAATTCCGATTACACATCCACTAGAGTAACAACACAAGATCCACAAGTCACAAACACAATCAAAGGAAAGATACAATGGCAAAGTTCATCCCAAATCCAAAGGAGATGGGGGCTTGAAGATAGTCTTCTCCTTGCGGAGGTCTTGAAATCCACAAGGATTCTTCCCTAGGGGGTCTTGATTCCACAAGGGAAGGTAGAAAGGAGCAAAGCTCACAAATATCTCATCTAATACTTTGCTAACCCTAAACATGGTCCTTGGTATGGAATATATAGCCTAGGGATCGAAGGAGATGAAGTGGAGCCGAAGTTGCAATCTCAGCCGGCCATCCTGGGAGGCCCGTGCGCACGGGGTAAGTTGGGCCCGTGCGCACGGGGTGCTCCAGCGCCAACTCCCTGAGTAGCCCGTGGGCACGGGGTCTCGGGGGCCCGTGCGCACGGGGTCGCCTGGAGCTTCCTGTGCTGCTGCTGTTGTCCTTCTTCTTGGCTTGCGTGGCCTCGGGGTGGTCCTCCTTCTCCTTGGTGATGCTCCTGAGCGTCTTGGTGATGTTCCTCTTCATACCTAAGGAGGCATAGCACATTTTGGTGAGGTAGTAAACATGTTCCGTTCGTATCCATATGCAAATCTAGTAGGAAGGAATTCACCTCGGATTCCAAAGCACGTGCTCTAGCTCTTGTCATAGGTCCACGTGGGGCTTGATGTGTCGGTGTAGAGTCCATGGGGATGATGGAAGGATGCTCCGCATCAGGACGTCCAGGCCCGGTTCAAGGCTCAAGGCGCCGCCCTCCAGCAGTACACGCAGGCGTTCTTGGCGACGCGGATGGACGTCCGGGTACACTTCTTGCTCCTTGTTTTTTTATTCTTGTAATCTTCCATGGGGGCGCGCCAGCGCACCCACTGGGTGTAGCCCCCGAGTTCCGGGACGGCTGCTGAGTAGGCGGCTCGGAACTTCAAGGTAAGTTCCGAGTGCTAACTTATTTTCTCTTCTGTTGTCTTTGTTGCAGGATTGCCACAACATCCGCGCAGCCGCCTTCAACTCCAATGTCCAGGAGCTGGCCAAGCGGACCACTGACTTGAACGAAAGCCGGAGTGAGCACTCCGTCTTCTCTCTCGCGGGGACGCGTCAGCGCACCCGCTGGGTGTATCCCCTGAGATTCGGGCCGACTGCTGAGCAGTCGGGACGGATCTCCCGGCAACCACTTGTCTTCTTTGTTGATTGTTGATGTCTTTTCTTTCTTATCTCTGCAGGGGCAGCCGCCGAACTGCAGTAGCGCCCGGGCGAGGTCCAAACCGAGCTGTGCAGCAAGGAGGAGGAGCGCAGCAAGGCGGCTCAGGAGTGCGACCGCCTGGCCAAGGAGCTGGTTGACCAGGCGGAGCGACACAAGGCGAGCTCTTAAAGCTGAAGGAGGCGGAAGACTCCCTCACGACCGAGTTCGAGACTCAACGCTCGAACTGGGCCGAGAAGGAGAAAATCCTCATCGACGGCTATGGCGAGATTGAGGACATGATCGATGGTAAGTCCCTTTTTTCTTCGAACAACCGCCAACTGCAGCAGGAGTCGGCTTCTGGCTTCTAATTTGTGATTTTCTTCTTGCGCAGAATTCTTCCCCGGTTACGCCATCATCGTGAGACAGTCAATCGAGGCGCGGCGCGAGCGGCGTAAGAGGATTGGAGTGGAGATTCCGCCCAACACGCCTCAGAACCTCAACGAGCAGCTTCTGGCCATCACGACGCGCCTACCGTCGGCCCACCGCATGCTCCGGCTCCTTTAGCGCGCCGGGTCCCAGGTGCTGGCCGCCCTCTGGCCAAATTCTCAAGTGCCGTGCACCCCGGTCGGATGCCGGCTGGTGGAGGTATGATCGGCCGCTTGAGGCTTCAGGCGCCGCGGCTAGGGAGTCTGTGGACGGCCTTGGAGTTCGTTAAGGCGTGGTATCCCGGGCTGAGCCTGGCCCAGTTGGCCACCTTCTGGGCTGAGGCCGGACCGGAGCTGGCGGCGACGGACCGCACGCTCTCTCAACGCACGGCGGCGCTTGCCGAGTATGCCAACACCAACGTCTTCGTCCACGAGCTGGATGAGTGGGGCGCCGAGGTGCCGCCCGACTGGTTCGGGCTGAACCCAAACGATGAGGAAGACTCGGCGGAGGAGATCGCCTCCAGCGACGAGGGCGAAGACGCAGAGGGCGAGGATGGCGAAGATGATGCACCGGAGGACGGGGCGGACGGCCAGCCTCAGCCCGATCGAGCCTCGAGCAACGAGCCATGTGTGACTGCGTCGACTTCTGCTGACGCTGAATGTCACAGCAGTCGGACCATTCAACTTCTTGATTGGCTTCGCTTCAATCCACTTGGTGAATTTGTCCACGGCGACCAGCAGATGGGTCATGCCGCCGCGTGCTATCTTGAATGGGCCCACCATGTCCAGTCCCCAAACTACAAATGGCCATGTGAGGGGGATGGTCTTGAGTGCAGAAGCTGGCAGATGTTACTTGGAGCTGAATTTTTGGCACCCATTCCACCTCTTGACCAGGTCCTTGGGGTCATCCAAAGCAGTCGGCCAGAAGAAGCCATGGCGGAAAGCTTTGGCGACAAGGGATCTGGAGGCCGCATGGTGGCCGCATTCGCCTTGATGTATGTCTTTGAGGATTGCCTTGCCTTTCTCTGGTTCAACGCAACGTTGGAAGACGCCAGTTACGCTGCGCCTGACAAGCTCTCTGTTTACTATCGTGTATGCAGCTGCTCGGCGTTGCACCCGCCGGGCCGAGATATCGTTGCTGGTAGCTCTCCGCTCACCAGGAAGTTGAGGATAGGCTGCGCCCATGACGGTGCTTCGACCACTGTCATCACGGCCATTAGAACCAGGGCGGTTGGGTTGGGAGGCCGTGGGTTGGAGTCGGCTGCCGCTTGCTGCGTTGTTGAAGTCCCCGAGCCGGCTGCTACAGGCCCCGGGCCGGGTTCTGAAGTCCCTGGGCCGGGTGCGACTGCTGCATTCCCCGTGCTGCCTGCCGAAGTCCCCGGGCCGACTGCTGCAGCCACCGGGCCGGTTTCTGAAGTCCCCGGGCTGGGTGCGACTGCTGCAGTCCCTGAGCCGCCTGCCGATGTCCCCGAGCCAGCTGCTGCAGCCCCCGAGTCGGATCCGACTGTTCTGGGAGCAGCTGGCACGAAGATGGACTCTGATTCCGGCGAAGGCTTGATAGATGGCTTGCGGAGGCACTGGAGGGAGACGTCGGCTGGTATCGCTTGGCGGGTGGAGCCGATCCGTGCCAGGGCATCAGCTTGCTCGTTGTCGGCACGTGGCACGTGAAGGAATTCGCACCCATCAAAGTATCCGCTGATCTACTAGACGAGGAAGTGGTAGCTAGCCATGTTTGCATCCTTGGCATCCCAGTCGCCAGACGACTGCTGGCCTACCAAGTTTGATGTGACGGCGGCCTGATCTTTCGATGAGAGTGGGGATAATTATCGATTTGGTGGATTTTCACCTTGACGATCCGGCTATACCGTACCCGACGATACGCCTTGACAATCGCTAAACCAATCTCCGGTGGTTATTGACCTTGCCGTAGGCATGATCAACCTGAACAATGAGGTTCGAGTTCCTGCAAACAACCGAAAAACCAGCAAGAACAAAGGTGAATTGCAACTGAAATTGCGGATGATAAATTGAGCACACGAACTAGATAAAAAGTTAGGGTTTTACTATGGATCTGACAAGGCGGTAGTCAGATCCATAGTAACAAAAGCTAACAATAGCTAACTATTTATTAGCGTACAGCCGCCGCCCTCGCTGCGCCTCTGCGTGTCCCATCTGGACAGATACGGTCGAAGCAAATATCCATCAGGAGCCGGCCCGTACGGAGGACTACATGGCCTGGCCGCATTAATTTATTGGCCCATTGTTGCAATCCACGGGCATCAAAAGTTCTGGACCCATGTACGTGGCTGGTTTTGCTCTTGTGGTATTGTGGTTGTGGACGTTGCATGCATGATGCACGGTCTGGCAGGGGACGTGCATGCAAGTGCTACTCCTTGTGGATTTAAACATGTATCTTCATTTTCCATCTCTAAGTAAGTCTCTTTCAGTCTTTATTTCTGACGGTCTAATTTCCGCGTGCGCGTGCACATATTTTCTGTGTCTTCATCTCGCATCTTAACACGTGGCTTGTACAAATACTTCATAATTCTGCATGTAATAAAAAGAGGTGTTGTATCTTTGTTTTCGACCATAAAAAGATTCATGAAATTGTTAATAGAAATCACCTTTAAAATATATATTATTTTCGACCATAAGTCTGCGTTATTTTTGGTCGTATCCATAGATGCCATGTCCACATCATCTTCCCTTTCTTGAAAACAAAGCCGTCCTCGGCTTTGGATAATCTGAAAATGTACGAACAAAAGAGAGAAGATGTATTCATGGTATATGTATATGTCGTTCGCTTTTATTCCTCCCATAGGTGGTAGCCCTGGTGGTACTTCCTTTGAGAAAACATCATGACACTCTTGCAAAAGGTTAGCGACAACATGAGGCAAAGAAGGAGGCATATCCTCAAACGAATACAAAACTTCTTTGCAAATAAGAGCATAACATTCATCTGTTTGAACATCTAAGTTAAAAATTTCAGCACTTTTAGTTCTTGCATGTGACAAATGCATATATAGGCGGACCCATCAAAAGAGAATACAAAGAATTAACATGAGAAATTCTAGCAATTACTTCATCATATGTTTAATCAATTGTATGTGATCCAAATCATATTTAAGTATTAAGTCACATGGTTCAACACAGGTGGCCTTTAATTCATTGGGTGCACTCAAATCAACGAGGGAGTCAATTTTTGAAGTTGATGCACGCAAAACAATAGGCGTTTCGGTTGTTTGATCACACTATTTATCTAAGGTAGCAACACAATTATCCATAACAACTGGTGTGATCAAAACAGATGGCATTTCATTTAACTGAACACATGAGGCTTTTAATTCGTTATGACATACAATAGTCTAATGTGGAATGGTAGATTCACCTGGTAAACTTAAATGAGCAAGATGATCATTTAGAATAGGTGGTGTGAGCAAATCAGTACCTTCATTGTTACTATGTAGTCCTCGTGCATATGAAGTAAGAACGGTCGGTGGCAATAACTCAAAAACTCCATGTGGCGCAAGTTGGTGGTGTGTTCGTCGTGTATACACATACTCTTAACTTCTGCTCAGCTTTACAGGCAAGACGAAACAAATGGTCGACATAATACAATTCTTCATTTATTACTATGTCTTGTATATCATGATTTAAACCTCTCCAAAAATATTCAGAAGATCTTCTTCACATTCTTCTAAGCCACAACGAAAGAAAGCAGTACACAAATTATCGTAATATGCTTCAACAGTGTTATTGCCTTGTACTAAGCGTTGCAATTTTCTAAGCAAATCACTAGCATGGTATGAAGGAACAAATCGGTTCCTCATAACAAGTTTTAAAGCTTTCCAAGTAGTAGGTCTATTATAAATATTTTCCCTGCAATAATTTCTTCACCAAACTGAAGCAAAACCGAAAAAACTTTTAGTCACATTATTTACTTTCTTATGCTCAGAAAAATCATGGCTACCAAATATTTCTTCTACCTCAATTTCCCAATCAATATATGTATCAGGGTCATATTTACCCTCGAAATTTGGCAAAGAGGTAACCTGATGATGTGTGTTTCTACCATGATGTAGCTCATGTGACGGTCGTTGTACCTTCTGTGGTGGGTAAGAGTGATCGGTGTCAAAATGTGGCAAGGCATCTCCCACAATAGACGCAACCCAACCGTTGATCGTTCTAGTATCTGCCATGGTTAGTACCACACAAAAACAAAATAACAAGTATAATGTTCCTATGTTACTACTTGGGGGTGGTGGGAAAAATTCTCTCAACACTCTAGCAATTACCAAGCTCTTACCAGTTCTTACCGTGCTGCAGTGGTTGTCGGCCTTTGGCGTTGTCAAAAGTTATCAAAGTTGGATATAGTGATTGCCAAGTCGCCGAACAAGGTACAATATAGAAAAGTGGAGCTTGGTGAAGGTTTCCTCAACTCACAATATCGGTGGCACAATTTGATGAATAATTGCTCAAACTCCTAACTAGTGCCGGCAGTCGACTAGTAAGAGATAAAGTAATCTAAGCCTAGATACTGAAGCAAGTGAGTCAAAATCGATGAAAATAAGATAACTCTAAGTAGCTAGATATAAGTGATGAATAAATGCCATGTATGGCAACCAAGAGCAGAAGATGGGCAGCAATTACCACGTATATGCAAAAAGTAAAAGTTCTGCAGGAGATACTGCAAAAGAGGTGAACCGGCCAGCACTGTGCAAATATTTCTTCTCTGTTTCCTTTTGCTCCTTTTTTTTCTTTCTCTTTTCTTTCTCTTTTTTTCTTTTTTTTCTTTCTTTTTTTCTTTTTGTTTACTTTTTTTCCAATCAAGCCAGCTAGTAAACAAGGCACACACAAAAGATAGTATTAACAGGGACTTGAATGATTCTCGTCGTTGTAACCTGTGTGCTAATAATAGAGATGCAAAAGATGACCAGATAAACAAGGGGTAAAACAAGGCACGGTTCACGGTGGAGTGTGTGATACATGCATGCAACGGAATCTGTGTGAGGAAATCAGCGCCGCTGGATGGTAGGCTGGATGTGTGGTGTATAGCGCGCGGGGGCAGACGCAAACTGCAAGATGTCTGGTGTCTTGCCTCTGCGTGTGATGACTGATGAGCGGCGCGGAGCAGCAGATACGGTTTGACTGGACATCGGGTGTGGCGCGAAGTGCAAAGCTTGGACGGATGGGATGTCAGCTGTGCGTGCGGAATATGAGATGTAAACGACGTCTGATAAATATATTGTGGCAAAGGAAAATGAGGGCGTCTGGAGTCAACAAAAAGAGGAAACAACTGATCGTAATCTTGCTTTTTTAGACGATAGACGAGCTGGTAGCAGAAAATATGATGGACAAAAACAAGTTCGATCCAGTAGACAATCTTTTCTCAAACGAATCTAAACCAGCACTAATTCTAGGATGGATGCAACCGACAATTCAACTATGCAAATACTAGATGCAAAAAATTGCTAAAGGCTATTAAATAGGTGTAACAGATGATCTAATCTATTTTTTTGGCTTTTAGTGGGTTATAGGACAGAAAATAAATTTTTTTTTTGAAAAGGAGGATGACCTCCGGCCTCTGCATCTGGGCGATGCATACGGCCACTTTATTAATTATTCTCACAAGACCTTACAAAGTAATACAACAGTAAGACTAAAGCCGCCGCCTAAGCATCTCTATCCAGCTGATGAAGGGGCGCAGATAGCCTGGGCCTAATACCAAACAGACATCGCAGCCAAACCTAACATCTAAGACTTAAGAACCCATCCAGGACGCCTGCCGGGCATGGGTTTGACCGGTCCGGCGTGCACTCAGATGCCGCCGCCGCCAACTGCCACCTCTCCATCTTCAGAACTATACTGATGCATCAACCTTGCTCGGTCTAGCTATCGTCAACGCCACCACGGCGCCAAACGACACCTCCTCCCTGCGTGCAAACAGCTGAGCACGCCGCGGTCGCCACTGATACACCTCAGCGCCATGCTGCCAGGTATCACCAGCTGACACAACTTGAAGTCCTTGGAAGATCTGTCGTGCGTAGCACCTGCCGACCAGGCATGACAAAGCGTAGCACCTGTCGGTCAGGCATGACTTGACATCACCACCGAAGCTCCGTGCAAGACGAAGCCTCTCCACCTCCTGCCTCTGACATCCAGCGCTGCTCCGCAAACGATGCTCCCAAGAGAGAAACGACACCGCAGTGCCGCCATCGTCCGATCAGGAACACCAGATCCTAGTGTTTCCCCCGGAGCTGTTGGGGAACGTTGCAGAAAATAAATTTTTTCTACGCTTACACCAAGATCAATCTATGAGTTCATCTAGCAACGAGAGAAAGAAGTGCATCTACATACCCTTATAGATCGCGAGTGGAAGCGTTCAAGAGAACGGGGTTGAGGGAGTCGTACTCGTCGTGATCCAAATCACC
Source organism: Aegilops bicornis (assembly GCA_021605145.1). Classification (NCBI taxonomy): domain Eukaryota; kingdom Viridiplantae; phylum Streptophyta; class Magnoliopsida; order Poales; family Poaceae; genus Aegilops; species Aegilops bicornis. Next base: position 98,621,403 of record CM038673.1, read on the forward strand.
GATGATCCTAGTGCTGAATGGACAGCACCTCCGTGTTCAACACACGTACGGTTGAGGAAGACGTCTCCTCCTTCTTGATCCAGCAAGGGGGAAGGAGAGGTTGACGGAGATCCAGCAGCACGACGGCGTGGTGGTGGATGCAGCAGTGATCTCGGCAGAGCTTCGCCGAGCTTCTACGAGAGGGAGAGGTGTAGCAAGGGGGAAGGGAGGCGCCTATGGCATGGGTGCGGCTGCCCTCCCTCCCCCCTTTATATAGGCCCCCTAGGGGGGGCGCCGGCCCTAGGAGATGAGATCTCCAAGGGGGGCGGCCGCCAAGGGGAGGCTTGCCCCCAAGGCAGTGGAGGCGCTTCACCCTAGGGTTTCCAACCCTAGGCTAGGGGGGCCCAAGGGGGCGCACCAGCCCACCAGGCTGGTTCCTCCCCACTTCAGCCCACGGGCCCTCCGGGATAGGTGGCCCCACCGGTGGACCAGGGACCCTTCCGTGGTCCCGGTACAATACCGATGACCCCGAAACTTTCCCGATGGTCAAACTGCACTTCCTATATATAATTCTTCACATCCGGACCATTCCGGAACTCCTCGTGACGTCCGGGATCTCATCCGGACTCAACAACTTTTGGGTTACTGCATACTCATATCTCTACAACCCTAGCGCCACCGAACCTTTAGTGTGTAGACCCTACGGGTTCGGGAGACATGCGAGACATGACCGAGATGCCTCTCCGGTCAATAACCAACAGCGGATCTGGATACCCATGTTGGCTCTACATGCTCCTCGATGATCTCATCGGATGAACCACGATGTCGAGGATTCAATCAATCCCGTATACAATTCCCTTTGTCAATCGATGCGTTATTTGCCCGAGACTCGATCGTCGGTATCCCAATACCTCATTTAATCTCGTTACCGGCAAGTCACTTTACTCATACCGTAATGCATGATCCCGTGACCAGACACTTGGTCACATAGAGCTCATTATGATGATGCATTACCGAGTGGGCCCAGATACCTCTCCATCATACGGAGTGACAAATCCCAGTCTCGATTCATGCCAACCCAACAGACACTTTCGGAGATACCCGTAGTGCACCTTTATAGTCACCCAGTTACATTGTGACGTTTGGCACACCCAAAGCACTCCTACGATATCCGGGAGTTGCACAATCTCATGGTCTAAGGAAATGATACTTGACATTTGGAAAAGCTCTAGCTAAACGAACTACACAATCTTTCAGCTATTCTTAGGATTGGGTCTTGTCCATCACATCATTCTCCTAATGATGTGATCCCGTTATCAATGACATCCAATGCCCATAGTCAGGAAACCATGACTATCTGTTGATCAACGAGCTAGTCAACTAGAGGCTTACTAGGGACACGTTGTGGTCTATGTATTCACATGTGTATTACAATTTCCGGATAACACAGTTATAGCATGATTAACAGACAATTATCATGAACAAAGAAATATAATAATAACCATTTTATTATTGCCTCTAGGGCATATTTCCAACAGTCTCCCACTTGCACTAGAGTCAATATGCTAGTTACCTTGTGATGAATCGACCACCCATAGCGTTCTGGTGTTGATCATGTTTTGCTCTAGGGAGAGGTTTAGTCAACTGATCTGCTACATTCAGATCCGTATGTACTTTACAAATATCTATGTCTCCATCTTGAACATTTTCACGTATGGAGTTGAAGCGACGCTTGATGTGCCTGGTCTTCTCGTGAAACCTGGGCTCCTTGGCAAGTGCAATAGCTCCGGTGTTGTCACGGAAAGAGTGCGATCGGCCCCGACGCATTAGGGTATGACTCCTAGGTCGGTGATGAACTCCTTCACCCAGATTGCTTCATGCGCTGCCTCCGAGGCTGCCATGTACTCGCTTCACATGTAGATCCCGCCACGATGCTTTGCTTGCAATCGCACTACCATCGCCCCACCATTCAAAATATACAGATATCCGGTCTGTGACTTAGAGTCATCCAGATCTGTGTCGAAGCTAGCGTCTACGTAACCCTTTACGACGTGCTCTTCGTCACCTCCATAAACGAGAAACATATCCTTAGTCCTTTTCAGGTACTTTAGGATGTTCTTGACCGCTGTCCAGTGTTCCTTGCCGGGATTACTTTAGTACCTTCCTACCAAACTTACGGCAAGGTTTACATCGTGTCCGGTACACAACATGGTATACATAATAGATCCTATGGCTGAGGCATAGGGGATGACACTCATCTCTTCTTTATCTTCTGCCGTGGTCGGGCATTGAGCCGAGCTCAATCTCACACCTTGCAATACAGGCAAGAACCCTTCCTTGGACTGATCCATATTGAACTTCTTCAATATCTTATCAAGGTATGTGCTTTGTGAAAGACCTATGAGGCGTCTCAATCTATCCCTATAGATCTTGATGCCTAATATGTAAGCAGCTTCTCCAAGGTCCTTCATTGAAAAACACTTATTCAAGAAGGCCTTAATGTTGTCCAAAAGTTCTATATCATTTCCCATCAAAAGTATGTCATCTACATATAATATGAGAAATGCTACAGAGCTCCCACTCACTTTCTTGTAAACGCAGGCTTCTCCATAAGTCTGCATAAACCCAAACGCTTTGATCATTTCATCAAAGCGAATGTTCCAACTCCGAGATGCTTGCACCAGCCCATAAATGGACCGCTGGAGCTTGCATACCTTGTTAGCATTATCAGGGTCGACAAAACCTTCCGGCTGCATCATATACGCTTCTTCCTTAAGATGGCCGTTAAGGAATGCCGCTTTTGACGTCCATTTGCCATATCTCATAATCATAGTATGCGGCAATTGCTAACATGATTCGGACGGACTTCAGCTTCACTACGGAGAGAAAGTCTCATCGTAGTCACTCCCTTGAACTTGTCGATAACCCTTAGCGACAAGTCGTGCTTTATATATGGTAACATTACCATCCGCGTCCGTCTTCTTCTTAAAGATCCATTTGTTTTCTATTGCTCGCCGATCATCGGGCTAGTCTCCAAAGTCCATACTTTGTTTTCATACATGGATCCTATCTCGGATTGCATGGCTTCAAGCCATTTGTTGGAATCTGGGCCCGCCATCGCTTCTTCATAGTTCAAGGTTCACCGTTGTCTAACAACATGATTTCCAAGACAGGGTTGCCGTACCACTGCAGTGCGGAATGTGTCCTTGTGGACCTTGAAGTTCAAGAGGAGCTTGATCCAAGTATCTTGATCATCATCATTAACCTCCTCTCTTGTCGGTGCAGGCACCACAGAACATCTTCTGAGTTGCGCTACTTACCGTTTCAAGAGGTAGTACTTCATCAAGCTCTACTTTCCTCCCACTTAATTCTTTCGAGAGAAACTCTTTCTCCAGAAAGGAACCATTCTTGGCAACAAAGATCTTGCCTTCGGATCTTAAGTAGATGGTATACCCAATGGTTTCCTTAGGGTATCCTATGAAGACGCATTTTTCCGACTTGGGTTCGAGCTTTTCAGGTTGGAGTTTCTTGACATAAGCATCGCATCCCCAAACTTTTAGAAACGATAGCTTAGGTTTCTTTCCAAACCATAATTCATACGGTGTCGTCTCAACGGATTTAGACGGCACCCTATTTAAAGTGAATGTAGATGTCTCTAGAGCGTATCCCCAAAATGATAGCGGTAAATCGGTAAGAGACATCATAGATCGCACCATATCCAATAAAGTGCGATTACAACGTTCGGACACCTTTATTCTGTTGAGGTGTTCCAGCGGCGTGAGTTGCGAAAACGATTCCACATTTCCTTAAGTGCGTACCAAATTCGTGACTTAAATATTCTCCCCACGATCTGATCGTAAGAACTTTATCTTTCGGTCACGTTGATTCTCTACCTCATTCTGAAATTCCTTGAACTTTTCAAAGGTCTCAGATTTGTGTTTCATCAAGTAGACATACCCATATCTACTCAAGTCATCAGTGAGAGTGAGAACATAATATCCTCGGCGATCCTCAACGCTCATTGGACCGCACACATCAGTATGTATGATTTCCAATAAGTTGGTTGCTCGCTCCATTGTTCCGGAGAACGGAGTCTTGGTCATTTTGCCCATGAGGCATGGTTTGCATGTGTCAAATGATTCATAATCGAGAAACTCTAAAAGTCCATCAGCATGGAGCTTCTTCATGCGCTTGACACCAATGTGACCAAGGCGGCAGTGCCACAAGTATGTGGGACTATCATTATCAACTTTACATCTTTTGGTATTCACACTATGAATATGTGTAACATCACGTTCACGATTCATTAAGAATAAACCATTGACCATCGTGGCATGACCATAAAACATATCTCTCATATAAATAGAACAACCATTATTCTCGGATTTAAATGAGTAGCCATCTCGTATTAAACGAGATCCAGATTCAATGTTCATGCTCAAAGCTGGTACTAAATAACAATTATTGAGGTTTAAAACTAATCCCGTAGGTAAATGTAGAGGTAGCGTGCCGACGGCGATCACATCGACCTTGGAACCATTCCCAACGCGCATCACCACCTCGTCCTTCGCCAGTCTCCGCTTATTCCGCAGCTCCTGCTTTGAGTTACAAATATGAGCAACCGCACCGGTATCAAATACCCAGGAGCTACTACGAGCACTGGTAAGGTAGACATCAATTACTTGTATATCAAATATACCTTTGGTTTTGTCGGCCTTCTTGTCCGCTAAGTACTTGGGGCAGTTCCGCTTCAAAGTGACCACTTCCCTTGCAATAAAAGCACTCAGTCTCAGGCTTGGGTCCATTGTTTGACTTCTTTCCGGTAACTGGCTTACCGGGCGCGGCAACTCTCTTGCCGTCCTTCTTGAAGTTCTTCTTACCCTTGCCTTTCTTGAACCTAGTGGTTTTATTCACCATCAACACTTGATGTTCCTTTTTGATCTCTACCTCCGCTGATTTCAGCATTGAATATACCTCAGGAATGGTCTTTCCATCCTCGCATATTGAAGTTCATCACAAAGCTCTTGTAGCTTGGTGGAAGCGATCAAGGATTACATCAATGATCCGCGTCATCCGGAGATTAACTCAGCTGAGTCAAGCGGTTGTGCAACCTTGACATCTTGAGTATGTGCTCACCGCGAACTATTTTCCTCCATCTTACAGTGAAGAACTTGTCGGAGACTTCATATCTCTCGACCGGGCATGAGCTTGGAAAACCATTTTCAGCTCTTGAACATCTCATATGCTCCGTGTTGCTCAAAACGCTTTTGGAGCCCGGTTCTAAGCTGTAAAGCATGCCGCACCGAACGAGGGAGTAATCATCAAGACGAGACCGCCAAGCGTTCATAACGCCTTGGTTCTTCCGGGATTGGTGCTTCACCTAGTGGCGCTTCTAGGACAAAATCTTTCTTGGCAGCTATGAGGATGATCCTCAGGTTCCGGACCAAGTCCGTATAGTTGCTGCCATCATCTTTCAGCTTGGTTTTCTCTAGGAACGCGTTGAAGTTGAGGGTAACGTGGGCCATTTGATCTACAAGACATATTGTAAAGATTTTAGACTAAGTTCATGATAATTAAGTTCATCTAATCAAATTATTTAATGAACTCCCACTCAGATTAGACATCCCTCTAGTCATCTAAGTGATACATGATCCTACTCGACTAGCCCGTGTCCGATCATCACGTGAGACGGACTAGTCATCATCGGTGAACATCTCCATGTTGATCGTATCTTCTATACGACTCATGTTCGACCTTTCGGTCTTCCGTGTTCCAAGGCCATGTATGTACATGCTAGGCTCGTCAAGTCAACCTAAGTGTATTGCGTGTGTAAATCTGGCTTATACCCGTTGTATTCGAATATTAGGATCTATCACACCCGATCATCACGTGGTGCTTCGAAACAAAGAACCTTCGCAACGTTGCACAGTTAGGGGGAACACTTTCTTGAAATTATTATGAGGGATCATCTTATTTACTACCGTCGTTCTAAGTAAACAAGATGAAAAACATGATAAACATCACATGCAATCAAATAGTGACATGATATGGCCAATATGATATAGGTCCTTTGATCTCCATCTTCGGGGCTCCATGATCATCTTCGTCACCGGCATGACACCATGATCTCCATCATCATGATCTCCATCATCGTGTCTCCATGAAGTTGCTCGCCAACTATTACTTCTACTACTATGGCTAACGCGTTTAGCAATGAAGTAAAGTAATTTACATGGCGTTTCTCAATGACACACAGGTCATACAAAAATAAAGACAACTCCTATGGCTCCTGCCGGTTGTCATACTCATCGACATGCAAGTCGTGATTCCTATTACAAGAACATGATCTCATACATCACATATATATCATTCATCATTCATCACAACTTTTGGCCATATCACATCACAAATCATATGCTGCAAAAACAAGTTAGACGTCCTCTAATTGTTGTTGCATGTTTTACATGGCTGCAGTAGGGTTCTAGCAAGAACGTTTTCTTACCTACGTAAAAGCCACAACGTGATTTGCCAACTTCTATTTACCCTTCGTAAGGACCCTTTTCATCGAATCCGCTCCAACTAATGTGGGAGAGACAGACACCCGCTAGCCACCTTATGCAACTAGTGCATGTCAGTCGGTGGAACCTGTCTCACGTAAGCGTCACGTAAGGTCGGTCCGGGCCGCTTCATCCCACAATACCACTGAAGCAAAATAAGACTAGTAGTGGCAAGAAAGTTGACAACATCTACGCCCACAACAAATTTGTGTTCTACTCGTGCAAAGAGAACTACACATAGACCTAGCTCATGATGCCACTATTGGGGAATGTTGCAGAAAATAAAAAATTTCTATGCTTTCACCAAGATCAATCTATGAGTTCATCTAGCAACGAGAGAAAGGAGTGCATCTACATACCCTTGTAGATCGCGAGCGGAAGCGTTCAAGAGAACGGGGTTGAGGGAGTCGTACTCGTCGTGATCCAAATCATCGATGGTCCTAGTGCTGAACGGACAGCACCTCCGCGTTCAACACACGTACGGTTGAGGAAGACGTCTCCTCCTTCTTGATCCAGCAAGGGGAAGGAGAGGTTGACGGAGATCCAGCAGCACGACAGCGTGGTGGTGGATGCAGCAGTGATCTCGGCAGAGCTTCGCCGAGCTTCTACGAGAGGGAGAGGTGTAGCAAGGGGGAAGGGAGGCGCCTATGGCATGGGTGCGGCTGCCCTCCCTCCCCCCCTTTATATAGGCCCCCTAGTGGGGGGCGCCGGCCCTAGGAGATGAGATCTCCAAGGGGGGGCGGCCGCCAAGGGGGAGGCTTGCCCCCCAAGGCAAGTGGAGGCGCCCCCCACCCTAGGGTTTCCAACCCTAGGCGCAGGGGGGGGGGCCAAGGGGGGCACACCAGACCACCAGGGGCTGGTTCCTGTAAGTGCATCTAGTGCCCCTTAGTGATTTTGGTGTATTGAAGACTTATAGGTTAAGCAACTAATGCGTTTGTGAGTGTACACAGGTCTATAAGTCTATGAGGAGTTTGATATTTACAGTGAAAGTCGAATTCTAAAAATGAAGTTCTTCAATCAAGACTTTGATATTCTCAAGACTTTCAAGACTTTGAAAGTGAAGAAATTGGTGTGATCCTCAAGACTTGGTATTCGCTGAGGAACATGAAGCGTGAAGACTTTTGTTTTCGTAGTTTCATTTTCTCTTTCTTGAGTCATAGGAAACACCGTCTTTGTTAAAGGGGGTCGAGGAAATACTAAGGAAAAATTTCCATTTGATGCTCAACTCAAAATCCTACACCTACCAATCCCTTCGAGTGAAGCTTTTGGAAATCTCATACAGATTCAGTCAATTTCTTGATGTAGACGAAGCTCTTCCGGTCACGAGGAATTTGTTCTGACCGAGGAGTTAGGAATTCGCCAAAGGTCGGATTGCCTACGATGAGGAACATGATAGCCCCGAGGAATTTGATATTCAAATTTCCGACCGTTCTTGTCATGCGTGCAGCTGTCCCAAAATATCTTATCCACCTAACGGTCATATCATTGAAGGGCATTTATGTCTTATCATGTCGGGCTGCTCCCTAGGCTATAAATAGCCGCCTACAACCACTAGCTGGTTGGCTGCTCCGAGAGAACTTGACACTTGTCATTTGAGAGCAACCCATCCTCCGAGGACTTTGAGCGAAAATCATCAAGTGAGGAAAAACCCAAAAGTGAGAAAAACCCAAAACCAAACCCCAACAAACCCAAAGTGATTGAGCATCATCAAGAAATTGATCCTGCGTGGATCCGACGCTTTTTACCTTTGAAGACTGTGCTTCTTCCAGACGGTTAGGCGTCAAGGTCTAGAGCATCCAAGAGGAATTGTGGATTGCCGGGTGACCAAGTATGTGAAGGACTCGCACACCTACAGAGTTTTCAACATCGCACTTCACAAGATTGTTGACACTGTAGATGTGCGGTTCGATGAAACTAATGGCTCGCAAAGAGAGCACCTACCTTCTGTGTTAGACGAACCAGCACCTGAGGATTCTATCAGATTCAAGGCAACTGAGGATGTCATTCCCTCTTGAAGAAACTGCTGAAGAATTCATTCCTCAGACGTGAAGAACGTCGAGTGATGCACCAAGATAATCTTTGAAGAAAATGGTGCTGAGGAAAATGATCAAATTCCTCAAGACAACCAACTCATCCTCGCGTTGCAAAAGAAGTGCAAGTTGACAAGATCATCGATGACATTGAAGCGCCAGGTCCTCTCACACGCTCAAAAGCTTCACATTTATCTAACTTTTGTGGGCACTATGCTTTTGTATCTATCATAGAGCCCACTAAGGTAGATGAAGCATTTCTGGAGCCGGAGTGGATTCAGGCCATGCAAGAAGAATTACATCAGTTCGAGCTCAACAATGTCAGGAACTGGTCAAACGTCCAGATCCTCGCAAGCATAATATCATTGGCACAAAGTGGATCTATCGCAACAAACAAGATGAAAATGGTCTTGTGGTGAGGAATAAGGCACGACTAGTAGCTCAAGGCTACACGCAGTTGAAGGAATTGATTTCGATGAAACTTTTGCACTGTTGCTAGACTTGAGTCTATTCAAGCATATTACTCGCCTATGCTAACCATCACAATATCACTTTATATCAAATGGATGTGAAAAGTGCATTCCTCAATGGTAAGCTTGAGGAAGAAGTATATGTTGCTCAACCCCGTGTTTTGAAGATCCAAAGAATCCTCGACAAAGTCTTCAGACTAAATAAGGCCCTCTATGGCCTCAAGCAAGCCCCTCGGGCGTGGTATGATACATTGAAGGAATTCTTCGTGAAGAATGGCTTCACACCAGTTCACTCGACCCTACTCTCTTTACTAAATCTTATGATGGTGAACTGTTTGTATGTCAAATATATGTTGATGATATTATCTTTGGCTGTACTGACCAACGTTATAGTGATGAATTTGCCTATATGATGAGTGAAGAATATCAAATGTCTATGATGGGAGAGTTGAAATTCTTCTTAGGTCTTCAAATTCATCAACAACACAATGGCATATTCATATCTCGGAGAAATACCTCAAAGATGTCCTCAAGAAATTCGGCATGCAAGATTGCAAAGGTGTCAAAATTCCTATGCCCACTAATGGCCATCTATGCAATCGATGAAAATGGTATTGACTTCGATCACAAGGTATACCGCTCCATGATTGGTTCTTTATTGTACTTATGTGCATCTAGGCCAGATATAATGCTTAGTGTTTGCATGTGTGCCCGATTTCAAGCTACACCAAGGAATCACACCATAAGGCTGTGAAGCATATTCTTCGATATCTAGCTCACACACCAACACTAGGATTATGGTACCCCAAGGGCTCTACTTTTGATCTCATTGGATATTCGACTCGACTATGCTGGTGATCATGTGGACCGCAAGTCAACATCTGGTACTTGTCATTTCCTCGGACGATCTTTGGTCTGTTGGTCCTCGAAGAAACAGAACTGCGTATCACTGTCCACTGTGGAAGCTGAATACATTGCTGCTGGCTCGTGTTGTGCTCAATTACTATGGATGAAGCAAACCCTCAAGGACTACGGCATCAACGTGAAGAATGTGCCTCTCTATTGTGACAATGAGAGTGCCATCAAGATTGCTCACAACCCAGTTCAGCACTCGAAGACAAAGCACATTCAAATTCGTCATCATTTTCTTCGTGATCATGTGTTGAAGGGCGACATCTCTATCGAGCACGTGAAGACTGAAGAACAGCTAGCTGATATCTTCACTAAGCCCTTGGATGAGAAGAGATTTAGCAAGTTGCGGTGTGAGCTAAATATCTTAGAATCTTGAATGTTCTTTGAAAAGGACACACATCCTAACACTTATGCAAAATTGATGACTTAGATGTGCAACACATGAAGAAACGTTTTTCTTCAATCAATGAAGAATAACACTCTAAATGTGAAGAAATTAATGAAGAAATTGATTCTCAGAACCCTACGACAATTGTACGCGGTGTCTGAAATCATCATTCTTATATGGTGGGTCACGCCACCATCAAAGTTGAAATTCTTCAATTTGAGTTTTTCCTCAACTTTTGAAATTCTTCAGTTTTTTAAATTCTTCAACTTTGCAAAATCTTCACTATTTCCGCTGCCTTTCTTCATTGGCTATATATATATATGGATTTATGTCCTCTACAGCATTCACTTATAGCTATTTCTTCAAGTCGCTTTTTCTGCTAAGTGAATGTGATCGGACCCTTCCCCCTCTATGCTATACTCAACCCAATCCATTCACAAATTCTTCATGTGCGTTCTACTTTGAAACTCGTCCAAATTCTTCACTGTGTCCTTGACAGCTGAAGAAATTGCGAACGGAACTTTTAAAACGAATCTTACCCAAACCTCGGTTTTACCGCTCAAACCGTTCCGCATCCCACGATGCATTATTATATTCACCCACGATCGTACACGATCTTCACTACACAGTACGTGGGTGACACATGTCGTGAGAAGGGAAGCAGTCAAGGGCATGTTCGTCCTAAATCTTCGGACGATCCGTTTTTCACTGTGCCTATAAATACCCCTCTCTCCCTTCCTCACTCTTTTACTCCGCTCGACCTCTCTCCCGCTCGAGCTCCTCAAAACCCTAAGCGCCATTGCTACTCCATCGTCAGCCGGTGAGGAAAAGCTTCACTGCCTTGACCTCTTCGCCGACGTACTCGCGCTGACCGTGGAATATCTTCACTCCGCCGTCGCCGTAGCCGATTTCCTCTGCCAAGTTAGGGCGGGGAAGATCTGAACGGACGAACTTCTAATCTGTTCATCTCAGTTCGTCGTGTTCTTCACTTCGGGTAAATTAAAAGTTACTTTTATTACTCGCTTTGATTCTCAAATTTTCTTCAAATTCTTCAAAGGTGTTTATTCTTCAAATTCCTCACACATATGAACACCTCAAATCACTTGACTCATTTCTCTAAGCAATGATTTTCTTCAAGATTCCTCAATTGTGTGGATCTTCGATCTATACAACTCTGGAACCTAAGACAAAGAACGCTTATTGAAATTCTTCAAGGCTCAATCTGGTCAAAATCCTCAAACTTGTTCTTTTTGAAAAACCTTCTGAGAACGCATATGACCTCTTCAAATTCCTCGCACCTATACTCTGTTCACAGGTACACATGTCCGCTGCTGAATCCCTAGGTTCTCATCAACTTAACTCATTTGCAGCGTTCCTCGAAGAAAAACTGCACACTTCTTGAGAGAACTCAATTGTTCAATTTCCTCACCAAGAAAATGGCGATGGCAAGAAGCCGCAGAAGGGAGGAAAGAAACACGAGGTCATGACAGCATTCGAAATCCACGAGGAAATATATGCTTGACTCTTGTACACGGATGAGGAAAGCAAAAATCAACGCAAGGTGCGTATACAGAAGATTGAACGGAGATGGGCACGGGACTGGAAGGAATACAGATATGTAACACCTAAATACATGAAGAAATTCGCTTTGAATCCTCCATGCCCAAGAGCTCCTTTGGCACTGCCAAATAGCTGATCCCACTAGCATCAAACGCGGTGAGGACTTTCACGATGAATGGGCTAAACGCCAAGCAAAGTTGGCTAAGCAAGCAAAGGAAGCGGTGAAGAAATTCAATGAGGATTCTGCCATTGCTGCTGCATCGAGGTCTCGGTCAAACCGAGGAAATCAATGCAAAAGAAGCCTGCTAACAAGCCAAGTGCTTCATCATCTGCGCCCTCACGGCCAAGTTCCTCGCAGCTCCTTCCAGCAAATTCCTCAACAAAGAAATTCCTCACACCGCCGCTGCTCCACCAAAGTCCTCAATCGCTCCGGCCCAAACCTTCGGCCTGTGCACCTAGCTACATGTCAAAGGACTGCTGGTTTCTCAATTGCCTCGAGCATCTCTCGCAAGTTCCTCACCTGCCCCAATTCTTCATCCGCCCGTCTCTGCTGAAGACAAAAGCAACAATGGACGTGGTCCTCGGCCTAGCCCAAGGAAGAAACAGCTTGTAGTCCACGTGCCATCTGATGATGAGGCATCTGATGAAGAACTTGAAGAAATCATCAGAGACCGCCAAGTTAGGGCCGCTAGAGCCAAGGGTACATCTGTGCATCGCTTTTGGACCGAAGAAAGTCCTCGACTTCATCGACCTGGCACAATGATCCCAATACCCCTCTGCTGATCTTCCTTTGACACCTGGTCAAAGTCATGTACCTTGACTCACTTCATCGCTGAAGAAAAATGGAAGTTTGAGAAGGCGAGGGAAATCAAAAGGCTCAATACAGGAAGGAGAGGTTCACGAAGAAAAATGTTGTCAAGATGACACCGAGGAACTCCTTCAAATCCAAACTGAAATTCAAAACCTCGGCAAGAACTTCGATACCTACTATGCTTGAGTGGCAAGTAGTCAAGACCAGATTAAATCGATCGACAAAGAAAATCACAAGTCTTCCGCACTGCAGCAACGTGAAATTCCTCAGGCTGAAGCATCAGTTCAGCCTACTGAAGAAAATGCTGATTCTAGGGCTGATGAAGAAATTCCAGCCGCTGAAGAAATTGCCAGGGCACCCACTAGTGGTGCGCCTGAAGAAACTGCTCAAGTCAGGGCAACTGCATCAGTTGCGCCTGAAGAAATTGCTCTAGACAGGGGAACTGCATCAGTTGCTCCTGAAGAAACTGCACCAAATTCCTCAGCTCCTCCTGCGCCAACTCCAACTCCAATTCTTCCATCTGCTCGATGTGAAGAAAACCAAAACTCTGAACGAGCTGCTTTGTGAAGAAAAGGAAAGCATCACCACGCCGATTCTTCTTGCGAAGAAAATGAAGTCAATGACCAGCTCTGTTGAGAACCCAATTGATGCTGTTCCAATTTCCTCTATACCATCAAAGGAAGTAGTTCCTTTTGGAGAAGAATATGAGGTGCCAACCGGATCGATGAAGAACATCAATCTGCGCTTCATCGGAGAAAATTGATGAAGAAATTGAAGTGGAAGCTATCCCTTCAACCCCAAGAATTCCTCATCGGACCATGAAATTCCTCAAGCTGGCATCGAGGAAATTGAAAATGAAGATGTGGATATTGGATGCACCACTCCTGTGATCAATGATGACTTTTGGGAAAGTCGGCATCCCAATACTCCTCTCTTCACCCCGCTACAACAAGTTCCTCACTCCTCGCATGCAATTTGTCCAAATAGACCTCGAAGAAAATCAACCCACGGGTTCTATGCATGAAGAAATTCCAGCCACTAGTCTTGATGAAACTGCTTCTTTGGTGCTATTCCTCGATCGCACAAGTTGAGGACCAAGAAATTCCTCAAGCTGAAGAACCTGAACTTACGATTCCAGAGGTGGTGATGCAACTCACTGACACCCCTCTGCCCAAGCAGAAGAATCCGTTCTCAACCAAGCAAAAGTTCAAGGCTGAAGATTTCTTTGCCGAGCACGTGTTCTTCATCGAATATAATCCTTATGATTCTGCTTCGAATTAGGAAGAGGCGCTTACGGACTGCCACCAAGCCAACTTCTATTCCTCGGTGCTTTTCAACAAGGACAAAATCTTCGATCATGCTCATATTCCTCATGTGGATATGGAGTCGCTGCCAGGCTTTGAGCCCGTCCTAAGTGTTCTTCATGACGCAGGTCTTCTAAACTTCTGTACTGATATTTGTGATTGGAATGAAGAGCTAATTCTTCAGTTCTATGCAACCCTGCACATCACCGGAGACGCTGAAGACGTCAATTCATGGGTCTTGGATTGGATGACTGAAAACACTCACTACAAGGCACCTGCAATTGAATTGCTTCGTGCCCTCCCACTCGATCCTCCGCTTGATGGTGCACGTCGGATCTATGAAGAAAAGGAACTTTCAAATCACTATATGCAAGTCTTGATGAAGCCTTTGAAGCCAAGGCAGGCACTAAGAACCAAATTCCTCGTCAAGGAATTATTATATGTGCCTCGGACCGTCTATCGAATCTTGACGAAGACTATGAGTCCTATCAAGGGCCACGACTCGAATGATGAAGAAGTCGTTGGCATCATGAAGAATATGCTTTTCAACATCATCCATGGCGTTCCGTCAATTTCCATGATTTCTTCATGAGGACTCGCTAACATTGCCATGTCACCTTTTGAGCTGAAGCCTTATGCGCCTTTGGATTATGAGGTTCATCAGTCAAGATCTTCACCGAATTACAAGGTCGATACTTTGAACCACTGCAGCTACCGCCTCGATTGAAGTCCTCAAGCGGCCAATTGCCTCGGTGATGAAAAGGGCAAGCCCTCTGCTGTGATAGATGAAGGCATTCGTCCATTGGATGGACAGCTTTAAAAAGCGACATCTTACTCCACCAATGATGACTCGCCACACATGACTCACAAAGAAATACCTCAAGAAAAGCAAAATCCTCAAGGAATCGCACCTGTGGTGATGATCGATCGTGAATTACTCCTCGCCTTTCATCGGAAGGTTGATCGCAATCATAAGTGGGTCAAACGTCGCTTTGGTACTCTTCTTTACAACATGACGTCTACTCATAATGATGTGAAGAAAAACCACTACTACCTTCATGAAACCTTCAAACGCACCTGGGCTGTTCTTTCACATGTCTATAATGAAGAAGAACTGGCGTCAATGGGACTCAAGGAAGAATTTGACTGGTCTGCACCTCCTCCGAAGAAATTCAAGAAAGTCAAAGTTCCTTCCTTGGTTGCCAGCTCATATTCTTCATCTCCTGATGAAAATGAAGATTTCGAAGACACTGCTGCTGGTCCTACTTCAACGAACAACCCGATAATGTCAAGCGCTCCGTCTTCAACTTGATTTCCTCAAGAGCGTTAGTCCTCGGTTCGATCCTTTTGGTCATTCGATGACAAAGGGGGAGAAATTTGAGTTAGTCTTCAAGCGGGTCTCGTTTTTGTCTATATACAGTATTCTATTAAGTTACAACTCTCGTTCTTCTGAAACCTTTTATTGGATCGAGTTGTAATCTTAAACCCGATGGTGCTTTGATACTTTTGATGCATTATGCTCTTGCTCTATGATCTGATTATAGTAGTTATGCTCTGATTCTAGTGAGCTCTTTGAAAATCTTCATAGCAAATCGATTTGGGCTCTGAATAACATCAAGCATGCAAAAGTTTCAAATTCCTCATACGCATGGGCTCTGATACTTTTTATGCATGCATTGCATAGCATCAAGCACCATATTTCATCATGCATTTCAAATTCCTCATATTATGTGTCAAATGCGTGTATGAATTACAAGATATAGGGGGAGATCTCCATGATTCAATTCTTCAAATGTGCATTGCCTCAAAAGCAAATTCCTCACTATGCACATCTTCAGGGGGAGTTCTTCTATATCTTGCAATCAAAATCCTCATTATCTGTATTTACACTCCATATATTTATCCCCGTTGAAAACTTAACCTATGTTGTCATCAATCACCAAAAAGGGGGAGATTGTAAGTGCATCTAGTGCCCCTTAGTGATTTTGGTGTATTGAAGACTTATAGGTTAAGCAACTAATGCGTTTGTGAGTGTACACAGGTCTATAAGTCTATGAGGAGTTTGATATTTACAGTGAAAGTCGACCCCTAAAAATGAAGTTCTTCAATCAAGACTTTGATATTACGAAGACTTTCTCAAGACTTTGAAAGTGAAGAAATTGGTGTGATCCTCAAGACTTGGTATTCGCTTGAGGAACATGAAGCGTGAAGACTTTTGTTTTCGTAGTTTCATTTTCTCTTTCTTGAGTCATAGGAAACACCGCATCGTTAAAGGGGGTCGAGGAAATACTAAGGAAAAATTTCCATTTGATGCTCAACTCAAAATCCTACACCTACCAATCCCTTCGAGTGAAGCTTTTGGAAATCTCATACTGATTCGGTCAATTTCTTCAAAGGATGTAGACGAAGCTCTTCCGGTCACGAGGAATTTGTTCGACCGAGGAGTTAGGAATTCGCCATGATGGATTGCCTACACAAATGAGGAACATGATAGCCCCGAGGAATTTGATATTCAAATTTCCGACCGTTCTTGTCTTGCGTGCCAGCTGTCCCAAAATATCTTATCCACCTAACGGTCATATCATTGAAGGGCATTTATGTCTTATCATGTCGGGCTGCTCCCTAGGCTATAAATAGCCGCCCCTACAACCACTAGCTGGTTGGATGCTCCGAGAGAACTTGACACTTGTCATTTGAGAGCAACCCATCCTCCGAGGACTTTGAGCGAAAATCATCAAGTGAGGAAAAACCCAAAAGTGAGGAAAACCCAAAACCAAACCCCAACAAACCCAAAGTGATTGAGCATCATCAAGAAATTGATCCTGCGTGGATCCGACGCTTTTTACCTTTGAAGACTGTGCTTCTTCCAGACGGTTAGGCGTCAAGGTCTAGAGCATCCAAGAGGAATTGTGGATTGCCGGGTGACCAAGTATGTGAAGGTTTGGAAGTCGTCTGAAGACTTACCACGAGTGATTGGACGAGGTCTGCGTGACCTTAGTTCAAGGAGAATACGGTGAGGACTTGGTGTCCTGAGCTGCGTGCTTTCGATCGGGTGTCCGGACTGTGTGTCCTCGAGTTTAAATACTCACCGCTCCAACCAGACGCATAACCGAGACAGCAGTTGGAACTGGTCTACCAAATCATTGTCTTCACCAACCTAATCGGTTCTATTTCCTCAACCCTTTCATTTCCTCATAAGCGTGTTGAGTGTTTGTCATATCTGTGTTTGAAGACTTTGATCAAGACTTTTTCAATTTCCTCAGTTCAATTTCTTCACCGCTTTGTCTTCATCTTGTGTTATCCTGTGATTACGCTTTACGTACTCTGTGATTGTCTTCATTTCATCATGATGACTATGCTTGTAATCTGTTATGCTTACTTACGAGTACTTATTCATTGCAAGTATTTCTTCGCTAAGGAATTTCCTCACCAAAGAAATTCCTCGTTGAAGAATTCATAAAATCGCCTATTCACCCCCTCTAGTCGATATAACGCACTTTCAATTGGTATCGAGCGAGGTACTCCCTTGTTACGTGTGATTTTGGTTTAACCACCGGAGTTTTAGTTATATCGACCGCAGTATGATCAAGGTCTCAGCAGGGTGTCCTACCTTCGATGGGACGGACTACCCCTCTTGGAAGAACAAAATGCGAATGCATCTTGAAGCAATTGACAACGATCTACGGTATGTTGTGACAAAAGGTGTTTCCTCGGTCCACACCCTCTCCGAATGATGCCGATGTGAAGAGATTCAAGCAACTCGATTCTCAAGCGAAGAATATCATATGTGGCCATCTCGAGCAAAGGTCAATATGGAAGAGTGAGTGCTTTGGAATCGCCAAACTCATCCGGGACAGGCTGTCCAAAGTAAATGAAGGTGTTTCAACTCAGCGTGAATCTCGAGTTGATGTTCTTGGAATCTCTTCAACCGCTTCAAAAGACTTCGATCACGAAAATGTTCAACAAACCTTCGATCGCCTCACCGACATCTCAAATGAGCTTCAAGCACTTTGGGTGCCTTGACATCACCGACCATGAGGTGGTGAAGAAATTGCTAAGATCGCTTGATTCCTCATTTGACACTCGCACCGATGATACAAGAACGAGCTGACTACAAGTCACTTGATCCCGCCGATATCCTCGAAAGGCTAAATACTCATGAGTTCCAAATTTGTCAAAAGAGAGATCTCTATGGTTACGGCTATGGAAAAACACGTGCCTCAAGGCCAAGGCTGAATCTGAATCGAGAGTGAAGACTACGGTAGTAGCCTTGGAGATCCTGAAGAATTTGGCCAGGAGCTAGCACCGCTCGTGAAGAAATTCCAGAAATTCTCAAGACGTGGTCGCTTTGGAAAATCCTCAAGAAGCGGTGATTCCTCATCTAGTGACTACAAGCGAAGACTTTGCCACAAATGCAAGAAACCTGGTCACTATATCCAAGATTGTCCTCGATGGGAAAAGGAATTAAGAAGGAAGAAACACAAGGATTACAGATTACGATGACGTGAAGAAGAAGAAGAAATCATCAAAATCTTCATCATCAAAATCCTCAAAACCTTCTTCTCACAAGAAGAGCAGCTCCAAAAGGCTCGGGCATTCATTGGCAAGGAAATGGACTCAAGCTGAATCTGAGGAAAATGAGGAAGAGGAGGAGTCTCAAGAATCCGAATCTGGTGTGGCTAGTCCGGCTCTTGCTATCGCTTATGTTAGCAAGTCCATCTTCAACATCAAGAAACTGACTCCACCGACAAACCTAATGAGGAAAACGATGACTACGCTCCCACCTATTGCTTCATGGCAAAAGGTGCCAAGGTACTCAATTTCACCTCCTCCGAATCCGGTGAAAATGAATCGATGAGGATCTCAAGCCCAGCTACTCTAAACTTGCTAAGATTGCTATAAAACAACAAAGGGCTTTTGAAAAGGTTCAAAACATGCTAGATAAGAGTGATGATATGTTAGGTGAAGAAATGGATCGCACTCAAGCCCTCGATCGAAAATCTTCAGAGACTTGATCTAGGTTTGATAACCTTCAAGGTCATCATAACACTCTCTTATCTCGATCATGAGAAACTTTCTTATGAATTTCTTCAAAGAAAGCAAGATCTTGAGAAGCTAAGAGCGAGTTATGAAGATCTTGAAGGAGCGCGATTCATTACTTGCTCAACAAATCAGCGCTTCTCAGGAAGAATTTGTTCCTCCATGCTTAAAGTGCATTGAACGTGAATCTGCTAATTCTTCACCTGAATGTTCAAATGCTTCAACTGTTACAAATTCTTCACCTGCCTCTGCTATCACTAATTCCTCATTTGAGGACATTGCTAGTATCACCGACGATGCAGATCGGAGGAATTGTACATGATGTGCATGTACAAAAGCCTCAAAGGGCATCGACTCTTTGTGATGTGCTTAAAAGCAGATCCTCAACAGAAACCCTAGGAAAGAGGGTATCGCATTTGAGAGGAAATTAAATGCAGATGGAACATTCTGGAAGCCTGAGCAGTACCCCAAAACCTCATGGGTTGCTGCAAAGGGACCTCCAGTTGATCCATCTACCTTATCTGGTTTTACATGTGAATTTCCTCATTCTGTTGATGAGTCATTCGACTCAAACTATAAACTGTTCAAAAATCAGAATGGTGAAGTATTTGCTAGATATGTTGGCACTAACTGCAGGAACAGTTCCCCTATGAAGAAAATCTGGGTTCCCAAGAAGTGCCTTGAAAGTCTTCAGGTGAATGTCCTCATGACACCACCAGTGAAGAATAGAAAACCCAGATCAAATTCTTCATATGGACCTAATTCTTCATATGGATCCAAGTCCTCATACGGACCAAATTCCTCACGGGGATCAAATTCCTCAAAAGGCTCAAAGTCCTCATATGATTATCATCGTGCTAATAACTCTGTTTCGCAGGGTAGAGCTAAGGGCTATGAATATGTGCATTATTCTTCAAACCAATATGTTCATAAGTCCTCGAAGAATTTCTCTCGCTTATTCATATGCTTACCCTAACCCCTCTTATGTGAAACGAAATGGTTTGGCCTCTATGCCACCATTCTCGTATGGTGCTCGCAGAATGATGAACTCTTTGCCACCCCTTGAGATGTGGGTGGTGAAGAAAAGAACTAATCTCTTCTGCGAGGGTCAGGTCTCGGGACGTGCCTAAGCGTCCAAGAAGAATTTCTGGGGCACGACAAATTGCACGAAAGGACGCAGGCTAATCATGATGAAATGAACTTTCATTTCGCACGCCCTCCTATCGCTTATCTGAATCTCGATCGATGAAATTCATCTGATGAACTTGATATCATATTCTTCACCGATGAAGTATATGAGATCGTAAGTTGTACTAATTCATCTGCAGGATGATCAACCCAAAGCCACTGAGTGGGTTCTCGATAGTGGATGTACAAATCACATGACTGGTGACAAGAATCTATTGATGGATGCTACCTTATCACCGTCACATCTGAAGCATATCATCTTTGGCCGACAAAGGCAAAAGTCGTATTGGGACTTGGTAAGGTTGCTATCTCTAAGGACATGCACATGGACAAAGTCATGCTTGTTGAGTCTTTAGGATATAACCTCATGTCGGTCTCAATGCTTTGTGATCTTGATATGGTTGTTATCTTTGGCAAGTATCGGTGTGTTGTGATTATGGAAGTCGACAATTCCAAAGTCTTGAAGGCTTTAGGAGAGGAGACTTGTATATTGTTGATTTTTCCACAGGATCACAACCAGCCGTGTGTCTACTTGCAAAAGCTTGGAAGGCTGGCTATGGCATCGACGACTTGGTCATGCAGGCATGAGGAATTTGCACACGCTTGCGAAGAAGAAGCATGTCATTGGCATTGAGAATGTCAAATTCCTCAAGGATCACTTATGCGAGCCCGTGAAGCTGGAAAAATGACCAAGGCCAAGCATCCAAATGAAGACTATCATGACCACTACTCGTCCCTTCGAATTGCTTCACATGGACCTCTTTGGTCCCAATCATTATTCAGCTGTCATTAATGAAGCATCACTTTATGGCTTTGTTATTGTTGATGATTACTCTCGTTACACATGGGTAAACATTGTTACTTACAAAAATCAAGTGCAGGAAATCTTCAAACGATTTTCCTCGAGGGCTTCAACCAACTTTGGTGTGAAGATCAAGCACATCAGAGTGACAATGGAACCGAGTTCAAGAATTCGGTCTTGATGACTATCTTGATGAACTTGGTATTACTCATGAGTTATCCGCTCCCTATACTCCTCAAAGAAATGGCGTCGTGGAGCGCAAGAACAGAACTCTTGTTGAGATGGCTCGCACTATGCTTGATGAATACAAAACGCCTAGTCGCTTCTGGATTGAAGCAATTGACACTGCGTGCCACATCATCAACAGAGTATATCTTCACAAATTCTTCAAAAAGACTGCCTATGAACTCCTCACAGACAAGAAACCCAATGTAAGTTATTTCAAAGTCTTCGGTGCCAAATGTTGGATTAGAGATCCTCACCACAACTCTAAATTTGCACAGAAAGCACATGAAGGTTTTATGCTTGGTTACGGAAAGGACTCGCACACCTACAGAGTTTTCAACATCGCACTTCACAAGATTGTTGACACTGTAGATGTTCGGTTCGATGAAACTAATGGCTCGCAAAGAGAGCACCTACCTTCTGTGTTAGACGAACCAAAGACCGAGGATTCTATCGATTCAAGGCAACCGAGGATGTCATTCCTCTTGAAGAAAGCTTTGAAGAATTCATTCCTCAGACGTGAAGAACGTCGAGCTAATGCACACGAAGATAATGCTGAAGAAAATGGTGCCGAGGAAAATGATCAAATTCCTCGAAGACAACCAACTCATCCTCGCGTTGCAAAAGAAGTGCAAGTTGACAAGATCATCGATGACATTGAAGCGCTGTGTCCTCTCACACGCTCAAAAGCTTCACATTTATCTAACTTTTGTGGGCACTATGCTTTTGTCTCTATCATAGAGCCCACTAAGGTAGATGAAGCATTTACGAGCCGGAGTGGATTCAGGCCATGCAAGAAGAATTACATCGATTCGAGCTCAACAATGTGCGGGAACTGGTCAAACGTCCAGATCCTCGCAAGCATAATATCATTGGCACAAAGTGGATCTATCGCAACAAACAAGATGAAAATGGTCTTGTGGTGAGGAATAAGGCACGACTAGTAGCTCAAGGCTACACGCAGGTTGAAGGAATTGATTTCGATGAAACTTTTGCACCTGTTGCTAGACTTGAGTCTATTCAAGATATTACTCGCCTATGCTAACCATCACAATATCACTTTATATCAAATGGATGTGAAAAGTGCATTCCTCAATGGTAAGCTTGAGGAAGAAGTATATGTTGCTCAACCCCAGGTTTTGAAGATCCAAAGAATCGACAAAGTCTTGAGACTAAATAAGGCCCTCTATGGCCTCAAGCAAGCCCCTCGGGCGTGGTATGATACATTGAAGGAATTCTTCGTGAAGAATGGCTTCACACCAGTTCACTCGACCCTACTCTCTTTACTAAATCTTATGATGGTGAACTGTTTGTATGTCAAATATATGTTGATGATATTATCTTTGGTCAGATCGACCAACGTTATAGTGATGAATTTGCCTATATGATGAGTGAAGAATATCAAATGTCTATGATGGGAGAGTTGAAATTCTTCTTAGGTCTTCAAATTCGTCAAAAACACAATGGCATATTCATATCTCAGGAGAAATACCTCAAAGATGTCCTGAAGAAATTCGACATGCAAGATTGCAAAGGTGTCAAAATTCCTATGCCCACTAATGGCCATCTATGCAATCGATGAAAATGGTATTGACTTCGATCACAAGGTATACCGCTCCATGATTGGTTCTTTATTGTACTTATGTGCATCTAGGCCAGATATAATGCTTAGTGTTTGCATGTGTGCCCGATTTCAAGCTACAATCAAGGAATCACACCATAAGGTGTGAAGCATATTCTTCGATATCTAGCTCACACACCAACACTAGGATTATGGTACCCCAAGGGCTCTACTTTTGATCTCATTGGATATTCTGACTCTGACTATGCTGGTGATCGTGTGGACCGCAAGTCAACTTCTGGTACTTGTCATTTCCTCGGACGATCTTTGGTCTGTTGGTCCTCGAAGAAACAGAACTGCGTATCGCTGTCTATTGCGGAAGCTGAATACATTGCTGCTGGCTCGTGTTGTGCTCAATTACTATGGATGAAGCAAACCCTCAAGGACTACGGCATCAACGTGAAGAATGTGCCTCTCTATTGTGACAATGAGAGTGCCATCAAGATTGCTCACAACCCAGTTCAGCACTCGAAGACAAAGCACATTCAAATTCGTCATCATTTTCTTCGTGATCATGTGTTGAAGGGCGACATCTCTATCGAAAGCACGTGAAGACTGAAGAACAGCTAGCTGATATCTTCACTAAGCCCTTGGATGAGAAGAGATTTAGCAAGTTGCGGTGTGAGCTAAATATCTTAGAATCTTCGAATGTTCTTTGAAAAGGACACACATCCTAACACTTATGCAAAATTGATGACTTAGATGTGCAACACATGAAGAAACGTTTTTCTTCAATCAATGAAGAATAACACTCTAAATGTGAAGAAATTAATGAAGAAATTGATTCTCAGAACCCTACGACAATTGTACGCGGTGTCTGAAATCATCATTCTTATACGGTGGGTCACGCCACCACCAAAGTTGAAATTCTTCAATTTGAGTTTTTCCTCAACTTTTGAAATTCTTCAGTTTTTTTAAATTCTTCAACTTTGCAAAATCTTCACTATTTCCGTCGTCTTTCTTCATTGGCTATATATATATATATATGGATTTATGTCCTCTACAGCATTCACTTATAGCTATTTCTTCAAGTCGCTTTTTATTCTAAGTGAATGTGATCGGACACTTCCCCCTCTATGCTATACTCAACCCAATCCATTCACAAATTCTTCATGTGCATTCTACTTTGAAACTCGTTCAAATTCTTCACTGTGTCCTTGACAGCTGAAGAAATTGCGAACGGAACTTTTAAAACGAATCTTACCCAAACCTCGGTTTTACCGCTCAAACCGTTCCGCATCCCACGATGCATTATTATATTCACCCACGATCGTACACGATCTTCACTACACAGTACGTGGGTGACACATGTCGTGAGAAGGGAAGCAGTCAAGGGCATGTTCGTCCCTAAATCTTGGACGATCCGCTTTTCACTGTGCCTATAAATACCCCTCTCTCCCTTCCTCACTCTTTTACTCCGCTCGACCTCTCTCCCGCTCGAGCTCCTCAAAACCCTAGCGCCGCCGCTACTCCATCGTCGCCGGTGAGGAAAAGCTTCACTGTCTTGACCTCTTCGCCGACGTACTCGCGCTGACCGTGGAATATCTTCACTCCGCCGTCGCCGTAGCCGATTTCCTCTGCCAAGTTAGGGCGGGGAAGATCTGAACGGACGAACTTCTAATCTGTTCATCTCAGTTAAATCGTGTTCTTCACTTGGAGTAAATTAAAAGTTACTTTTATTACTCGCTTTGATTCTCAAATTTTCTTCAAATTCTTCAAAGGTGTTTATTCTTCAAATTCCTCACACATATGAACACCTCAAATCACTTGACTCATTTCTCTAAGCAATGATTTTCTTCAAGATTCCTCAATTGTGTGGATCTTCGATCTATATAACTCTGGAACCTAAGACAAAGAACGCTTATTGAAATTCTTCAAGGCTCAATCTGGTCAAAATCCTCAAACTTGTTCTTTTTGAAAACCTTACGAGAACGCATATGACCTCTTCAAATTCCTCGCACCTATACTGCTCACAGGTACACATGTCATTCTTTGAATCCCTAGGTTCTCGTCAACTTAACTCATTTGCAGCGTTCCTCGAAGAAAAACTGCACACTTCTTGAGAGAACTCAATTGTTCAATTTCCTCACCAAGAAAATGGCAGATGGCAAGAAGCCGCATGAAGGGAGGAAAGAAACACGAGGTCATGACAGCATTCAAATCCCCGAGGAAATATATGCGACTCATGTACACCGATGAGGAAAGCAAAAATCAACGCATAAAGGTGCATTATCTGAAGATTGAACGGAGATGGGCACGGGAATGGAAGGAATACAGATATGTAACACCTAAATACATGAAGAAATTCGCTGAATCCTCCATGCCCAAGAGCTCCTTTGGCACTGGCCAAATAGCTGATCCCACTAGCATCAAACGCGGTGAGGACTTTCACGATGAATGGGCTAAACGCCAAGCAAAGTTGGCTAAGCAAGCAAAGGAAGCGGTGAAGAAATTCAATGAGGATTACGCCGCTGCCGCTGCCATCGAGGTCTCGGTCAAACCGAGGAAATCAATGCAAAAGAAGCCTGCTAACAAGCCAAGTGCTTCATCATCTGCGCCCTCACGGCCAAGTTCCTCAGCAGCTCCTTCCAGGCAAATTCCTCAACAGCAAATTCCTCACACTGCTGCTGCTCCACCAAAGTCCTCAACTGCTCCGTCCAAACCTTCGCCTCTGTGCACCTAGCTACATGTCAAAGGACTGCTGGTTTCTCAATTGCCTCGTGCATCTCTCGCAAGTTCCTCGGCTGCCCCCAATTCTTCATCTGGCCCGTCTCTGAAGACAAAAGCAACAATGGACGTGGTCCTCGGCCTAGCCCAAGGAAGAAATAGCTTGTAGTCCACGTGCCATCTGATGATGAGGCATCTGATGAAGAACTTGAAGAAATCATCAGAGACCGCCAAGTTAGGGCCGCTAGAGCCAAGGGTACATCTGTACATCGCTTTTGGACCCGAAGAAAGTCCTCGACTTCATCGACCTCTGGCACAATGATCCCAATACCCCTCTGCCTGATCTTCCTTTGACACCTGGTCAAAGTCATGCGTTGACTCACTTCATCACTGAAGAAAAATGGAAGTTTGAGAAGGCGAGGGAAATCAAAAAGGCTCAATACAGGAAGGAGAGGTTCCTGAAGAAAAATGTTGTCAAGATGACACCTGAGGAACTCCTTCAAATCCAAACTGAAATTCAAAACCTCAGCAAGAACTTCGATACCTACTATGCTGAGTGGCAAGTAGTCAAGACCAGATTCGTCGATCTGACAAAGAAAATCACAAGTCTTGCACTGTGCAGCGTGAAATTCCTCGAAATTTGAAGCATCAGTTCAGCCCTCTTGAAGAAAATGCTGATTCTAGGGCTGATGAAGAAATTCCAGCCCATTGAAGAAATTTCTGTGGCACCCACTAGTGGTGCGCTGAAGAAGCTGCTCAAGTCAGGGCAACTGCATCAGTTGCGCCTGAAGAAATTGCTCTAGACAGGGGAACTGCATCAGTTGCTCCTGAAGAAGCTGCACCAAATTCCTCAGCTCCTCCTGCACCAACTCCAACTCCAATTCTTCCATACATACGATGTGAAGAAAACCAAGGTCTTGAACGAGCTGCTGTGAAGAAAAGGAAAGCATCAGCTGCGTCAGATTCTTCGGCTGCGAAGAAAATGAAGTCAATGACCAGCTCTGTTGAGAACCCAATTGATGCTGTTCCAATTTCCTCTATACCATCAAAGGAAGTAGTTCCTTTTGGAGAAGAATATGAGGTGCCAACCGGATCGATGAAGAACATCAATCTGCTGCTTCATCGAGAAAATTGATGAAGAAATTGAAGAGGAAGCTATCCCTTCAACCCCAGTAATTCCCTCATCAGACCATGAAATTCCTCAAGCTGGTACTGAGGAAATTGAAAATGAAGATGTGGATATTGGATGCACCACTCCTGTGATCAATGATGACTTTTGGGAAAGTCAGCATCCCAATACTCCTCTCTTCACCCCGCTACAACAAGTTCCTCACTCCCCGCATGCATTTGTCCAAATAGACACTGAAGAAAATCAACCAACGGGTTCTGTGCATGAAGAAATTCCAGCCACTAGTGCTGATGAAACTGCTGCTGCTGCTATTCCTCAGACTGCACAAGTTGAGGACCAAGAAATTCCTCAAGCTGAAGAACCTGAACTTACGATTCCAGAGGTGGTGATGCAACTCACTGACACCCCTCTGCCCAAGCAGAAGAATCCGTTCTCAACCAAGCAAAAGTTCAAGGCTGAAGATTTCTTTGCCGAGCACGTGTTCTTCTTGAATATAATCCTTATGATTCTCGCTCGAATTAGGAAGAGGCGCTTACGGACTGCCACCAAGCCAACTTCTATTCCTCGGTGCTTTTCAACAAGGACAAAATCTTCGATCATGCTCATATTCCTCATGTGGATATGGAGTCGCTGCTGTGCTTTGAGCCCGTCCTAAGTGTTCTTCATGACGCAGGTCTTCTAAACTTCTGTACTGATATTTGTGATTGGAATGAAGAGCTAATTCTTCAGTTCTATGCAACCCTGCACATCACCGGAGACGCTGAAGACGTCAATTCATGGGTCTTGGATTGGATGACTGAAAACACTCACTACAAGGCACCTGCAATTGAATTGCTTCGTTCTCCCACTCAGTCCTCCGCTTGATGGTGCACGTCGGATCTATGAAGAAAAGGAACTTTCAAATCACTATATGCAAGTCTTGATGAAGCCTTTGAAGCCAAGGCAGGCACTAAGAACCAAATTCCTCGTCAAGGAATTATTATATGTGCCTCGGACCGTCTATCGAATCTTGACGAAGACTATGAGTCCTATCAAGGGCCACGACTCGAATGATGAAGAAGTCGTTGGCATCATGAAGAATATGCTTTTCAACATCATCCATGGCGTTCCCGTCAATTTCCATGATTTCTTCATGAGGACTCTGGCTAACATTGCCATGTCACCTTTTGAGCTGAAGCCTTATGCGCCTTGGATTATGAGGTTCATCAGGTCAAGATCTTCACTAAATTACAAGGTCGATACTTTGAACCACTGCAGCTACCTGCCCCGATTGAAGTCCTCAAACGGCCAATTGCCTCGGTGATGAAAAGGGCAAGGCTATCGCTGTGATAGATGAAGGCATTCGTCCATTGGATGGACAGTTTCAAAAGCAGCATCTTACTCCACCAATGATGACTCGCCACACATGACTCAAAGAAGCAAATACCTCAAGAAAGCAAAATCCTCAAGGAACTGCACCCAGGGTGATGACTGATCGTGAATTACTCCTCAGTCTTCATCAGAAGGTTGATCGCAATCATAAGTGGGTCAAACGTCAGTTTGGTACTCTTCTTTACAACATGACATCTACTCATAATGATGTGAAGAAAAACCACTACTACCTTCATGAAACCTTCAAACGCACCTGGGCTGTTCTTTCACATGTCTATAATGAAGAAGAACTGGCGTCAATGGGACTCAAGGAAGAATTTGACTGGTCTGCACCTCCTCAAGAAATTCAAGAAAGTCAAAGTTCCTTCCTTGGTGGCCAGCTCCTATTCTTCATCGCGACATCGATGAAAATGAAGACTTGGAAGACACTGCTGCTGGTCCTACTTCAACGAACAACCCCGACAATGCTGGCGCTCCGTCTTCAACTTGATTTCCTCAAGAGCGTTAGTCCTCAGTTTCGATCCTTTTGGTCATTCGATGACAAAGGGGGAGAAATTTGAGTTAGTCTTCAAGCGGGTCTCATTTTTGTCTATATACAGTATTCTATTAAGTTACAACTCTCGTTCTTCTGAAACCTTTTATTGGATCGAGTTGTAATCTTAAACCCGATGGTGCTTTGATACTTTTGATGCATTATGCTCTTACTCTATGATCTGATTATAGTAGTTATGCTCTGATTCTAGTGAGCTCTTTGAAAATCTTCATAGCAAATCGATTTGGGCTCTGAATAACATCAAGCATGCAAAAGTTTCAAATTCCTCATACGCATGGGCTCTGATACTTTTTATGCATGCATTGCATAGCATCAAGCACCATATTTCATCATGCATTTCAAATTCCTCATATTATGTGTCAAATGCGTATGAATTACAAGATATAGGGGGAGATCTCCATGATTCAATTCTTCAAATGTGCATTGCCTCAAAAGCAAATTCCTCACTATGCACATCTTCAGGGGGAGTTCTTCTATATCTTGCAATCAAAATCCTCATTATCTGTATTTACACTCCATATATTTATCCCCGTTGAAAACTTAACCTATGTTGTCATCAATCACCAAAAGGGGAGATTGTAAGTGCATCTAGTGCCCCTTAGTGATTTTGGTGTATTGAAGACTTATAGGTTAAGCAACTAATGCGCTTTGTGAGTGTACACAGGTCTATAAGTCTATGAGGAGTTTGATATTTACAAGGAAAGTCGACCCTAAAAATGAAGTTCTTCAATGAAGACTTTGATATTCGAAGACTTTCAAGACTTTGAAAGTGAAGAAATTGGTGTGATCCTCAAGACTTGGTATTCGCTTGAGGAACATGAAGCGTGAAGACTTTTGTTTTCGTAGTTTCATTTTCTCTTTCTTGAGTCATAGGAAACACCGCATCGTTAAAGGGGGTCGAGGAAATACTAAGGAAAAATTTCCATTTGATGCTCAACTCAAAATCCTACACCTACCAATCCCTTCGAGTGAAGCTTTTGGAAATCTCATACAGTTCACCAATTTCTTCAAAGGATGTAGACGAAGCTCTTCCGGTCGCCGAGGAATTTGTTGACCGAGGAGTTAGGAATTCGCCATGGCGGATTGCCTACACATGAGGAACATGATAGCCCCGAGGAATTTGATATTCAAATTTCCGACCGTTCTTGTCTTTGCGTGCGGCTGTCCCAAAATATCTTATCCACCTAACGGTCATATCATTGAAGGGCATTTATGTCTTATCATGTCGGGCTGCTCCCTAGGCTATAAATAGCCGCCCCTACAACCACTAGCTGGTTGGCTGCTCCGAGAGAACTTGACACTTGTCATTTGAGAGCAACCCATCCTCCGAGGACTTTGAGCGAAAATCATCAAGTGAGGAAAAACCCAAAAGTGAGAAAAACCCAAAACCAAACCCCAACAAACCCAAAGTGATTGAGCATCATCAAGAAATTGATCCTGCGTGGATCCGACGCTTTTACCTTTGAAGACTGTGCTTCTTCCAGACGGTTAGGCGTCAAGGTCTAGAGCATCCAAGAGGAATTGTGGATTGCCGGGTGACCAAGTATGTGAAGGTTTGGAAGTCGTCTGAAGACTTACCACGAGTGATTGGACGAGGTCTGCGTGACCTTAGTTCAAGGAGAATACGGTGAGGACTTGGTGTCCTGAGCTGCGTGCTCGGCGATCGGGTGTCCGGACTGTGTGTCCTCGAGTTTAAATACTCACCGCTCCAACCAGACGCATAACCGAGACAGCAGTTGGAACTGGTCTACCAAATCATTGTCTTCACCAACCTAACTGGTTCTATTTCCTCAACCCTTTCATTTCCTCATAAGCGTGTTGAGTGTTTGTCATATCTCGTGTTTGAAGACTTTGATCAAGACTTTTCAATTTCCTCAGTTCAATTTCTTGATCTGCTTTGTCTTCATCTTGTGTTATCCTGTGATTACGCTTTTCGTACTCTGTGATTGTCTTCATTTCATCATGATGACTATGCTTGTAATCTGTTATGCTTACTTACGAGTACTTATTCCGCTGCAAGTATTTCTTCGCTAAGGAATTTCCTCACCAGCAAATTCCTCAGTGAAGAATTCATAAAAATCGCCTATTCACCCCCCCTCTAGTCGATATAACGCACTTTCAGTTCCCCTCCCCACTTCAGCCCACGGGGCCCTCCGGGATAGGTGGCCCTACCCGATGGACCCCCGGGACCCTTCCGGTGGTCCCGGTACAATACCGGTGACCCTCGAAACTTTCCCGATGGCCGAAACTGCACTTCCTATATGTAATTCTTCACATCCAGACCATTCCGGAACTCCTCGTGACGTCCGGGATCTCATCCGGACTCAACAACTTTCGGGTTACTGCATACTCATATCTCTACAACCCTAGCGTCACCGAACCTTAAGTGTGTAGACCCTACGGGTTCGGTAGAATGTAGACATGACCGAGACGCCTCTCCGGTCAATAACCAACAACGGGATCTGGATACCCATGTTGGCTCCCACATGCTCCTCGATGATCTCATCGGATGAACCACGATGTCGAGGATTCAATCAATCCCGTATACAATTCCCTTTGTCAATCGGGACGTTACTTGCCCGAGACTCGATCGTCGGTATCCCAATACCTCGTTTAATCTCGTTACCCGGCAAGTCACTTTACTGCATACCGTAATGCATGATCCCGTGACCGCACACTTGGTCACATAGAGCTCATTATGATGATGCATTACCGAGTGGGCCCAGAGATACCTCTCCGTCATACAGAGTGACAAATCCCAGCCTCGATTCATGCCAACCCAATGACACTTTCGGAGATACCCATAGTGCACCTTTATAGTCACCCGATTACGTTGTGGACGCTTACACACCCAAAGCACTCCTACGGTATCCGGGAGTTGCACAATCTCATGGTTTAAGGAAATGATACTTGACATTTGGAAAAGCTTTAGCTAAACGAACTACACGATCTTTGAGCTATGCTTAGGATTGGGTCTTGTCCATCACATCATTCTCCTAATGATGTGATCCCGTTATCAATGACATCCAATGCCCATAGTCAGGAAACCATGACTATCTGTTGATCAACGAGCTAGTCAACTAGAGGCTTACTAGGGACACGTTGTGGTCTATGTATTCACACGTGTATTATGATTTCCGAATAACACAGTTATAGCATGAATAACAGACAATTATCATGAACAAAGAAATATAATAATAACCATTTTATTATTGCCTCTAGGGCATATTTCCAACAGGAGCAACACGAGTGGGTCGACAATAGTTACACGATGATGCCTTCATCAAGGTAACGGCGAGAACGCCGCCATCGCCTGCCGTCGGCTCGGTTTTCACCCCATCTCGAGATCCGATCACCAAGCCTCTGGCCGGCCATCTCGGGAAGAAGATGACCACCACGTCCACCAGTGTCACCACGCCGGGCACGCATCGCCGCCGGCACCCCCATGGTGCCTAGAGGCCGACAAGCCCCGAGGATTCCCATGCCTTGCCAACCGCCATGCCCTAGACCCCGGCACCACCAGATCTAGATCGGATCGGGGTCCAGGGCCCCAAGCTGCAACCGCCGCGGAGGTAGCACCACTGGACGGTGCCTAGCCCTCCAGCCCGCCGCCGCGCCACACCGCCAAGCCGCCGCCGGGATAACTCGCGCTGCCAATAGAGAAGTCGCAGCCGCCGCGCGTTGGAGAGGCCTCAACACTACTAGGAAAAGGGCTATAGATGGGATGGACACTAATGGTGCACTGTACATGTGGTGCGCCATTACTAAATACTAATGGCGCACCATGTGTTGGTGCGCCATTAGTGTGCAAATACTAATGGCGCATCACATCCGACGGTGCGCCATTAGTAATTTTTTTTATTTTTTTCAAAACTACTAATGGCGCACCGTGGAAGTGGTGCGCCATTACTAGTTGAACTAGTAATGGTGCACCATCCCACGGTGCGCCATTAGTAATTTGGCCCAAACATTCCCCCGAAAGCACCCCCCCTGGACCGCCTTTTCAGTTTAAAATAAATAAAAGAAAATGATAGAAATGTCAAAAAAATAAAAGAAAATAAGATTCCCATGTGATATGTGGTCTAGTTGTTAGCAAAATTTACAAACATGAATTTTCAACTTTTTTGCAAAATCTCTCGAGAATTTGTAAAAATGGGCATAACTTTTGCATACGAACTCGGATGAAAAAGTTTTTTTATGAAAAATCATCTACTCGAATTTAGCAGGGGGAACCCCGTTAAACATTTTCAAAATCCTCAAAAACTAACAGAAAAAAAGATACGGGGCTTTTAAGATCTGGAGCAGCAAAAAAATTCAAAAAAATTCAAACTTACTAATGGCGCACCTACCCATGGTGCGCCATTACTATCTTCCCGCCTTCAAAATTCAAAATAAATCAAAAAAATAAAAATAAAAGTTACTAATGGCGCACCTGCCCATGGTGCGCCTTTAGTATCTTCCCATGGTGCGCCATTAGTATCTTCCCGCCTTCAAAATTCAAAATAAATAAAAAAATTAAAAAAAATAGTAATGGCGCACCTACCCACGGTGTGCCATTACTATGCCGTATATATGGTTGGGCGTGTCCTCTCCTCCTTACCTCTTCATTCTTCTCCTCCACTCCACCTCTCCTCCACTCCACCTCTCCTCCACTCCTCCACTCCATCTTCCCTTCTCTCCTCCACCATACTACCCTCCTCCTCTCCGGCGACCTCCTCCTCCTCCTCTCCGGCGACCTCCTCCTCCCTCCTCTCCTCCCCTCCCCCCCCTCACGGTTTCTCCTCCCTCCTCTCCGGTGAGCTCCTCCTCCCTCATCTCCGGTGAGCTCCTCCTCCCTCCTCTCCGGTGAGCTCCTCCTCCCTCCTCTCCGGTGAGCTCAACATCCCTCCTCTCAGGTGAGCTCCTCCTCCCTCCTCTCCTCCCATCCCTCATGGTTTCTCCTTCCTCCTCTCCGATGCTCGGTGACCTCCTCTCCGCGACCTCCTCCTCCTCTCCGCCGATGTAGGCGAGCGCCTCTGCGTCACCTCCTCCTCCTCCTCCTCTCGGCGAACTCCTCTCCGCAAAAGAACGTACAAGATCCAAAACGGAACAAAATTTGAAATAATATCGTGCAAAAACGAGCAAAAAAAACGAGCAAAAAATGGCAAAAAAAATCGCGATCCAGATCCAAATTCAAAATTCAAATATAGCAATGGCGCACGGTGGGGGTTAGACGGTGCGCCACTACTATTTTCCCTCCTTCAAAATTCAAAAATACTAATGGCGCACCGTGGCCTATACTAATGGCGCACCAGTGGCCTATACTAATGGTGCATCAGGCTCAGGCGCCATTAGTAGCCAGATACTAATGGCGCACCACCGGTGCGCCATTAGTAAAAATACTAGTGGCGTGATACTAATGGCGCACCAAAGTGCGCCATTAGTAGGCAAAACTGGTGCGCCAGCAGGCGCCGCCACCCAAGACGCCCTCCGCCAAGGCTGGCCCCGCCAGCCCAGCATCTGCATCGGACGCCAACCGCGAGGAGAGGGGCAAGATCCCCTCCGCCACCAATGTCGGCCGGTCTTTGCCCGGCGGCGCTGTGCGGTGGCAGCGGGGGGAGAGATCGACGAGGGAGGACGAGGGGCGGGGGCTAGGGTTTCCCCCGAGGACGCTCGGGGGTCGGACAGAAAATAAACTAATCTAATAAAACTGTTAATCTCTCACCGATGAACCTGAAAATTGATACCAGTTGATGTGACGGCGGCCCGATCTTTCGATGAGAGTGGGGATAATTATTGATTTGGTGAATTTTGACCTTGAAGATCCGGCTATACCGTACCCAACGATACGCCTTGACAATCGCTAAACCAATCTCCGATGGTTATTGACCTTGCCGTAGGCACGATCAACCTGAACAACGAGGTTTGAGTTCCTGCAAGCAACTGAAGAACCAGCAAGAACAAAGGTGAATTGCAAGTGAAATTGCGGATGATAAATTGAGCACCTGAACTAGATGAAAAGTTGGGTTCCATTGTGGATCTGACAAAGCAATAGTCCTACACATCTCGTAGATGCGAATTGTAGCGATGGGTAAACAATACAATAGAACACGAAGCCTAGACCTAACAATAGCTAACTATTTATTAGCGTACGGCCACCGCCCTCGCTGCGCCTCGGCGTGTCCCATCTGGGCAGATACGGTCGAAGCAAATATCCATCAGGAGATGGCCCGCACGAAAGGCCTACATGGCTTGGCCGCATTAATTTATTGGCCCATTGTTGCAATCCACGGGCATCAAAAGTTCTAGACCCATGTACGTGATTGGTTTTGTGGACGTTGCATGTATGATGCACGGTCTGGCAGGGGACATGCATGCAAGTGCTACTCCTTGTAGATTTAAACATGTATCTTCATTTTCCATCTCTAAGTAAGTCTCTTTCGGTCTTTATTTCTGATGGTCTTATTTCCGCGTGCAGACAACCGTGATGGGGTGTTCTTGAAAGTATCGTTTGAGCTTCTTGGCGGCGAAATGCACGCCGTAGCACATCTTCTAGTAGTGGGGGTAATTCTGCTTTGAGGCCGACATCACCTCACTCAAGTAGTACACAGGCCTCTGGACCGGCTGTGCTCTGCCGTCTTATGGACGCTCTACCACAATGACAGTGCTGACCACCCGGCTGGTGGCGGTGATGTAGAGGAACGTGGGTTCCTTAGCAGCCGGGGCCGCCAGGACAGACGTCATAGGCAGCATTTTCTTGAGCTGGAGGAAGGCCTCGCCCGCCTTGTCGTTCCACTCAAAGTGAGTGGTCTTCTTGATTAACTGGTACAGGGGAAGAGCCTTCTCGCCTAGCCGACTGATGAAGCGGCCGATGGATGCCAAGCAGCCAGTGAACTTTTGGACGTCTCGTAGTCGGGTGGGCCTCTCCATCTCCTCAATGGCCTTGATCTTCATAGGGTTGCACTCGATGCCGCGTTCTGAGACAAGGAAGCCGAGGAGCTGGCCGGCTGGGACTCCGAAGACACACTTCACTGGGTTGAGCTTGATTGGAAAACGGCGTAGATTATTAATTGTTTCTTTGAGATCTTCCAGGAGGGTGCTGCTGGGTAATGTAGTAATTTCAAAAAATTCCTACGCACACACAGGATCATGGTGATGCATAGCAACGAGAGGGGAGATTGTGTCCATGTACCCTCGTAGACCGAAAACGGAAGCGTTAGCACAACGCGGTTGATGTAGTCGTACATCTTCACGATCCGACCGATCCAAGTACCGAACGCACGGCACCTCCGAGTTCAGCACACGTTCAGCTCGATGATGTCCCGCTAACTCCGATCCAGCAGAGCTTCGACGGATAGTTTCGTCAGCACGACGGCGTGATGACGATGATGATGTTGCTACCGACGCAGGGCTTCGCCTAAGCACCGCTACGATATGATCGAGGTGGATTATGATGGAGGGGGGCACCGCACACGGTTGGGAGATATCAACTGATCAACTTGTGTGTTCTAGGGTGCCCCCCTGCTAGGGCTGGAATTCGAGCCGAGTCGAGCCAGCTCGGCTCGACTCGCTAAAGCTCGTTTCCTTAACGAGCTAGCTTGACTCGACTCGTTAGTATAACAAGCTCAAATCCAAGATTGGCTCGACTTGTATAACTCACGAGCTGGCTCGTTTAGCTTGTTAAGCTCGTTAAGAATATGAACATAAAACCTTACGAATAAGATAAAAATGAACATTGTTTGTAAACATATTATATGTTTAATATGTACACTTTGCATTTGCAAGTAAATTTTTTTTTTCATATCCGTAAGCTGCTTTGCGCGGCTGGGCCTGCGCCTAGGACGCAGAGTGCTTGGCTGATCTCTTGTAACGAGCCTAATGAGTTACATGAGTACTCGTGAGATTTGCTCGTTTAACTTGGTCTATAAACGATCTTAAACTAAAGCTCGGCT
This sequence comes from Aegilops bicornis, assembly GCA_021605145.1. Classification (NCBI taxonomy): domain Eukaryota; kingdom Viridiplantae; phylum Streptophyta; class Magnoliopsida; order Poales; family Poaceae; genus Aegilops; species Aegilops bicornis. The sequence goes on from CM038673.1 coordinate 98,657,941, forward strand.
CGACTCGTTATTCTTTGAGTTCGATTCGATTCGAGCCAAGCCACGAGTTACTCGTTTAGCTCACAAGTTTCGAGCTTTTTTTCCAGCCCTACCCCCTGCCCCCGTATATAAAGGAGCAAGGGGGGAGGCTGGCCGGCCCCTGTAGGGCGCGCCAGGAGGAGGAGTCCTCCTCCTAGTAGGAGTAGGACTCCACTTTCCTACTCCTACTAGGAGGTGGAAAGGAAGGAGGAGAAGGAGAAGGAAGGAGAGGGAGGAAAAGGAGGAAAGGGGGGCCGCCCCCTAGTCCAATTCGGTTTGGGCTAGGGGGCCGCGTGTCCTGCCTCCTCTCTTCCACCACTTGGCCTATGAGGCCCATTGCTTCTTCCTCGTATTCCCGTAACTCCCCGGTACCCTCGAAAATACCCGAATCACTTGGAACCTTTCCGATGTCCGAATATAGTCGTCCAATATATCGATCTTTACGTCTCGACCATTTCAAGACTCCTCGTGATGTCCCTGATCTCATACGGGACTCCGAACTACCTTCGGTACATCAAATCACATAAACTCATAATACCAATCGTCACTGAACTTTAAGCGTGCGGACCCTACGGGTTCGAGAACTATATAGACATGACCGAGACACGTCTCCGATCAATAACCAATAGCGGAACCTGGATGCTCATATTGGCTCCGACATATTGGACGAAGATCTTTATCGGTCAAACCGCATAACACATACGTTGTTCCCTTTGTCATCGGTATGTTACTTGCCCGAGGTTCGATCGTCGATATCTCAATACGTAGTTCAATCTCGTTACCGGCAAGTCTCTTTACTCGTTCCGTAATACATCATCCCGCAACTAACTCATTAGTTACAATGTTTACAAGGCTTATAGTGGTGTGTATTACCGAGTGGGCCCAGAGATACCTCTCCGACAATCGGAGTGACAAATCCTAATCTCGAAATACACCAACTCAACAAGTACCTTCGGAGACACCTGTAGAGCACCTTTATAATCACCCGATTACGCCAGGACGCTTTGGTAGCACACAAAGTGTTCCTCCAAAGAACGGAGTTGCATAATCTCATAGTAATATGAACATGTATAAGTCATGAAGAAAGCAATAACAACATACTAAACGATCAAGTGCTAAGCTAACGGAATGGGTCAAGGCAATCACATCATTCTCTAATGATGTGATCCCGTTAATCAAATGAGAACTCATGTCTATGGCTAGGAAACTTAACCATCTTTGATTCAACGAGCTAGTCAAGTAGAGGCATACTAGTGACACTTTGTTTGTCTATGTATTCACACATGTATCAAGTTTCCGGTTAATACAATTCTAGCATGAATAATAAACATTCATCATGAAATAAGGAAATAGATAATAACTTTATTATTGCCTCTAGGGCATATTTCCTTCAGGTGCCACGCTTCTTCGTCTGAACCATAATATCGTCTACATAGACGTGGGCATTTCTGCCGAGTTGCTTGAGGAGGCACTTCTGCATGCAACGCTGAAACGTGGCACCGGCATTTCTCAAGCCGGATGTCATGGTTAGGTAGTAGAAGGTTCCGAATGGTGTGATGAAGGGGGTGTTCAGCCGATCGGCCGGGTACAATTTGATCTAGTGGTAACCAGAGTAGGCATCCAAAAAAACTCAACAGCTCGCATCTGGCTGTGGAGTCAATCACTTGGTTTATCCGTGGCAGAGCAAACGGATCTTTTGGGCAGGCCTTGTTGAGACTGGTGTTATCAATGCACATGTGCCACTTGTTATTCTTCTTCAGTACAAGGACTGGGTTGGCAAGCCATTCTAGGAAGAATACTTCCATGATGAAGCCGGCTGCCAGCAGGCAGGCGATCTCATCACCAACAATTCTTCTCTTCTCTTCTGACAAGCGGCGGAGGGGTTGCTTGATTGGTTTTGCATCTGATCTGACATGTAGCTTGTGATCAGCGAAATCCGTTGGAACACCCGGCATGTCTTTGGGAGACCATGCAAAGATGTCCCCATTCTCACGGAGGAAATCGACGAGCTCGCTTTCCTATTTGCTATCGAGGTTGGTCCCTACGATAGCGTGCCTCTCCGGGTGGTCCGGGTCCAAGGGTATCTTCTTGGTTTGTTTGGCCGGCTGGAAGGAGCCCTGGGTCTCCGACTCCTTGGAATATGGTGACAGGTCCGGCTGCTTGCTGGCCATTGCCACAACCTGGTCCAGGAGCTTCTTCTCGATAGCAATCACAACGGACTCGGCCAGCCGGCTGCTAGCAGGAGCACAGGCGGCCGACTTCTTGTAGTCACCGGCTATAGTGATTATGCCCTTGGTACCCGACATCTTCATCTTGAGGTAGGCATAGTGCGGCACCGCCATGAACTTGGCTAGAGCCGGCCGGCCTAGGAGCGCGTGGTAAGGGCTCTCCATGTCAACCACCTCAAACCAAATTGCCTCGTGGCAGAAGTGATCTTTGTCTCCGAAGAGGACATCCATCTTGATCTTGCCGATTGGTGAGCAGGAAAGGCCATGTACAATGCCATGGAAGACAGTCCAACTGGGTTGGAGTTGCTTCTCTTTGATGCACAACTTTTTCGTGGTGTCGCGGTAGAGGATGTTGATGCTGCTACCACCGTCTATCAGAACTCGGGAGAAGCGAGCAGCTCACCTCTCTGTTGAGAAAGTGGCATCCAATACCATGGCGTAGGAACCCAGAGAAGGCATCACTTCTGGGTGGTATGCACGGCTCCAGCTGATGGGCCTCTCGGACCAGTGCATAAACTCTGGGAGTTCTGAAGCAACGGCGTTCACCTCACGGTGTTGCTGACGCCGACTGTGCCTGTCGTCGGCCAGACTAGTGAAGACGACATAGGCTCCATGTTCTTCAGGGAATTCATCTTGAATGGAGGCGACCGGGCGGGCCGCCGGCTGCTGAGGAGGCGGAGCTGGCGGGCCAGCAGGCGGAGGCGGCAGTCCTTCGCCCTTGGCAATGCGGACGAGCCAGTGGCACTTTTGGGTCGTGTGGTTTGACGGGTTCGCGCCGCTGTGAAACTTGCAGGGAGCATCAAGAGTTTGCTCAAAGGAGAAGGCGGGCAACCAAGCGAGCTTGCCGCCTTTCTGACGCTTGGGGCCGGGCTGACCCTCCGGCTGCTGGTCTTCAACTGTTGCCACCTGCCGGCTAGTGGAAGCCGGCTGCGGGGCTTTGCGATTTTTGTCGTTCTACTGCTGGCGTCGACTGTTATTACCAGCCGACATCTGAGGAGCCGGAGGGAGCACCTTTCCAGATGCGTCCACTCAGAGCTCCGACTTCATGGAGGAGTCGACAGTGGTGTACTTGTCTGCTATGATCAGCAGCTCGTCGAGTGTGGCCAGCTCGTCGCAAAGGAGTTGGTGTTTGAGTAGGGTGCCCTCTCGGCACCCGGCAGTGAAGTACTTTATAGCTTGCACCTCGTGCACCCCCTCGCAGGAGTTGCGCAGTTCATGCCCACCGCGTCAAGTAGTCGCGGGTGGACTCGGTCGGGCCTTGGACGCACAAAGAGAGTTGGCGGGGCTTGGGCGGCCGCTCGTAGATGCTGGTGAAGTTGCGGATGAAGACTTCGGTGAAGTCCAGCCAGCTGTTGACGCTGTAGGGCTTGAAGCTGTTTAGCCATGACCGGGCCGTGCCGTGGAGCATGAGCGGAACGTACTTCACGGCAACGCGCTTGTTGTCGTTTGCTATGCTGACGGCTGTGGAGTAGTCAACCAGCCAATCCTCCAGCTTCACGAAGCCGTTGTACTTGGGAGTGTCTCGAGGGAGCGAGAACCCTTTGGGGAAGGGCTCGTCGCGAATGCGGGGGCCGAAACAAGGCGGGTCGATTGCATCTTCTTCTTCTACCACCAGGGATCGAGCCAGGTGATATGTCTCCAACGTATCTATAATTTTTTATTGCTCCATGCTATATTATCTACTGTTTTTGGACCATATTGGGCTTTATTTTCCACTTTTATATTATTTTTGGGACTAACCTATTAACCGGAGGCCCAGCCCAGAATTGCTGTTTTTTTTGCCCATTTCAGTGTTTCGAATAAACGGAATATCAAACAGAGTCCAAACGGAATGAAATCTTCGGGAACGTGATTTTCTCATGAGATAAGATCCAGGAGACTTGGACCCTCGGTCAAGAAAGGAGGGAGGCGGCCACGAGGGTGGAGGGCGCGCCCCTGCCTCATGGGCCCCCCGAAGCTCCACCGACGTACTCCTTCCTCCTATATATACCTACGCACTTCAACAGATCGACACGGAGCCAAAACCTAATTCCACCGCCGCAACTTTCTCAGATCCACGAGATCCCATCTTGGGGCCTGTTCGAGTTCACTTAAGGGGAATCCACCACGGAGGGCTTCTACATCATCATCATAGCCTCTCCGATGAAGTGTGAGTAGTTTACTTCAGACCTTCGGGTCCATAGTTAGTAGCTAGATGGCTTCTCTCTTTTTGGATCTCAATACAATGTTCTCCCCTCTCTCATGGAGATCTATTCGATGTAATCTTCTTTTTTGCGGTGTGTTTGTTGAGACCGATGAATTGTGAGTTTATGATCAAGATTATCTATGAGCAATATTTGAATCTTCTCTGAATTCTTTTATGTATGATTGGTTATCTTTGCAAGTCTCTTCGAATTATCCGCTTTGGTTTGGCCAACTAGATTGGTAGTTCTTGCAATGGGAGAAGTGCTTAGCTTTGGGTTCAATCTTGCGGTGTCCTTTCCCAAAGGATGAGGGGCAGCAAGGCACGTATTGTATTGTTGCCATCGAGGATAACAAGATGGGGTATTTATCATATTGCATGAATTTATTCCTCTACATCATGTCATCTTGCTTAAGGCGTTACTCTATTTTCATTAACTTAATACTCTAGATGCATGGTGGATAGCGGTTGATGAGTGGAGTAATAGTAGTAGATGCGTGTGAGTCGGTCTACTTGTCTCGAAGTGATGCCTATATACATGATCATACCTAGATAATCTCATAACTATGCTCAATTCTCATCAATTGCTCAACAAGAATAATGCTCACCCAATCAGAAGATACTTATGCTCTTGAGAGAAGCCACTAGTGAAATCTATGGCCCCGGGTCTATTTTCATCATATTAATCTTCCTATGATTTATTATTGCTTTGCTTTTTTACTTTGCCTTTTATTTTACTTTGCATCTTTATACCAAAAATACCAAAAATATTATCTATCATCTCTATCAGATCTCACTCTCGTAAGTGACCGTGAAGGCATTGACAACCTCTATTCGCGTTGGTTGCGAGGAGTTATTTTCTTTGTGTAGGTACGAGGGATTTGCGCGTGGCCTCCTACTGGATTGATACTTTGGTTCTCACAAACTGAGGGAAATACTTACGCTACTCTGCTGCATCATCCTCTCCTCTTCGGGGAAAACCAACACAAGCTCAAGACGTAGCAAGAAGGATTTCTGGCGCCGTTGCCGGGGAATCTACGCAAAAGTCAACATACCAAGTACCCATCACAATCCATCTCCCACATTACATTATTTTCCATTAGCCTCTCGTTTTCCTCTCCCCCACTTCACCCTTGTCGTTTTATTCGCCCTTTTTCCGTTCGCCTTGATGTCTTTCTTGGCTCGTTTTCTTGCTTGGTTAAAATAGTTGAGTATTTATTCCTAAACAGAGAAGCTAATATCTATGGATCCTCATCCGCTTGCCAATCTTTTTAAGAGATCCAATTATGATGAACCAATTCCTAGTGATTTGGATGCACTAGATTATCTTTATAAGCTTTTGCCTGAAAAGCATAAATCTGATGAAGTGATTCACGATAGATCTTTGAGTAAAAAGCATGATTGCAATGATTTTATTATAAATTCTATTGGTGTAAATTATGCTAATAATATGCAAAACCCTAAGCTTGGGGATGCTAGTTTTGCTATGTCCAATAGTCATGATTGGAAAGATTCTTCTTATGATCTTGAAAATTTATTTAAACCCCATGATGAATATAAGATTGATAATAGTGTTTGCAATAATATTGGAAGTGGGTTTGGAAGAGTGTCAACTTTATATCCCACATATTTGTATAACATTTAATCTTATGAATTTTTTGATAAAAGTGGGCTTGGAGAAATCATGACTTTAGTTAATGATAATCCCACTATTTTGGAAGAGTGTCAACTTCGCATGCATGTGGATCATGTTGAGAATATGTTATGTGATAGCTATATTGTTGAATTTTCTTATGATCCTACATGTAATTATTATGAGAGAGGAAAATATGGTTATAGAAATTTTCATGTTACTAAATTACCTATCGTTATGTTGAGATTGCTATTGTTCCTTTCCGCTTCCTTGCATATGCTAGTTTTTGCTTGCTACGATAATTTGTTTGACTATAATATGCCTATGCATAGGAAGTATGTTAGACTTAAGTGTGTTTGTCACATGTTTTATGATGCTCTCTTTGTGCCTCAATTCTTGTCTTTCTTGTGAGCATCGTTGAAATCTCAATGCCTAGCTAAAAAGGCTTTAAAGAAAAGCGCTTGTTGGGAGACAACCCAATATTTTTCCTTGCTGCTTAAGAATAAGTAATCCATCTACCTTCTTTTTAGATGTGGTTTTATGTTTTAATTAGTGTTTGTGCCAAGTTAAGCCTATAGGATCTTCTTGGATGATAGTTATTTGATCTTGCTGTAATTTCCAGAAAATTTCTGTTCACGAAAACAATTGTTAAAAATCACCAGAACGTGATAAAATAGTGATTCCAATTGATGATGATCAATAAACAAATTGCCTAGGTCTTCCTATTTTTTCTGAATTTTTGGAGTTCCAGAAGTTTGCGTTAGTTACAGATTACTATAGACTGTTCTGTTTTTGACAGATTTTGTTTTTCGTGTGTTGTTTGATTATTTTGATGAATCTATGGCTAGTAAAATAGTTTATAATCCATAGAGAAGTTGGAATACATTAGGTTTAACACCAAAATCAATAAATAATGAGTTCATTACTGTACCTTGAAGTGGTCTTTTGTTTTCTTTCGCTAACGGAGCTTACGAGATTTCTGTTGAGTTTTGTGTTGTGAAGTTTTCAAGTTTTGGGTGAATTTTTTTGATGGATTATGGAACAAGGAGTGGCAAGAGCCTAAGCTTGGGGATGCCCATGGCACCCCCAAGATAATCCAAGGACACCAAAATGTCAAAGCTTGGGGATGCCCCGGAAGGCATCCCCTCTTTCGTCACTTCCATCGGTAACTTTACTTGGAGCTATATTTTTATTCACCACATGATATGTGTTTTGCTTGGAGCGTCTTGTATTATTTGCGTCTTCTCTTGTTAGTTTACCACAATCATCCTTGCTGTACACACCTTTTGAGAGAGCCATACATGAATTAGAATTTGTTAGAATACTCTATGCGCTTCACTTATATCTTTTGAGATTTATAGTTTTGCTCTAGTAGTTCACTTATATCTTTTAGAGCACGGTGGTGGATTTGTTTTAAAGAAACTATTAATCTCTCATGCTTCACTTAGATTATTTTGAGAGTTTTAAATAGCATGGTAATTTGCTTAGAATAATAATATGCTTGGTATTCAAGATTTGTAAAACTTTCTTTTGAGTGTGTTGAATACTAAGAAAAGCTTGATGCTTGATAATTGTTTTGAGATATGGAGGTGATAATATCAAAGTCGTGCTAGTTGAGTAGTTGTGAATTTGAGAAATTCTTGTGTTGAAGTTTGCAAGTCCCGTAGCATGCACGTATGGTAAACGTTATGTAACAAATTTGAAACATGAGGTGTTATTTGATTGTCCTCCTTATGAGTGGCGGTCGGGGACAAGCGATGGTCTTTTCCTACCAATCTATCCCCCTAGGAGCATGCGCGTAGTGTTTTGGTTTTTGATGGCTTGTAGATTTTTGCAATAAGTATGTGAGTTCTTTATGACTAATGTTGAGTCCATGGATTATACGCACTCTCACCCTTCCATCATTGCTGGCCTCTTCGGTACCGTGCATTGCCCTTTCTCACATTGAGAGTTGGTGCAAACTTCGCTAGTGCATCCAAACCCCGTGATATGATACGCTCTTTCACACATAAACCTCTTTATATCTTCCTCAAAACAGCCACCATACCTACCTATTATGGCATTTCCATAGCCATTCCGAGATATATTGCCATGCAACTTTCCACCATACCGTTCTTCATGACACACTCATCATTGTCATATTGCTTAGCATTATCATGTAGTTGACATTGAGAAACAGGATAATAGAGCTAGCTACGAGGCCTCTTAGCGATTTGACACTCTCAGCCATTGGATCACTACCACGTACGCTCGGATTAGCTCGGTCATCGCACAGGTCATTCGCGAAAGTTATTTACCCCTCCACCCGCGCCGGCCGTTCAAGGCACCGTTATCGGGCTGCTGCTCCTCTGAACGAGTTAGACGGGTGGTGATTAATCGGGCCGCAAAGGTTGTAGGCCAGAGGGCCCTGTTGAACATGCGCAGCCCAGTCCGTGAATGCGCGCAGCTTCCTGATACGTACCCGTTCATTGTCGCGAGAGGAAACAAAAAAAGCTCATTCATCCCAAAAATTCCTTCCCTGTTCGCGCTACTACCAGTATCCATGTTCGTCTGCGCTGCGCTGCCACCGCCCCGAGTCCCGGCAGCAAGCTTCTACCGCATGTGCGTGTAGGAGACGACATCGGTCCCGTTTACTCTTCCTCCGCATGCCCCACGGTGAGGCCCTTCTTTCTCGTGTCGTACGCTGGTGAGGCCCTTCTTTCCCGTGTCGTACGCTGATGTATTCCTCTGCGGCGGCCGCACGCTCCCCATCAATCCTCCGGGTGTGTAGGCCGCCATAATATATCTGTCTACCATGACCTTGTCCTTTCCCCTTCCATAACTTAAACTTATGCTTTGAAACCTATCCCGTTCTCCCTGATATATTATGCTTTGAAACATCTCATCCTTCCTCCCTTTTGTGTCATTTCTCATCTCCCACTGTTCGTCAGACATACCCGTTACTTAGTTTAATTCTTGGTAACCACCCTACAATTCACCTACATGTCTTCATATCAACAGAACTGAACTACTATTAATTACTCCTTACATGGTTGCAGTGCTCGTTCATTGGAATTCGTGTGTTGGAAGTTCTCAAGGTGTGTGTGTCACACCCAATTGTAAACATGGCTGCTGGACAGGTGCGACTACCCACAATTTTTCTGCATTCTATGCAATTTGTTTATTTTTATTCCAGCCGGGCACATCCATTTTGCCTGCTCCCTTTTATTCTCTTTATTTCTGATTACATATAATCTATCTGTGGCATGATCTGGACCTACATAGATTAGTTTCTTTCCTGTGCTACTGCTACCAACACTTTAAAATCGTTCTAGCAAAAAAAATCATTAGTCTAAAATGAGTAGGAAAGGGTAGAATATCCCTGATATATGAATCATGATGAACATCATTTGTAGCTCGTGTATTCTTTTATTCCAAAACATCCGGGAACAAAGTGCCATAGCCAAATACTGATAATATCATGTCTTGTTTAATTCTTTCTGGCCATAGACTTTGAAGTGTGTAATCTTAATGCGGGATATCGTTGAATGACACATTTGTTATCTATACCGTCACTCATATTTTGACTTTATTTGCACCCTATATCTATACTTTCTCAATATGGGCGGGCGCAGCAACGCGCGTCTTCACGATCTAGTAGTATTTGTGGCAAAGCCACCGTTCATAATTCTTTCATGTCACTCTTGATTCATGGCATATCCTGGTACACTGCCGGAGGCATTCATATAGAGTCATACTTTGTTCTAGTACCGAGTTGTAATCATTGAGTTGTAAATAAATAGAAGTGTAATGATCATCATTTTCTAGAGCATTGTCCCAAAAAAAATAAAGGCCAAAAGGAAAAAAAAGGCCCATAAAAAGGGATAAATAAAAAGGGGCAACATTACTATCTCTTTTTCCACACTTGTGCTTCAAAGTAGCACCATGTTCTTCATATAGCGAGTCTCATATATTGTGCTTCAAAGTAGCACCATGTTTTTCATATAGAGAGTTTCATATTTTGTCACTTTCATATACTAGTGGGAATTTTTCATTATAGAACTTGGCTTGTATATTCCAACGATGGGCTTCCTCAAATTGCCCTAGGTCTTCGTGAGCAAGCAAGTTGGATGCACACCCACTTAGTTTCTTTTGTTGAGCTTTCATACATTTATAGCTCTAGTGCATCCGTTGCATGGCAATCCCTACTCCTTGCATTAACGTCAATTGATGGGCATCTCCATAGCCCGTTGATTAGCCTCGTTGATGTAAGATCTTCTCCTTTTTTGTCTTCTCCACATAACCCCCATCATTACATTCTATTCCACCCATAGTGCTATGTCCATGGCTCGCGCTCATATATTGCGTGAAAGTTTATAGGTTTGAGATTACTAAAGTATGAAACAATTGTTTGGCTTGTCATCGGGGTTGTGCATGATGAGAGCATTCTTGTGTGACGAAAATGGAGCATGACTAAACTATATGATTTTGTAGGGATGAACTTTCTTTGGCCATGTTATTTTGAGAAAACATAATTGCTTAGTTAGTATGCTTGAAGTATTATTGTTTTATATCAATATGAACTTTTGTCTTGAATCTTCGGATTTGAATATTCATACCACAATTAAGAAGAGTTACATTGAAATTATGCCAAGTAGCACTCCGCATAAAAATTCTCTTTTATCATTTACCTACTCGAGGACGAAAGGTGAATTAAGCTTGGGGATGCCTGATATGTCTCCAACGTATCTATAATTTTTTATTGCTCCATGCTATATTATCTACTGTTTTGGATCATATTGGGCTTTATTTTCCACTTTTATATTATTTTTGGGACTAAACTATTAACCGGAGGCCCAGCCCAGAATTGCTGTTTTTTTTTGCCTATTTCAGTGTTTCGAAGAAACGGAATATCAAACGGAGTCCAAACGGAATGAAATCTTCGAGAACGTGATTTTCTCATCAGATAAGATCCATGAGACTTGGACCCTCGGTCAAGAAAGGAGGGAGGCGGCCACGAGGGTGGAGGGCGCCCACCCCCCTAGGGCGCGCCCCCTGCCTCGTGGGCCCCCGAAGCTCCACCGACGTACTCCTTCCTCCTATATATACCTACATACCCCAAACAGATCAGATACGGAGCCAAAAACCTAATTCCACTGCCGCAAATTTCTGTATCAATGAGATCCCATCTTGGGGCCTGTTCCGGAGCTTCACCGGAAGGGGAATCCACCACGGAGGGCTTCTACATCATCATCATAGCCTCTCCGATGAAGTGTGAGTAGTTTACTTCAGACCTTCGGGTCCATTGTTAGTAGCTAGATGGCTTCTTCTCTCTTTTTGGATCTCAATACAATGTTTTCCCCCTCTCTCGTGGAGATCTATTCGATGTAATCTTCTTTTTGCGGTGTGTTTGTTGAGACCGATGAATTGTGGGTTTTTGATGAAGATTATCTATGAGCAATATTTGAATCTTCTCTGAATTCTTTTATGTATGATTGGTTATCTTTGCAAGTCTCTTCGAATTATCCATTTGGTTTGGCCAACTAGATTGGTAGTTCTTGCAATGGGAGAAGTGCTTAGCTTTGGGTTCAATCTTGCGGTGTCCTTTCCCAAAGGATGAGGGGGAAGCAAGGCACGATTGTATTGTTGCCATCGAGGATAACAAGATGGGGTATTTATCGTATTGCATGAATTTATTCCTCTACATCATGTCATCTTGCTTAAGGCATTACTCTGTTTTCATTAACTTAATACTCTAGATGGATGCTAGATAGCGGTTGATGAGTGGAGTAATAGTAGTAGATGAAGGTAGGAATTCGGTCTAGCTACTTGTCTCGGACGTGATGCCTATATACATGATCATACCTAGACACTCTCATAACTATGCTCAATTCTGTCAATTGCTCAACAAAGAATTGCTCACCCACCGTAAAATACTTATTCTCTTGAGAGAAGCCACTAGTGAAATCTATGGCCCCTGGGTCTATTCTCATCATATTAATCTTCCTACGCTTTATTATTGCTTTGCTTTTTTAATTTGAGTTTTATTTTACTTTGCATCTTTATACCAAAAATACCAAAAATATTATCTATCATCTCTATCAGATCTCACTCTCGTAAGTGACCGTGAAGGCATTGACAACCCTGATACGTCCATTTTGCATCATGCTTTTATATAAATATTTATTGCATTATGGGCTGTTATTATAAATTATATCTCAATACTTATGGCTATTCTCTCTTATTTTACAAGGTTTACCATGAAGAGGGGGGATGCCGGCAGCTGGAATTATGGCTGGAAAAGGAGCAAACCTTTGGAAACCTATTCTTCACAACTCCAAAAGTCCTGAAACTCCACGAACCAACCTTTTGGATTTAACAAGAATTTATGAGCGAAAGAAATACGCCAGGGGGCCCACATCCTGTCCAGGAGACAGGAGGGCCCCCCCCTGTAGGGCGTGGCCCCCTATCTCCTGGGCCCCCTGGTGGGCCTCCGGCTTCTATCTTCTGTTATATCATCACTTTTACCCTGGAAAAATTCGAGGGCAAGCTTACGGGACGAAACTCCTCCGCCACGAGGCGGAACCTTGGCGGAATCAATCTAGGGCTCTGGCGGAGCTGTTCTGCCGGGGACACTTCCCTCCGGGAGGGGGAAATCATCACCAACATCATCACCAACGATCCTCTCATCGAGAGGGGGTTAATCTCCATCAACATCTTCACCAGCACCATCTCCTCTCAAAACCCTAGTTCATCTCTTGTATCCAATCTTGTATCAAAACCACAAATTGGTACCTGTGGGTTGCTAGTAGTGTTGATTACTCCTTGTAGTTGATGCTAATTGGTTTACTTGGTGGAAGATCATATATTCAGATCCTTTATGCATACTCCTCTGATTATGAACATGAATATGCTTTGTGAGTAGTTACGTTTGTTCCTGAGGACATGGGTGACGTCTTGCTATTATTAGTCATGTGAATTTGGTATTCGTTCGATATTTTAATGAGATGTATGTTGTCTTTCCTCTAGTGGTGTTATGTGAACGTCGACTACATGACACTTCACCATTATTTGGGCCTAGAGGAAGGCATAGGGAACTAATAAGTAGATGATGGGTTGCTAGAGTGACAGAAGCTTAAACCCTAGTTTATGCGTTGCTTCGTTAGGGGTTGATATGGACCCATATGTTTAATGTTGTGGTTAGGTTTACCTTAATACCCCTTTTTGTAGTTGCGGATGCTTGCAATAGGGGTTAATCATAAGTGGGATGCTTGTCCATGTTAGGGAAGTACCCAAGTGCCGGTCCAACCACATATCAAATTATCAAAGTACCGAACGCGAATCTTACAAACGTGATGAAAACTAGCTTGACGATAATTCCCAATGTGTCCTCGGGAGCTCCTTCTTCATTATTAGAATTTGTCCAGGCTTATCCTTTGCTACATAAAGGATTGGGCCACCTTGCTGCACTTTATTTACTTTTTGCTTGTTACTATTTATCTTATCACAAAACTATCTATCACCTACTATTTCAAGGTGCTTGCAGAGAAAACCCATCGAAAACCGCTTATCATTTCCTTCGCTCCTCGTTGGGTTCGACACTCTTACTTATCGAAAGGATTACGATAGATCCCCTATACTTGTGGGTCATCAAGACTCTTTTCTGGCGCCGTTGCCGGGGAGTGTAGCGCTTTTGGTGAGTGGAACTTGGTAAGCAAACATTCATATAGTGTGCTGAAATTTTCTGTTACTTGTCACTATGGAAACTAATCCTTTGAGGGCCTTGTTTGGGGTATCTTCACCCCAACCAGAAGAGCAAAGAGATGCTCCTCAACCTACTGAACTTTATGAAAATATTCACTTTGAGATTCCTTCGAGTATGATAGAAAAACTGCTAGCTAATCCTTTTGCAGGAGACGGAACATTGCATCCCGATTTACACCTTATCTTTGTGGATGAAGCTTGTGGATTATTTAAGCTTGCAGGTATTCCCGATGATGTTGTCAAAAGGAAGGTCTTCCCTTTATCTTTGAAGGGAGATGCAATGACATGGTATAGGCTATGTGATGATACGAGATCTTGGGATTATAAGCGATTGAAGTTGGAATTTCACTAGAAGTTCTATCCTATGCATCTTATTCATCGTGATTGTAATTACATATATAATTTTGTCAGGACCGGATTTTCGGGATATTAATTTCCAGAAAATGGCCCTTGTGCTCACCAGCTCCAGGATTACTGTTATTAGATGAGGCACCAACTTGATACACAAATTCCAAGCAAAATACATAATATGTAGTACAAGACCATTGTGTCCTACGAGTACAGCAAATGGTTTCTAGTGGTTTATGGCGGAAGCGGTTTGTGGTCCATCTGCGTCTATGGGACTCCATTTCCCACAGGAACAGCTGACCAGGTTAACTCCTATCATCGCGAGGCTGCTTTCACCGTTGCTTAGGTTCCGGGGTTGTCATCGCAACGCTCCTCTCCACGCAAGAAATCTGGCCAAGACAATAGCCAGGGACAAGCCAGTGAGTACTTTGAATGTACTCGCAAACATTATGAACATGGGTATAATATAACAACTGATAAACACGCTCTGAAATATTCTACGATCACCACGCCAGTCATAAAATAAAATCCCTGATGCATTCAAGCAGGTTATTTATATACATGAATATGCAATAACAGAGTAGAAATAAAATGCCCGATCGGGTGTCTGAAGCGACGCCTCGAAAGGCTAGTAAATAACGAGCATGCCTCAGTCGGGCGTCTGAGCGACACCACATAAAGGGCTTATAAAGTAAATAAATAACAAGCATGTTAATACCGGTGTCTCAAATGACACCACATAAAGGGCTTATAGAGTAAATAAATAACAAGCATGCATATGCAAGGCCTCAAATGACGCCACATAAAGGGCTTATAAAATAATCACAGTGAATATCCAGGAGGTAGAACCGTCCTGTGGATACTCGATCATTCAAATAATATAATGGGTTAGTCCATAATAAATAATAATCCTGATCATCACAAGTCACAAGTCATGATCCAAGTTCTGATTTAACAGTTTCTCCTCCGAAGACCGACACTAAGACCGACACTTGACCCATCCAGACTGTAGTCCTTAACCATGGACACGGCTATTCGAATAGATGTTTAATCTCTGCATAGGGTGTACTCTTTACCCACGAGTAACGGATTCCTTTAGTCCACCGGGACTAATTCCGTCTACGGCCTTTTAATTGAAAACACACCTATCCGCACACACCAGCCTAACTTACCGGTGTCTGGAATCACCCACGACACCCGTTAAGAGAAACTCTAAGTGGGGAGGCTACAACCTCGACTTAGCATGGGATCACAAAATTTTTACCGCGCGCAAACTAGGGGAGCTACCCCTTCGGCTACAACCGAAAACACCCATGCCCCCAGACCAGGTGGCATACCTACCATATGCCTCCGGTACCTTCCACCATGGCCCCCTCTGTATGGTGTGTGGTAGGAAAGGGGTTGACAACTTACTGAACCGTACCCTACCTATGGCAGGGACAAGTGGTAGTACGAAACAAGTACGGGGGTTACCGGAACAAGACTCGATCTATGGTCGACTCAGGAGGCTTAAGTATTCCCTGCATGATTAGTATAACAATTTATACCTCTTCCAGCAGACAAAATCACCACTCGACATACCTCATCATGCCATACCGGACACAACAGTCTCGACGGAGGACTGGGGACAAACCCGTGTCTACCCAAGACAGAGGCTTTCCCGGATTCCTTCCGGTATGCATGGAAGGCATTCAATGGTGATTATCATCACAAACATATCTAACTCCAATAGCATGCATTCATCGATATGCACTCATGAGTAGAAACGTATTATCACATGAAATAACGGATACTCCGTGTCGAGGTGGTGTTGTAACCGTGCAAATAACACACATAATATTATGCCAGGGTTCAGAATGCTTGCCTTCAAGTTGCGTAGAGGCAGGGTGCATCCTAAAACCTTGAAAGTTCCTTCTCTCTCCGACAACCCTATTTTTGAAAATATTCGAATTAATGCATAGTTTATAAATGGTACAAAAGTTGTCTGAATTTTTTCAAATAAATCTTAAAATAAAATAGGAAATATTTGAGAGAGGAAGGAAAAAGAATCAACTCATTTGGAGTTGTATTGAAAAAGTTATAGCTAGTCAAAGTTTTGGTCAAATTCTGTTTTTAAAAATAAAACAGAAAAAAAGAAAAACGTTTCGAAACTGACCACGTCGAAGGCGTATTCTAGTTTTACGTATCCACTTATCCAACATGGACTGGCGCGGGGGTCACTGCCAGTGTCCAAGCGGCCCACTGGTTAGGTCTGACCAGCCGTCCTTCCCTCCTCTTCCTCTGCCCGAGCGGGGGCGGGACTCCGGCGATCGCCGCCTGCGATTGGCGGCTCCTTGCGGGGTTCCGAGGGCGGGGATGGATCCGCCAGACCATGGTGGTCTTCCCGGTGGTCGCCAGGCAGGTGGGGCGGAGGGAGTCGCCGTCGACGAGCTTCGCGGCGGCCGGCGGCTTCGGGAGCAAAGGGGGTTTGGGGCTACGGTGGCTCTCCGTCGCAGCAGGGGGTTTGGGCGGCTCCGCAAGACGAAGAGGAGTCGGTTGGGTTGTGTTGGATGGACGGGAGGGGGCCTGGTGTGATGGACGGGGTCGGGAGGCGGCGGTGGCCGAGCTGGCCGGAGACGGGGAAGATGGCCTTCCCAGGTCGATTGCCGGCTACGAGAGCTCTAAGGGGTTGGCTTGAGGCTGCTTGAGGGTCTAGGCGAGCTCGGGACTCCCTTAAATAGGCGGCCGAGGTCGGATTCCCACGGCGGTGGATAAGGTCGCCGGCGAACCGCCTCTCTGTTGCTGCAGGAGGACGTGGCGACGATGAGCGCTTGCAGACGAGCTAGGGGATGAGACCGGACTGCTCCATAGGGCAACTGGAGCGCGGCGGTGGCTCGGGCGGCGCCGTCCGTGGCAGAGCCTACTGTGGACGTCCGCTAGCTGTCGTGGCCGACCTGACGGCGGCGCCGTAGGGCGCCAGGGGCGTCTCTGCGGCGAGGGAGGAGGCGTCCGTGCTGGTTGCGAGAGGCAAAGGGCCAGAACGGGCGCGGGGTGGGCGACAGCGAGACGCGGCGGCTCGGTGCACGCGCGTGCAAAACGTGCGCTCTGGGCGCGCCCAGAGCACGCGCACCAGGTGCTCGGCGAAATGCCAGGACATGCCAGGAGGCTCGGGTGGGGCTGGGGATTACCAGGTCTAGGCTAGGGTGTGCAAGTCGATCAGTGGACAAGCTGGTTTGATCAGAGGATCAGGTTCATAATGCAAACCAAAATCCATGTCAATTTCCGCCATGCACACTGTGTGTTTGGAAAAATGCTAGAGGCATCTAGGCAGCTCTTGGAGTGGCCAAAACCTCCAGATCCTAGTCTCCTTCGGTGTAGGTGATGGTGGCAGGGTTAGTTGGCCAAATCTAGAAACTTGCTAGTGCAAAGATTTGAGAAAACCAAATCTGGTCAGAAAGAAAAGGATATGGTTTCATGGACCAACAATATTCCAATGGGTTCATGCTCCTGGACTTAAGGGTTTTGTAGGAAGGATTACAAGCAGGAAAAAGAGTCATGGGTAAAGGAGCAAGTTAAAATGTGGTTGTTGTACAAATCATCAAGTTGGACCAGAATGAAACTGAGGTTGATTCACTCAAATTTTTCAAAGAACATAACTGGGTTTTTGCATAAAGTTGAATAATATACTCGTATTAACATCCCCTAGTTTTGGTGTAAGTTTTAAAGAAATATTTAAATAGGTTGTAGTGTAAAATTGCCCACTGGACCAGATTTGAAAATTTGGTGTAGAGCTCAAAATCTCCAATGAACAGAAAATATTTTTGCATAAAAGTGATTTAAAAACATCAAAAGACATATCCAAATTTTGGTTGGAATTTTAAATAAATTTATCCAGTGGTTGTAGTTCAAAAGGGCTTCAAAACTAATGAAAAACCATTTTAAGGAATAAAGCTCAGAGAGCAAAAATTATGCAAATAAATCCACTGATAATAGAAGTGTTTTTCTTGAGAGGGTAAACAAGTCCAATAATAAAATTGGGAAGTTTTCACTTGGGGTAAAAACTCCATAAAAATAAAGAACAGAAAGGTCCTGAAATCAAAAGAAAATCCAGAAAACAAAAGTTTAAGTTTCCTGGCAAAATTTTAATTAATTAAACAGGGTTAAAATTTTGGGGTGTGACAACACTACCCCCCCTTGAGAAAAATCTCGTCCTCGAGATTTGCTAAGGATTGTTTAAAAAAAAATATTACTCTTACCATATCAAAATAACCACTTTACTTAAGCGGTAAAATGCGGCTACAGTGAGAGAGCAATAAGTGGTGTAAAACTACAGTGTGGGACACTGGCGTTGCGGGGAGAAATCCACGGTTTGGGGAAAAACGAGCGATTTCTACATCGGACGCAGTAAATTTAGAATAAATTGTAAATTCTAAAATATCTGGTCGCATTGCCGAGAGCACTGATGATCCTTCCGGGTGACAGTGGACCCGGGGCCCACTGTCAGTCTCTTCTTCTTCCTCTGGCTCTCTCTTCTTCCTCTCTCCCGCGCGCTTTCTCCACCGGCGACGTCTAGCGCGTAGGGCATCTAGGCCATACCGCGGTAGTGCACGGCGTGCTAGCTGCTGGTGCAACATGCACTCACCTCGCGGGCCAGTGCGCTGTCGGCACTGCTCGCAGATTCGCCTCCGAACACCGGAGGTTGAGTGACGAGCGGCGCTGGTGGACCTCGCCCACCGTACATCGATCTCGAGCTATAAAATGACCGGGGTGCTCCTTTCTTCTTCCTCACACCTGGCCTCGCTCCTCCTTCTCCTTCCTTCTCCTCTGTTTCCATTTTCCGAAGCTCGAGGCGAGGCTCTAATGGCGGAGGTGGTGCCGGACTGGTACGTGATCCTGGTGTGCGGAGGGCTGGCGGCAGTGCTGGGGCTCTCCGTGCTCCTGTGCGGGATGATCCTCGATGATCGTCGCGATGCTGCCGCTCGGGTGTTCGCTCTCCGCGGTGGCGGTGATCACGAGGATTAGGTGGGGTGTCGGGTGCTAACTGTTGTCGGTGTGCGGGGTGGGGGGTGATCAGTTAGATGCAACACGGTTACAAGGTTTGGCAAGCAGTGTATGTGTTCGAGTGGTTGTCGTTGTGACTCTGCTGCCGTGGTGCTGCGTGAATAAAAATCCCATGTCGTGATAAGATATATGATGCAGCAACTCAGGGAGAAAAAATCTTACTCCAGGATTTTTTTCGCGAGAGAAATCAGTTAATTTAAAAAAATAAACCACAACAAAAACTACTCACATCAGTAGAAACCAAATAATTGACTCGTCGCACAAACTCAGGGTACCACGCATAAGTTACAACACATAAATAAATGTTGCAATAATAAACACATCAGTGATGTCTATAATGAAAACGGTAACAGGACGGGGTCCCACGAAAACGTCTCTGCATCGGGACACACCTCTTCTATCGGGAAGCGGATTGACCACCGATGCATGTGTCTCTCCGGTCGGGCCTCAGTGGTCTGCCGATGGTGATCTGAGGGTTCAAATCAGCGAGACTCTGGAGATAACCCATTACTCGCTGGGTCAAACGTCCTTGAGCGATGACATACTGGACAAGGTTGGCCAGTACTGGGTCTCTCTCAATTCGTCCACCGGGAAAAGATGTTACTTCTCCGGTGCTGCTCGGAAAGTAATAATACCCTCGTTCACCGGCATAGGGTACCGTGAATCGGCGGACAAGCGCTTAAATGCGCAACCGCTTCTATGGCCATTTGCGGAGTCAAGATAGATTTCCCCACGAAGGAGACTTCCGTGGGGTCTTGGTTTGAGTTTACGGAGGGATGTGTACTACTGCCCAATATTTCGAGGTGGATGGGGTGATTCTCGATTTGAGCAGCTCGTACTGGGGTGGCTGGGTAGAACCCATGGTACTGCAGGTAAAGTCCCACAATATTTTGACAAAGCTACCCGGGGTAGCATCTGGGGTTCTCAGATAAATGCTAGGCGTTGGCATGGCAAGAAATGGTTTGTGAGGGTGGTGCACAAGGTGAGAGGTGCTTGGCAAGGTCACGAGGTGGCCTTTTTATATAGCATCCGGGCTGGGTTATTCACCGCGGTGAGGGGTACTAGTTTGTCGGTTCTGCTCCCATGGGGTCGGGGTCAAAGCCACAGATACACATATCTCACAAATGTGACGTGGTACTGTGGGTGTCGTCGGGGTTGGTTTTGGTAGCTGTGCCCGGAATAAAAATATGCAACTGCATGCTGACATGTTTATGCAAGGTTACTATTTAAAACAGAGGCACAACAATAGGCTGCGCTTATTTACAAGGTCGCATGATTATAAGGTGTGGATACACTGAGACTCGGCACTACTCGAGTGACTTAGTCTACCTCGTTTATATCCAAGCGAGCGTGCGTTGTGGACGTCGAGGCTTCTCCATGGGTTTCACCATAGGGATTAGCTGGAGGTGGTTGAGGAACTGCAGGGTCGAGGTAGCGATGATGACCATCGCGGGGATTGTTGGCCACAATCCCGTTGGAGCGTGTTCCCAAAAGGCAACGAAGCACTTCTGGGGTCATCAAAGCACCTTGGTCGATGGCTGGGGCAGACCTCAGGGACTCGATCGGGTGTCCGAACAGCACGACTGGGTTGTCGGTGTCGGGCTCGTCCTCTCCTCTCGCCGGGGCTCGGCGAACCAGTTCTCCTCGAGCTGCGATCAGATCAAGGGTGATTTGATCGAACAGTTCCTCTAGTGCACGTACATAGCGCACCAGATGCAATAGTGCACGATCTGTCTCGTGATCTCCGTTGGCAACCTGGGGTGGTCTACCATACCCTTCACGGCTGGGGTAGTAGTAGAACGAGCGACATTTAACTCTGGGTGACAAGTGCCGGAGTTGAACTATAGCTTCTCGAGCAGCTAATTGGATGGCTTGTGGCTCAAAGGAAGTTGTCCTTCCGGTGAACTCAGAGGGGCGTTTCGGCGATAGACCCCTCATCAGATGTGCACAATGGCCCAAAATTGACGGCTCTCACCGCTCATGGGTCCTTGGTACACAACATATTCTGGGGGCTCTTCTAACGCATAGGCACGACGGGTGAGGTTTGCGAGTATGGTCACAAAACCCCTCAAGGTTGGTTGCTGTGGTCTCATTGTGCACGACGGGGCCAGGCATTATGGTTTGGTTTAGGGTAGAGGTTGTGCCGTGCTGGGTTGAGGCTAGCGTGCCCTTTTTATAGAAAAAGGGGACGAAGTCTTCCTTCGCACGCTTGCGAATGAGACATCTTAGGTGTCGGTCACTGGCGCGTGATCGACAGGCTAGGTTGATAGGTTGGGCACCGACTGTCAAAAAGGTGTCAGGCTCACTGTGTGGCTTACCTGGGAAGCTTGGCCGAGGTTTTGGTTATGGCCTGGTGGTTTGGTTAACCTAGGTTTTTCGACCTGGCTAAGATAGGATTAGCCAATGGTCAGCCTGGCTCTAATACCCAGTTTGTCAGGACCAGATTTTCGGGATATTAATTTCCAAAAAATGGCCCTTGTGCTCACCAGCCCTGTGATTATCAAGAATGATGAGGCACCAACTTGATACAGAAATTCCAAGCAAAATACATAAATGTAGTACAAGACAATTGTGGCCTATGAGTACAGCAAATGGTTTCTAGTGGTTGATGGCGGAAGCGGTTTGTGGTCCACCTGCGTCTATGGGACTCCATTTCCCACAGGAACAGCTGACCAGGTTAACGCCTATCTTCGCGAGGCTACTTTCACCGTTGCTTAGGTTCCGGGGCTGTCATCGCAACGCTCCTCTCCACGCAAGAAATCTGGCCAAGACAATAGCCAGGGACAAGCCAGTGAGTACTTTGAATGTACTCGCAAACATTATGAACACGGGTATAATATAACAAATGATAAACACGCTCTGAAATATTCTACGATCACCACGCTAGTCATAAAATAAAATCCCTGATGCATGCAAGCAGGTTATTTATATACATGAATATGCAATAACAGAGTAGAAATAAAATGCCCGATCGGGTGTCTGAAGCGACGCCTCGAAAGGCTAGTAAATAACGAGCATGCCTCGATCAAGGCCCCGAGCGACACCACATAAAGGGCTTATAAAGTAAATAAATAACAAGCATGCCACAGTCGGGTGTCTCAGCGACACCACATAAAGAGCTTATAGAGTAAATAAATAACAAGCATGCTGCAGTCGGGCGTCTCAGCGACGCCACATAAAGGGCTTATAAAATAATCACAGTGAATATCCAGGAGGTAGAACCGTCCCAGGGATACTCGATCATTCAAATAATATAATGGGTTAGTCCATAATAAATAATAATCCTGATCATCACAAGTCACAAGTCATGATCCAAGTTCTGATTTAACAGTTTCTCCTCCGAAGACCGACACTAAGACCGACACTTGACCCATCCCAGACTGTAGTCCTTAACCACGGACACGGCTATTCGAATAGATGTTTAATCTCCGCATTGTGGTGTACTCTTTACCCACGAGTAACGGATTCCTTTAGTCCACGGGACTAATTCCGTCACGGCCTTTTAATTGAAAACACACCTATCCGCACACACTCAGTTTAACTTACCGGTGTCTGGAATCACCCACGACACCGTTAAGAGAAACTCTAAGTGGGGAGGCTACAACCTCGACTTAGCATGGGATCACAAAATTTTTACCGCGCGCAAACTAGGGGAGCTACCCCTTCGGCTACAACCAAAAACACCCGTGCCCCCAGACCAGGTGGCATACCTACCATATGCCTCCGGTACCTTCCACCATGGCCCCTCTGTACGGTGTGTGGTAGGAAAGGGGTTGACAACTTACTAAACCGTACCCTACCTATGGCAGGGACAAGTGGTAGTACGAAACAAGTATGGGGGTTACCGGAACAAGACTCGATCTATGGTCGACTCAGGAGGCTTAAGTATTCCCTGCATGATTAGTATAACAATTTATACCTCTTCCAGCAGACAAAATCACCACTCGACATACCTCATCATGCCATACCGGACACAACCGTCTCGACGGAGGACTGGGGACAAACCCGTGTCTACCCAAGATAGAGGCTTTCCTGGATTCCTTCCGGTATGCATGAAAGGCATTCGATGGTGATTATCATCACAAACATATCTAACTCCAATAGCATGCATTCATCGGTATGCACTCATGAGTAGAAACGTATTATCACATGAAATAACGGATACTCCATGTCGAGGTGGTGTTGTAACCGTGCAAATAACACACATAATATTATGCTAGGGTTCAGAATGCTTGCCTTCAAGTTGCGTAGAGGCAGGGTGCATCCTAAAACCTTGAAAGTTCCTTCTCTCTTCGACAATCCTATTTTTGAAAATATTCGAATTAACGCATAGTTTATAATTGGTACAAAAAAGTTGTCTGAATTTTTTTCAAATAAATCTGAAAATAAACGAGGCAATATTTGAGAGAGGAAGGAAAAAGAATCAACTCATTTGGAGTTGTATTTAAAAAGTTATAGCCAGTCAAAGTTTTGGTCAAATTCTGTTTTTAAAAATAAAACAGAAAAAAAGAAAAACGTTTCGAAACTGACCACGTCGAAGGCGTATTCTGGTTTTACGTATCCACTTATCCAACGTGGACTGGCGCGGGGGTCACTGCCAGTGGGTCCAGGGGGCCCACTGCTCAGGTTTGACCAGCCGTCCTTCCCTCCTCTTCGTGTGCCCGAGTGGGGGCGGGACTTCAGCGATCGCCGCCGGCGATTGGCGGCTCCTCGCGGGGTTCCGAGGGCGGGGATGGATCCACCAGCCCATGGCGGTCCTCCCGGTGGTCGCCAAGCAGGTGGGGGCGGAGGGAGTCGCCGTCGATGAGCTTCGCGGCGGCCTGCAGCTTCGGGAGCAAAGGGGGTTTGGGGCTACGGTGGCTCTCCGTCGCAGCAGGGGGTTTGGGCGGCTCCGCAAGACGAAGGGGAGTCGGTTGGGTGGTGTTGGATGGATGGGAGGGGGCCTGGTTGTGATGGACGGGGCCGGGAGGCGGCGGTGGCCGAGCTGGCCGGAGACGGGGAAGATGGCCTTCCCAGGTCGATTGCCGGCTACGGGAGCTCTAAGGGGTTGGCTTGAGGCTGCCTGAGGGTCTAGGCGAGCTCGGGGCTCCCTTAAATAGGCGGCCGAGGTCGGTTCCCGCGGTGGTGGATAAGGTCGCCGGCGAACCGCCTCTCTGTTGCTGCAGGACGTGGCAGCGAAGCGCTGCGCATTTGTGCGAGGGGATGAGACCGGACTGCTCCAGAGGACAGCTGGCGCGCGGTGGTGGCTCGGGCGGCGCCGTCCATGGCAGAGCCTACTGTGGCTGTCCGCTAGCCGTCGTGGCCGACCTGACGGCGGTGCTGTAGGGCACCAGGGGCGTCTCTGCAGCGAGGGAGGAGGCAGTCGTGCTGGCTGCGAGAGGCCAAGGGCCAGAACGGGCGCGGGGTGGGCGGCAGCGAGACACGGCGGCTCGGTGAACGCGTGCAAACGTGGCGCTCTGGCGCGCGCTTGCAGCACGCACCAGTGCTCGGCCGAAATGCCAGGACATGCCAGGAGGCTCGGGTGGGGCTAGGGATTACCAGGTCTAGGCTAGGGTGTGCAAGTCGATCAGTGGACAAGCTGGTTTGATCAGAGGATCAGGTTCATAATGCAAACCAAAATCCATGTCAATTCTGGCCATGCACACCAGGTGTTTGGCAAATGCTAGAGGCATCTAGGCAGCTCTTGGAGTGGCCAAAACCTCCAGATCCTAGTCTCCTTGGGTGTAGGTGATGGTGGCAGGGTTAGTTGGCGAAAGCTAGAAACTTGCTAGTGCAAAGATTTGAGAAAACCAAATCTGGTCAGAAAGAAAAGGATATGGTTTCATGGACCAAAAATATTCCAATGGGTTCATGCTCCTGTACTTAAGGTTTTTGTAGGAAGGACTACAAACAGGAAAAAGAATCATGGGTAAAGGAGCAAGTTATAATGTGGTTGATGTACAAATCATCAAGTTGGACCAGAATGAAACTGAGGTTGATTCACTCAAATTTTTCAAAGAACATAACTGGGTTTTTGCATAAAGTTGAATAATATACTCGTATTAACATCCCCTAGTTTTGGTGTAAGTTTTAAAGAAATTTTTAAATAGGTTGTAGTGTAAAATTGCCCACTGGACCAGATTTGAAAATTTGGTGTAGAGCTCAAAATCTCCAATGAACAGAAAATATTTTTGCATAAAAGTGATTTAAAAACATCACAAGACATCTCCAAATTTTGGTTGGAATTTTAAATAAATTTATCCAGTGGTTGTAGTTCAAAAGGGCTTCAAAACTAATGAAAAACCATTTTAAGGAATAAAGCTCAGAGAGCAAAAATTATGCAAATATATCCAATGATAATAGAAGTGTTTTTCTTGAGAGGGTAAACAAGTCCAATAATAAAATTGGGAAGTTTTCACTTGGGGTAAAAAATCCAAAAAAATAAAGAATAGAAAGGTTTTGAAATCAAAAGAAAATCCAGAAAACAAAAGTTTAAGTTTCCTAGCAAAATTTGAATTAATAAAACTGGGTTAAAATTTTGGGGTGTCACAAATTTCTGGCCTCGCGAAGGAGAAAGCATCGCTCAAGCTTGGGGGAGGCTTAAGTCAATGTTGTATTCATGCCCTAATCATGAGCTCTCTCGGGAAATGATTATTCAGAATTTTTATGCTCGGCTTTCTCTTGATGATCGCAACTTGCTTGATACTTCCTGTGTTGGTTCCTATATGCTGAAGACTATTGATTTCAAATGGGACTTATTGGAAAGAATTAAATGCAACTCTGAAGATTGGGGTTCCGACGATGGTAAGGAGTCAGGTATGACACCTAAGTTCGATTGTGTTAAATCTTTTATGGATACCGATGCTTTCCGTGGATTTAGCTCTAAGTATGGACTTGACTCTGAGATAGTAGCTACTTTTTGTGAAACTTTTCTACTGACGTTGATCTCCCTAAAGAGAAGTGGTTTAAATATAATCCTCCTTTTGAAGTGAAAGTAGTTGCACCTATTACAGTAGAAGAAAAGGCTATTACATATAGTGATCCTATTATTCCTACTGCTTATGTCGAAAAGCCTCCTTTTCCTGTTAGGATAAAAGATCATGCTAAAGCTTCAACTGTTGTTCGTAAGAGTAATACTAGGACCTATACACCTCTTGAGCAAATTAATGTTGAACCTGGTATTGCTATGATTAAAGATCTCTTGGATGAGGACTTAGATGGGCATGTTTTCTCTTTCTTGGGTGAAACTACTAATATTGCTAGACCCGATACTAAGACACGTAGACCTTTTGTAGGCACGCCTGTTATTTCTGTTAAAATAGGATATCATTGTTATCATGGCTTATGTGATATGGGTGCTAGTGCTAGTGCGATACCTTATGATCTTTATAAAGGAATTATGCACGATATTGCACCTGTTGAATTGGAAGACATTGATGTTACTATTAAGCTTGCTAATAGGAACACCATTAAACCTATTGGGATTGTTAGAGATGTTGAAGTCTTGTGTGGGAAGATTAAATACCCTGCTGATTTTCTTGTTCTTGCTTCCCCACAAGATGATTTTTGTCCCATTATTTTTGGTAGACCTTTCTTGAATACCACTAGTGCTAAGATTAATTGTAAAAGGAAGGTAGTCACTGTTGGCATAGATGGTATGTCTCATGATTTCAATTTTGCTAAATTTAGTAGACAACCTCGTGAAAGGGAACCACCAAGTAAAGATGAGATTATTGGCCTTGCTTCCATTGTTGTTCCTCCAACTGATCCGTTAGAACATTATTTGTTAGACCATGAAAACGGTATGTTTATGAAGGAAAGGGAAGAAATAGATGAAGTGTTCCTTAAACAAGAACCAATGCTAAAACATAACCTTCCCGTTGAAATTCTTGGGGATCCCCCTCCACCCAAGGGTGATCCCGTGTTTGAACTCAAACCCTTACCTGATAATCTTAAGTATGCTTATCTTGATGAAAAAGAAATATATCCTATTATTATTAGTGCTAACCATTCAGGGAAGGAAGAAGAAAGATTATTGAAAAATCTGAAGAAGCACCGAGCTGCTATTGGATATACTCTGGATGATCTTAAGGGCATTGGTCCCACATTATGTCAACACAAAATTTCAGTGGAGAAAGATGCCAAACCAGTTAGAGACCCTCAAAGATGATTAAATCCCAAAATGAAGGAGGTGGTAAGAAAGGAGATTCTAAAACTCCGTGAGGCAGGTATTATTTATCCCGTTGCTGGTAGTGAATGGGTAAGCCCTGTCCATTGTGTCCCTAAAAAGGGAGGTATTACCGTTGTTCCTAATGATAAAGATGAATTGATCCCGCAAAGAATTATTACAGGTTATAGGATGGTAATTGATTTTCGTAAGTTAAATAAAGCTACTAAGAAAGATCATTACCCTTTACCTTTTATTGATCAAATGCTAGAAAGGCTATCCAAACACACACATTTTTGCTTTCTAGATGGTTATTCTGGCTTCTCTCAAATACCTGTGTCAACAAAGGATCAATCTAAAACTACTTTTACTTGCCCTTTTGGTACTTTTGCTTATAGACGTATGCCTTTTGGTTTATGTAATGCACCTGCTACCTTTCAAAGATGCATGCAGGCTATATTCTCTGATTTTTGTGAAAAGATTTGTGAGGTATTCATGGATGACTTCTCTGTCTATGGATCCTCTTTTGATGATTGTTTGAGCAACCTTGATCGATTTTTGCAGAGATGCGAAGACACTAGTCTAAATCTGAATTGGGAAAAGTGTCACTTTATGGTTAATGAAGGCATTGTCTTGGGGCACAAGATCTCCGAGAGAGGTATTGAAGTTGATAAAGCCAAAGTTGATGCTATTGAAAAGATGCCATGTCCCAAGGACATAAAAGGTATAAGAAGTTTCCTTGGTCATGCCGGCTTTTATAGGAGGTTCATTAAGGACTTTTCTAAAATCTCTAGGCCTCGACTAATTTATTGCAAAAGATATTCCTTTTGTATTTGTTGTTGTTTGTGTAGAAGCATTTGTAACTCTTAAGAAAGCCTTGATCACTGAACCTTTTGTTCATCCAGCTGTTTGGATTTTACCTTTTGATATTATGTGTGATGCTATTGATTATCTTTGTAGGTGCTGTTTTAGGGCAAAGAGTCGATAAGAAATTGAATGTTATCCAGTATGCTAGTAAGACTCTTGATACTTCCCAGAGAAATTATGCTACTACTGAAAAAGAGTTCTTAGCAGTTGTGTTTGCATGTGATAAGTTTACACCTTATATTGTTGATTCCAAAGTTACTATTCACACTAATCATGCTGCTATTAAATATCTTATGGAAAAGAAAGATGCTAAGCCTAGACTCATTAGATGCGTTCTTCTTCTCCAAGAATTTGACTTGCATATTATTGATAGAAAGGGAGCTGAGAACCCTGCTATGCACAACTTGTCTAGGTTAGAGAATGTTCTTGATGACCCAACCGCCTATTAATGATAGTTTTCACGATGAACAATTAGCGGTTGTCAATGCTTCTCGTACTACTCCTTGGTATGCTGATTATGCTAATTACATTGTTGCTAAATATATCGCCTAGTTTCACATACCAAAGAAAAGAAAAAGTTCTTTTATGATTTAAGACATTACTTCGGGATGATCCACACCTTTATAAAGAAGGAGTAGATGGTATTATTAGACGTTGTGTGCATGAGCATGAACAGGAACAAATCCTACACAATTGTCACTCTGAATCATATGGAGGACACAACGCTTGAGATAGAACTGCACACAAGGTACTACAATCTGGTTTTTATTGGCCTACTCTCTTCAAAGATGCTCGTAAGTTTGTCTTATCTTGTGATGAATGTCAAAGAATAGGTAACATTAGTAGACGTAAAGAAATGCCTATGAATTATTCTCTTGTTATTGAACCGTTTGATGTTTGGGGCTTTGATTATATGGGACCTTTTCCTTCCTCCAATGGTTATACACATATTCTAGTTGCTGTTGATTACATTACTAAGTGGGTAGAAGCTATTCCAACTAGTAGTGCTGATCATAACACTTCTATTAAAATGCTTAAAGAAGTTATTTTTCCAAGGTTTGGAGTCCCTAGATATCTTATGACTGATGGTGGTTCACACTTTATTCATGGTGCTTTCCGTAAGATGCTTGCTAAGTATGATGTCAATCATAGAATCACATCTCCTTATCACCCGCAGTCTAATGGTCAAGTAGAGTTGAGCAATAGAGAGCTCAAATTAAATTTTCAAAAGACTGTGAATAGATCTAGAAAGAATTGGTCCAAAAAACTTGATGATGCATTATGGGCCTATAAAACTGCATACAAAAATCCTATGGGTATGTCTCCATATAAGATGGTTTATGGAAAAGCATGCCATTTACCTATTGAACTTGAACATAAAGCATATTGGGCTATTAAAGAGCTCAATTATGACTTCAAACTTGCCGGTGAGAAGAGGTTGTTTGATATTAGCTCACTTGATGAATGGAGAACCCAAGCATATGAGAATGCTAAGCTTTTCAAAGAAAAAGTCAAACGCTGGCATGATAAGTGGATACAAAAGCATGAGTTTAACGTAGGAGATTATGTGTTATTGTTCAACTCTCGTTTAAGATTTTTTGCAGGAAAACTTCTCTCAAAATGGGAAGGTCCCTACGTTATCGAGGAGGTCTATCATTCTGGTGCTATAAAAATCAACAACTTCGAAGGCACAAATCCGAGGGTGGTAAACGGTCAAAGAATTAAACATTATATTCCAAGTAATCCTATCAATGTTGAAACTAATATTATCGAAACCATAACCCTTGAGGAATACATAAGAGACACTTTCCAGAACATTCCAGACCCCGAAAAGGCATAGGTACGTGGTACGGTAAGTAAACCGACTCCGAAACAACTCTAATGGCAATTTTTATCAGTTTTGGATTATTTAAGAATTTTAGGAAGAAAGAAGTAGTCCGAAAGGGACACGAGGCTCCCACGAGAGAGGAGGCCGCGCCCCACCCTGTAGGGCGCGCCCCCTGTCTCATGGGCACCTCGTGTGCCTCCCGGACTTTGTTTTCTTGTATGTTACATATTTTGGTCGGTAAAAATTCATTACATATACTCCCGAAGGTTTTGACCAACGTATCACGCAAATATCCTCTGTTTTTGTTTCGAGCTGTTTTTGTTTCAGATCTAGAGCACCATGTCGTCTCCAAGCGCTCCCAAGGACAAGTTTTTCGAGAGGGTTATCAACCCCTATTTCGCGGAGGTGCTGCATCACCCTCAAACCATTGAGATACGTAAGGGGGTGCTGCACATCCGCGATGTGGAGGGACCAAGGCGTACCGGGAGCGTGGAGACAAAGCTCGAAGCCATGGAGCGAGAAGTTTCCAAGTGTCAAGGGATGGTGGAGCGTGGACTCAACGCCAACCAGATGATGATCACGGAGTTCACCAACAACCACAAGCTGGATGCCAAAGTCATTGGGGAGACCATCTTCAAGATTCAAGAGAAAATCGAGCACCTCCAAGCCCAGATTTATGACCTGCAAAACTAGAACTGTGAGTATGAATATAGATTCAAAAGGATGAGTTTGGCTGCAGATTTAAGGATCCCGGAGACTCGATCATCCTTTTATGATGGAGAGCCTGTGCCTTGGAAGACGGACGACAAGCCTGCATCATCAACAACTCCTACTTCACCACCTCCGAAGAAATAATCACATGGGTATGGGCACTCCCTTTGGCAACTACCAAGCTTGGGGGAGGTGCCCCGGTATCATATCACCATCACACTCCTATTTTTACCGCTTTATTTAGTTCGATCCTTTTAGTAGTATCTTGATCTAGTAGATTGAAGTTTTGATATCAAGTAGTTTTGAGTTTTGCATTGTGAGCTCTTTATGTAAGCGAGTCCGTGTGCTATCTATAATAAAGATTAGTGTTGAGTCAAGGGCTTTGCTATGTTGCTATGATCTTGAGTAGGTAGAAAGAACAAAAGAGTTCATATTGATCTTATGGATAGTGATAACTTCACACATAGAAAGTATGAGGCATAAAAATTGTTGAGAGTTGATGATCGTAGCCTTGGTCATCGTTGCAATTAATAGGAAGTGATAAGGAAAGAGGGGTTCACATATAAATATATTATCTTGGACATCTTTTATGATTGTGAAGCACTCATTAAGTATGACATGCTATAAGAGTTGATGTTGGACAAGGAAGACAACGTAATGGTTTATGTTTTCCGACATCTCAGTTAAAGTATATTGTCATTGACCTTACAAACATGTTGAGCTTGCCTTTCCCCCTCATGCTAGCCAAATTCCTTGCACCAAGTAGAGATACTACTTGTGCTTCCAAATATCCTTAAACCCAGTTTTTCCATGAGAGTCTACCATACCTACCTATGGATTGAGTAAGATCCTTCAAGTAAGTTGTCATCGGTGCAAGCAATAAAAATTGCTCTCTAAATATGTATGACTTATTAGTGCAGAGAAAATAAACTTTGTACGAACTTGTTGTGGAAGTAATAAAAGCGACGGACTGCATAATAAAGGTCCACATACAAGGGCAATATAAAGTGACGTTCTTTTGCACTAAGACTTTATGCATCAACCCTAAACGCCAAGATGACAACCTCTGCTTCCCTCTGCGAAGGGCCTATCTTTTACTATATGTTTTTACTTTATGCTTGAGTCAAGGTGATGCTCACCTTTCCCTTTTTATTTTTATCCTTTGGTAAGCTCCTCGTGTTTGAAAGATCATGATACATATATCCAATTGTATGTAAGTTGGCCTAGGCTATTATTGTTGACATCACCTAAAGGTGAATACGTTGGGAGGCAACACAATAAGCCCCTATCTTTCTTAGTGTCCGGCTGAAACTCTATAACCACAAGTATTGCATGAGTGTTAACAATTATAGGACACTACGAGATAGTTTAGTATGTGAGCTTGCTGAAAAGCTCCATTATTGACTCTTTCTGATGTTACTATAAATTCCAATTGCTTCAATAACTGAGATTATAGTTTGTTAGTTCCCAATGATGTTTTTGAACCATACTTGAAATTGTGAATTGCTTATTACTTGAGCATAGGAAATCATATGACAAAATCTATATATGTTGCAGTTATTAAAATGATCATGATGCCCTCATGTCCGTATTTTATTTTTATCGACACCTCTATCTCTAAACATGTGGACATATTTTTCGATTTCGGCTTCCGCTTGAGGACACGCTTAGGTCTAAGCTTGGGGAGTTGATACGTCCATTTTGCATCATGCTTTTATATCAATATTTATTGCATTATGGGCTGTTATTACACATTATATCTCAATACTTATGGCTATTCTCTCTTATTTTACAAGGTTTACCATGAAGAGGGGGGATGCCGGCAGCTGGAATTCTGGCTGGAAAAGGAGCAAACGTTGGAAACCTATTCTGCACAACTCCAAAAGTCCTGAAACTCCACGAAACAACTTTTTGGATTTAATAAGAATTTATGAGCGAAAGAAATACGCCAGGGGCCCACACCTGTCCCAGAGAGGAGGGCGCCCCCACAGGGCGCTGCCCCTATCTCCTGGGCCCCTCGGTGGGCCTCCGGCGTCCATCTTCTGCTATATCATCACTTTTACCATGGAAAAATCCGGGCAAGCTTACGGGACGAAACTCCGCCGCCATGAGGCGGAACCTTGGCGGAATCAACCTAGGGCTCTGGCGGAGCTGTTCTGCCGGGGACACTTCCCTCCGGGATGGGGAAATCATCACCAACGTCATCACCAACGATCCTCTCATCGAGAGGGGGTTAATCTCCATCAACGTATTCACCAGCACCATCTCCTCTCAAAACCCTAGTTCATCTCTTGTATCCAATCTTGTATCAAAACCACAAATTGGTACCTCTGGGTTGCTAGTAGTGTTGATTACTCCTTGTAGTTGATGCTAATTGGTTTACTTGGTGGAAGATCATATATTCAGATCCTTTATGCATATTATTACTCTTCTGATTATGAACATGAATATGCTTTGTGAGTAGTTACGTTTGTTCCTGAGGGCATGGGTGAAGTCTTGCTATTAGTAGTCATGTGAATTTGGTATTCGTTCGATATTTTGATGAGATGTATGTTGTCTTTCCTCTAGTGGTGTTATGTGAACGTCGACTACATGACACTTCACCATTATTTGGGCTTAGAGGAAGGCATAGGGAAGTAATAAGTAGATGATGGTTTGCTAGAGTGACAGAAGCTTAAACCCTAGTTTATGCGTTGCTTCGTTAGGGGTTGATATGGACCCATATGTTTAATGTTGTTTATGCAACTACCGAATACCGGAGGAACACTTTGTGTGCTACCAAATGTCACAACGTAACTGGGTGATTATAAAGGTGCTCTACAGGTGTCTCCGATGGTACTTGTTGAGTTGGCATAGATCGATATTAGGATTTGTCACCCCGATTGTCGAAGAGGTATCTCTGGGCCCTCTCGGTAATGCACATCACTATAAGCCTTGCAAGCAATGTGACTAATGAGTTAGTTGCGGGATGATGCATTACAGAACGAGTAAAGAGACTTGCCGGTAATGAGATTGAACTAGGTATTGAGATACCGACGATCGAATCTCGGGCAAGAAACATAATGATGACAAAGGGAACAACGTATGTTGTTATGCAGTATGACCGATAAAGATCTTTGTAGAATATGTAGGAGCCAATATGAGCATCCAGGTTCCGCTATTGGTTATTGACTGGAGACGTGTCTCGGTCCTGTCTACATAGTTCTAGAACCCGTAGGGTCCGCACGCTAAACGTTCTGTGACGGTTTGTATTATGAGTTATGTGATTTGATGACCGAAGTTTGTTCAGAGTCCCGCATGAGATCGGGGACATGACGAGGAGTCTCGAAATGGTTGAGACGTAAAGCTCGATATATTGGAAGGCTATATTCGGACATCGGAAAGGTTCTGAGTGGTTCGGGTATTTATCGGAGTACCGGAGAGTTACGGGAATTCGCCGGGGAGTATATGGGCCTTATGGGCTTTAGGGGAGAGAGAGAGAGGGGCTGCCTAGGGCAGGCCGCGCGCCCCCCAAGGCCTAGTCCAAATTGGACTATGGGGAGGGGCGGCGCCCCCTCCTTCATTCTCTTATCTCTTCCCCTTCCTTCTCTCCTACTCCTACTACTTGGGAAGGGGGGAATCCTACTCCCGGTGGGAGTAGGACTCCCCAGGGCGCACCATAGTAGAGGGCCGACCCTCCCCCTCCTCCACTCCTTTATATACGGGGGAAGGGGGCACCCCATAGACACACAAGTTGATCATGATCTCTTAGCCGTGTGCGGTGCCCCCCTCCATCATAATCCACCTCGGTCATATCGTTGCAGTGCTTAGGCGAAGCCCTGCGCCGGTAGCTTCATCATCACCGTCATCACGCCGTGGTGCTGACAAAACTCTCCCTCGACACTCTGCTGGATCATGAGTTCATGGGACGTCACCGAGCTGAACGTATGCTGAACTCGGAGGTGCCGTGCATTCGGTACTTGGATCGGTCGGATCGTGAAGACGTACGACTACATCAACCGCGTTGATAAAACGCTTCCGCTTACGGTCTACGAGGGGACATGGACAACTCTCTCCCGCTCATTGCTATGCATCACCTTGATCTTGCGTGTGCGTAGGATTTTTTTTGAAATTGCTGTGTTCCCCAACAGTGGCATCCAAGCCAGGTTTATGCGTAGATGTTATATGCACGAGTAGAACACAAGTGAGTTGTGGGCGATATTAGTCATACTGCTTACCAGCATGTCTGATAACCCACAAGTATAGGGGATCAATTGTAGCCTCTTTTGATAAGTAAGAGTGTCGAACCAAACGAGGAGCTAAAGGTAGAACACATATTCCCTCAAGTTCTATCGACCACCGATACATCTCTACGCACGCTTAGCGTTTGCTTTACCTAGAACAAGTATGAAACTAGAAGTACTTTGTAGGTGTTGTTGGATAGGTTTGCAAGAATATAAAGAGAGCGTAAATAAAAAGTAGGGGCTGTTTAGATAAAGACACAACTAAAGTTAGTATAGCGAGTGTGGAAAAGTGGTGGTAGGAGTTGCGAAATTGTCCCTAAGAAATTGACTACTTTACTAGACCGATAGCAAGTTTTATGTGGGAGAGGCCACTGCTAGCATGTCATCCATGACTTGGAATTCTATGCACGTATGATTGGAACTATTAGCAAGCGTCTGCAACTACTAACATTCATTAAGGTAAAACCCAACCATACCATTAAGATATATTGGTCCCCCTTCAATCCCGTATGCTTCAATTTCTATGCTACGTTGAAGCTTCTGTCACTCTTGCCCTCCAATACATAGATCTATCAACATACAACTAACCCTATGGTGTGCTCCACGCGCGCGTTCATATGATGGGCACCAAAGGACAACAACATAACCACAAGCAAATTAAATCAATCATAGCAATTCATCAACCACCGATAGGACAACGAAAATCTACTCAGATATCATAGGATGGCAACACATCATTGGATAATAATATGAAGCATAAAACACCATGTTCAAGTAGAGGGTACAGCAGGTTGCGGGAGAGTGGACCGCTGTAGATAGAGGGGGGAAGGTGATGGAGATGTTGGTGAAGCTGGCGTAGGTGTTGGTGAAGATCGCGGTGATGATGATGGCCCCCGGCGGCGTTCTGGCGCCACCGGAAGCGAGGGGGAGAGAGCCCCAGTCATTCTTCTTCTCCCTAGACGAGATTAGGGTTTCCCCTCTGGTCCATGGTCTTCATGGCGTGGGAGGGGCGAGAGCCCCTCCGAGATTGGATCTGTCTCTCTGTCTCTCTCTGTTTCTGCGTTCTCTGATTCTGCCCTCGCACCGTTTCTTTTATATCCGGAGATCCATAACTCCGATTGGGGTGAATCTTTCGCCCAGATCTTTCTCATAAAATTATCTTTCTTGCGGCAAAAGAAGAGCGTCAACCGCCTTACGCGTTGCCCACGAGGGTCCTGGGCACGCCTGCCCCCCTGGGGCGCGCCCCCTGCCTCGTGGCCCCCTCGGGCACCGTCTCGCGTTGATTTTACTTCCCAAAAATCATAAATATTCCAAAATAATTCTCCGTCCGTTTTTATCCCGTTTGGACTCCGTTTGATATTGGGTTTCTGTGAAACATAAACATGCAACAAACAGGAACTGGCACTGGGCACTAGATCAATATGTTAGTCCCAAAAATAGTATAAAAAGTTGCCAAAAGTATATGAAAGTTGTAGAATATTGGCATGGAACAATAAAAAATTATAGATACGACGAGACGTATCAATGTCATACTTTGATTCGGCGGTATTGTTGGATGAAGCGGCCCGGACCGACATTACGCGTACGCTTACGCGAGACTGGTTCTACCGACGTGCTTTGCACACAGGTGGCTGGCGGGTGTCAGTTTCTCCAACTTTAGTTGAATCGAGTGTGGCTACGCCCGGTCCTTGTTGAAGGTTAAAAAAATACATACTTGACGAAATATCGTTGTGGTTTTGATGCGTAGGTATGAACGGTTCTTGCTCAACCCGTAGCAGCCACGTAAAACTTGCAACAACAATGTAGAGGACGTCTAACTTGTTTTTGCAAGGCATGTTGTGATGTTATATGGTCAAGACATGATGCTAAATTTTATTGTATGAGATGATCATGTTTTGTAATAGAGTTATCGGCAACTAGCAGGAGCCATATGGTTGTCGCTTTATTGTATGAAATGCAATCGCCATGTAATTGCTTTACTTTATCACTAAGCGCCAGCGATAGTCGTAGAAGCAATAGTTAGCGAGACGACAACGATGCTACGATGGAGATCAAGGTGTCATGCCGGTGATGATGGTGATCATGACGGTGCTTTGGAAATTGAGATCAAAGGCACAAGATGA
Organism: Aegilops bicornis; assembly: GCA_021605145.1. Classification (NCBI taxonomy): domain Eukaryota; kingdom Viridiplantae; phylum Streptophyta; class Magnoliopsida; order Poales; family Poaceae; genus Aegilops; species Aegilops bicornis. The sequence goes on from CM038673.1 coordinate 98,695,031, forward strand.
TGATGGCCATATCATATCACTTATATTGATTGCATGTGATGTTTATCCTTTATGCATCTTATTTTGCTTTGATTGACGGTAGCATTATAAGATGATCTCTCACAAAATTTCAAGGTACAAGTGTTCTCCCTGAGTATGCACCGTTGCGAAAGTTAGTCATGCCGAGACACCACATGATGATCGGGTGTGATAAGCTCTACGTTCACATACAACGGGTGCAAGCCAGTTTAGCACACGCAGAATACTCAGGTTAAACTTGACCAGCCTAGCATATGCAGATATGGCCTCGGAACACTGAGACTGAAAGGTCGAGCGTGAATCATATAGTAGATATGATCAACATAGTGATGTTCACCATTGAAAACTACTCCATCTCACGTGATGATCGGACATGGTTTAGTTGGTTTGGATCACGTGATCACTTAGATGATTAGAGAGATGTCTATCTAAGTGGGAGTTCTTAAGAAATATGATTAATTGAACTTTAATTTATCATGAACTTAGTCCTGATAATATTTGCATATCTATTCCCCGTTTATTTTTTATATGTTCCTAGAGAAATATAAGTTGAAAGATGATAGTAGCAATGATGTGGACTTGGTCCGTGATCTGGGGATTTTCCTCATTGCTGCACAGAAGAATTATGTCCTTGATGCACCCCTAGGTGACAGACCTATTGCAGGAGCAGATGCAGACGTTATGAACTATTTGACAAAAGCTCGGTATGATAACTACTTGATAGTTTAGAGCACCATGCTTTACGGCTTAGAACCGGGACTTCAAAATGTTTGAACGACACGGAGCATATAAGATGTTCCAAGAGTTGAAATTGGTATTTCATACTCATGCCCGTATGAAGAGGTATGAGACCTCTGACAGTACTTTGCCTACAAGATGGAGGAGAATAGCTCAACCAGTGAGCATGTACTCAAATTGTCTAGGTAATACAATTGCTTGCATCAAGTGGGAGTTAATCTTCCAGATAAGATAGTAATTGACAAAGTTCTCTAGTCACTATCTCCAAGTTACTAGAACTTTGTGATGAACTATAATATGCAAGGGATGACGAAAGTAATTCCCGAGCTCTTCGCGATGCTGAAATCGACGAAGGTAGAAATCAAGAAAGAGCATCAAGTGTTGATGGTTGAAGGGCAAAGGGAAGAAGGGGAACTTCAAGAAGAACGGCAAGCAAGTTGCTGCTCAAGTGAAGAAGCCCAAGTCTGGACCTAAGACTGAGACTTAGTGCTTCTACTGCAAAGGAAATGGTCGCTGGAAGTGGAACTACCCTAGATACTTGGTGGGTAAGAAGGATGGCAAAGTGAACAAAGCTATATTTGATATACATGTTATTGATGTGTACTTTACTAGTGTTTATAGCAACCCCTCGGTATTTGATCTTTGGTTCGGTTGCTAAGAGTAGTAACTTCGAAGCGGAGTTGCAGAATGAACAGAGACTAGTTAAGGGTGAAGTGACGATGTGTGTTGGAAGTGGTTCCAAGAATGATATGATCATCATCGCACACTCCCTATACTTTCGGGATTAGTGTTGAACCTAAATAAATGTTATTTGGTGTTTGCGTTGAGCATGAATATGATTTGATCATGTTTATTGCAATACGGTTATTCATTAAAGTTAGAGAATAATTGTTGTTCTGTTTACATGAATAAAGCCTTCTATGGTTATACACCCAATGAAAATGGTTTGTTGGATCTCGATCGTAGTGATACACATATTCATAATATTGAAACCCAAAGATGCAAAGTTAATAATGATAGAGAAACTTATTTGTGGCACTGTTGTTTAGATCATATTGGTGTAAAGCGCATGAACAAACTCCATGCTGATGGGCTTTTGGAATCACTTGATGCTTGCGAACCATGCCTCATGGGCAAGATGACTAAGACTCCGTTCTCCGGAACAATGGAGCGAGCCACTGACTTATTGGAAATAATACATACCGATGTATGCGGTCCAATGAGTGTTGAGGCTCACGGCGGGTATAATTGTTTTCTGACCTTCACAGATGATTTGAGCAGATATGTGTATATCTACTTGATGAAACACAAGTCTGAAACACCTGAAAAGTTCAAAGATTTTCAGAGTGAAGTCTGTAATCATCATAACAAGAAAATAAAGTTTCTACGATCTGATCGTAGAGGCAAATATTTGAGTTACGAGTTTGGCCTTAAATTAAAACAATGTGGAATAGTTTCACAAACTCATGCCACCAGGAACACCACAGCATAATGGTGTGTCCGAATGTCATAACCGTACTTTATTGGATATAATGCAATCTATGATGTCTCTTACGTACCGATTTACCACTATCATTTTGGGGTTATGCATTAGAGACAGCTGCATTCACGTTAAGTAGGGCACCATCTAAATCCGTTGAGACGACACCTTATGAACTGTGGCTTGGCAAGAAACCCAAGTTGTCGTTTCTTAAAGTTTGGGACTGCGATGCTTATGTGAAAAAGTTTCAACATGATAAGCTCGAACCCAAATCGGAGAAGTAAATCTTCATAGGATACCCAAAAAAGAAACTATTGGGTACACCTTCTATTACGGATCCGAAGGCAAGATCTTTGTTGCTAAGAATGGATCCTTTCTAGAGAAGGAGTTTCTCTCGAAAGAAGTGAGTGGGAGGAAAGTAGAACTTGACGAGGTAATTGTACCTTCTCCCGAATTGGAAAATAGTTCATCACACAAATCAATTCCAGTGATGCCTACACCAATTAGTGAGGAAGATTAATGATGATGATCATGAAACTTCTGATCAAGTTACTACTAAACCTGGTAGGTCAACCAGAGTACGGTCCGCACCAAAGTGGTATGGTAATCCTGTTCTGGAAATCATGTTACTAGACCATGACAAACCTACGAACTACGAGGAAGCGATGATGAGCCCAGATTCCGCAAAATGGCTTGAGGCCATGAATTCTGAGATGGGATCCATGTATGAGAATAAAGTATGGACTTTGGTTGAATTGCCCGATGATTGGCAAGCAATAGAAAATAAATGGATCTTCTAGAGGAAGACGGACGCTGATAGTAGTTTTACTATCTACAAAGCTAGACTTGTCGAAAAAAAGTTTTTGACAAGTTCAAGGTGTTGACTACGATGAGATTTTCTCACTCGTAGCGATGCTTAAGTCTGTCCGAATCATGTTAGCAATTGCCACATTTTATGAAATCTGGCAAATGGATAAACAAAACTGCATTCCTTAATGGATTTATTAAAGAAGAGTTGTATATGATGCAACCAGAAGGTTTTGTCAATCCTAAAGGTGCTAACAAAATATGCAAGATCCAGCGATCCATCTATGGACTGGTGCAAGCATCTCGGAGTTGGAATATATGTTTTGATAAGTTGATCAAAGCATATAGTTTTATACAGACTTGCGATGAAGCCTGTATTTACAAGAAAGTGAGTGGGAGCACTACAGCCTTTCTGATAAGTATATGTGAATAACATATGGTTGATCGAAAATGATGTAGAATTTTCTGGAAAGCAGAAAGGAGTGTTTGAAAGGAGTTTTTCAACAAAAGACCTCGGTGAAGCTGCTTAAACATTGAGCATCAAGATCTATAGAGATAGATCAAGAACGCTTGATAAGTTTTTTCAATGACTACATACCTTGACAAGTTTTTGAAGTAGTCCAAAATGGAACAGTCAAAGAAAGAGTTCCCGCCTGTGTTGCAAGGTGTGAAGTTGAGTAAGACTCAAAACCCGACCACGGCAAAAGATAGAGAGAGAATGAAAGTCATTCCCTATGCCTCAGCCATAGGTTGTATAAAGTATGCCATGCTATGTATCATACCTATTGTATACCCTGCCCTGAATTTGTCAAGGGAGTACAATAGTGATCTAGGAGTAGATCACTGGATATTGGTCAAAATTATCCTTAGCGGAATAAGGATATGTTTCTCGGTTATGGAGGTGACAAAAAGTTCATTGTAAAGGGTTACGTCGATGCAAGTTTTGGCATTGATTCGGATGACTCTAAATCTCAATCTGGATACATATTGAAAGTGGCAGTAATTTGCTAGAGTAGCTCCGTGCAGAGCATTGTTGACATAGAAATTTGCAAAATACATACATATCTGAATTTGGCAGACCCGTTGACTAAACTTTTCTCACAAGCAAAACATGATCACACATTTGTACTCTTTGGGTGTTAATCACATAGCGATGTGAACTAGATTGCTGACTCTAGTAAATCCTTTGAATGTTGGTCACATGACGATGTGAACTATGGGTGTTAATCACATGGTGATGTGAACTATTGGTGTTAAATCACATGGCGATGTGAACTAGATTATTGACTCTAGTGCAAGTGGGAGGCTGAAGGAAATATGCCCTAGAGGCAGTAATAAAGTTGTTATTTATTTCCTTATTTCATGATAAATGTTTATTATTCATGCTAGAATTGTATTAACCGGAAACTTAGTACATGTGTGAATACATAGACAAACAGAGTGTCACTAGTATGCCTCTACTTGACTAGCTCGTTGAATCAAAGATGGTTAAGTTTCCTAGCCATAGACATGAGTTGTCATTTGATTAACGAGATCACATCATTAGAGAATGATGTGATTGACTTGACCCATTCTGTTAGCTTAGCACTTGATCATTTAGTATGTTTCTATTGCTTTCTTCATGACTCATACATGTTCCTATGACTATGAGATTATGCAACTCCCGAATATCGGAGGAACACTTTGTGTGCTACCAAACGTCACAACGTAACTGGGTGATTATAAAGGTGCTCTACAGGTGTCTCCGATGGTACTTGTTGAGTTGGCATAGATCAAGATTAGGATTCGTCATTCCGATTGTCGGAGAGGTATCTTTGGGACCTCTCGGTAATGCACATCACTATAAGCCTTGCAAGCAATGTGATTAATGAGTTAGTTGTGGGATGATGCATTACGAAACGAGTAAAGAGACTTGCCGGTAACGAGATTGAACTAGGTATTGAGATACCGACAATCGAATCTCGGGCAAGTCACATGCCGATGACAAAGGGAACAACGTATCTTGTTATGCGGTTTGACTGATAAAGATCTTCATAGAATATGTAGGAGCCAACATGAGCATCCAGGTTCCGCTATTGGTTATTGACCGGAGACGTGTCTCGGTCATGTCTACATAGTTCTCGAAGCCATAGGGTCCGCACGCTTAACGTTCTATGACGGTTTGTATTATGAGTTATGTGATTTGATGACTGTCGGTGTCAAAACCGGCGGATCTCGGGTAGGGGGTCCCGAACTGTGCGTCTAAGGTTGATGGTTGCAGGAGAGGGGGGACACGATGTTTACCCAGGTTCGTGCCCTCTCTATGGAGGTAATACCCTACTTCCTGCTTGATTGATCTTGATGAATATGAGTGTTACAAGAGTTGATATACCACGAGATCATAATGGCTAAACCCTAGAAGTCTAGCCTGTATGACTATGGTAATGAATCTCTCCTATCCGGACTACTCCCTCCGGTTTATATAGACACCAGAGGGATCTAGGGTTACATGGAGTCGGTTACACAAGAAGGAATCTTCATAGTTGATCGCCAAGCTTGCCTTCCACGCCAAGGAGAGTCCAATATGGACCCGGGTACAATCTTCGGCCTTCATGTCTTCACAGCCCACCAGTCCGGCCCATAGATAATAGGCCGGACGCCCGAGGACCCTTTAGTCCAGGACTCCCTCACTAGCCCCCGAACCAGTCTTCAATGACAGTGTTCGGCACACAAATTGTCTTCGGCATTGCAAGGCGGGTTCCTCCTCCAACGACCTCCAAGTAATGTATTCGGTCGTTGACCGATGTCGTTCTCCTCGGCTTCTGCACGTCAAATAACTTCGTCTTCCACGTGTCGAGCGAATGCGGAAGGTCAGGGTATTTTTGCAAATAGCACCCCGTCTAGGCAAGGAAGAGCGCCTATTTAAAGAGATTGGATCCTAGATCCCTTCGGCACAACGCAGAGAAAAATCCCCGGAGTCCGCTAGGAGAAACCACTCCAACATGGCTAGCGTTCCTAGCTCCTCCTCCTGCCCCGGCCCAGAAAAAGGCGAGTGGGAGAGGTGTTCTGTGCCCCACAGCCAATTAAAGAAGCTGCAAACACAGGGATTCCTTCCCCTGCAGATCTAGTCCCTGTTCGAGCGGGGCTGACCTCCTTTAATGGTGAGACTCTGGCAGAGTACTTCCCCAATCCATCCGCGGGGAGTGAGGGAGTCCTGGATTAGGGGGTATCTGGACAGCCGGACTATATCCTTTGGCCGGACTGTTGGACTATGAAGATACAAGATTGAAGACTTCGTCTCGTGTCCGGATGGGACTCTCCTTGGCGTGGAAGGCAAGCTTGGCGATACTGATATGTAGATCTCCTCCCATTGTAACCGACTCTATGTAACCCTAGCCCCCTCCGGTGTCTATATAAACCGGAGGGTTTAGTCTGTAGGACAACAACAATCATACCATAGGCTAGCTTCTAAGGTTTAGCCTCTACGATCTCGTGGTAGATCAACTCTTGTAATACTCATATCATCAAGATCAACCAAGCAGGAAGTAGGGTATTACCTCCATCGGGAGAGCCCGAACCTGGGTAAACATTCTGTCCCCCGCCTCCTGTTACCATCCGCCTTAGACGCACAGTTCGGGATCCCTACCCGAGATCCGCCGGTTTTGACACCGACATTGGTGCTTTCATTGAGAGTTCCACTGTGCCGTCACCGTAAGGCTTGATGTCTCCTTCGATCATCGGTAACGATGCGGTCCAGGGTGAGGTCTTCCTCCCCGGACAGATCTTTATATTCGGTGGCTTCACACTGCGGGCCAACTCGCTTGGCCATCTGGAGTAGATCGAGAGCTCGCCCCTGGCCGTCAGGTCAGGTTTGGAAACTTGAATTACACTGCTGACATCCGCGGAGACTTGATCTTCGACGGATTCGAGCCCATGCCAGGTGTGCCGCACGATCACGACGAGCTCGATATAGCTCTTCCGTCGGACAGTGTTCGGAAGATCACACCGGCAACTACTCTGGCCTTCAATCCGGAGCGAATAGCGCCATCCGAGGACGGGAGGGTAGACCCCGCCTTGGAGGCCGCACTTTCAGTGGCAATAGAGCCGAATACTGAATTTACCCCTCTCGAGAGCCGTGCTGTCGAACTATTGGATTCGACCCCGGCCACAGGCTCCGAGCCGCTTGCGCCCATGCCTATCGAATCCGGTTGGGCGCCGATCATGGAATTCACCTCCGCGGATATCTTTTCAAAGACTCGCCCTTGGCGATGTCTTGAACTCGTTAAAATCTCTCTCCTTGTCAGAAGAAACTTGGCCGAACTATGTCCGGCTAGGATGGGATGCGGACGACGAAGAAATTCAGTCCCCACCCACCACCCACTTAGTAGCCACTGTCGACAATTTAACCGACATGCTTGACTTCGACTCCGAAGACATCGACGGTATGGACAACGATGCGGGAGACGAACAGGAACCACCGCCCACAGGGCGCTGGACCGCCACTTCATCACATGACATATACATGGTGGATACACTCAAAGAAAATGATGATGAGGAACGGAAGGATGCAGCGAAGGATAACTCCCCCGAGAGGCAATCAAAGCGGCGGCGTTGACGCCGCTCCAAATCCCGCCTCGGCAAAAACAGCAATAACAGCACAAGAAAAAATAATACCCCGGTCGACTCCAGAGGAAACGACGACCACATAGACCCAGCTATAGAGCAGGGTGAGCCAGCAGGCGACGAACGTAGTACGGAGCCGCTGTCCGATCACGGCGACGCCGAGCGTCAAGCTAATCAACCCGTCTCCGGAGAGGAAAACAGTCTGGGAGACAATGCACACATCATCCCGGAAAGGCACTTGGAGCAAGAGAACCTCCATAGAAGGCTTATCGCCACTGCGAAGAGTCTGAAGAAGCAGAAGCAAAGGCTCAAGGCCGCGCAAAATACACTCAACAGTAGATGGAACAAAGTGCTTGACACTGTAGAAAAGTACGGTGGCAGTCGCCACACGAAGAGCTATCCAAAGCGCAAGCTGCTGCCTAAATTCAAGGATGAGGCCTTAGAGCCCCTACAGCCAAAAAATAAAATAGTTGACCGGTCGGATCGACGATTTCGTGGCCGCGATAGAGCGGCTAATGAGGCCGCACATAAGTCAGTACACGATCCACGCGAGGACTCGCATCAAAAGGACGACGCAACCAGATCCATGTATGGATCATGGAAACGCGCTCCAGCGCACAACCAAAAACGAACAACCCAACCGTCCGAACGCCATGGTACATCTAAATACAGGGGTGCCGCACACCCCCTATGTTTCACCGATGAGGTGCTGGACCACGAATTTCTAGAAGGATTCAAACCAGTGAACATAGAGGCGTACGACGGGACCATGCACTCTGGGTCTGGATTGAGGACTTTATCCTCCATATTCATATGGCTAGCGGAGAAGATCTCCATGCAATCAAGTACTTGCCCCTCAAGCTTAAAGGACCAGCTCAGCACTGGCTGAAAAGCCTCCCCGATAACTCCATTGGAAGTTGGGAGGAGCTCGAGGATGCCTTTCGGGCCAATTTTCAAGGGACCTATGTCCGACCTCCCATTACGCATTTATTTAAGTCATATAATTCAACAGCCCGGAGAGTCAGCCCGAAAGCTTTGGAACAGGTTTCTCACTAAGAAGAACCAAATCGTCGACTGTCCGGACGCCGAAGCCTTAGCAGCTTTCAAGCACAGCATCCGAGACGAATGGCTCGCCAAACACCTCGGCCAAGAAAAACCGAGAACAATGGCAGCCCTAACAAGCCTCATGACCCGCTTTTGCGCGGGTGAGGATAGCTGGTTGGCCCGCAGTAGCACCAGCGACCCAAGCACATCCGAAGTCCGGGATGGCAATGGAAAACCACGACGCAGTAAACACAAGCGCCGGAATAAAGAAGACAACCCAAATAACATGGCGGTAAACGCCGGATTCAGAGGCTCTCGGCCAGATCAGCGAAAAAGCCTTTCAATGGTAACAGAGATGGACTATGTCAGATCCACGGCACCCCCGGTAAACCTGCAAATCATACCCATAGAGAGTGTTGGGTCTTCAAGCAGGCCGGCAAGCTAAACGCCAAACACAAGGGGCAGGATACACTAAGCGAAGACGAGGATGAGCCTCGCCAGCAAGGCACTGGGGGATAGAAAAAATTCCCACCAGAAGTCAAAACAGTAAACGTGGTACATGTGATGAAGGGAAGAAGCAAAACTGCACTCCGAGACACACACGCCCTAGAGCCCGTCACCACTAAATTCAACCCCTGGTTGGCCCGTCCGATCACTTTTGATCGCAGGGATCACTTGACAAGTACCCGGCATGAAGGATTGGCTGCTTTGGTTTTAGACCCAACGATAAATGGATACCATCTCAAACGAGTCCTCATGGACGGCGTCAGTAGTTTAAACCTGATATATCAGGACACAGTCTGCAAAATGGGGATAGACCCAACAAAAATCAGCCAAGGTAATACTACCTTCAAGGGAGTAATACCAGGCCAAGAGGCCCACTCCACGGGCTCTCTAATACTAGAAGTAGTATTTGGTTCACCCGACAACTACTGAAGTGAAACGTTACACTTCGACAACGCTCCATTCCGAATCGGCTATCAAGCACTACTCGGACGAACAGCCTTCGCTCGTATCAACGCTATACCGCATTACGCTTCTCTCAAGCTCAAGATGCCCGGTCTGCACGGCATCATCATAGTTAATGGAAACATTGAGCGTTCTTGACGCGCGAAAGAACGTGCGGCTGCTTTAACAGCCGAACACTAGACGGCCCCACCAACCAGAACAAATGAACGGTCGTTAAGACCACGGACACGGTTAAACGAGTCCGGCACATCACTAGATATACTTGAGATAGGTTTTGTGGTTGCACCCTTATAGACGGTACTAGGGGCTTCCCGCGTGTAAACAGGGCTATGGCTCAACTTTACTTCTCTTGAAAATTAAATGGTTTATTTAGAGTAACCAATTTTTTGCACAACAACTTTCAACTAAGTTCCTCTCTTTTACAGATGACAATCGTGCTACACCCGTCCAGGATACGGCACAACGGAGACACAGGCGCAGACGTGCAGCAGGGACCCGTTCAAAGGTTTCTTTTTAGATTAAGACCCTGCGTAAACCTTTTTTACTGTCTCTTGTTGTTCACATCCTCCGGATTCTCTGTACAACCGAGAAGGATGCTGACGTTATTGGCATGTGGCCACGTCAGAATATTGCACGTACCCGGACACTTGGGGCTCATTTTCAAGGGCATTGTTTAGCCCGGCATATATTATAAAGACCGAATACCTTAGGGAGTGTTCGGCGTCTCGAGTTTGGCCTTATAGGCATCAGCTCCGAATCATGTCTTTGGTCAAATGTTGGGTTTGCCCGGCTCCTGTGTTTTGCTACCTTACGTTCCGCTCTATCTGCTAAGGTGGCACCAGGAGAACTACTGCGATTGTGCCCTGGTTCATCTGGATGAGCACCTCAGTAGAGAAAGCTGAAAACTGACTGTCATGATAAAGCGTGAGACTGGTCAGCCACTCGACGACCTAGCACAATCTTCGGGATTCCTCCGCATTAACGAAGGGCCGTTTCCTGGCCAGGCATGTACGCGCCCCGTATTCGGATGAGCGCGGAGCCACCAGGGGCTATATAGTAGCCCCACCGTCCAAACTCCTATGGCTAAGTGAAAGTGTTAAAGCAATATAGTCCAATTGCCTACTGCCGTTGCGCTTATCACCTCCTTAATGGACCAAGACGTTGGATCAAGTGTGAACACGCGTCTTCTCTTAACACCCCGTATTATATGCGTAAATGAAGCCGACGATCGCAAACTTTCAGGTTATATACATATATACATAAACGGCCGCACAGGAGGCATCATAACACTTTCAGGCAAAAGTACAAAAACAGCCTTTACAATTCAGTAAAACATTGTTTTTTCAATGGGAATACATGTCACTAGAACATAATATTCTTCAAGCACTGAGCTTCTATTGAACGAGCGCCTTCAAGGACTTCCTCAAAGTAGTGCTTGACAGCTACTCGACGAACGACCGAACCCTGGGTCGCAATAGCGGTGGCCTCCATGTCTGCCCAGTATGTCTTGACACGGGCAAGTGCCATCCGCGCACCCTCTATGCACGCCGACCTCTTCATAGCGTCGATACGTGGCACAACACCTAGGAACTGCTGCACCAAACCAAAATAACTATTCAGCCGTGGCCCTCTCGGCCACAGATGATCCACAACAGACCCCATGGCAAGCCCGGACAACCTATGGAGCTCGGCCCACTCGATCATGCGCTCATTTAATAGCAGCGAACACGCTGTACCGTTGAACTGCGACCAGAATAGCTTTTCCACTTCACGATCTTTTTGATCCTTGAGGTACTCAGCTGCATCAGCCGCAATGGCTGCCAGATCCGCATACGCGTCCGCAGAACTCCATGCTGCTCAAGAGGGGCATACTTCGGATCTCTGAACTTCGTCCGCAGCAAGAAGGGCTTTCCAGTCGCGATATCCCCAGCTTGACGCAGCTCTTCCTTCGATGCTCTGATCTTCGAGCGGGCTTCCTTGGCTGCTACCATGGCCTTCTCCAGCTCCGTCACCTTCGCTTGGTTTTCCTTTTCAAGAAGGTGGTATCGGTCGGCGGCATCCTTTAACTCAACGGCCATCTTGGCCCTCTTTTCCTTACTTTGGCAATGGGCAGCCTGTTCGGCCCTCAGCTCTTCGGCCGCCTTCAGAGCGACCGCATCACTATTCCTGGCTTGTTCTTTGGCTCGGGCAAGTTCCGCCTGAAGGGTCTCCACGGCCGCAGCTCCATCTGCAGTCACAGCATATTAAAGATATTGGCATTATGCTCCCCTTACTACGTGTTGATAACCAGAGAAATCACATACCTTGTGCCTCGTCAAGCTGCTTGTTGACAAGCACGGTGTCGGCATCTGCCGCGTCAAGTTGCCGCTTCAGCTCGGCAAACTCACCAGTCCGGCTAGCCACCGGACCTTCCGCCACCTGCATATGAAGGCGGATTGATTATTACCTGGGACTATGATCCTCTGTTTGCCGCCGCTCTCGACGGCAACCAAAGTCTCAGGGGCTACTATCTGCATAGGGCACACCTAACATGTGCGGTACTGCCAAAAATGCACACTATTTCATGTACCTCAAAACCTTTCAGGAGACTCATAAAAGCTTCATGCAACCCGCTTTCGGCGGATGAAATCCTCTCAATTACCGTACCCATTAGCGTACGATGCGCCTCTGAGATAGCCGCTTGCTCTAGCAGATCCTTTAGTGCGTCCGACCGAACACCAGACGGTGTCGGGCTCTTTCGGTTGCTCTCTTCAAGAGCCGGATACTGAGGACTTTGGGTGGCCAAAGGATTACCCTCTGGCCTTGACGGATCAGGAGAAACCCTCCGTGACGACACCTTGGGGTCGCCCGCCTCATGAGGCGAGATGGCAGGGGGAGGCGTTTCGCTCTCCATCATCTCCGGAAGAAGATCCCCCGAAGACGAACTCTGCCGAGAAGGGCTGCGATCCAAATTACAAGGTAAATGCTTCGGTTATTTTCCTCAGAAGTAATGCAGGATATCTTCACTATTAAGTACCCTTTTACTTACAGCTCGTTGGAGGGCTGACCCCCTTGCGGGGATTGTGCGGCCAGGGTACCCCCCGGGGCAGGACACTCTGGCGAAGATTTCTTCCCCCGTTTGGAAACCATCGTTTCCGGGTCTTCAAAGGCGGTCCTCTTCCTTCCTTGCGGAGAAGGAATTTCAGATTCTTCTCCCCGGCTATCCTCCTTCGCGGAGGCGCTAACTCCCCCGGTTTGGATGAGCGGTGAGCGAGGTCTGCTTTCAACCTCTTTATTCCCCCCTATATCTTCCCCTGAGGGCACTTGATAAGGCGCGAGCTCCAGCATCCTGGCTAGTACAGGATCCGGTGAGACCTCGGGGAGGGGGCCCAGACACCTGATCATCTTTGCCTTTGTTACGCAGTCCTGGTCAAAGAGCGACTTTTTAGAATGATGTCATGATAAATAAAAAGACAAACGTGTTCGACTACGGGACTACTTACTTGGGTATCTGGGCGATTGCAGCTCAGACCCGCATCCTCGGTGGTGTCCGGACACATTATTTGTGGTCCGAAGAACGATTGATATATCTCTTCGAGCGTCATACCGAGGAAGTGCTGAATAGCTCGCGGTCCCTCCGGGTTGAACTCCCACATGCAGAGGGGACGCCGTTTGCAGGGCAGGACTCGACGAATTAACATGACTTGCGTTACCGTGGCCAGACTGATATCTCCCTCGAGGAGATCTTGGATGCGGCTCTGCAATGTCAGCACATCCTTTACTGGCCCCCAGTATAGCCACTTGTCAATCCATGAAGTTAGTCGTGGCGGGGGGCCCGAGCGAAAAGTAGGGGCGGCCACTCACTTGGTGCCCCTGGGATCTGTGATATAAAACCACTCCCGTTGCCATAAGCTGGACACCTCCTGGAAGGAACCCTCTGGCCATGGGGCATTGGCACTTTTTCTTATTACGGCACCTCCGCACTCTGCGTACCGCCCCTCGATCATCTTCAGCTCCACATTGAAGGTCTTGAGCCACAGGACGAAGTGAGGGGTAATGCAGAGGAAAGCTTCACACACGACGATGAACGACGAGATGTGGAGGACGGAATCCGGAGCCAAATCATGGAAATCCATCCCGTAATAGAACACGAGCCCCCTCACAAAGGGATCTAGAGCGAGGCCTAGCCCTCGGAGGAAGTGAGAGATGAATACAACACTCTCGCCGGATTTGGGAGTGGGTATGACCTGCCCTCGAGTAGGCAACCTGTCTGAGATCTCGCCGGTCAGAAATCTGGCCTCTCTTAGCTTCTTGACGTCTTCCTCTGTGATGGAGGAAGGCATCCACCAACCTTGAAGGTTGGATCCGGACATGGCTGAAGGTCTGAAGCGCCTGGCTTGAGCCTGGGGTGTTGGAACTTGAGGCGGGGGAAGGATTCGATTGAGCACGAGAAGAAAAAGGGACATGCCTTGGCCTCTTTATAAAGGAGGTGAATATCAAGCGTCCTCCGCGTGGCCGTTTGGGACTTGCCTAGAATTGGGAGGTCATACCGACGGGCACGATTGGGTTACCCACATCCGTATTGATGAGAATCCCATAATAAGGGGGACACGATCTCTGCTTCGACAACACGTGCCAAATAAATCACCTCGCAAAACGTGTAGTGGCAGGCTGATGGAGGAAGACGGTTCGTCATGCCCAAACCGTGGTAATACGTCATGTTATGAAAAACGGTCGGTAGATTAGATGTGTGGAAATATTATTCTCTCTATGATGATATGTGGAATTTTTTTTGCGGAGCCGGACACTATCCTTGTGTTCAAAATCTTCTAATCTTCTATGGAGTATTCGGAGGAGGAACCCGGCTTGCAATGCCGAAGACAATCTGCACGCCGGACTCATCATCATTGAAGCCTGGTTCAGGGGCTACTGTGGGAGTCCTAGATTAGGGGGTATCCGGACAGCCGGACTATATCCTTTGGTCGGACTGTTGGACTATGAAGGTACAAGTTTGAAGACTTCATCTCGTGTCCGGATGGGACTCTCCTTGGCGTGGAAGGAAATCTTGGCGATACGGATATGTAGATCTCCTCCCATTGTAACCGACTCTGTGTAACCTAGCCCCCTCCGATGTCTATATAAACTGGAGGGTTTAGTCCGTAGGACAACAACAATCATACCATAGGCTAGCTTCTAGGGTTTAGCCTCTACGATCTCGTGGTAGATCAACTCTTGTAATACTCATATCATCAAGATCAATCAAGCGGTGAAGTAGGTATTACCTCCATCGAGAGGGCCCGAACCTGGGTAAACATTGTGTCCCCCGCCTCCTGTTACCATCTGCCTTAGACGCACAGTTCGGGACCCCCTACCCGAGATCCGCCGGTTTTGACACCGACAGGGAGCGGGTGTGTTTCGTCCCCTATCTGCTAAGAGGCGTCGGATTTCCAATCCATCCATTCCTCCAAGGGTTGCTAGAATACTATGGCCTCCAGATGCACAACTTCACCCCGCCTCCATTCTGCACATTGCGGGTTATGTCGCTTTATCGAATTATTCCTGGGCATTGAGGCCCATTTTGAGCTCTGAAGGAAGTTGTTCTGTCTTGTCCCGCGTAACCACGAGGGGTCAATATTGGAAGTGGGCGGAGCCGAAGTATGGCGCATCGCTGGTACCGGATATCTGTCCGGCACACCAAGGAAGGCATTTGAAGAATGGCTTTCCGAATGGTTCTATATTGAGGACGTCGTGCTTCCCGACCCAGTTCGCAAGGGTCTCCCAGAATTTGCAAGTGTTTCATTGAGGAAACACCACAGCTGGCATCCCCAAAGTCTTGAAGAAGAGGATAGTGCGAAGGTTCGTCAGCTCCTGGGCAAGATAAGGATGCTTGCCCAGTCCGGCTTTACAATAGTAGAGGTAATGATGACCTCCATAGTGCGAGGGGTTCAACCACTTCAATACAGAGGGCTCCCAATGTGGCACTATAATGGGGAGGATGATGCCTCCCGTTGTGGTCGGAAAGGTCCGGACACCCCTGCCGCTCTAGCGAAGATACTGGCCGAGCAGTTTAAAGGGGAGGAAGAAGAATCTCTCCGCATTAATAGCAGAGAGGGGTACTCCATGTACAACCCTCCCAGCTGGGTAAGTCCCAACCCCTTTGCTTTTATTCGCTCCGCTCTCTTGGCCTTCTTTAACAAATCCTCAATCCGTCTTATTTTGAAACAGCACTGGCGGAAGGTAACCGAGGGGCTTAACAACCCTGCCCCACAGCCGGAGAGCCACAACCGGGAGCTTGATCCTGGGTTCGAAGAGGACCCAGATATATTCGTGGTACTTGCGGAAGGGGTGTTTTACCAGGCTAGCTATGACGGCACAGAAGTGGCCATCATCGCTGATTATCCTGGTCTTCTTCCAGCTTCCCACGTAAGTAATCAGGAGAAATCCCCCTCGAAAGAGTTTCCTCGCACTGCCTCACCCGCCGCACTGTCTCATCCTTCAAAGGGGAAGCGTTCGGCACGTCATGCTACACCGAGGACGACTCCAAGAAGAGCGGCTCCCGTGCCAAGCAAGGCCTCGAAAAGGAAGGTCGGCGAAGACAAGGCCGGTCCTTCGTCGAAGAGGTATGGGTTTGAAGGTATGCCTTGGCAGTCATACCCAACCATAATTGTAATGTTGGTCATGTATCAGGAAAAAGGTTCGCTGGACTATGTCCAAGGATTCGGCTGGTCCCACTCCCATCAACCGGGATTTAGATCCCACCGGAGGGGTGGGGGGCGCTATGGGGACAACGTCGGGCTGTCCTTCGGACGAGGGTTTGGAAGACATGTCCGTTACCAACTCGGAAGTAGAGAGCGCCATGAATCATCGGTGCTCCCGGGCTGTCTTACGAGACGATAAGTTCTCGGGAGAGGCATTCAACGCCTTCCGCTCGACTGACGCATACATCTGAGCTGCTCACGATGGGCTTAGAAAAGGCACAAATCAACATTTGACAGATGTGCAGGTAAATTTTTCTTTGTCCGAAAAGGATAACCATATGCCCGTAGCCCCCGAGACTGAAAGCAGTTGGTACAACTAATTTAAGGATCGTTGTATAACTAGCTCCTTAACGAGAAGAATGGCCTGCTAGGCCAAGAGCTGGAGCAGTGTCGGGCGCAGCTGAATGCCGCTAGCGCCGAGCTGGAAAACTTCAAGAAGGCGTCATCTGGTAACATTCCCCTCCATCGAGGAACAATAAGTGTATACCAACTGTACTAATACTGTTGATGACCGTATAATAGGATCGCCCGGTCAACTTGAAGAGAAGTTGAAGATCACCCAAGAGGGGGAAAAAGAGTGTCAGGACCCCGATTCTAAGTCACACCGATCTAGCCTGTAACACCTCATATCACTTTGCGGCCTCACTGTAACATCCCAAGATTCTAAATTTTGGAATGTTATATTAAATAAATATTTACGATTGTTTATTTGATTGTTGTGTGACTGATTGTGTGAAACTGAGTGGCATTTGGAAATTTCAGAGGCATTTGAATTTTACTTGAATTTGGATTCAACTTGGCATTCGAAATTTATTTCATATACCCCTGACAAATACTTGTTTAAAAGTATGAGAGGAGCTAACATGACACTCCAAAAAAAAGTCAGGAGAAATTAATGCCAAAAGTTTTTGAATTCAAATTGGAGTTTATTTGGAATTTATTAAAAAAAAAATTCCTTAAGTTTGGATTTTGCCTCTGGAAAAATGTACACGGTGTAGGATTTATTTTTTCTAATTTTATTGATAGATATATGTCGTATATAAAAAGAATATAGTTTTCTCTATATTTAGTTTTCTCTCTGTGTGATTATCAAAAAAAAAGAAACCCCCAGCTAGCCACCCGACGCGGCCCAGCCCACTCCGACGCGTGGCAAGAGCCGAGCAAGAGTCAGCCACCAAGACGCCTCGAGCTGCCTCCGCTGGTCGCCCGCCTCTCTCTCTCTCTCTGTGCCCTTGTGCAGCTGGGCCCCACTGCCCGATCGCCCTCGCCCGCTGCTTCTTCGTCCTCTCCACGCCAAACCGCGCCGCCGCCACCGCCGAATCCCGCGATCCTCGGGATACTCTCCCCGATCTTCCCCCTCCTCCAAGTCGACCCCGCACCTATAAATACCCCTTCCCTCAACCAGTTCCGCCCCATACCCACCCCCCAACCCCACACCCCTCGCCCCCATTTATCGCCCGAGCCCGAGCTCCGCCGCCGCCATTCTTCTGCTGGCGCTCCACCCCGACCACCTCGTCGCCGTCCAAGACCCACCACCGACCCCTCTCTCACCCTCACCTCCCTAACCCCTCGCCCGAGCTCCTGCGCCCTTGGAACATCGGCAACGGCGACCACCCGAACGCCACCGCCGCCTCGACCTCGCCGTCGTCCTCCTCCGTCGACCTCCGCTGACGCCACGACCACCACTGGACTCGCCGTCGTCCGCTGCATCGCCCCGTACACGCCACCGAGCTAACCGACGACCGGAGCGCCGTCCCCGTCGACCACCGAAGCCGGAGCTCCCCTGCCCTCACTATAAGCACTAGGAACACCCTTAGCCGTCGGATCTGTAGTCAACGCATTAGATTAGATTTGATCGAACAGTTTGGTTTTATTGAGTAGATCGGTTTATTTACGGTTAGTTCAGTTTAGATCTAAACCGGTTCACTGGTTTTTTTTCGTACGCGCGTTAGCGGTTTAGTTATATATCGCCCGAGCGTAGTTTAGCGTTGCATCGCCCACTGCTTAGGCCCAGTAGCAGCCCGACGCGTAGTACCTGCCAGTTTGTTTATTTTCGTTTTGTTTAAAAAAACAGAAATAGTTTCAATTTTAGATCACTTATAACTTTTATGTTTTAGATCCAAATTGAGTGATTCTTTTTGCGTTAGGTTCAAAATTTCTTGAAGTTTCTGGTAGTGCCATTGTATTTCAAATTTGAGTAGTTTAAAATCTTTTTGATGAAATTTGTTCAAATCACTATTTTGGTCATATTTTGAGTTTTACAAAGTATTTTTGATTGATTCTTTTTGCTACTGCTTTATTATGGTTTTGTCTATCCAGTAGAATATATTTATTTGTTTTTAGTAAATTTTAAATTAATTTTCTTAGCAAAACAGTACTGTTGTAGTTATAATTTTGTTTTGGTCCTTTCTTCATTGTTTTTATTAGTTTTAAATTGTTTCTTTTTGTCACTCTTGAAAATTTTAGTTTTGTTTCTGTTAGTCAACAAAAGAAAATTTGTTTTTATTTAAAAAAATTATTTTACTTAGTTTTGTACGAAAACATGTTTAGGTCATAGTTAGTGTTTCATAAAAGCTTTTATTTGTTTCTTTTTGCAAATAAAATTTTATGGAAAAAATACCTACTGTTAACTTAGTTGTTTTACTTTGTATTTTCTGTTAGTTTATTAGTTTAGTATTTTATTGGTTAAGTTTTACTTAGGACAAAACTATTTTGTGTTATGTCTTAGAGTTTTCTTTAGTAGTTTTGTTGTGTAGTTTTCCTTTGTTTTTATTTGGTGTCCCTTGATTTGCATTTTTATTTGTTGGTTTTATTATGGGTGTTAGAATTGTTTGCTAGGATGTTTGCTTATATGAATGCTATGTTTGACTATATAGATTTTCAACGGAGTGACGAATAGTTCTACCAAGTCATTATTCGAGAGTGTTGTTATCTTCATCAACTTACCAGGCAAGTTCACTTTGACCATGCTTTCATACCTATGTTTTATTGCATTTAGTGGCATCTTTGCAACCACCCTCCAGTAGTGATATTGAATTCTTGTTGTTGAGTAGTATGCATGAGGTAGGAACCCATCACCCTGTTACCAAGCCCGGGACGTTATTTATTTTAGTGCTACGCTATAGTAGACGAGGTTTGGTATGAGTGCTCGGGAGTGGTGTGAGAATGGAGGACTCTACGATAACTTCATGATGGCATCGCAAGGACTGCATCGTCATGACCTCAAGACTTCAAGACCTCAAGATTTTGAGACTACAAGAATTCAATACACACTACTGGGTGAAGGATGGTTGACGGGCACCCTGGAGAAACCAGTGGATGGCCGGGATGCATGGAGAAGCGCCATGACATCTTGCGGAAAGCTTCACCCAGACTCAAAGAGGCGGAAGAATACTTCATGCCCGGAAGCTTACCTGTGCAACCGCAAGTCACTATGGGCTCTAGCTTGGTTGACCTTAGTTGTGACTCTGGCGGAGGCGGTGCTAGCAGATGTAGAACTACGGTAGGATTGGATGAGCATGGGGCGGTGGTCGAGGAACTCTTGGAAGACCATGTTTGATCATCTTGTTCTCAAACACCCTGAAGTGCGAGAACGTAAAAAGAGGGATCGAATCTTGCGAGTAAAGTGTACAAACCTCTGCAGAGGGTTAAAACCTAATCGATTAGCAGTGTCCCCGGTTACGGACAATTTGAGCATCTGGACTTGGATCTATCACGGAACTCTCAACACTGGGTGATAACTTAATTGTGGGCAACTTATGATTATTCTGAGGTATGAGACATCGGTTGGCGGAACCATGTCATGATAGAAAACTCCATAGTACAGACTCCTAATATTCCTTTGTTGTAGGGAAAATAAAACCAGCTTTTACGCAAAAACATCAGACACAGAGCCACAAAGCCATATTGCATATAGAATAGTATTATCATCTGCTTTCTCATGTTGTGATCTTGCCGGTACATTCAATGTACTGACCTACACGGCTGCAACTTATCATGTTGCAGATATTTTACTTCCGACGAGTAAGAGTACGGTACAGGGTTACGGTCTACACTCAACCTGCCGATGGCGTTGATGGGACTCCACACCCAATTACTTGTTTCATTGAGACTTATGAGGTATATATCAGTTTTACGTTATTTATACATGTGATTGCACTTTGATATATACATTGATGTACTGTGTGTGCCAGCATACTGATCCAGGGATGGCACGGATACACAGAGGCTTGACCGTCTGAGGTCGGGTCGCTACAAATATGGTATCAGAGCACATGTTGACTGTAGGACGTGACCCTAGAAACAGGTTTGCCCTAGGACAGGAAATTTATAAAACTTTATTTTCAAAAAGACTCTTACTTCTCATCTTTTCTGATTTTATCAAATAGACACTCTCACCTCAAATAGTTAGAATATACCCCTTTTCCCTTTTGACCACATGAAGGATCAACTGAAGCCGCTCCAAGAAAGATATCGGACGGTGATGACCCCTTCAAAGTAACCAGGATTTCACCATGCATTAGAAGAGTTGAAGCTGCAACAATTGAAGACTCTGAAGACTTGAAGAATTTGAAGTTCCTGGAGAATTATTTGACCTTTAGAAGACCAAACCCCTGTTATACACCTACGTTAGATGCGATGATTTGTGAGCTGTCATTTTTTTGATGCTTTCCGACAGCCCCAAAATAAAACTCGTTTCTTCAAAACTATTGTTTGTATTGTGTGTATCTCTCCCTTTTCTTCTCTCCTATCTCATCCCAAAACCCTTGGACCCAATAGATGATAAAGGAAGACGGTCTGCTATTCTCTGGACCGAAGACTTCGATTGGAGGCGAGCTATGGATTCAAAACATGGAGGATCAATTTAGAAAAAATTTTGATTCCAAGGAAGTATGAGGTTCAATACGCTCTTCAGTGCTTTACAGAAAGTGCCGCAACCTGGTGGAAAATGCATCAAGCCATACAAGGATGTAACGGAGCAAAAACTTGGGAAGAATTCAAGAAGACTCTGTTGAGATCCCGTCTCATCTGGAAGCACCATGGTAACCCGAAGAAGAAACCTTGTGCATGCAAGATTTGTGGAGAAATAGGACACACCCAGGATGAACATAAGGATGGATGCCCTCATTGCGAGGAGAATCACCCAGCTGAAGAATGCCCGACTTGGCAGGTTACTTGTTTCTTGTGTGAAGGAACCACTCACTACCCGATTCAGTGTCACATTTACCCCACGGTGCAACAAACTATTCAGGAGCAGGAAGAAGGAATGAAAGAAGCCCTCCGAGAAGTTATGAAAGAACCTGAGATGAAGGAATGTTTTGAAGACCCTGATGGAGAAGGCCGCAACAGATTTTACTCCAATGCCTGCTATTCATGTGGAGAAGAAGGACATTTTTCACAGTATTGCACCAAGGAAAGAAAAGAGTATCTCGGATACTTCCCGACGGAAGCAATAGAGTTTGATCCACAGGGAATAGAAGATTTGATCAGAACGAAGAAACCCAGGAAGAGAAAACAAAGACACCCTCAGAACAACCTAATTTCTGCAAAGAGGGACAAGAGTCATATTACCTGTTTTGAATGTAAGGACGTCGGGCATTATGCCAATCATTGTCTCGAAAGGAAGCAAGGAACTCAAGGAGCAGGCACCATCACCAAGAAGCCCAAAGACTTATCGAAAGTTATTTGTTTTCATTGAAAGGAAGCAGGACATTATGCTAATAAATGTCCCGACAAGATGAAAGCTGGAGCTGAGTAGTTGGAACTTTGATATTGGTTATAAGTGTAGTAGGAAGCAATTGTTTCCATAAGGATGTGGAGTTGGATTTATGTAACAGAAGTCTCGGATATTGTAATGAAATTCATGAAATTAATGAAGTTAATGTGTCATGATTTCTTACGTGGATTTTTTTTGAGTTGTTACGCTATGAACACAGATGTTGACCATTTTCGAGGATATGAGAAATATGGTCTATGGGTAAAATTGTGCATTTCACTTTAAGGGTGGCTTTACCCTGTGAGAACTCCTAATTTATGGAAAGGGAATTGTGTCCCAAAGATTGGAGTTTGGACAAAATAAGTATGAGTTGTATTTTAATATTTTGGTTACCTCAGGAGTATGAAGGAATGAAGTAATATTGGATTTAAATGAGATGTAATGTTGAAATATGGAACAATTGTAGCTCCAATGATGAGTTAAAGCTATCCAAGTATTGAAGTGGGCCCACAACCCACAGGCCCAGGAATTAATAAAGGTCAAGTACTCCCTGCAAGAAGAAATTTTGGAAGATGTGATTTGATGAGCAGACGTTCCATAGGAAGTTACGAAACCCCGAGAGTTGTGAAGTAAGGATAGATGTTTCATTCAGCTTGCAGAATCAATGGATAAATCCGAACCCAGTTCGTGGACAAGAGAAATTATGCAATGCTTGTGAGAATGCCGAGTGTAGAATTGCGAGATTCGCTAAACCTTATACAGGGTATTGATCTGGGTGCGGAATGGATTGATCACCATACCGACTTACTCGTATCATTCTCTCTTGCTATTTGGAATGGTAAATCTGAGTGACTTACCCATAGTAGAGTGACGACGATGTCAAGGCCTTGTTTTAACCCTAGAATGGTAGGACGGTTGATCCATGTACAGGCAACCGTTGCCAATCGTAGGATATACGATGAGATTTAGCCGAGACCCATTTCCTATAGAAGAAACCATACATGGTTGACCGCCACGAGATTTTCGATAGTTGTTTAGTATTGGCGACACACCTATCAGATCTGAAGACCCAATCTCGGAAGAACCTCACCAGGATTAAAGGACACGTGTTTGAGGAAAAGTTTGTGACCCTACCGGAAGAGCCTCAATGAAGGAGTTATTCGGAGAGTATGAGAAGACCGACACCGTCAACCCAAAGGGACGGATTACATGAGTTCAATCAGAAACATAACCGTGCTTTTAAGTGTGGTAGCACACTAGACCATTCCGATCAAAGGAATTGCTAGAAGACCCCAAACCCTGACCTTTTCTTGCTAGCCTCTCCGAATCTCGAGGACGAGATTCATTTTTAGTGTGGTAGGTTTGTAACATCCCAAAATTCTAAATTTTGGAATGTTATATTAAATAAATATTTACGATTGTTTGTTTGATTGTTGTGTGACTGATTGTGTGAAACTGAGTGGCATTTGGAAATTTCAGAGGCATTTGAATTTTACTTGAATTTGGATTCAACTTGGCATACGAAATTTATTTCATATACCCCTGACAAATACTTGTTTAAAAGTATGAGAGGAGATAACATGACACTCCAAAAAAAGTCAGGAGAAATTAATGCCAAAAGTTTTTGAATTCAAATTGGAGTTTATTTGGAATTTATAAAAAAAATGTTTTTCCTTAAGTTTGGATTTTGCCTCTGGAAAAATGTACACGGTGTAGGATTTATTTTTTATGATTTTATTGATAGATATATGTCGTATATAAAAATAATATAGTTTTCCCTATATTTAGTTTTCTCTCTCTGTGATTATCAAAAAAAAGAAACCCCCAGCTAGCCACCCGACGCGGCCCAGCCAACCACCCGACGCGGGCCAAAGAATGAGCCGAGCCGAAGCCCAGCCACAAGACGCTCGAGCCGTCTCCGCTTGATCGCCGCTCCTCTCTCTCTCTCTCGCCCTTGTGCCACTGACCGCTGGGCCCCACTTCCCGATCGCCCTCGCCCGCTGCTTCTTCTTCCTCTCCACGACAAACCGCGCCGCCGCCACCGTCGAATCCCGCGATCCTCGGGATACTCTCCCCGATCTTCCCCCTCCTCCAAGTCGACCCCGCACCTATAAATACCCCTCCCCTCACCCCGTTCCGCCCCTTCCCGACCCCCAAACCCCTCTCCACTCGCCGCCATTTCTCGCCGGAGCCCGAGCTCCGCCGCCCGCCATTGCTGCTGCAGCGCTCCACCCCAACCACCTCGTCGCTGTCCGAACCCACCACCGACCCCTCCTCTCTCACCCTCACCTCCCTAACCCCTCGCCCGAGCTCCTGCGCCCTTGGAACATCGGCAACGGCGACCACCCGAACGCCACCGCCGCCTCGACCTCGCCGTCGTCCTCCTCAGTCGACCTCCGCTGACGCCACGACCACCACTGGACTCGCCGTCGTCCGCTGCATCGCCCCGTACACGCCACCGAGCTCACCGACGACCGGAGTGACGAATAGTTCTACCAAGTCATTATTCGAGTGTGTTGTTATCTTCATCAACTTACCAGGCAAGTTCACTTTGACCATGCTTTCATACCTATGTTTTATTGCATTTAGTGGCATCTTTGCAACCACCCTCCAAAGAGTGATATTGAATTCTTGTAGTTGAGTAGTATGCATGAGGTAGGAACCCATCACCCTGTTACCAAGCCCGGGACATTATTTATTTTAGTGCTACGCTATAGTAGACGAGGTTTGGTATGAGTGCTCGGGAGTGGTGAGAATGGAGGACTCTACGATAACTTCATGATGGCATCGGCAAGGACTGCATCGTCATGACCTCAAGACTTCAAGACCTCAAGATTTTGAGACTACAAGAATTCAATAGACACTACTGGGTGAAGGATGGTTGACGGGCACCTGGAGAAACCGGTGGATGGCCGGGATGCATGGAGAAGCGCCATGACATCTTGCGGAAAGCATCACCCAGACTCAAAGAGACGGAAGAATACTTCATGCCCGGAAGCTTACCTGTGCAACCGCAAGTCACTATGGGCTCTGGTTTGGTTGACCTTAGTTGTGACTGGCTGGGGCGGTGCTAGCGGATGTAGAACTACGGTAGGATTGGATGAGCACCGGACAGTGGTCAGAGGAACTCTTCGGAAGACCATGTTTCGGTCGTCTTGTTCTCAAACACCCTGAAGTGCGAGAACGTAAAAAGAGGGATCGAATCTTGCGGGTAAAGTGTACAAACCTTTGCAGAGGGTTAAAACCTAATCGATTAGCCGTGTCCCCAGTTACGGACAATTTGAGCATCTGGACTTGGATCTATCTTGGAACTCTCAACACTGGACTGATAACTTAATTGTGGGCAACTTATGATTATTCTGAGGTATGAGACATCGATTGGCGGAACCATGTCATGATAGAAAACTCCATAGTACAGACTCCTAATATTCCTTTGTTGTAGGGAAAATAAAACCAGCTTTTACGCAAAAACATCGACCACGAGCCACAACGCCATCTTGCATCTAGAATAGTATTATCATCTACTGTCTCATGTTGTGATCTTGCCGGTACATTCAATGTACTGACCTACGTTGCTGCAACTTATCATGTTGCAGACATTTTACTCCGACGAGTAAAATGCAGTGCAGGGTTACGGTCTACACTCAACCTGCCGATGGCGTTGATGGGACTCCACACCCAATTACTTGTTTCCATTTGAGACTTATGAGGTATATATCAGTTTTACGTTATTTATACATGTGATTGCACCTTGATATATACATTGATGTACTGTGTGTGCCAGCATACTGATCCAGGGATGGCACGGATACACAGAGGCTTGACCGTCTGAGGTCGGGTCGCTACACTCACGCACGGTATTCCCACGGGTGTCGCCTTACCATGGCCCGGGACCATTCGCGCCTTTTGGCTCACGTATATGATAGTGTCGCTAGCATCCATATGACAGAGAATCCGGGCCGACATGACTAGTCGTGAACCCAAAGTGGCACTAACTTACGGGGACAGGCATACATGAATCAACATTGAGCATGTCGGTCAGCAGCGTGCGAATCCGGGCTGTAGCACTGGGCTAACAGGACTCCGGGAACCCGGGCTATAGCAGGCTAGGCAGGACTCCGGATGTCACCGCGTGACATTTCCCCGAAGGGACAGACACAAGAACGAAGTGAATCACATGCCGGCCAGTCAACTGTTCCGGAGCAGTAGTGCTGGGCTAGCAGGACTCCGGTGAACCGGGCTGTAGCGGACTACTATGGCTCATGGAAGCACAAGACTACATTTCCCCATAAGAGAGGCTACCTAGGATAAACAACTAGGTTGTCGGATCCCACACATACCAAGCATTTCAATCATACACACAATATGCTCGATATGTGTAAATACAACATGGTATCACAACATAACTCTACTACTCAAGTATTTATTCATTAGGCTCCGAGGAGCGAGATATTACAAACATGGGTCTCATGACCCAACATACAGAGCATACAAGCAACAAGCACAAGTGGAAGCTTAACATGTCTGAGTACAGACATCTACAAATGAAAAAGGCTGAGAAGCCTGACTATCTACCAGATCCTACCGAGGGCACAAGATCGTAGCTTAGTTAACAAGCTAAACATCAAAGTCCACGCGGAACCACTAGCGAGACTGAAGTCTCTCTGCAAAACATAAATTAAACAAACGTGAGTACAAATGTACCCATCAAGACTTACATCAGAACTAACTACATATGCATTGGTATCAACAAAGGGGTGGTGGAGTTTAACTGCAGCAAGCCAGCATTGACTCGGTGGCTATCCTGAGCTACGACTGCAAGTAACTCTTTTGAGGTGGCGCACACGAGTCCACATATTCACCATACCAATACGACTGCAAGTAATTCGAATAGATGAAGTTAACCCTGCAGGGGTGTACTTCTTCACACACGCTCTCGCCACTTACCACCATGTACACGTCGTGTATCTCGGCAACCTTCAAGCGGAAGCCTGGCGAGGGAGTCGGCCATGACCTGAGTAACCACACAAGTCTCTAGTCCAGATTTATCGCCTATTCGGGTTCCATCCGCAAGGAGATCCGGCCGGGGTGTCGCTCACGGCCCCAAATGATGTGTACAGGGTTCCAAGCCCACCAAACGGTGCCTAGTCTGTCCCAAGCCCACCTGTACCGGGTGCCACTTGGTAGACTACTAACACTACCTACAAACACCAGAAACTAGTTGCAACTCCTGGACAGAAATCAGGTTGATTAATAAGTCGAGAGAGCTTGGAGCGCCCGGAGCCCAATGTGTGGTAGTAACTGTTCATGGATCACAAACACGTAACTCAGTTCACGAGGGCGGTTTCAATGAGACAACCCACCATGTACTCCTACATGGCCTCTCACCGCTACCTTTACCAAATCGTGTTCACACACTTAGCTCTCAACAGTAGGACATGTTCATACACCTCCGATTCATCCCCGATGAGTCAGACCTGACACAACTCTAAGCAATAGCAGGCATGACAAACAAGCATGAATGAGTAGGCACATCAGGGCTCAAACAACGCCTACTCATGCTAGTGGGTTTCATCTATTTACTGTGGCAATGACAGGTCATGCAGAGGAAAGGGGTTCAACTACCGCAGCATGTAACAGTTGAATCGTTGTTGTCCTAATGCAGTAAAAGAGAGCAGGAGCGAGAGAGTGGGATTGTATCGGAATGAACAAGGGGGTTTTGCTTGCCTGGAACTTCTGAAGATAATATAGTTCTTCATCGGTGTCATCGAACTCATCGTCGGTACGTCGTTTACTGAGAGGGGACAAACACCGGCAACACAGAAGGAAACACCATCAATGCAATGCACAATATGATGCATGATCATGACATGGCAATATGATGTGGTTTGAGCTAATGCAACTAGCAGCAGGTTAAATGAAGTTGGTTTGAACCCTAGGTTCTAATTCAAACTCCATATGTGAAGGTTTAAATGCCATTATAAGATTTGGCCTAAACAGCAGCCCTAAGTTGTTCTATCATCCATGAAAAGGGTACAGATGGAAAAATTGGCTTTTTCTGATCATTTTTCATATATAAATTATTTCATTCTGAGCTACGGTTGATTTACTATGATTTTTTGAAGTTAGCATTATTTTCTGAAATTTCCTGGAAAAGAATAAATCCAAAAAATAATTAACTATGTCAGCACTGCGTCACTGTGACGTCAGCGGTCAACGGGGACGGTCCAGGTCAAACCTGACCAGTGGGGCCCTTGTGTAAGTGTCACAGCTATTTAACCGAGTTGATTAGTGCTAAGTTAAATACAAATCTAAGTTAATTAGGCCATGGGCCCACATGCCAGTGACTTAGCTGGTTAACTAAAAGTTAATTAGCACTAAACTAAAATTAGCAGGGCTCTGGGCCCACTTGCCCGGACCCAGGGGAGGTCAACCCCCTTGTCAGCGGGGTCAAACCCGCCGGTGACTCGACACCGGCGAGGCCAGACGCGGCGAAGGGCCTCGGATTTGGTCCTCCGGGGACCAAATTGACGGAGGAGACGTGCTACGCGTAGCTGGGGAGCTGCCGCATCCATTGGTGCAGGTGGTTGGACAGGGGACGGAGCGACACCGCGAAGCTCGACAGCGGCGGCCGGAGTTCGGCGGGGAGGGGAGAAGGGGCTATGGTGCACGGCAGGGGCCAGGGTTGGTCGCGTTCGTCTCCTGAGGACACACTGACCACGGTGGCATGCTCGGTTGCGGGTTCCCATAGGTGTGGCTGCGGGGGCGACATGGCCGGCGGAGCCGAGCTCCCGGCCATGATGGCCAACGGGGTTAGGGGGCAGCTCGAGTAACATGGCTAGGGGGAGAAGGAAGAGGAGCTCACGGGGAATGCAGGGGTGGCCTCGGCGTGCTCGGGGAGGGGCTGATGATGACGGGAGGTCACCGACGATCTCGGGGCAGAGGCGGCGAGGATGGCGGTGCAGAGGGTGATGCAGGGCGTCCGGCGTCGTGCGAGTTGACGGAGAGTTGCGGGAGAAGGAGGCTGAGCCCGTGGACAGCACGGGGAGACAAGGGGGGCACAGTGGCTGCGGCGTTACGGCAGCGCGGCTGCGACTACGCTCGGGCGCGAGAGGGAGAGAGAGCAGAGGAGGGGGAAGAGGTCGGGAGAGAGGGAAGAGTGACCAGGGGGGTGCGTGGCATCGTCCAGACAGCGTCGAGGAGAAGCAGGCAGGCAGGGGAGCTGGCCTCCTCGGCCTTGTGTATTGTCGACACACCTCGCCCTCTTGGCGAAGAGGTTGAAGACAACCGCTTCAAGCCAGTGGGCTAGGCCGCCAGCTGGAGTTGGGCCAGGTGGGCTGCCAGGTGAGCGCCAGGTAAGACTCTCTCTCTCTCTCTCTCTCTCTCTCTCTCTCTCTCTTTTATTTTTGTTTTCTATTTCTGTCTTTGTTTTTTTTTTGATTTAGTAAAATACTAAATCACTTCATAAATCCTGAAATAAATTGTGGGCACAAACTGGATTACTCCCAACAGCCCACAACTATTTTTAGAATTATTAGAGCATTTAAAATATTTATAGAATTTAAATGCCCCAATTCAAATACAATATGAGTTAATTCAAAAATCCATAAATGGCCAAGAAATATGCTCATCATTTTTGGCAGAGGTTTTCACCTTTATCAAAAATCATGAACATTTCCAAAGGCATTTTGGGTTCATTGAAGATTATTTTAGGTTGAACCTATTTGATTTGATCTGGTACTAGGGTTTGAACAATCCCCACTTCAAGTTTCCATGAAAGTTAAACATGATGCAAGCAAGATGCAAACACTAGGCAGCCCTAGAAGCTAGGGATGTGACAACTCGCCCCCACTAAACAAGAATCTCGTCCCGAGATTCAAGCGTAGGGTAGGATGAAGGGGAGCATGAAACTAACATAATCTTCACGATCCAGGTGGCACTCCATAAGAACGTTGAATCCATCACCATCTTTGTCTCGATGTGTTGCTCTGAGAACTCCAACCAACATGACAACGAGAGGAAAGGAAAAACTCTAGAAGGGTCGATCTTCTCGGAGATCGAATCAACTCAGGATCAACTCTCGGAGGGAGACATGGAAACATCTCCCGAGCTAAGAGGCAAAACATGCATCAGGAGGGACGGAAGAAGCAATTTGACAAGGGTTTCAGAATAGCAAGGAAGAATTGCCATGATTCCATAATGGGGCATCTTAGGGAAGGTGACTCGTAGAATTATTCCCTCAAGTGGCAAAAAGGAATTACTTTTGATACATAGATCATTGGAACTCTTATACAAACCTAAGGCAAATTCACAAACGATCGTTTGGCAGAGTACGAAGGAATGGCATACTCAGACTAGAATGGATGATGTAGACTACCTTGTTGAAGACAACGCAAGGGATGATTTTTTCTTATCATCGAAAATGGATGGGACCCAGAGTAAGCCCACCTTTGAGGATGACCCTGAATACCAATTACTAAGAAGGCAGACCATAGTAGAGTGGCATAAAGGTGGGTGCAAGCTGGGAACAAAATGCAAATGTTGGGAATATTTCAACCATCATATCTGCCTGAGATTCAGATCTGGTTGGTAATAGGACATTTCAGACAGCATGTCTGAAAAGGAAAGGTTGCAACACAAATCAAGGAGATGATGCTGCGAGATTCTTGGGAGATGGACTATGGTAGTAAGATCCAAAACATGAGCGGGTTCTGCTACAAACATGTGAACACGCTGTCCTAGACAAGCATGGCCACGTAGTATGTCGGTGGGAGCGACACCTATGGGATCACAAGAATCCCTACTACGGTCGCGGGGCGCGGGGTCGTGAGAAGAGCGGATCAAACAGATAGCACACGGTTTCTTTATCCAGGTTAAGACGCGAGGATGCGTAAAACCCTACTCCTGCTTTGGTGGTTTGTTTATCGTGTTCTTGAACTAGCAATGGGGCGTGAGGAGCTCAAAAGCGAATCCCCTCCTGGTCACCTTGGGCCTCCTTTTATAGGAAAAGGGGTTGCCACAGTGGCACAGGGAGGTGGAAAGGAATGCAGTGATGCGAGTTTATCCTCGCATTACATGACAAGGCGCCTTTCATGCGTGTTGCTTAGGTGTCCTTGCTTTATCGGGGATGGGGAGAGCCTGTCTCGTCCGTCGCCGCTCCCTTCGATAATAAACCTGGCATACAGCCAGCGGTGCCATTGTGCCATGTAGGCGGTGCAGTGAGGTGGCGCAGTGGTGGGTCTCCACGAAGATCCGCTTGCCGCCACGCAGTGCCTGCCCAACTGGTTGGGTCGGCAGCTGCATGCGAATGGTGGTGGAGGTTCGATTGGCGTGGGCCTGATGGTGGCCCTACGGGTGTTCTTGGCAAGGGCCTCGCCGTAGCCCCGGCAGGGGTCTTGCCGTGGCGCCTGTTGTCATCCCCGGCAAGGCTCTTACCGGGGGCCTTGTGGTCCTCCTTGGCTGGGATCCCGCCAAGGGTCGTCATTCGTCTATAGTGTGTATCTGATCTTGAATGTCTTCACAAAGATCCGCATGCCACCATGGGGATGTTTCCCGAATCCTTGCCCCATGGGGGAAGTGGACTCAAGGGTGATTTGCTCCGTAGGTGTGGGGCGAGCTGCCACGGCAAGGGTCTCGCCGGGTTTGCTAAAACCGCCTCCCGGCAAGGATCTTGCCGGGGGAGTCCGCTTCGTCCCCTTTGCTCTTTGTGGTCTTGGTCTTGGTGTCGTTACGCTCCTTTCGAAGCTTCGGCCTTACCTTGGCTCACCTCCCTTGCCTTGCTTTCGGTCACGGTGGTGCCCGTGGCTCAGACTGCCGTGCTGCAGTTATAGGGGTACAAAAGTGTACCCCTCTTTTTGTACACCGGCAGAGCCCCGGGCTGGGCCACACGTAAGCGCAATCGGCGTCGCTGGGCTAGGCCCAAAAAGCGGTCTGCACGGCTGGCGGGGTGGTTTTACCATGGTAAGTTTCTTGGCGCCTTGCGCTTCCCATGCCTCCAGCGTGGCTCGGCATGGGGGCGTGTGTGACGTGGGCGGCATGCGTGGGGCTGAGCTCTGCGCGCATGCGTCACGTCGCAGTTAATGTGAAAGGAGGCGGCCCGCATTTTCCCCCATAAGAAGGAATAACCGTGGGCGCGCTGCTCACTTTCTCCTCTTCTCTCGTACCTTTTCCAATCTCAGAGCCGCCGTTTATTCTCTTCCTTCCTTCCTAAGCTTTCGCCGTCGCCCGCTGTCGCTGCTTCGCCACCCCTCTTCCTCAATCCTCTAGACCTCTTGGCCGCCGTGGTGCCCAAATCCGCCAATGGCAAGGGGGTGGCTAAGGGCTCTGGGACCGTGGAGCGCGGAGAGCTTCATTGTCGGGGACGGGGCCGAAGTCCGCCTTCTTCTTCCCCTCGTCGGTTGATGTTCATGAGCTCCAGGCCTCCTTCAAGCCCTTATGGGGAGTGAAGACGAGGGGAGAGAATTCGGGGCATCCCGCAACGCGCGTCATTCCTGCCGCTTGCGCCGATCCTGCTCCAAATCGGTATCCCTTTTTTGTCGATTACCTTTCTTGCAGGTTATGCCCCCCTTTTTCCGACTTCTTCTGTGATATCATGCATGCCTTCGGCTTTCGCCTCTTGGATTTTACTCCGAATGCGGTGGCGTGCTTGGCTCTCTTCGCGCATCTTTGCGAAGGCTTCTCCGGAGTGCAGCCCAACACGTCACGCTTTCGCCATTATTTCTCCCCTCGAATCCAGCCCGGAGGCGCCGTCTCCGGATGCATCGCCTGGATCTCAAGATCCAAGGGGGCGTACCCGGACGGTGCCATGAAGGAGAGGTGGGATGAATGGCGTGGCCGGTGGTGCTGGATTGAAGATGAAGACCCGCCAGAATTCTGCAAGGTCCGTCGAGTGCCGCCGGTCCGCGGCAGCGATTGGGGTGATGTCGATGCTGCCGACGGGAGGCTTACTATCGCCACCACCAGGATCCTCCGGCTGACCCGGGCTGGGCTCACCCTGGAGATGATCGGGGCGGACTTCATTCACTGCCGGATCGCCCCGTTGCATAATAAGGGGAGGCCAGCCTAGCTTTTTACAAACCCGGCTGACATTATGTGGCTCCGCCCTGGCCTCGACCACAACTTCACGGTGATGGCGCATGCCAACTTCTGCCAGCGGCTTTTCCAGCTTGATGTGGGTCGCGACGGCGAGGTCGAACGGACCGGCAAGGCCGCGAGGGCTGCCGCAAAGGTCGGCAAGGCCGTCAAGGGGTCGTTCTTCAAGTTACCAACGGGGGTGGTCCCATTGTGCAATAACTCATGCCGGTCCGAGATCATTGCTATGATGCCGGATTGCAATGCGCACGGCCCTGTCCCGAGCTGGAAGGAGCCGACGGACGCAGATGTGCAGCAATTCTTCAACTCCTTGATCGAAGTATACATCAATCTTGACGCGGCGGCGCTTGTCATGGACACCACCCAGCGGAGCTGGACTACATCGCCACCGAGGCGAGGGAGGCCTGACTTGCCATGGAGACAGCGGCGCCGGGGGCGTGGAGGACAAGGCCGCGACGGCTGCGGAGGAGGAGCAGTTCACCCTATGGGCGGCGGCCACCGAGGAGGTCAGCAGCGTCGACACTGGAGCTCCGCTTGTCGAGGATGCGGCCGACGAGTCGTTGGAGGAGGAGGACGTGGCGGCAGGCTCGACGCCAACTAGGGGAAGAGGGCGAGTCCTGCGGCGGGCTGGCTCCGGCGAGCCGGTCCGGCCCTGCAGGGCTACGTGGCCTCAATTGACCCTGGAGGGGTCCGGGCGCCACACGAGGGCCACGGCAGCGAAGGGGCTGACGAAGGCCGCTGAGAAGAAGAAGGCGACAGCCCCTTCCTCATCCGGGCGCGCACAAACCCCGCCGCCTTCTTCGCCTCCTCCGGCAGGCGTCGACTCGGATGATGATGTGGAGCTCCCTTTTGATCTCGGGCCTCTCAGCCCGGAGAGGAAAAGGAAACTGGTGGAAGAGGAGGAGACGGATGACGAGTAAGTACTCCATTCCTTACTGTCATTTCCACTTCCTCGAATCGGATCGCTTGTCTTGATCCATTTTTGCATTTGCAGGGAGACAGAGACGTTGGCCCAAAGGGTGAAGAGGGCCAGGACCTTGGCGAGCAGTCAGTCCCCGGCTGGGGCTTCAAAGACACCACTGGTGGTGCTGAGCAGCCCGGACAGCAGCCTCCGGCGCAGCCCCCAGCGTAAGTTCGTCACCCTCTTCTTACTCGACATGTGGTAGGTGCTCGATGCTATGATGCTGACCTTGCCGGGTTCGCAGGAGGGGAGCGGCAGCAGGAGGAGCCACAGAGGGCTACTCCTAACACACCACCCCATCGACCACGCCGCCGCGGGCGTCCCGGCAAGGGCATCGAGCACAGAGCCCACACCCATGGAGGAAGAGGGGACTTGGGTGCTGGTGACTACCTTGCGGTGCCAAATCTTTGGCGGAGAGGGGACTTCTGCATCACTGACTGGCCTTTGGTGAGTCGCCTGTCCTTCGTCTGTTTTCCCTTATTCTTTTCTTGGCTTCATTGCTCCCATTGCTGCCCAGGCCCTCCTTCAACAGACATGGAGGACATGGACACCGCTGTTGGAGACATTGCTTTGAGGAGGCATGGCGGAGGCCAGCAGGATTGCCGCCGAGGAGGCTGCCAAAGATGCTGATGAGGCCGCCGCTGACGAAGCGGCCAAGGGTGCTGCCGAGGACGCCGCTGCGGGGGCCGCCAAGGCGACCGGCGAGGCTTCTACCGAGGGCGCCAGCGGTGGACCTGCCGGTGAGGCCGGCAAGGCCTCCGCCGAGGAGGAGGTGGCGGGTGACCAGCCTCCCTCCTCCTCAACCTCGGGCCCCGGCAGATATCTGAAGGTGGGCGACGATCTTTTCGTCCATCTTCCAGGGCGTCAAGCCGAGCGCCCGCCGAAGGGGAAGCCTTTGACGGCGAGGTGCTTGCCACCACCGGGCTTGAGGTGGTTGATGAGCCGGGCGTTGGCAGCGATGGTTCTCCAGAAGAGCAGCTTTTCCGCGCCATGGGGGTCGATTTCCGGAAGCTCCAAGTGCTCTACCGTGCCCGCCTGGACAAGGTCAAGTCCAGGATGGCAACGGTGGACAACACGGAGGTGGATTTCAAGGCGCGCGTCGCTGAGACGCAGACCTAGTTCCACCAGACTCACGAGGAGCAGAGGGACTTTCAGGAGGAATTGGCCAAGCGCGATGTGGAGCTCACCATGAAAATGGCCGACATCGAGAAGGCCCAGGAAAAGGCAGCGAACTTGGCTGCCGCGGCTGAAGCCGCCCGGAACCAGCATCAAGCCACCTTGGATTCCCAGGAAGAGGACCTCTCCGCGCGTGAAGCGAAGCTTATCGCAACGCTCCGCGGCAAGGATGAGGAGCTCGAGGCCCTTGTCGCGCGACGGACTCGCGAGCTGGAGCAGAGGCACAAAGAGGCACTCGATGCCCAAGCTCTGGCCCATGCCGGCAAGGTGAAGGAGCTGGAAGCAGAGCGGGACGAGCTGAAGGAGCAGGCCCTCAAGCTGTCCAGCGAGAAGAGCACGCTCAACCGCGCCTTGGTAGAGGCGCAAGGAGCATTCATCAGCAGGACTGGGGAGCTCTCTGACACGCAGAACTCCATCAGAGACCTCAAGCTGAAGCTAGAGGGTCTCGAGAAGATGTTGTCGGAGAGCAGGGCTCGCGAGGAGACCTTGACCAGGAGCCTCGAGGAGGAGAAGCAGCTACGAGCAAACGAGGCCGCCTCCCACCAGGAATATGTGGTGGGTGAGAACAGGTGGATCAGCCATCTAGAGGTCGTTGCCGGCAGGGTCACCTCGCAATTGGCCACCATGGGGATGCCAAACGTGAGGTACGCCCCCGAGCGCAGCGGGACCGTCAACGCCAAGCTGACCCAGTTCTTCGAGGGCGTCCTCGGAGCCTTGGCCTATCTTCACTCCAACAGGACGGCCACGCTGGCCGAGGAGGACCGGCGACTTGCCAGAGGGTCGTGACCAAGGTCCTCACCAAGATAGCGCACTGGAATCCCGACCTTGACTTCGCGGCCGCGATGAAGAGCTTGCTGGATGGTGTTGACCTCACGGTGCTCAAGGAGCGCATCAAGCCCGTCACCGACTGCATCGACGAAATCAAGAGGGTGGAAGGCCAGCGCCGGGACTAGGCGTCCCATTCTTCTTCGCCGCTGCGGGTCCCCGACCAAGACAAATTTTATCTTTAGTTAGAACCGCAGCAATGATGTGATGTAATATAACTCTGAAGTACTCTTAATTTTCATGCATGTTATTTCCCCGTTCAATTTCTCTTTGTATGCGTGCCCCATGTCGATCGGGTAGGCTTGCCGGTGCAGAAGCCCCTAGAGGCATTTTGGGGACGGATCCCCAGGGCCTGCCGGGTATGCGTGCTGCCAGACGAGCCACCTTTCCGTTACGAACGCGGCCGCTCGAACTGTCGAGCTTGACTCGAGTCAGAATCGAGGGCGTTGTCGATCTCGGAAGGTTACTCTGCCATTCTCGACGCAGCCGCTTGAGCTGTTGAGCAGACTCGAAACAGGGCAAGGGCGTTGTCGATCATGGGAGAGCCCCCTGGCGTGCAGGTTTCTCATACAAAGGCGTGACATCTCCGGGGGGGGGGGGGGGAATAACCTCAAATAAGAAGGGTAGCACAAATAAGGGTAAAGTGCAACTTAGCTTCTGTTTGCGATCGCTCGAGCGTCGATCTTCTGGCCTCCTTTCTTCTTCAAGGGTCACGAAGATGAAGGAGTGTCGGGCTAACTGCTAGAGCCGATTCTCACAAATGCGCCCCCTACCTGGCGTGCCAAAGATGTCGGTGGGAACGACACCTATGGGATCACAAGAATCCCTACTACGGTCGTGGGGCGCGGGGTCGTGAGAAGAGCAGATCAAACATATAGCACACCGTTTCTTTATCCAGGTTCGGGCCGCGAGGATGCGTAAAACACTACTCCTGCTTTGGTGGTTTGTTTATCTGTGTTCTTGAACTAGCAATGGGGCGTGAGGAGCTCCAAAAAGCCGAATCCCCCTCACAGTCGCCTTGTGCCTCCTTTTATAGGAAAAGGGGTTGCCACAGTGGCACAGGAGGTGGAAAGGGCTCTGATGCGAGTTTATCCCTCGCATTACATGACAAGGCGCCTTTAATGCGTCTTGCTTAGGTGTCCTTGCTTTATCGGGACGGGGAGAGCCTGTCTCGTCCTTCGCCCGCTCCCTTTCGTGTCGACACGGCATACAGCCAGCGGTGCCAGCGGTGCCATGTAGGCGAGCAGGCGGTGAGGTGGCGCGATGGTGGGTCTCCATGAAGATCCGCTTGCCGCCACGCAGGTGCCTGCCCAACTGGTTGGGTCGGCAGCTGCATGCGAATGGTGGTGGAGGTTCGATTGGCGTGGGCCTGATGGTGGCCCTACGGGTGTTCTTGGCAAGGGCCTCGCCGTAGCCCCGACAGGGGTCTTGCCGTGGCGCCTGCTGTCGTCCCCGGCAAGGCTCTTATCGGGGACCTTGTGGTCCTCCTTGACTGGGATCCCGCCAAGGGTCGTCATTCGTCTATAGTGTGTATCTTATCTTGAATGTCTTCACAAAGATCCGCATGCCACCACGGGGATGTCTCCCGAATCCTTGCCCCATGGGGGCAGTGGACTCAAGGGTGATTCGCTCCGTAGGTGTGGGGCGAGCTGCCACGGCAAGGGTCTCGTCGGGTTTGCTAAAACCGCCTCCTGGCAAGGATCTTGCCGGGGGAGTCCGCAAATCCCCTTTGCTCTTTGTGGTCTTGGTCTTGGCGTTGTTCTGCTCCTTTCGAGCTTCGGCCTTACCTTGGCTCACCTCCCTTGCCTTGCTCAGTGCGGTGGTGCCCGCGGCTCAGACTGCCCGTGCACGGTTATAGGGGTACAAAAAGTGTACCCCTCTTTTTGTACACCGACATAGTAGTCTTATATTAAACACTACCAAGTTCAGGTGGGGGAACCATCATCGAGGATATCGAAGTCTTTTCATAAGTCCGGATTAGCTCTTATGAAGGGACTCCTTCTCCCTGAGCAAATCAGTTAGTGGCTTGGTGTGCTAAGAAGACATATGGAGTGGAGGCGGCCAACCTATCAAACCATAGAGCACTTCGCACGTGCATGACTGACTTGGGATGGTACCATAGGAAACTAAACAATCTTCCTCGAACTCACGGCGGCAGCTTGCACCAAATGCACGTGAATCAGAGAAAGTCACTTCTTTCACCAAAACATATACCTCATGAACGGACCACGAAGGCAATGCTTACAAAAGTTTCCAACACTAGCTCAATGTTCAACATGAATCATGGAGGGGACATGATGCTGCTGTTGGGCTCAACAACAACTCATCGGAATTTCCATATCACTGGACTTCCACCATTATGTGAACAATGTGTTGGTATTTGTCAGACCAAAAGATGTAATGGTATATGCTCGAGGGATCAACCACGAGTAAGACAACATTACGAACATCGTTGGTACTGATTTGATTTGACGATAGCCCACACTCAAATCAAAGGATTGATAAGACAATAGGTCCAACAACTAATCACAGGGACCAATCAATGAAGATATCATCTTTCTTCAACACACACTACACAAGAATATCCCTTCGGAACGAACTAAGTTAGGCAAGCTTTTATCTTCCAACTCTCCAAGTTGTTGTTCAGCTTAACCAACTAGCTCAGGGTATTCAACACTGATTCTTGGAGAATGGGTTGTTTAGAAGAAAACCAACATGATCACGAGCTCAACATAACAGTCAGGAAACAACCCGGTAATACTTCCGAGAAGATATCAGGAAATCACGAACCGCCGATATGTTATTAAGCTCGAGAACAATCTTGCTTTTCAGGGCAAGACAATATTATCAAGGAGCGAGGGATTGTCACAATCCTAACTCTTTGGTCGATGAGTGCACCAGGAAATGGACTAGGTAGCACAATCTATCTTAGCACAATGGTTCAGTAACCAACACGCTAAGAATGAAGTTATTGTCCTTTAACTACCAGGCAACAAGGTTGCTAGGAGTATTGATTTCACATATCATGGTTCACTTGTCGGCATTCCGGTGGCAACAACACGGAAGCCGAGAAATGAATAATGAGGGCGAGAAGTATCACTGTATCAAGAGTTCATACAATGGTGTGCAATTCCCATGATATTTTTGATATAAATATGGTAATACTCCAGGGTAGAACAGAACAAGAGCTAGCTTAGCATTTTTATCTGCGGAACACAACTGCTTTGACCCAATCCTGGATATGGATGAGGTACTGGAGTTTGTTTCTCCTAGTCATTCCGGAATAGAATGGCTTCACGGACCACATGAGTAATAGGCATCGATAACATGAATGCACAACTACTCCTGACTACCAACTGATAGGCGGGGATCGGAATACAGCTACAATGGAAACAACTCAAAGGAACATATATCTTTCTGAGTTGTGGATGCATAGATTAATATGTCGAAACAAGTTCAACAGGTTTCTTCCAGATAACTTAGGCAGAAAGGTAGAACTGACAGAATCACAATTATGAATGGAGAACTCCTTAAGAGTACTCGGATTGTGATCTTTTGGTTCAAAGAACTTCTGCCTTAATGGTTAATGGTGTTTGGAAGAAGGAAATACCACGAACAGCGAGGACTAATGCAAAGGTTACTAATATCCAGAAGGTACGAGCAACACTATCATCATGAGGTAAGTAGGGTGAATCTCGGGTTCAAGAACCCAGGAATAGAATACCTACTACTAAATGGCATCACGGGATGCTTTCGAGAATGGTGGCCAAAATCATCACATCGGGAACACAAAGCATGGCTAGATTACTAGATGACTCCCTAAAACCCCTAGGGTCATAACAATAGCTCCAACATATATGTCGAGGCAACAGAGTACCTCAACTCACCGATTAGTGTGCTTAATCTGGCCCAAAGGAACAACGGGGTGGGAAGAAGGGATTTGCAAATGCATTAGACTAATTAGAAACCTGGGATGACTCGGACAGCATAACGGCTGTAAATGCTCAAAATGGTTTGAGACATCCTGCAAAATAGTGGCCTGATCACTCAACATCACAATATCAAGGTTCTGAGACCAGCTATGAACATACGGAAGTAGGAAAAACTGAACTGAGATTTGAAACTATCAATCCTATAAGTCTATGGATTAGTAACACGTCATCCTGATAGATAGATGAGAAGGCCTAGTTCTTAATCCCCGTAGAAGAGAAGAGGATGACTTAGATCATAAGGCCATGAGGTATAAGGAGTAAAAAGAACCTTACGTTCCCTTCCACAGTCAATTCCCTTACATAACTAAAGCATTTCTAGACACAACTTCGACCGGTTTGGCTTTGTAATCCTATAGGCAGTCAGGCTCTGATACCAAAGCTGCCAGGACCCCGGTTCTAAGTCACACCGATCTAGCCTGTAACACCTCATATCACTTTGCAGCCTCACGCACGGTATTCCCACGGGTGTCGCCTTACCATGGCCCGGGACCGTTTGCGCCTTTTGGCTCATGTATATGATAGTGTCGCTAGCATCCATATGATAGAGAACCCGGGCCGACATGACTTGTCGTGAACCCAAAGTGGCACTAACTTACGGGACAGGCATACATGAATCAACATCGAGCATGTCGATTCAGCGTGCGAATCCGGGCTGTAGCATGGGCTAACAGGACTCCAGGAACCCGGGCTGTAGCAGGCTAGACAGGACTCGGATGCCACCGCGTGACATTTCCCGAAGGAACAGAACGAGGCGAAGTGAATCACATGCCCGGCAGTCAAGTGTTAGGAGGCGGTAGTCTTGGGCTAAGCAGGACTCCGGTGAACCGGGCTGTAGCGGACTACTATGGCTCATGGAAGCACAAGACTACATTTCCCCATAAGAGAGGCTACCAAGGATACACAACTAGGGTATCGGATCCCACACATACCAAGCATTTCAATCATACACACAATATGCTCGATATGTGCAAATACAACATGGCATCACAACATAACTCTACGACTCAAGTATTTATTCATTAGGCTCCGAGGAGCGAGATATTACAAACATGGGTCTCATGACCCAACATACAGAGCATACAAGGAATAAGCACAAGCGGAAGCTTAACATGTCTGAGTATAGACATCTACAAATGAAAAGGCTGAGAAGCCTGACTATCTACCAGATCCTGCCGAGGGCACAAGATCGTAGCTGAGGTAACAAGCTAAATGTCGAAGTCCACGCGGAACCACTAGCGAGACTGAAGTCTCTCTTCAAAACATAAATTAAGCAAACGTGAGTACAAATGTACCCAGCAAGACTTACATCAGAACTAACTACATATGCATCGGTATCAACAAAGGGGTGGTGGAGTTTAAGCTGCGGCAAGCCAGCTTTGACTTCGGTGGCTATCTGAACTACATTTGCAAGTAACTCTTTTGAGGTGGCGCTTTACGAGTCCACATATTCACCATACCAATACACCACTATGGATCCGCTCCCGTCTACCTACGAGAACGCCATCCATAGCACTCACGCTATCTTGCGAGTTTTAGAGTATCCACTTTCACTTGTCTATGAACTGTACAGGCAACCTAGAAGTCCTTTACATGGACACGGCTATTGAATAGATGATGTTAACCCTGCAGGGGTGTACTTCTTCACACACGCTCTCTCCACTTACCACCATGTACACGTCGTGTATCTCGGCAACCTTCAAGCGGAAGCCTGGCGAGGGAGTCGGCCACGACCTGACTAACCACACAAGTCTCTAGTCCAGATTTATCGCCTATTCGGGTTCCATACACAAGGAGATCCGGCCGGGGTGTCGCTCACAGCCCCAAACGATGTGTACAGGGTTCCAAGCCCACCAAACGGGCGACGCTTGGCATACCCGGCCACGGTGCCTAGTCTGTCCCAAGCCCACCTGTACCGGGTGCCACTTGGTACACTACTAACACCACCTGCAAACACCAGAAACTCGTTGCAACTCCTGGACAGAGATCAGGTTGATTAATAAGTCGAGAGAGCTTGGAGCGCCCGGAGCCCAATGTGTGGTAGTAACTGTTCATGGATCACAAACACAGAACTTAGTTCCTGAGGACGGTTTCAATGAGACAATCCACCATGTACTTCTACATGGCCTCTCACCGCTACCTTTACCAAATCGTGTTCACACACTTAGCTCTCAACAGTAGGACATTTTCATACACCTCCGATTTATCCCCGATGAATCAGACCTGACACAACTCTAAGCAATAGCAAGCATGACAAACAAGCATGAATGAGTAGGCACATCAGGGCTCAAACAACTCCTACTCATGCTAGTGGGTTTCATCTATTTACTGTGGCAATGACAGGTCATGTAGAGGAAAGGGGTTCAACTACCGCGGCATGTAACAATTGAATCGATGTTGTCCTAATGTAGTAAAAGAGAGCAGGGAGCGAGAGTGGGATTGTATCGGAATGAACAAGGGGTTTTGCTTGTCGACACTTACGAAGATAATATAGTTCTTCATCGGTGTCATCGAACTCATCATCGATGCGTCGTTTACTAAGAGGGACAAACACCGGCAACACGAAGGAAACACCATCAATGCAATGCACAATATGATGCATGATCATGACATGGCAATATGATGTGGTTTGAGCTAATGCAACTAGCAGCAGGTTAAATGAAGTTGGTTTGAACCCTAGGTTCAAATTCAAACTCCATATGTGAAGGTTTAAATGCCATTATAAGATTTGTCCTAAACAGCAGCCCTAAGTTGTACTATCATGCATGAAAATGGTACAGATGGATATATTGGATTTTTCTGATCATTTTTCATATATAAATTATTTCATTCTGAGCTACGGTTGATTTACTATGATTTTTTGAAGTTAGCATTATTTTCTGAAATTTCCGGAAAAAGAATAAATCCAGAAAATAATTAACTGCCTCAGTACTGCGTCACTGTGACGTCACGGTCAACGGGGACGGTCCAGGTCAAACCTGACCAGTGGGGCCCTTGTGTCAGTGTCACAGCTATTTAACCGAGTTGATTAGTGCTAAGTTAAATACTAATCTAAGTTAATTAGGGCATGGGCCCACATGCCAGTGACTTAGCTGGTTAACTAAAAGTTAATTAGCACTAAAATAAAATTAGCAGGGCTCTGGGCCCACTTTCCCGGACCCAGGGGAGGTCAACCCCCTAGTTAGCGGGAAATTGAACCCGCCCGGCGACTTCGGCCTTGGCGAGGCTGGCTGTGGCGAAGGGCCTCGGATTTGGTCCTCCGGTGACCAAATTGATGGAGGAGACGTGCTACGCGTAGCTGAGGAGCTGCCGCATCCAGTGATGCAGGTGGTTGGACACGGGGACGCCGGAAGCGACGCCGGCGAGCTCGACAGCGGCGGCCGGAGTTCGGCGGGGAGGGGAGAAGGGGCTATGGTGCACGGCAGGGGCCGGGGTTGGTCGCGTTCGTCTCCTGAGGACGCGCTGACCATGATGGCGTGCTCGGTTGCGGGTTCCCGTAGGTGTGGCTACGGGGGCGACATAGCTGGCGGAGCCGACCTCCCGGCCATGATGGCCAACGGGGTTAGGGGGCAGCTCGAGTAACATGGCTAGGGGGAGAAGGAAGAGGAGCTCACGGGGAGTGCAGGGGTTGCCTCGGCGTGCTCGTGGAGGGGCTGATGACAACGGGAGGTCGCCGGTGATCTCGGGGCAGAGGCGGCGAGGATGGCGGTGCAGAGGGTGATGCAGGGCGTCCGGCGTCGTGCGAGTTGACGGAGAGTCGCGGGAGAAGGAGGCGGAGCCCGTGGACAGCACGGGGAGACAAGGGGAGCCGCAGTGGCTGCGGCGTTCTGGTGGCCAGCGGCTGCAGCTGCCTTCAGTAGCGAGAGGAGAGAGAGCAGAGGAGGGGGAAGAGGTCGGGAGAGAGGGGAGAGTGACCAGGGGGTGCGTGGCATCATCCAGATGCGTCGGGGAGGGGCAGGCAGGCAGGGAGGAGCTGGCCTCCTCGGCCACGCGCGCTATCGACACGCCTCTGCCTACTGGCAGAGGTTGAAGACAACCGCTTCAAGCCAGTGGGCTGGGCCGCCAGCTGGAGTTGGGCCAGGTGGGCTGCCAGGTGAGCGCCAGGTAAGACTCTCTCTCTCTCTCTATTTTATTTCTGTTTTCTATTTCTGTCTTTGTTGTTTTTTTGGATTTAGTAAAATACTAAATCACTTCATAAAATCCTAAAATAAATTGTGGGCACATACTGGATTACTCCCAACAGCCCTAAACTATTTTCAGAATTATTAGAGCATTTAAAATATTTATATAATTTAAATGCCCCAATTC
The DNA here is from genome assembly GCA_021605145.1 of Aegilops bicornis. Classification (NCBI taxonomy): domain Eukaryota; kingdom Viridiplantae; phylum Streptophyta; class Magnoliopsida; order Poales; family Poaceae; genus Aegilops; species Aegilops bicornis. Next base: position 98,739,492 of record CM038673.1, read on the forward strand.
AAATACAATATGAGTTAATTCAAAAATCCATAAATGGCCAAGAAATATGCTCATCATTTTTGGCAGAGGTTTTCACCTTTATAAAAAATCATGAACATTTCCAAAGGCATTTTGGGTTCATTGAAGATTATTTTAGGTTGAACCTATTTGATTTGATCTGGTGCTAGGGTTTGAACAATCCCCACTTCAAGTTTCCATGAAAGTTAAACATGATGCAAGCAAGATGCAAACACTAGGCAGCACTAGAAGCTAGGGATGTGACAACTCGCCCCCACTAAACAAGAATCTCGTCCGAGATTCAAGCGTGAGGGTAGGATGAAGGGGAGCATGAAACTAACATAATCTTCACGATCCAGGTGGCATTCCATAAGAACATTGAATCGATCACCATCTTTGTCTCGATGTGTTGCTCTGAGAACTCCAACCCACATGACAACAAGAGGAAAGGAAAAACTCTAGAAGGGTCGATCTTCTCGGAGATCGAATCAACTCAGGATCAACTCTCGGAGAGAGACATGGAAACATCACCCGAGCTAAGAGGCAAAACATGCATCAGGAGGGACGGAAGAAGCAATTTGACGAGGGTTTCAGAATAGCGAGGAAGAATTTCCATGATTCCATAATGGGGCACCTTAGGGAAGGTGACTCGTAGAATTATTCCCTCAAGTGGCAAAAAGGAATTACTTTTGATACATAGATCATTGGAACTCTTATACCAACCTAAGGCAAATTCACAAACGATCGTTTGGCCAGGTCTGAAGGAATGGCATACTCGGACTAGAATGGATGATGTGGACTACCTTGTTGAAGACAACGCAAGGGATGATTTTTGCTTATCATCGGAAATGGATGGGACCCAGAGTAAGCCCACCTTTGAGGATGACCCTGAATACCAATTACTAAGAAGGCATACCATCGTAGAGTGGCATAAAGGTGGGTGCAAGCTGGGAACAAAATGCAAATGATGGGAATGTTTCAACCATCATATCTGCCTGGGATTCAGATCTGGTTGGTAACAGGACATTTCAGACAGCATGTCTAAAAAGGAAAGGTTGCAACACAAATCGACGAGATGATGTTGCGAGATTATCGGGAGATGGACTATGGTAGTAAGCTCCAAAACATGAGAGGGTTCTGCTACAAACATGTCAACACGATGTCCCAGACAAACATGGCCACGTAGTAGTCTTATATTAAACACTACCAAGTTCAGGTGGGGTAACCATCATCGAGGATATCGAAGTCTTTTCATAAGTCCGGATTAGCTCTTATGAAGGGACTCCTTCTCCCTGAGCAAATCAGTTAGTGGCTTGGTGTGCTAAGAGAACATATGGAGTGGAGGCGGCCAACCTATCAAACCATAGAGCACTTCGCGCGTGCATGACTGACTTGGGATGGTACCATAGGAAACAAAACAATCTTCCTCGAACTCACGGAGTCAACTTGCACCAAATGCTCGTGTATAAGAGTAAGTCACTTCTTTCAACAAAACATATACATCATTAATGGACCACTAAGGCTATGCTTACAAAAGTTTCCAACACTAGCTCAATGTTCAACTTGAATCATGGAGGAGACAAGATGCTGCTGTTGGTCTCAACAACAACTCATCGGAATTTCCATATCACTGGACTTCCACCATTATGTGAACAATGTGTTGGTATTGGTCAGACCAAAAGATGTAATGGTGAATGCTCAAGGGATCAACCATGAGTAAGACAACATTACGAACATCGTTGGTACTGATTTGATTTAACGATAGCCCACACTCAAATCAAAGGATTGATAAGACAATAGGTCCAACAACTGATCACAGGGACCAATCGATGAAGATATCATCTTTCTTCAACACACACAACACAAGAATATCCCTTTGGAACGAACTAAGTTAGGCAAGCTTTTATCTTCCAACTCTCCAAGTTGTTGTTCAGCTTAACCAACTAGCTCAGGTAATTCAACACAAATTCTTGGAGAATGGGTGGTTTAGAAGAAAACCAACATGATCACGAGCTCAACATAACAGTCAGGAAAGAACCCGGTAATACTTCCCAGAAGATATTCGGAAAATCACGAATCGTCGATATGTTATTAAGCTCGAGAACAATCTTGCTTTTCAGGGCAAGACGATATGATCAAGGAGCGAGGGACTGTCACAATCCTAACTCCTTGGTCGATGAGTGCACCAGGAAATGGACTAGGTAGCACAATCTATCTTAGCACAATGGTTCAGGAACCAACACGCTAAGAATGAAGTTATTGTCCTTTAACTACCAGGCAACAAGGTTGCTAGGAGTATTGATTTCACACATCATGGTTCACTTGTCGGCATTCCGGTGGCAACAACACGGAAGCCGAGAAATGAATAATGAGGGCGAGAAGTATCACTGTATAAAGAGTTCATACAATGGTGTGCAATTCCCATGATATTCTTGATATAAATATGGTAATACTCCAGGGTAGAACAGAACAAGAGCTAGATTAGCATTTTTATCTGCGGAACACAACTGCTTTGAACCAATCCTGGATATGGATGAGGTACTGGAGTTTGTTTCTCCTAGTCATTCCGGAATAGAATGGCTTGACGGACCACATGAGTAATAGGCATCGATAACATGAATGCACAACTACTCCTGACTACCAACTGATAGGCGGGGATCGAAATACAGCTACAATGGAAACAACTCAAAGGAACATATATCTTTCTGAGTTGTGGATGCATAGATTAATATGTCGAAACAAGTTCAACATGTTTCTTCCAGATAACTCATGCAGAAAGGTAGAACTGGCAGAATCACCATTATGAATGGAGAACTCCTCAAGAGTACTCTGATTGTGATCTTTTGGTTCAAAGAACTTCTGCCTTAATGGTTCATGGTATTTGGAAGAAGGAAATACCACGAACAGCGAGGACTAATGCAAAGGTTACTAATACCATGAAGGTACGAGCAACACTATCAACACGAGGGAAGTAGGGTGAATCTCGGGTTCAAGAACCCAGGAATAGAATACCTACTACTAAATGGCATCACGGGATCCTTTCGAGAATGGTGGCCAAAATCATCACATCGGGAACACAAAGCATTGCTAGATTACTAGGTGACTCCCTAAAACCCCTAGGGTCATAACAATAGCTCCAACATATATGTCGAGGCAACAGAGTACCTCAACTCACCGATTAGTGTGCTTAATCTGGCCCAAAGGAACAACGGGGTGGGAAGAAGGGATTTGCTAATGCATCAGACTAATTAGAAACCTGGGATGACTCGAACAGCATAACGGCTGTAAATGCTCAAAATGATTTGAGACATCCTGCAAAATAGTGGCATGACCACTCAACATCACAATATCAAGGTTCTGAGACCAGCTATGAACATACGGAAGTAGTAAAAACTGAGCTGAGATTTGAAACTATCAATCCTATAAGTCTATGGATTAGTAACACGTCATCCTGATAGATAGATGAGAAGGCCTAGTTCTTAATCCCCGTAGAAGAGAACAGGATGACTCAGATCAGAAGGCCATGAGGTATAAGGAGTAAAAAGAGCCTTACGTTCCCTTCACAATCAATTCCCTTACATAACTAAAGCATTTCTAGACACAACCCGACCGGTTTGGCTTTGTAATCCTCTGAGCAGTCAGGCTCACGATACCAAAGCTGTCGGGACCCCGATTCTAAGTCACACCGATCTAGCACATAACACCTCATATCACTTTGCAGCCTCACGCACGGTATTCCCACAGGTGTCGCCTTACCATGGCCGGGACCATTTAGCCTTTTGGCTCATGTATATGATAGTGTCGCTACCATCCATATGATGAGAGAACCGGGCCGACATGACTTGTCGTGAACCCAAAAGTGGCACTAACTTACGGGGACAGGCATACATGAATCAACATCGAGCATGTCCGATTGACGTCACGAATCCGGGCTGTAACCTTTGGGCTAACGAGGACTCCGAGGAACCCGGGCTGTAGCAGGCTAGAGAGGACTCGGATGTCACCAGCGTGACATTTCCCGAAGAATCTGAACCACAGGAGCAGAAGTGAATCACATGCCCGGCCAGTCAAGTGTTAGGAGGCGATAGTCTTTGGGCTAGCGAGGACTCCGGTGAACCGGGCTGTAGCCGACTACTATGGCTCATGGAAGTACACGCCTACATTTCCCCATAAACGAGGCTCCCAAGGATAAACTACTAGGGTGTCGGATCCCACACATACCAAGCATTTCAATCATACACACAATATGCTCGATATGTGCAAATACAACATGGCATCACAACATAACTCTCTGACTCAAGTATTTATTCATTAGGCTCCGAGGGCGAGATATTACAAACATGGGTCTCATGACCCAACATCTGAGAAACATACAAGGAACAAGCACAAGCGGAAGCTTAACATGTCCGAAAGTACAGACATCTACAAATGAAAAAGGCTGAGAAGCCTGACTATCTACCAGATCCTGCCGAGGGCACAAGATCATAGCTGAGGTAACAAGCTAAATGTCGAAGTCCACGCGGAACCACTAGCGAGACTGAAGTCTCTCTTCAAACCATAAATTAAGCAAACGTGAGTACAAATGTACCCAGCAAGACTTACATCAGAACTAACTACATATGCATCGGTATCAACAAAGGGGTGGTGGAGTTTAACTGCGGTAAGCCAGCTTTGACTCGGTGGCTATCACGAACTACATTTGCAAGTAACTCTTTTGAGGTGGGCGCTACGAGTCCACATATTCACCATACCAATACACCACTATGGATCCGCTCCCGTCTACCTACGAGAACGCCATCCATAGCACTCACGCTTATCTTGCGAGTTTTAGAGTATCCACTTTCACTTGTCTATGAACTGTACAGGCAACCCAGAAGTCCTTTACCGCGGACACGGCTATTCGAATAGATGATGTTAACCATGCAGGGGTGTACTTCTTCACACATGCTCTCGCCACTTACCACCATGTACACGTCGTGTATCTTGGCAACCTTCAAGCGGAAGACTGGCGAGGGAGTCGGCCACGACCTGACTAACCACACAAGTCTCTAGTCCAGATTTATCGCCTATTCGGGTTCCATCCGCAAGGAGATCCGGCCGCGGTGTCGCTCACGGCCCCAAACGATGTGTACAGGGTTCCAAGCCCACCAAAGGGGCGACGCTTGGCATACCCGGCCACGGTGCCTAGTCTGTCCCAAGCCCACATGCACGGGTGCCACTTGGTAGACTACTAACACTACCTACAAACACCAGAAACTAGTTGCAACTCACGGGCAGAGATCAGGTTGATTAATAAGTCAAGAGAGCTTGGGCGCCCGGAGCCCAATGTGTGGTAATGCTTGTTCATGGATCACAAACACAGAACTTCAGTTCACGAGGGCGGTTTCAATGAGACAACCCACCATGTACTCCTACATGGCCTCTCACCGCTACCTTTACCAAATCGTGTTCACACACTTAGCTCTCAACAGTAGGACATGTTCATACACCTCCGATTCATCCCCGGCGGAGCCCAATGTGTGGTAGTAACTGTTCATGGATCACAAACATAGAACTCAATTCCTGAGGACGGTTTCAATGAGACAACCCACCATGTACTCCTACATGGGCTATCACCGCTACCTTTACCAAATCGTGTTCACACACTTAGCTCTCAACAGTAGGACATGTTCATACACCTCCGATTCATCCCCGATGAATCAGACATGACACAACTCTAAGCAATAGCAGGCATGACAAACAAGCATGAATGAGTAGGCACATCGGGGCTCAAACAACTCCTACTCATGCTAGTGGGTTTCATCTATTTCTTGTGGCAATGACGGGTCATGCGGAGGAAAGGGTTCAACTACGCGGCATGTAACAGTTGAATCGTTGTTGTCCTAATGCGATAAAGAGAGCGGGAGGCGAGAGAGTGGGATTGTATCGGAATGAACAAGGGGTTTTGCTTGCACAGCATACGAAGAAAATATAGTTCTTCAACGGTGTCATCGAAGTCATCGTCGGTACGTCGTTTACTGAGAGGGGACAAACACCGGCAACACAGAAGGAAACGCCATCAATGCAATATTTTTTGAAGTTAGCATTATTTTCTGAAATTTCCTGAAAAAGAATAAATCCAGAAAATAATTAACTGTGTCAGCACTGCATCCTTTGTGGCGTCGGCGGTCAGCAGGACGGTCCAGTCAAACGACCAGTGGGGCCCTTGTGTCGATGTCACGGCTATTTAACCGAGTTGATTAGTGCTAAGTTAAATACTAATCTAAGTTAATTAGGGCATGGGCCCACATGCCAGTGACTTAGCTGGTTAACTAAAAGTTAATTAGCACTAAAATAAAATTAGCAGGGCTCTGAGCCCACTTGCGGACCGGGGAGGTCAACCCCTAGTCGTGAGGTCAAACCCAGCCCGGCGACTTCGGCGCCGGCGAGGCGGACTGTGGCGAAGGGCCTCGGTTTGGTCCTCCGGTGACCAAATTGGCGGAGGAGGCGATGCTCTGGCGTGGGCTGAGGAGCTGCCACATCCGGTGGTGCAGGTGGTTGGACAGGGGACGCGAGCGGCACCAGCGAGCTCGGCAATGGCGGCCGGAGTTGTGAGGAGGAGAAGGGCTATGGTGCCTGGCAGGAGTCCGGGGTTGGTCGCGTTCGTCTCCCGAGGACCTTGGCCCGACCACGATGGCGTGCTTTCGGTTGCGAGTTCCCGTGGGTGTGGCTGCGAGGCGACATGGCGGCGGGCGAGCTCCAGCCATGATGGCCAGCAGGGGTTAGGGGTAGCTCGAGTAACATGGCTGGGGAGAAGGAAGAGGAGCTCACGGAGGTGCAGGGGGTCGCCTCGGCGTGCTCGGGGATGGTGATGGCGGCAGGGAGGTCGCCGGCGATCTCGGGCGGGCGGCGAGGATGGCGGTCTGGAGGGTGATGCAGGGCGCCCGGCGTCGTGCGAGTTGGAGAGTCAGCGAGAAGGAGGCGGAGCCCGTGGACATGCAGGGGAGACAAGGGGGCCTGATGGCTGCGGCGTTCTGGTGGCCTTGTGCAGCTAACTTCGGGCGCGAGAGGGAGAGAGAGCAGAGGAGGGGGGAGAGGTCGGGAGAGAGGGGAGAGTGACCAGGGGGTGCGTGGCGTCGTCCAGACACGTCGAGGAGGGGCGGGCAGGCAGGGAGGAGCTAGCCTCCTCGGCCGCGCGTGCTGTCGACACGCCTCTGCCTACTGGTGGAGGTTGAAGACAACCGCTTCAAGCCAGTGGGCTGGGCCGCCAGCTGGAGTTGGGCCAGGTGGGCTGCCAGGTGAGCGCCAGGTAAGAATCTCTCTCTCTCTCTCTCTTTTATTTCTGTTTTCTATTTTTGTCTTTGTTTTTTTTTGGATTTAGTAAAATACTAAATCACTTCATAAAATCCTGAAATAAATTGTGGGCACATACTTGATTACTCCCAACAGCCCTCAACTATTTTCAGAATTATTAGAGAATTTAAAATATTTATAGAATTTAAATGCCCCAATTCAAATACAATATGAGTTAATTCAAAAATCCATAAATGGCCAAGAAATATGCTCATCATTTTTTGGCAGAGGTTTTCACCTTTATCAAAAATCATGAACATTTCCAAAGGCATTTTGGGTTCATTGAAGATTATTTTAGGTTGAACCTATTTTATTTGATGTGGTGCTAGGGTTTGAACAATCCCCACTTCAAATTTCCATGAAAGTTAAACATGATGCAAGCAAGATGCAAACACTAGGCAGAACTAGAAGCTAGGGCTGTGACAAAGAGGCGAGAAGGCTACACGCCACAGGCGAGCGTGTGTTGACCCGAGTCAGGGACGAGAAAAACAAGCTGCAGGATTCCAACACCACATTGGGTGAAGAGTTGAAAGATGTGCGAGCCCAGCTAGCCGACTCCGTGAAGGAGAACAAGAAGCTGCGGGGTGGCATATTCAGTATGTATCTGAACTATTTTTAAAGTCGTTCAGAGACAAATGGAACTGATATAGTTACGATTGCAGGTATATTGATGGGCCGTCCTGAAGAGGAGGTGTCTGGATCATCAAATGATCTGCTGCAAGGACTGTCGCAAGTGCACGAACATGCTCGGCTGGCGATGCGGAGTGTTGCCAAGGCCCTATGGCCATACGCCTCCCCTTCAGGAAGTATGGAGGAGCTTGTAGAGCTGTTCAAGGGAGCACGGCGGCGTATCCAACTATGGAAGATGTCGGCCTGCCGAGAAGGTGCGCGAGAGGCCTGGCCATGGTGAAAACGCGATATACCAAGTTGGATTCTAACCACATGGCCCGGGTCAGACCGCTAGGGTCAAATGGTGAAGAAATTTCCGTTAGTTTAGTATATGACCAAGTAGATGTGGCCGCCAAATATTCCCAATAGGATTGTAAGTTAGACCGCCTGTTGGATGGTATAGAGGAGGAAGTGTTTGACTCCAAGTGACTATGTACTCTGCTTAACCTGTGTAATTCTAGCTGAATTGTATAACATTTGTCATAGCATACCTTTTCGCTTCAACCTCCAGACCCGAGGTTGCGAAGTGTTTCTGAATACCCTCACGGCCGAGTAGACCAATGCCTGGAAAACTAGGCGTAGGGGTCATAGTTGCTTCAACAGACAAGTTGTATCCTGCTAGTTATGTTATATTACATTGTGATCGTAAGAAACATCTTCTAGACAGAATAGTTCCGTTAAGGGTTTCTTTCCTTGGGTGTGCATGTATTAATGTACATGTCCGAATTGTGATGGAAAAATCATAGTGTACGTAACTTCTGGGGGTCCACAATGGAGTAAATGCAACAAACGTCTTTAGTTCACCAACCGAACATTCCCTTAAGAACGCTAGCTTTCGGCTTCACCCAGTCCGAGGTACACATCCGGATGACCCGGCAGTAACAATCGCAGAGTTCCATATAATGGCGAAAACTCATATGTGAAGAGCTTGATGCTCGAGTAATAATAATAAAAAGCTTCTGTCCAAGAAGCCCCCAGGTATAATGGACATACATATTTAAAGATGTGTCTATCAGGGGTGTGCGGTCTAGCCGTACCAAAGCTTTAAAGAGAGAAATAAAAAGTAATCGGAAGAGAGAGAAAAAATAATGGAAACTACAGGGGAGAAGGAGACGAACAGGGAGTTCGGCGCTAGGCATAGAATATTAGTCGGCGCATTCGGGAGGTTCGACTTCGGCGATTATACGATGCATCATGAAGGCGATGCGCTCCTCCGGTGAGAACCGTCAATTATGAAGGACCCTCCCATTTGGGCTTGAGTTTGTCCTTTTTCTTCTCCGGCGAGGCGTAGAAACGAGTTCGCCAATGTTGTGAAGTCTTGGCCCGTACTTCTACGCTTTGATATCTTGAGCTTCTTTGTTGGTAAAATGTTGAGCGGGCCATTCGACATCCGCTCCTCCTCCGGGGCATCTAGGATGTCCTGCCGATCAACTTCGGCTTCTCTCTCTTCGATACATCTCGCACTCAAGGTGAGTCGTGAATAATATCGCCAGGGCAACATGGCCTCTCGCCATACACCATGAAGAAAGGTGTGTATCCGGTAATGCGGTTGGGCGTGGTCCGTAGCCCCCAGTCTGGTCGAGCTCCTTAACCCGGTGCTTATGCGATTCTTTCAAAGACCGCACTAATGCAGGCTTGATGCCGCTCATAATAAGACCATTGGCTCGTTAAACTTGACCATTGGTTTTGCGGGTGGTAGGCGGAGGCGTGTCGAGTTTAATTCCCAGTTAGTACACGGTTTTTACCTCGTTGGTACGTGAAATTAGAAACGATCGTCTCAACGTATCTATAATTTTGATTGCTCCATGCTATATTATCTCTGTTTTAGACATTATTGGGCTTTATTATCCACTTTATATTATTTTGGGACTAACCTATTAACGGAGGCCCGGCCCGAAATTGCTTTGTTTTTTGCCTATTTGAGTTTCACGGAAAAGGAATATCAAGCGAGTCCAAGCGGAATGAAAACTTGGGAGCGTGATTTTTAGGAAGAATATGATCCGGAGACTTGCACCTCGTCAGAAACAAAGAGGAGGCCACGGTGCGCCCTCCACCCTCGTGGGCCCCACATTTGCTCCGCAAGCGTACTCCTTCCTCCTATGTATACCCTCATTACCCCTAAGCGATCGAATCTGAGAGGCAAAAACCTACTTCCACCTCTTCTTCTTCTTCTTCTTCTTCTTCTTCTTCTTCTTCTTCTTCTTCTTCTTCTTCTTCTTCTTCTTCTTCTTCTTCTTCTTCTTCTTCTTCTTCTTCTTCTTCTTCTTCTTCTTCTTCTTCTTCTTCTTCTTCTTCTTCTTCTTCTTCTTCTTCTTCTTCTTCTTCTTCTTCTTCTTCTTCTTCTTCTTCTTCTTCTTCTTCTTCTTCTTCTTCTTCTTCTTCTTCTTCTTCTTCTTCTTCTTCTTCTTCTTCTTCTTCTTCTTCTTCTTCTTCTTCTTCTTCTTCTTCTTCTTCTTCTTCTTCTTCTTCTTCTTCTTCTTCTTCTTCTTCTTCTTCTTCTTCTTCTTCTTCTTCTTCTTCTTCTTCTTCTTCTTCTTCTTCTTCTTCTTCTTCTTCTTCTTCTTCTTCTTCTTCTTCTTCTTCTTCTTCTTCTTCTTCTTCTTCTTCTTCTTCTTCTTCTTCTTCTTCTTCTTCTTCTTCTTCTTCTTCTTCTTCTTCTTCTTCTTCTTCTTCTTCTTCTTCTTCTTCTTCTTCTTCTTCTTCTTCTTCTTCTTCTTCTTCTTCTTCTTCTTCTTCTTCTTCTTCTTCTTCTTCTTCTTCTTCTTCTTCTTCTTCTTCTTCTTCTTCTTCTTCTTCTTCTTCTTCTTCTTCTTCTTCTTCTTCTTCTTCTTCTTCTTCTTCTTCTTCTTCTTCTTCTTCTTCTTCTTCTTCTTCTTCTTCTTCTTCTTCTTCTTCTTCTTCTTCTTCTTCTTCTTCTTCTTCTTCTTCTTCTTCTTCTTCTTCTTCTTCTTCTTCTTCTTCTTCTTCTTCTTCTTCTTCTTCTTCTTCTTCTTCTTCTTCTTCTTCTTCTTCTTCTTCTTCTTCTTCTTCTTCTTCTTCTTCTTCTTCTTCTTCTTCTTCTTCTTCTTCTTCTTCTTCTTCTTCTTCTTCTTCTTCTTCTTCTTCTTCTTCTTCTTCTTCTTCTTCTTCTTCTTCTTCTTCTTCTTCTTCTTCTTCTTCTTCTTCTTCTTCTTCTTCTTCTTCTTCTTCTTCTTCTTCTTCTTCTTCTTCTTCTTCTTCTTCTTCTTCTTCTTCTTCTTCTTCTTCTTCTTCTTCTTCTTCTTCTTCTTCTTCTTCTTCTTCTTCTTCTTCTTCTTCTTCTTCTTCTTCTTCTTCTTCTTCTTCTTCTTCTTCTTCTTCTTCTTCTTCTTCTTCTTCTTCTTCTTCTTCTTCTTCTTCTTCTTCTTCTTCTTCTTCTTCTTCTTCTTCTTCTTCTTCTTCTTCTTCTTCTTCTTCTTCTTCTTCTTCTTCTTCTTCTTCTTCTTCTTCTTCTTCTTCTTCTTCTTCTTCTTCTTCTTCTTCTTCTTCTTCTTCTTCTTCTTCTTCTTCTTCTTCTTCTTCTTCTTCTTCTTCTTCTTCTTCTTCTTCTTCTTCTTCTTCTTCTTCTTCTTCTTCTTCTTCTTCTTCTTCTTCTTCTTCTTCTTCTTCTTCTTCTTCTTCTTCTTCTTCTTCTTCTTCTTCTTCTTCTTCTTCTTCTTCTTCTTCTTCTTCTTCTTCTTCTTCTTCTTCTTCTTCTTCTTCTTCTTCTTCTTCTTCTTCTTCTTCTTCTTCTTCTTCTTCTTCTTCTTCTTCTTCTTCTTCTTCTTCTTCTTCTTCTTCTTCTTCTTCTTCTTCTTCTTCTTCTTCTTCTTCTTCTTCTTCTTCTTCTTCTTCTTCTTCTTCTTCTTCTTCTTCTTCTTCTTCTTCTTCTTCTTCTTCTTCTTCTTCTTCTTCTTCTTCTTCTTCTTCTTCTTCTTCTTCTTCTTCTTCTTCTTCTTCTTCTTCTTCTTCTTCTTCTTCTTCTTCTTCTTCTTCTTCTTCTTCTTCTTCTTCTTCTTCTTCTTCTTCTTCTTCTTCTTCTTCTTCTTCTTCTTCTTCTTCTTCTTCTTCTTCTTCTTCTTCTTCTTCTTCTTCTTCTTCTTCTTCTTCTTCTTCTTCTTCTTCTTCTTCTTCTTCTTCTTCTTCTTCTTCTTCTTCTTCTTCTTCTTCTTCTTCTTCTTCTTCTTCTTCTTCTTCTTCTTCTTCTTCTTCTTCTTCTTCTTCTTCTTCTTCTTCTTCTTCTTCTTCTTCTTCTTCTTCTTCTTCTTCTTCTTCTTCTTCTTCTTCTTCTTCTTCTTCTTCTTCTTCTTCTTCTTCTTCTTCTTCTTCTTCTTCTTCTTCTTCTTCTTCTTCTTCTTCTTCTTCTTCTTCTTCTTCTTCTTCTTCTTCTTCTTCTTCTTCTTCTTCTTCTTCTTCTTCTTCTTCTTCTTCTTCTTCTTCTTCTTCTTCTTCTTCTTCTTCTTCTTCTTCTTCTTCTTCTTCTTCTTCTTCTTCTTCTTCTTCTTCTTCTTCTTCTTCTTCTTCTTCTTCTTCTTCTTCTTCTTCTTCTTCTTCTTCTTCTTCTTCTTCTTCTTCTTCTTCTTCTTCTTCTTCTTCTTCTTCTTCTTCTTCTTCTTCTTCTTCTTCTTCTTCTTCTTCTTCTTCTTCTTCTTCTTCTTCTTCTTCTTCTTCTTCTTCTTCTTCTAGTAGTAGTAGTAGTAGTAGTACATGATACGAAGGCGTACATGATGCCCCTCGACTTCAATCCGATCTCCATTAGCCGAAACTTCTTTGCAAGTATGTAGTGGGTCGTCGTACATCATTTCCCTCGACATCGGTCCGATCACCATCGCCCAAAACTTCTTGGCAGGTATGTACTGGGTCAGCATGAACTCCCCTTTGGATGGTTGCCTTGAGAGAAGGCGGTAAAAGTTGGTGCTCGTGAACTTGAAGACCTCCCATGAGATTATCCTTCCTCCGTTGGATTATATAGAGTATTACCATCGCGGTCCAAGTCATCTAGATTACTACATCAGTTGGACGGACCTTGTTTTGCAGAAGATTGTAATCTGCCAAGTGCCCACACGACATGCGAATTACGCAGACTTCAAGCTAATTGCCTTGTTCGACCGCGGACTCGCCTATCTTTACGCCGGTGCCTTCTTTACCTGGAGACAACTCGGCTCGCAGTGGATCATCGTTAAAGCTAATACACACTTCTGTGATGCTATTGAACACAACGGCATCATCTACGCGATCGACAAAGCAGATGGCACCACGTATTCTTTGGGGACGGTAGCGTGTAAGTTGTTTCCGAATCTCATGTTAATGATGACACCATGACCTTTGTTTGAACTTTTTGTGATGATTGGCATATCCTGTTTGAGCAGAATTTGAGTAGAACTATGGCAATGTATTAGAGGCGTTGTAAATCAGCTATATTTGGAATGAGTTAATTCATGCGATTGTGACCATGTCATTCTGACCAATTTGTACCTGAATAATCAAACGGTTAGTAATATATGGATATTATCCTTATTTTACAGTAATCTATATACTACTACTAAATATGAGTGTGTATCAATGGCCATGTTAGTTTCCTCATTTTCATGATGTAGAAACATGCACCACGCTGTTGGTTTCATCTAACCATACATTAGGGAAGTAAATGTGCATATGGAGAACTCTATATTTGGAAGTAGTGAAATCCTGCAGTGCTTACCATGTGTACATATCTATATTCGCCCTTCAGCAATCAATGGCTAGAATAATATCCTCACAAAAATTTTGCCCATGGAACACGAGTATATACCAATGCATGGTCTGTTAGTTACCTTGAAGAATTTGTTTGTGAGGGGTAACATGATTACATAACATGCATGACATGGTAGTTTCTGTGAAGAATCGATTGCGAGATAACATGAGTATAACCATGCATGTCACTTCTATATTTTCGAACCCGGTATACATTTCTGTATTTTCCTTCCGGTTCAACGAGGACATATCAATGCTATTTCTTGCATTATCCTACTCATACTACGAACAATGCTGATCTTACATTAACAAGGCATGTCCTTTTTGATATGATGCGGTGTTCCCTGATTCTTGCCCTTTGTAATCACACCACCTTTGCCAAAAACAGGGAAGCACAATTGGTTCCTCGCTCGATCAGACGACGGTAGAAGACTGATGATCATTCAGACACATGAGCCAGAAAAGTTATATTGCAAAAACCCCACAGTATACAAGCACCGTGTAATACGTGAGTATCCGGACAGTGGCTATTGTGTCTATGAGCAGGATACCAGCTTGTTGGGGCCTTTAGGATATTTTAGTTGGAGGCGGGTAAACAGCCTTGGTTCACACTCTCTGTTTCTCGGACTCAATTATCCGATTAACCAGGAGATCACCGTTGGCAAGGACCTTGACGGCAGAGAGGCTCTGTTTGCTATGGAAAACTGTGTCTACGGCGAGCCCTAGGAGTTAGGGAGCAAACTCCTGATTGTCAACGATACAACATGCAGCCAAAAGAAGGTGAGAATGACAAAGGCATCGGGATTAACTTTGATCCTTGGATGTCTCAATTACGACAGGCAGTGATGTGGTTCAAGCCTTCAGGTTGATAGGTAACTGGGATATTGCATTGAAAGGGTGGACTACTGGTGTCTTCGGATCACTAGTCGCTGAAGCGGGGCTGCAAATTATGATGGTGTTGGATCATCTCTTCGAATGAATTTGTTGTCTTTGCTGCTGGTTCTGGATGGGTAGTTCTTTCTTTTGTTATGCATATTCCTTGTCATTTGGTCATCCTCGTCTATGTCACTCTTACTATGTAATAGTTATACATTTAGAATGTCATTCTAAATGCGGATCACGAGAGTACGGCGGCTATGAGATGGAGTGCGTTTTGGTGGTGTAGCAAGACTTCTTATGAACTATCATGTCTTGCTGTTTATGTCGATAGTAGTCACTAGTCGGTGTTTGAATGTTGTATATATCGTTGTTTCGACCTGTTTATTGTCTCGATCTACTGGTGGGCTAAATGAGGGCATCACCATTCTCCAGTGTTCAGAGTATATCTCCTTTTTCAAGTTATATTTTTTTGAGTAACTTTTTTCAAGTTATATAATTTGAGCTCAGTGTCTTTTCGATGATGTACACTTGTTTGGGCCAGTGAGGTGTCGTTGAATATGGGCCGAGTAGTAACGCAATGCCAAACAGGTCAATTATGACTCTCGGGCCGGGCTCTCAAAAGATCCTGAAAAAAAGGCCAGGCTCTCCAAAAAAGAAAGAATAAGGACTCTTAGGCCGACATGTGGGCGCCACCGGTGTTTTCGTGCGCTTGCGCGCCGAAACATATTGGTGTGTGCTCGAAATTCATGCTACCTTTCCATCCCGGTCTCCGCCCTCCCCACCTCTGGAATCTCGATTCCTACTCGATTCCCAGAATCCCCTCACTGTACTCCACTGTACTCAGCGCACTATCATGTCGCCGGTCAACGCGGATCTCCGGCCGGAGATCCACGAGGTCAAATCCTGCCTTGGTCTCTGTGTCTGTCGCTCCAGCGGTGGCATGGCGGCGCTTTGACGACCGGTTCTTGGCAAAGTCTTGATGGTAACCATCGATGGCGACGGCCTCCCGTGCACTGGATGACCTTGTCAAAGCTCACGGCATTGCGACGGCATCCAAATAAGTGACTTGCTCGTCAAAGTCTGTCCGCCACCGGCTGATTTCTTTGTCAGGTTCCGGACAACTTTCGACTGCAGTCGTGTGTTCGAATCTTCCCGGCGTTTGTTCTGCGATGGCGCGCTGGTGAGATTTGATCGGTGGCACACAGGATGGGGCTCGGTTCCCTCTGAGCTTGAGTTTTTAACAAAGCTTACCTTCCACGACATGCCTCGACGTGCTTGGAACAGCGAGTCCATGAACAAGCTTATCAACGACCTTGGAGGTGAGCTCGTAAGTATGTTTGTTCCTCCAGACAGCTGGGCTCACAGCGGTTATGGCATGGATGAAGAAGCCGTCCACCATACCGAAGGTGATTGGTGTTGAGATACGGTGCAGGAACCGGGGTTGTACTATTCGTCGCCACCAAGGGCGCCCGCGGACCACGTTAGGGATGTACATGTCGAGTGTTCATGCATGTCCAAGAAGTGGTCAATCCATCAATCGAAGTCCTGCCGCCGCCGCTGGTGCCAGGGTCCGTCGACGACGTCCATTACAGGAGTCAACATCAGACTTTCCCCGTGTTGCTCGGAATGATGGATGGCACAGGGCCTACTCCATCGCGCGGCGGAGGCCACTGCTTCTTTGGGAGAAGAGGCATGGCTGGCTGCCTGGATGTGCTCTAATTTGAGGTAACAACTGAATATTGTTAGATACTAGTTAAATCCGAGCTATGGGTGTGAAGCACTGATATGCCAGTACATTTGATTGTGACCTGTTCCAATTTTGTACCTGAACTTTTTTTAGAAAGGGTTGTACGTCAACTTAATGTGCTAGCAGAACTTATTGTGTTATGCATGCATTTTCTTTGCACAACATTCAAGATATTTCCCGTCATTGATAAAGGCGATGAACCGTTATGTACGACTTCATTGGTTTCAACATAGCCCTTCCGTAGCGATCCACTTGCTTCCATCTGATTGTGCCGCTGCGAGAAATTTTTGTATGCAAGTTCAGTGTGCTGTGATGTTCTATATGATTGTGTCAGCTATATAAGTTTTTACTGAGCATCAGCAATGCATATGGCTGAAAGATGTATCTACGAGCATCGACCGATGGGACTCTCTCTCTATCTCTCTCTCTCTCACACACACACACACACACAGAGACACACACGCGCGCACACGCACAGGTGGGACCCGTTGAATTATTTATTTGCTTGTGACAACTTTTAAATAGGTTCCACTTTAATCTAACTTTTTTCCTTAAGTTATTAATTGAGCTCAGTGACTTTAAAAAGTTGTACGGAAGCCTTGTTTGGGCCTTTCCGGCGTCGCTGAATGTGGGCTGAGTAACCATGTTAGGTTGTACTGTACTACACAGGCCTTTTTTCAACATCAGCAATGCAACTGGGCCGACAGTTGTACACAATATCTGGGTCAACTTGTTATTCTCCGCCCCGCTGGGCTGCAAACTTTCCTAGGAGGTATGCATTAGGCTTAACAAGAAAATGGACTTTAAGAAATAATAAATGGGATGTAATTATAATAATTGGGCAGTTACTATGCACCAAACACGTAATTAGTTTGAAACATATTATTATTGGAATTTGAAAAGTTAAATTTCATTACTTGTTGCGCGCGCAATATTTCGTTGGATTTTAACGTAATACAACTTTATTTTGAAATTATATTTAACCTGACTAGAAATTTAGGATAAAAATATTTCGGATCCCATCAAAATGTGGGAATTTTTTTTTAATTCTGTTTTGAGCGGTTGTTTGAAATTATTAATGTTGTCCTAGCTAGAAGTTGGGTTGTACTTTTAACAAACTGTAAATGGGCTGTAGTAAATTCCATTAGAATTAAAAAATGGGCTATACATTCTTACAAATCGCAAATGGGCTATATGTTCTCTGCCAAATCTGAATTGTGGGCCTACTAAGTTGACACGTACCAAGGGCTTTGTCAACTTAGTCAATATAAAGGATTCTAGCTGCAGTGATCGTACGATGTCCATCCAACGGTCGTGGTGCTTCTTCAACCTCTGGTCTTCTTGCTCCAGCCGCCCAAAGCAGCGCCGATCGTGTCGCGTGCTCCTGCCTCCCGTGGCCGGCTATGATGCCGCGGAGGCCTCACCGCCTCGTACTACTCCCACTGCTGGCCAGGCCATCCCTCTACTCACCCACACCCACTGTTATTCTGCGGCGACGGCAGCCTCACACCGCAGCCGAACCAGTGAACCCTCGTACTCCTCTCCGCGCGGGCTTCCACTGCTGCGTCTTCCCCGGCTCCGTGTCGTCCCCTTCCTATGCCTCGCCGTCGTCCAGACCACCGCCCTGGTGCTCTCAGTGTGGCGTGGTCAATGTGGTCAACGACCGACTTCCATCGGAAGAAATCATGCGATGGAGAGGCGGCAATTTGGGTCCAGCGGCCGCAAGGAAGTGCCTCCTTATTACGCGCAAAATAAGTATTAATCCACTGACGGCGAGGGACCCACGGACGGGCCACCTTATTTTGCGAAAAATGTTTCCCCACATTGCTTTGGGACCCACGGACGGGCCAGCGTATTTCCTGAAAAAACATTCCCCATTGTCATTTCGGACCCACCGGAAGTGCCTCCTTATTACGCACAAAAAATGAATACTCCCCACTAGCTGGGACCCACCATGGTGGGAGGCTGACTTAATGGGCCTACTACGTTGACGGGGTGGGGGGCCTTTGTCAACTTTAGTCAATATCCACGACTCTAGCTCCAGTGACTGTACGATGTCCATCCAACCGCCGTAGTGCTTCTTCAACCTTTGGTCTTCTTGCTCCACCGCCCAAAGCAGCGCCGGTCGTGCCGCATGCTCCTGCCTCCCGTGGCGGCTGTGCCGCTGAGGCCTCACCGCCCCTACTATTCCCACTGGCGGAGGCCTGCTGGCCTTGGCAACCTCACACCGACGAACCAGTGAACCCTCGTACTCCTTTCCGTGCGGGCTTCCACTGCCGCGTCTTCCCCGGCTCCCTGTTGTCCCCTTCCTAAGGCTCGCCGTCGTCCACCGCCCTGGTGCTCTCGGCGCGGTGTGGTCAACGTGGTCAAGGAACGACTTCCATCGGACGTGGGTATGCGTGGAGAGGCGGCAATTTGGGTCCACGACCGCATGACAAGGAAGTGCCTCCTTATTACGCGGAAAATAATGATTCCTCCACACGGCAGTTGGGACCCACGGACGGGCCATTGTATTTCGCGAAAAACGCTTCCCCACGACTGGGACCCACCAGCTACATCTTCGCACGCAAGGAAGTGCGTCCAGGCAAAAAAATGATTCGCCCCCCTGACTGCTGGGACCCACCAGCTACATCTTCGCATGCAAGGAAGTGCCTCACAGTCGGGACCCACCTGGTCAAAGCGTACGTAGCGTTGTCATAGTAGTAGAGGCGCGCACATAGCATGTGCACATACTACAGCGCCCAGGGTGCAAGAAAGAAAATATGGCCATGTATGTGTACATACGGGCGGGGTCTCCAACGCCTACTCGCGCATACGTACGGCCAGGGCTCGTGTACATGGCTAGGTCGGAACGGAGAAACAACATCGTCGTCGTGTTCATGGGGAGGCAACGGAATGCGTCGTGTGGAGGGGGAGGCAGCGGAATGCGTCGTGTTCATCGGAGGCAGCGGAAGCAGCGTGGAGCCAACCGGGTGGGTCGGAACGGAATGTGTGGTCGTGTTCATCGGGAGGGCTTGGGCGGAAGAGGAGAAGGAAGCGAGGCACGCCATATCGCAGAAGCGGAGAAGCGGACCTCCCTACGATCAAAGCGAGGTCCTGTTGATCGGGAGGGTGGCATACCGCAAAAGCGGAGGAAGCGGACCTCCCTACGTTTGAAACGGGGTCTTGTTGATCGGGAGGGTGTGGCGTACCGCAAAAACAGATGAAACGGACCTCCTCACGGTGCAGAGTCTGTTGATCGGGAGGATGTGGCGTCTGACAAAAGCGAATGGCCGACTTGTGTTGGGCGCTACGGTCAAACGGGGGTCTGTTCATCAGGGAGGGATGTGGCGTCTTGCAAAGCAGGACTCCACGGATACTGTTCATCTCCATCGTCGACCTCCTCCGGCCTCCACGGGCTACCGTCGACCTCCTCCGGCCTCCACGGGCTCATGTTCATCCAGCCTCCACCGCGCTACTCCACGGCTCTTGTTCAACCACTCCTCCACCATCTCTGTTCATCCAGCCCTCCACACCACGGGGTCTGTTCAACCACCCCTCCACGGGCACCCTCCACCATCTATTGTTCATCCAGCCCTCCACACCACGGGGTCTGTTCATCCACCCCCGCAACGCTCACTATTCATCCAGAGGCAGCATCGATCGGCTTGATTAGCGATAGTAGCGAAGAATCGCTTCGATCGGGTTGATTAACGACCATCGATCGATCGCTCGGGTTCGATACGCGTAGCCTGCGATCTGTCGCTTCGAGGTTGATTAGAGCCCAACGCCTCGCTTCGGGTTCGATTAGAGCCAACGCCACCGCACACACGCAGCAGCGTCACGTGTCACGAGAAAGCGATGCATCGCTCGGCCCCGACCTCCCACCGTAACAGGAACTCCCCAAAATTTTCCTCCTCGCTTCTACCACGGTTTTTTCCGTCATGGACGGCCCAAAGAATGTCATGCAGGCTGCGTCTCCGGCCCGCCAGGGCGAAAAAAAGCCCATTTTCTGTCATGATTTTTTGTCATAGAAGTAAGAGCCCACCACATCTATGATGATACCGTGTTTTGTCACAATTATCGTCATAGGAGTGTCATATGTATGACAGAAAAAAATTTCGTTTGGCCCAAAATGTCACGGATGTGTCTTTTTTTGTAGTGTATAACTAAACTAAAACTATAACTAAAACAGAAACTAAAATAAAAGAAACAAAAAGAAACTAATTAAACAAAAAAGGAGGAGAAGCTCACCTGGTGGAGGGGGAGGCCGGACGGCTATGGCGGCCGCTGGAGGAGGCGGCGAGCCGGTGGAGGGAGGCAGACGGACATGGCGGGACAGGCGAGGCGGCCGGCCACGGCCGCCTGACGTGGAAGAGGCGGCGGGGCTGCGGTGGAGGTCGGGGAGGTCTTGAGGCGTGAGGTGGCCGGCCTACGCCGGACGGGGTCGGCAGCGGCGGCGCGGGCCGGTGTGGGTGGGGGATGGCGATGGAGGGAGGGTGGGGGAGACGAGGCGACGTGGAAGGGCGGCGAAGTGCGGTGGAGGTCAGAAGCTGAGGAAGGGTCTTGAGGCGGCCACTCTGGCCGGGGCAGGGTCGTGGCCCGGCCTTGGTGTTGGTGGGGAGGAATAAGAGAGTGGAGAGAAGAGATAGAGGACAGGGGCGGGACGGCCGTTAACGTACCCGCCTCTTTGCCGTCAGCCAACGGTCGGCAAAGATTCTTTGCCATCCGCTTGCAGATGGCAAAGAGGTGGGGCCGGTGGGCTTGAGTTTGTTAAACAATAACTGGACCCACCCACCTCTTTGCCGTCTGCTAGCGGACGGCAAAGATTCTTTGTCGTCAGCCAGCGGACGGCAAAGAACTGGCTGATGGCAAATACCTTGTTTGCCATCAGCCACATCTTTGTCGTCCGTTTTCTTGTGGCTGACGGCAAAGACCTTATTTTCGATCAGCAAGCGGACGACAAAGAGTGCGAAGACGGCAATAAGCTAATTCCAGTAGTGAGGAAGGCCTTGCTGATAAGGGCCCGGGCTGCAGCGTGGTGCCCGCCTAGACCAGCATGAATTTCTGCCAAAAGCTGCCGCCCCTCCTCCTCGGAGATACATCTTTGAAGTACACCGGTAGTACTTTTCTTGTAAAGCTCTCCGTCGTGAACCTTGTAGGCCTCCGAGCGCCGGACAATGCTTAGGGCATCATTCTGGTCTTCGGGCAGCTCCTTCTTATTAATGTAGGCCAAGAAAGGTTCGGTCCATGGGGCAGTGACTGCCATAATGAGATGGGCCGACGGTGTAACTTCGGTGGCTGAGCCCCTGATGATATCGGTGTGTTCAGAGTCTGGGGTTGTGTTCGGATCTGGACTGTTGTTTGCCGCCCTCCCCTTGCCACACCATGGATGGCTTGAAAAGCCTTTCCAGGAAGATGTTAGGTGGGACGGGGTCACGCTTAGCGCCAATGCGGGCAAGGACGTCCGTCGCCTGGTTACTTTCTCGGGCGACGTGATGAAATTCAAGCCCCTCAAACCAAGCCAACATTTTTAGGACGGTGTTACGGTAAGCTTCCATCTTTGGATCTTTGGCATCGAAGTCTCCGTTTATTTGAGATATTGCGAGGTTTGATTCCCCCGCACCTTCAGGCGTTGTATGCCCATGGATATGGCCATCCGAAGACCATGCAGTAAGGCCTCATATTCGGCTGCGTTGTTGGAGTCTGTGTATAATATTTGGAGCACGTACTGGACGACATCTCCAGTGGGGGACGTTAACACGACGCCCGCTCCTAGCCCCGCCAGCATTTTGGAGCCGTCAAAATACATAACCCAGTTGGAATATGCGCCGTACTCTTTAGGGAGTTCGGCCTCTGTCCATTCGGCGACGAAGTCAGCCAGCACTTGGGATTTGATGGCTCGACGTGGTTTGTACGTTATGTCAAATGGAAGTAGCTCTATGGCCCATTTGGTGATCCGTCCCGTGGCATCGCGGTTGTTTATTATGTCATTGAGTGGGACTTCAGAGGCCACCGTGATTGAACACTCCTGGAAGTAGTGTCTTAGCTTTCGGGATGCCATGAAGATCGCGTATGCTATCTTTTGGTAATGGGGGTACCGGGATTTGCATGGCGTGAGGACAGTAGATACGTAGTATACTCGCTTTTGGAGCGGAAATTTGTGTCTGTCTTGTTCTCGTTCGACGACGAGCACGGCGCTCACCACCTGTCGTGGAATTGTCACGGCAGATGTCCTAGTGTGAGGACTTAGTCATGAGGCCAACGCATCTATGTGGTAGCTTGAGAGGGGTTGAGCGGAATCGAGAAACGCAACACAAGACATGGATTTGGACAGCTTCGGGCCCCGGGAAACATCATCCAGTAACAACCCCACATGCTGTTTGAGGCTAGGTCTCATTATCATCATGAGGGAGTCGCCGTAAACCGGCTCTCCCAGTTATGTCTAGCCCTAAGATTATTTCTCTCTTGCTTGTCCCTCTTTGGGGAGCCCTGCCCCTCCTTATATAAGTTGAAGGGTCGGGTTACATGTCGAGTCCAACTCGGACTTAAGATCTAACTATTCTGACTTATCTTCATGGGCTTATTAACATTTTGGGCTTCATAACGTCTCGGGCTTCATAATGTCTCGGGCTTCATAACCCCTGGCAACCCAGTTATCACTGTCTGTCTGGTTATGACTGGTGCTAGTTTATGATGGTCTGCCGGTTTATGATTGTCTGCTAGGTTATCATCTAACTTAACTCCTGTCGGGTTATCATCTGACTTAACTCCTGCCAGGTTATCATCTGACTTAACTCCTGCCGGTTTACCACCTGCCTTAACACTTGTCAGTTTACCACCTGCCGGTACCGTCCGTCTTAGCCATCTGTCTTAACTGCCTGTCTTAACTGTCTACCGGTTTACCATCCGCCGGTTTACCAAGACCCAGCCGGGTTATGACTCCGGCCGGGTCATACCGCGGGATATATCCCCATACCACCTGATGTGTTGCCGATATGTATAGCAACATGGGTTCGCCAGCGTCTGGTGCGGCCAGGATTGGGTTGCTTGCTAGGAGGGCCTTTATTTCCTCGATCCGGCGATGCGCGCGTCATCCATTTGAAGTTATCGGTGCGCCACAAGAGGCGATAGAGTGGTAGTGCCTTTTCTCCTAATCTGGAGATAAATCGACTTAATGCTCCCACACAACCAGCTAGTTTTTGGACTTGTTTGAGGTCTGTTGGCATAGGCAACTGTGACAGAGCTCGGATTTTGGATGGATTTGCTTCGATTCCTCTATTGGAAACGATGAAGCCCAGCAATTTTCCAGCGGGGACGCCGAAGACACACTTTTCCGGGTTGAGCTTAATGTCATACGCACGGAGGTTGTCGAATGTAAGACGTAAGTCGTCTATTAGTGTTTCGACGTGCTTAGTTTTGATGACGACGTCATCGACGTAAGCTTCTACCGTCTTGCCGATCTGCTTCTCTAGGCATGTTTGAAACATGCGTTGGTATGTGGCGCCCGCATTTTTGAGCCCGAAGGGCATGGTGTTGAAGCAGAATGGCCCATATGGGGTAATAAATGCTGTTGCAGCTTGATCGGACTCCTTCATTATGATTTGATGGTATCCGGAATATGCATCGAGGAAACACAGTGAGTCGTGTCCTGCAGTGGTGTCAATGATTTGATCAATGCGGGGGAGGGGGAAGGAATCCTTAGGGCAAGCCTTGTTGAGGTCTTTAAAATCGACACACAGGCCAGGATTTGTCCTTCTTTGGTGCCATCACCAGGTTTGCCAGCCAGTCCGGATGTTTGATTTCTCTAATGAATCCGGCCTCGATAAGCTTGGCCAGCTCCTCCCCCATGGCTTGTCGCTTGGGTTCAGAAAAGCGCCGCAGTGTTTTCTTGACCGGTTTAAATCCCTTTAGTATATTGAGACTATGTTCGGCCAGCTTGCGTGGGATCCCTGGCATATCTGAAGGGTGCCAGGCAAATATGTCCCAGTTTTCACGCAGGAATTCTCGTAGTCTTGGCGTCAACTGTTGGGTTCAGTTGTGCTCCGATAGATGCTGTCTTCTTGGGGTCCGTTGGGTGGACCTGGAATTTGACTATTTCTTCTGCTGCTTTGAAGGAGGTGGATTTGGGTCATTTGTCGAGGATCACATCGTCCCTGTCCACCGTGGAGCGTAGTGTGGTTAATTCTTCGGCCGTGAGGGCTTCGGATAACGCCTCAAGGGCGAGGGATGCTGTTTTGTTTTCAGCGCGGAGTGCTATGTCCGGATCACTGACGGGAGTGATTATACCGTTCGGTCGGGGCATTTTGAGCTTCATATACCCGTAATGGGGTATAGCTTGGAAGCGTGTGAAAGCGTCCCACCCCAACAGGGCGTGGTATCCGCTGCTGAAAGGGGCCACTTGGAAAGTGATTTCTTCGGACCGATAATTCTCCGACGTGCCGAATACCACGTCAAGTGTGAGTTTTCCTGCGCATCGCGCCTCTCGACTGGGAATGATTCCTCAGAAGTTTGTGCTACATTGCTTGATACGGCTCCTTTCTATTTCCATTTTGTGGAGTGAGTCCTCGTAAATGAGGTTTAGTCTGCTGCCGCCGTCCATGAGGACCTTGGTAAGTCGAAACCCGTCCACGATGGGACTAAGGACTAATGCGGCTGGCGCTCGGACTGTCCTGTACTTCAGCTCGTCACCGGCATTAAATGTTATAGCCGTGTCGTTCCAAGGGTTTATTGCAGCGATTTGGCAGACTTCGGCGAGGTCACGAAGTGCTCTTTTGTGCTTGTTGTTTGAAGCGAATGTCTCGAAGACCGTCAATACTCTTGTGTTGTCGTTTTCTAGAGGGTGCTGTTCTGGGGCGTCCTTGATGAGGACGGCCTCGCCGCTCTTGGCCACCTGCCGGAGTACCCAACAAGCTCTAAGGCTGTGGGTTGCCACGGTACTAGAATAAGGGGGTTTTCGATGGCCCGAGAGGTCATCGTCGATTATCCGGCGTCTGAAGACCTTCCAGAAAATTAAATCCGAACCCTGACCTGATCGATTATCCGGCGTCTGAAGACCTTCCAGACTCAACAGTCCGGACTCCGGAATATCTTCTGATTGCTTAAGACTGCCGTCCGATCCTATGTTCGGAGGGTTGGCCGCATCCTTTCGCTGGCGGGTATCCGGCTCTTCCTGATCGGTGATTAGAACATAGTCCGTCTTCAATATAGAAGAAGGCTCGCCGTCCTGCTCCTCGACTACCGCTATCTGGTGGGTGACCGGTGGAGTTTCGACTTCTCCTTGGTCGGTTTTAGGCCCGGTCTGATCGTAATCTGTGGCGATTCCCAAAGCGGTGATGCGATCTGGGAGTTCGTTCAAGGACGAAAACTCTGTCGGATCCATCTGCTTGGAGTGCTCGGAGTTGATGCGAAGGAGGTTTTGATGGCCCGAGAGGTCATCGTCGGCTCAACGGCCGAACAGGCAATCGTGGTAAAGTTGCCCAGCCGGAGGGTTTGGCCTGGGGCCAGGACTCCCCCGGGGGTGATGTTGTCTTTAAGGACAAGGCGAGCCATCGAACCTTTCGTTGACGTTACAGTGGAACTCTCAATGAAAGCACCAATGTCGCTGTCAAAACCGGCGGATCTCGGGTAGGGGGTCCCGAACTGTGCGTCTAAGGTCGATGGTTGCAGGAGAAGGGGGACACGATGTTTACCCAGGTTCGGGCCCTCTCTATGGAGGTAATACCCTACTTCCTGCTTGATTAATCTTGATGAATATGAGTGTTACAAGAGTTGATCTACCACGAGATCGTAATGGCTAAACCCTAGAAGTCTAGCCTGTATGACTATGGTAATGAATCTCTCCTATCCAGACTACGCCCTCCGGTTTATATAGACACAGGAGGGATCTAGGGTTACATGGAGTCGGTTACATAAGAAGGAATCTTCATAGTTGATCGCCAAGCTTGCCTTCCACGTCAAGGAGAGTCCAATCCGGACACGGGTACAGTCTTCGGCCTTCATGTCTTCACAGCCCACCAGTCCGGCCCATAGATAACAGGTCGGACGCCCGAGGACCCCTTAGTCCAGGACTCCCTCAATGACCGAAGTTTGTTCGGAGTCCCGGATGAGATCGGGGACATGACGAGGAGTGTCGAAATGGTCGACCCGTAAAGATCGATATATTGGAAGGCTATATTCGGACGTCAGAAAGGTTCTGAGTGGTTCGCGATTTATCGAATCTGGAGAGTTACGGAATTCGCCGGGAAGTATATGGGCCTTATGGGGCTTTAGGGGAGAGCGGGGGGGTCTGCCTAGGGCAGGCCGCCCCCCCCCCCCAAGGCCTAGTCCGAATTGGACTAGGGGGAGGGGCGGCGCCCCTTACTTCCTTCTCTTCTCTCTTCCCCTTCCTTCTCTCCTACTCCTACTACTTGGAAAGGGGGGAATCCTACTCCCGGTGGGAGTAGGACTAACCAGGGCGCGCCATAGTAGAGGGTCGGCCCTCCCCCTCCTCCACTCCTTTATATACGGGGGAAGGGGCACCCCATAGACACACAAGTTGATCACTGATCTCTTAGCCGTGTGCGGTGCCCCCCTCTACCATAATCCACCTCGGTCATATCGTTGCAGTGCTTAGGCGAAGCCCTGCGCCGGTAACTTCATAATCACCGTCATCACGCCGTCGTGCTGACGAAACTCTCCATCGACACTCTGCTGGATCGTGAGTTCGTGGGACGTCACCAAGCTGAACGTGTGCTGAACACGGAGGTGCCGTGCGTTCAGTACTTGGATCGGTCGGATCGTGAAGACGTACGACTACATCAACCGCGTTGATAAACGCTTCGCCATCGCTCACGAGGGTATGTGGACAACACCCTCCCGCTCGTTGCTATGCATCACCATGATCTTGCGTGTGCGTAGGAATTTTTTTTAAATTGCTACGTTCCCCAACAAGGGGTACAATGGTAATCCGACCGGGTGTAGGACCCGGCCGTCAGTGTCTACGGGCGCCGGCTTCTCCGCTCTTTGGGGACCGCCTTTGGTGGGTCCCGCCCATTGCCGAGGAACTTCGGCCCGGCGAGCGTGACGTCGCTTGCGAATCTGGCTGGCTGCTTAATCTTTGTAGTCGTGACACTAATGACGGAGGCTTTGTCGGGGAGGGTGTGGCTCTGATCCGCCGCTGTGACAGCGATCACATAGCCACTCCTTGTCTCTTACGGTTAATGGCGCCAGATTACGAGGAGGAGGAGGCCGCTTGGGAGGCGGCCTGCCTCTTGCCGCTTTGGGCATCGCCGCCTTCTAGGGCTCGCCGACAGGCAGGGCCCGCCACCTGCAGGCCGTATCAACCGGCCGTCGTGGGGGCGCCACCCTCTATGCAGTAGGTGATGTCACGGGCCGCATGGCAACAGTGCCGCGCCGGGTAAGGGGTGTCCGTCTTGTACACCGCACTGTGGCCATGATCCGCCCTGGATTCGGGGTGGCAGGTCGCACTATGGCCACGCCCCGTCCCGTTGTAGTTATGAGGGTGCAAACTTTGAGGGCACGAGGGGCCGCCTGCTAGAAGCCGGCCACCTCGTAGCTGCCTTCTGGTATTCTGCCGCCTTCTAGCAGCCGGCCTCCTAGACCAGCCGACCCGTGAAGCCGGCCGTTCGTCCAGGAGGTGTGAGGAGCGCGGCTTGCCCGATGTCTTGAAATACTATGGGGAGCTGATGAGGCTATCCGTAGTCATTTACTCCGACAATGCTAGTAGGTCGTATTCTTGGCTGATAAAATTGTTGACAACAACAGATACACAATGCAAAGTGCACATCATTGCTATTACAAGAGCGGGCAACAACAAATATACACTGCACATTCCACAAGGAGCTCCAAATACCAGGACCTTTTATTCACAGTGTACATCAAATTCATTTATACAACAGAAAAACTTCACAATATGCATCAACTATCCTATCTTGACTTGAGGATAAAAACCTGAAGAAATGTGAACAAGAACCAACTAACCCTATCTACTTGACTTGAACAAAGCTCCACAATCTCTCTAACTTTTGCCGTCTTCCGCAAGTGTTGACAGCAATGTCTGTGCATTTTCCTTTTGCTCCATTGTCAATGAATGAAAGGATAACTTCAACACAAGCATATATAGCAGAATATAGGGATGCAGATAGACAGAGCACATAGCTATGTGCTTGTGTTGCAGCCAGCAGATGAGCAGACATGCTTTGTACTTTTGCGAAGATGCGGCCAGCAGGTCAATGTCGAGTAACTAGACCACATCCAGCGGAGAAGAGCTGAGGAGGTGGCCATGGACGAAACGCCGGCGGTTAGCGGCATAGCAAGCGCCGGTGGCTGCCGGGGTGCCAAGGAGCCTGGTCATGGACGACAGGGACAGTAGTAGCAG
This sequence comes from Aegilops bicornis, assembly GCA_021605145.1. Classification (NCBI taxonomy): domain Eukaryota; kingdom Viridiplantae; phylum Streptophyta; class Magnoliopsida; order Poales; family Poaceae; genus Aegilops; species Aegilops bicornis. The sequence goes on from CM038673.1 coordinate 98,768,204, forward strand.
GGCCAGAGCTTCGGTGCTTCCGCGGCAAAACGAGCTTCCGGCACGCCAGAGAAGGAAAAGGGGATTCAGATTTTTTATTTTTGGGAGCTTACGGCGGCGACGAGCGAGCATGAACGCCGGAAAAGAAAGGAGATCCGGATTTGATAGATGGGGCGGCTGGATGTTTGCAATTGGAACGGGGTTAGTGTTTTGTTATTACTGGAATTAGAGGATTAATGGCAGGCTGCGTTGAGATTTCTTTTGTCAAGTGTCCTATGCTGAAGAGGGTAGCATGGTTGGAGGGTACGACCCGGGTCAGAATTGCTGGCAGCTTAGTATTAAAAAAAAAAGAAGATTTCAAAACACCGCGATCAAAGTACAGAGGTCAGAATAAATAGAATAATGATCAATGGAAAAAGAAAAAAAAATCCTTTAGCTGGATAAGGGGCGCTTATTTTCCAGGCAACTCGAGATCACATTAAATTCAAACCAAGAAACTTCCAGAGGAAATTCGGAGTGACACCTTTGCAATGAATCCAAAGAAACAAACTGTACAGTTCGTCAGTGGTGATTTTAGCTGCATATGTAGAAGTATCTGGTGGCCACAAAAAAACTGAGAGGCACCTATGTTATGTTAAACAGAACAATTCAGAAAAATGAAGTGGCAATATGAGGGAAACTAGTATACTCTTTCATAATCCAGAGAGCTTTACTGAACTGCAAAAACCAAACTTTTACTGCATGGATCACATAAAAACAATGAAGAGTTTCGTTTCACGAAATCAGAATATCACTCCATCAGATTTTGAAAAAGTGCATTTCAAACAAGAAATGGGCCAAAAAAGATAAGAGATCAATCACATTTGGGACAGAATATTCCAAGAAAAATCGTCAAGCAGTGGGCTTTTCTCGGAATAGAAATGACAGATACAAAACGAAATTGTGTACAAAACAAATGAAATTACCCATATGCAGCTATCGCGGACACATTACCTGACTTTTCTCATAAGCTGCTAGATTATGTCGGCAGAGCGAGATCCACGAGCCGGTGCAATAATCGCCTTGCCAGGGCAAATCCAGCTTCGGGCGGTGCAGGAGCGGAGCTAAACAGAGGGGCGCGTCACGCACGGATCCACATTAGGCTTTGTTCAGTTGATGGGGCTCTAATACCCTCGGGGATTTCAGTCCACCCAGCAGTAGGGTGATCCCGACTCCCTCACACATTCGCTGTAGGGATCAAACCTCCAGATTCTTCTCAACCCCTCTCTCAATTTTTGTACGGCTAACCCCCCCCCCCCCCCCCCTCCTCAATTATGTACATACTAGTACATTGTATGTGCTTTGCACGTCAGTTAAATATACATAAAAAGCATGGGAAAATACATTTGAATGTGTATTTTCTTTCCTACACTCGTATTGGACAAGATCCAACTTGGTTCTTATCTCTCTAGAATCCAAATTGTTCTAGTCTCTTTTTATTAGAGTACCAGATAAGCATGTGGATAGATGCTTCTAGAACACATGAGATGGTAGAGGTGGGAGTTCAATTAGAAGGCCACAGAATCCTATGAGTTGACAACTATATCCAACGGATGATAGTGCTCGGATTTGCCATCTCTTGACCGTTGGATGAGCATATCCGGTGACTAATATTTGAAGCTATTGGCACACTATATAGTGGTATAGTTATAGATTTCTTATAGGATTGCGCTTGTGTAGCTAACATACACAGAGACTTCACTGAACATATGCTTGTACAATAGAAGTACTACTAAGTACTAACTGAAAATTAAATTTACAAATGCCTGCTCCTGATCTCAAAGTAGTTTGATTCAAGACTTCAACTTCATTTTCTAACTGAAATTTTCAGAATCGAAGAAAACTTCTGCGCAACCAAGGTTCATGTCAAGAGACCATTTGTAAATGTCACTAATTAAAATTTAACAGCTGGCATTCAAAATGTAAGTTTTTCATATAGGTAAAACAGATTATTTCAAAAGTGATAGCCAAGAACTCGAAGTTTTATCATTCTTCACATGAGCCAGATATTAAAATGAGCAGATAACAAAGGCAACTAGTGAGCTGCAGTAGATTCATATATACTTATATCAAACGGGGAAACCAATACACTTGTAGACATACATTTTATAGAACAAGCTGCATACTCCAAAAGATCTCTGGAAACTTGGACATGACAACCTCATCTAAGGTCACTACTTAGCAAAACTAACTAGATAGAAGCTAACCCAGGATGGGCACTATACTACAAATTTAGCATGACTTAGTTGCCTTCTCCAACCCAACATAAGACATTTGCCTCCAAAGATCAATCGGAACGGAAGGATAAGCAGTAGCTCATACCAGATTGGCGTACTAAATTTTGCGGGACTTAGCTGCTCTCTCCAACACATCTACAATGATATCAGGCGAAGATCTCTTGAGTTGTACATACCCTTGGCTTGCGATCACATCATTCATTCTATTCGAAGAGAGCATAAATTCAATGCAAGCATCTTTGAGATTGCTGCAATTGTGCTGGTCAGCTAGAGCTAATATGGTCGCCACATTCTCAACATCAAGACTCTTGCATAGCATGCCTTCACATATCAGCTTCATCCTTTCCATGGCATACTTATCTGCAGCCACAAGTAAGTGCTTAACCATTTCTCTTTTGTCATCATCCTCGAGATCGTCCATGGAAGGCATTGAATCTGTGTAGATGAAGTGAAGAAATGACTTGAAAACAGCAGGCTGCATGTCATCAATAGTTATGTCCTGCGCCCCTTTGTCCCCCATCGGCCCGTAGAACTCCGCGTCGAAGACCGCTGATTGCGTCGCAAGCAAAACCTTATGAGCAGAAAAAACTTCCCCTTGCACCTTGAAAGTCACGTCTGCTCCTTTCTTGCCCTCTAGTAATTTTGCAAGATTATCCAAAAGACGGGACGACGGAACATGGACCTCAAGTGTTTCCTTGATAACACTGACTTCACACTCGATCACGAGGCAATCGTTTCGCAGGTACACCGCCTCTACTTCAGTGGTGGTCTTCATGAACCTTGTTATGCCCAAAGATTGCCTTTTAGGGTGGAACACTTGTGGCTCTTCGGGGGAGAGCACCACAATCGACTGCCCCTTAACCGGCTCCACAAGCATCAACTTGAAGGCCGCCCTCACCTCTGTGTTCTTGCTCAAGAGCCTGAGGAAGACGGAGACGTGACCCTCGCCTGCCTCGCTTTTGCTTCCGTGGGGGTAGTAGTCGATGCACCATTCGTAGCCGCCGATGGAGAATGCCGAAGAACGGAGGCATTTGCCTCTACCTAGGCCCTTGAGACAGCTGTAGCCGGCGATCTCGAACGCAACCGTGGCCCGCGCCGTCTCTGCTGTGCACCTCGACATTGAACCCTGCGACGCTGCCATTGTGGGATTTTGGGCGGGGGAGGGGGGGGGGGGGGGGGGGGGATGCGCCGGGTTGGTACTCGGGATTAAGGCCGGCGGCGCTGGGAGAGGCGGTGTTGCCTCCGAGGGGAGACTGGGGAGCGGCGGCGGCGCGACGGAAGAAAGTGAGCGCCGAGATTGGGGAAGGTTCGAGACGAGGGTTTGGACAAAGGATCGAGATAGATACTCGCCTCAGGCTACTGCAGCAGAGGGACGTGATGTGCGTATCCACCGTTCGTAAGCCATCCGACGGCGGAAGCATCCACTGGCAACGAGAACCAGCGACGCCTCGGCCCATAAGCAGCCCACAATCACCACATAAAAAAAACTCTCTCCTCCCGGTCGCCGAACGAGCTCACGGCGCGGCCTCGCCGTCGCCATAGGAACCGTCTCCATGGTGGTGATCGGCTGCGCCAAGCCGTCGTTGTCGCGCCGCTGCAGGCCGATTAGCCCATTTCGCTGAATTTAGCTTTCAGACTTATGACTGAATTAGCCCATGTCGCTGTAGCATTTCCACTTTTGCTACTTGTACATTTTCAGACATGACAACTGAACTCAGTTTGGCAAAAGAGATTAAGCATTCCCATTTGCTACTTGTACATCTTCAGGCTTGATAACTGAATTTAGTTTGGCAAAAAGAGATTGAGCAATCCAATCAGTGTTCTACTCCCTCCATTCCTAAATATAAGTCTTTCTAGATATTCCGCTAAGGACTACATACGGAGCAAAATGAGTGAATCTACACACTAAAGTACGTCTATATACATCCGTATGTAGTTTGCATTGGAATCTCTAAAAAAACTTATATTTAGGAACCGAGGGAGTAGTGAGCTGCTTGTGCAATAGTCAAGTGTAGGATTGAACAGAACCGAATGGAATTTGAGCATCTGCAAACTTCTGGACTGAAACTGGATGCCAAATGTTGCCCAGAAATGAAATTTTACTGAAGCAAATGCAATAGTTTCCCAGAACTGAACCTAAACATAACTGAATGGCAACTAGTGCCCATAATTGAACTGAACTGGTGCACAAGTTAGAATACATGATTGCCCAAAGAGTAGTATTTCACCAGAATCTATTAATAATAATGTCGTCTGTGATTGGTCCCTGTTAATTAAATAAAGAAAGAAGGTTATTTTAAAAATTACAATGTCTACAATTGTAAATTAACCCCCGTTGTCTTTTACGGTCCCACTTCTTGTTTCTCATGTCCATCGCTTTAACGCATAGTGTGGAGGTAGAGACTTGATATTCATCAAATCAAGAACTTTAAGAGCATGACCACACAATATCCTCATTCTATCAAATTGTCAGCAGCTGCATGCAACTGTTTTCTTCAAAGGATCATGGATAACTTTACAGTCCCCCTCAAAGGTAAAATCTCCTACTAGATATTCATTACAACCATCCAATGCCTTGGTGCAAGCTGCCAGGGATCTTTCATATTCACCTTGAAAAGCTTCAGATATACTATGTGTATAGAGCTTGCTAGCCTCCACCAACATAGGCGGTGGTCTCCTCATACATATTTTAGGCAATCTTTTCCTTGAATCAAATTCCTAATTCAGCTCATTATTCCTTTTTCCCTGCACCACCCTTTCAAAATGATTAAAGAACACGAGATATCAAAATCAGATTTGAAATGGGTTTTCAAGTCATTGTTCAGGCTCTCACTCAAGTGTGTCACTCCCTCAACCATTCCCTCCAGATTCCTCCCAATCCCTCTCTCAGTTTTTTGTACGGTTAACCCCTCCCTCAATTATGTACAAATACAAGTACAGAGGCTTAAGTAGTGCCTATTTCTTACAGGATTGTGCTTTTGTAGCTAACATACGCAGAGGCTTCACTGAACATATGCTTGTACAATAGAAGTACTACTAACTGAAAAATTAAATCTACAATTGCCTGCTCCTGATCTCACAGTAGTTTGGTTCAAGACTTCAACTTCATTTTCTACTCAAATTTTCTGAATCAAAGACAAACTGCTGTGCAAGCAAGGTTCATGTCAAGAAAGCATTTGTAAATGTCTCTAACTGGAAATCTAACAGCTGACATTCAAAATGTAACTTCTTCATATAGGTAAAACAGAGGCAAGAAACTCAAAGTTTTATCATTCTTCACATAAGCCAGATATTAAAGTGAGCAAATAACAGAGGCAACTAGTGAGCTACCGCAGATTCACATATACTTGTGTCAGACGGGGCAACCAATACACTGTAGACATACATTTTACAAAACCAACTCGCTTCCTCCAAAAGATCTCTGAAACTGAAAGAGATGGCACCTCATCTCAGGTGGCTATGTATCAAAAAGTAGCTAGATGGATTGATGGAAGCTAACCCAGGATGAGCATGTTAAATATAGCAAAGACTTGGTTGTTTTCTTCAACCCAACATTAAGGTGAAGATCAGGACTGAAGGATTAGCAGTAGCTCATGCCATGTTGGCGCACTAAATCTTGCAGGACTTAGCTGCTCTCTCCAACACATCCACGATGACATCAGGAGAAGATCTTTTGAGGTGTAGATAACCTTGGCTTGAGATAACATCTTTCATTCTATTTGAAGAGAGCATAAATTCAATGCAAGCTTCTTTGAGGTTGTTGCAATGATACTGGTTAGCCAGAGCTAATAGAGTCGCCACAGTCTCAACATCAAGACTCTTGCATAGCATGCTTTCACATATCCTCTTCATCCTTTCCATGGCATACTTGTCCGCAGCCACGAGTAAGTGCTTAACCATTTCTCTTTTGTCATCATCCTCGAGATCGTCCATGGAAGGCATTGAATCCGTGTAGATGAAGTGAAGAAATGACTTGAAAACAGCAGGCTGCATGTCGTCAATAGTTATGTCCTGCGCTCCTTTGTCCCTCATCGCCCCGTAGAACTCCGCGTTGAAGACCGCTGATCTCATCGCGAGCACAATCTTGTGAGCAGAAAAAATCTCCCCTTGAACCTTGAATGTCACATCTGCTTCTATCTTCCCCTCTAGCAAGGTCGCAAGATTATCCAAAAGGTCAGATGGCGGCACATAGATATCGAGTGTTTCCTTGATAACACTGACTTCGCACTCGATCATGAGACAATCGTTCCGCAGGTACACCGACTCTACTTCAGCGGCCGACAACTTTCGGAAGCCCCAACATGGACTTTCACTGGTGAACACTCGTGGGACTTTGCAGCTCACCCCAATCGACCGCTCGCTAGACGGCTCCACAAGCACCAATTTGTAGAGCACCCTCATCTCGGCGTTCTTGGTCAAGAGCTTGAGGAAGGCAGAGACGTGACCTTCGCTCCCCTCGTCCTCGTAACCGTCGGGGTAGTAGCCGATGCACCATTCGTAGCCGCCGATGGAGAATGCAGGGGAACAGAGGAATTTGCCTCTACCGAGGCCCTTGTGCAGGCTGTAGCCGGTGATCTCGAACGCGACCGTGGCCCGCGCCGTCTCTGCTGTGCACCTCGATGGCACCCTCACCATTGAACTCTCCGACACTAGCATTGTGAGATTTGGGAGGAGGACGGGGCTCGCCGCAGGTTGGAAATCTCAATTAAGGCCGGCGGCCATGGGAGAGGTGGTGTTGCCTCGGCGACGGGATTGGGGAGCGGCGGCGCGACGGAACAAAGGCACTGCGGCGGCCAGATTGGGGGAGACAAGGGTCAAGACGTGGGTTTGGACAAGGGGAAAATTGGTTATCTACGCATTTGTTTTAAGAGAAAAAATCACTGTAGGTCCTTATACTTGTCGCGTTGGCCGCATTTCTCCTCGCACTTGCAAATACCCGAAATACAGTCCTACAACTTGTCTCAGGTGGTCGTCTACGGTCCAAAATACCATTTCCTCTACGCATGCGCTGACTTGGCTCTTGACTGGCTAGTCCACGCGGGCTTTGACCGCCAGCTCAGCTCCACGGGAGAATACAAGGGGGTTTGTTGCAAAAACGATGAATTTGCGTTTATCCCCCCGCCTGGTCGGACCGCGCCCGCACCCACCTGGTCGGACCGTGCCCGCACCCACCTGGTCGGACCGCGCCCGCACCCACCTGGTCGGACCGCGCCCGCACCGCACCTGCACCTCTCCCTCTCCTCTCACGTCTCGAACCCTAATCACCGTCGCTTTGCTCACGTCGCCGCAAACTCTGCGCCGCCGCTGGATCTGCTTGCTACCTCTGCGCTTGCGCCCGGAGGCACCACCGCCTGGATCTGCTCCACCGGCATGTCATCTGCGAGATCCTCCCACTCTGGTCTGCGTGGCCGCTCTGTTGAGGTGCCACTGGTCTGATGCCCCGATTGTGGCGAACCCGTCAAGTGCTACCGTAGCACCGATGAGCACGATGGTTGGGTTTTCTACAAGTGCACCCATGACAATGTAAGCTTGATCTTGCTACATTCGATTCATGCACCGCTTACATCCAAAGAGCTATGTCAGGCTCAAGAGCCATGCAAAGGATGTGCTTAGAAGTTAACTAAATGTTGACAATTCATGTGATTAGAAGTCTTGAATGTGCTCAAGAGCCATGGTTAACTGAATTTTAGTCCTTAACTGAATTTTTAGTCTTGAATGTGCAATGGAGTTAATCAAGAGATCTCTTAGCGAACATTTTTTCATGTTAACTGCACTTTGTCGATCATTTTCACACATTGCATTGCTTTGGTTGTAGGTCATCTGTGATTTACGGCTGGGAGATGGAATATGTGCAGCATTTGGTTGAAACTAGAGTTCTTGTTGGTAATGTCTTGTAGATGCAATTGGTGCGGTGAGGATAGGAGGAAGATCTTAAGAGGAAGAGGACTAAGTGGATGGCAGGAAGAAACTTAATGGAAGGGCCTTGGTGGAAGAGGCATTGCGGGTGGTGAATTTTGGCAGCCCTAGTGAGAAAACCTTGCTACCAAGCAGCAAGTTGCTATGCTTCTTGGATTAGGTAGAGAGATCCTTCTAGTGCTAAAGCTTCTTATGGCTAGTGTTGTGGTTCTTTGTGTGTTGTCTTTCATCTTCATTATGAAGAAGTGAGATGTTAGTATCTATGGTTGTCTGAGTTGGTGTCTGAGCTGCTGGATATGTATCTATGGCTGTAATGGATATGATGTTATTTTGGCTGTATGGTTGTAATGGATATGATGTATCTATGATGCCAATGTTGAATCTTCCAATTTGTTCGATGTCAATGTTAATCGCACTTGGTGGGTGTCAATGTTGACTGCACTTGGTCTTAGCTTGATTGATATGGCCAAATTGGAAATCAACTTAATCGAACAAAGATTCAGTTAAATGAGCTTGATTGATATGGCGTAATGTAACGAACTTAACTGAACAAGGATTAAGTTAAATGAGCTTGTATGATATGGCCAAAATATAACTGAACTTAAATGAACAAATATTCAGCTAACTGATTGGTCCACAACAATGACAGCAACATTCAGCATTATACAAGCACACCTAACTAACCAAAGAGATCCCTAACCAAACATCAGTTCAACATTTCATAGCACTTTCAGCATTCATGTTTGTACTTGTCCACAAACATGACACCAAACATTCAGCATTCAACATTTCATAGCACTTGTTCACATTACCAAAAGAAGACCAGCAGTAGTAATAATTAACTTATGTGCTCACATTATACAAGCACACCTAACTAACCAAACATCCCTAATTATAACTTATATGCTGAAAATACTATACTTTCAGCATACCTAACTAACCACCTTCACTTCTTCAGGCCATCTTCTTCAGGCCATCTTCTTCAGGCGCTCTGACCTGCGAACCTCAGCTGCACCTTCTTCAGGCATCTTCCTCTTTTTCTTGTTCATCTTCTTGTCAGCCACCTCTGCATGTGCTTCAAGTGCCAAGACCACCTCCACCTCCTTCTTGATGATGTCAGGAACATCTGGAAGCGCGTCGACGTCAATTGGGCGGTGCTTGTCACCCTCCCTGGCGACAGGCGCCACCATCTGGACCTCCGGCTCGGGGACGACGGGCGCCGCCATTTGCACCAACGGCTCGTCGTCAGAGAGGACGATCACCTCTGGCTCCTCCCAGCCAGTCGACCAAGACGACTCGGTGGCGTAGCGAGTCTTCGCCGGCTTGTAGTCGTACTCGACTCCGACGAGATGTAACCGGAGTTGTCGTCGCGCCCGAGGAGGTCGGGCCGATAGTGGTCCCGATGAGCCGTGTTGACAGCGCTGGGGCGGCCACCTCGGCGTTACAGGGCGCGCTTCCGCTCGTGAGCGGTGGCGACGGATCCGGCTCGCGGCGCTGATGGTGGACCGGTACCTCCACCACCGGGCGCCTTGGCCCGGTCGTCGGGCGCGTCTCTCGCATCGCGGAGGAGGACGCAGGAGCGATACCCGGCGGTCGATGCAGCGCGGTCCAAATCGTCGTCGGTCATGATCTTCGTGAAGCCACGCTGCGTGGTGAAGCGACATCGGTGCTCGGGAACCACTTCCCGATCTCCGTCAGTCCGCTACAGATCGCTGGTCCTCGCCTGCGAGGTCATGGACGACCCTCTGCCAGGCAGGGCTGTTCTCCATGCCGGCGGCGGCGGTGTGGTCGTCGGCGGTGACTGAGCGAGGAGAAAACGAGGCGACGCTATTGGTGAATGGACTGTGGACGCGAGTGGTGAGTGGAGAGCGGCGGGTGGGTGGGTGTGGGCTTTAAGACAGAGTCGGAGAAACCGAAACGGCATGCAGACAACGCAGCGCACGGTCACCGTATATAATGTGCAACGAACGCTGGACGTGAGGGCCACAACGACATAATAAGGTGTGTCAAGTAGCATTTGGTCAGACTACTAGTACTATCCCACTGGCAATGCACGCATCTCTTCATACCACAGGCCTGGGTTCGAGCCCCAGGCCAACCATTTTTTTTGTTTTTTTGAATCAAAAATTCATTTTTCATCTAGTTAGTGCTGATCAGAAATACACCTATTTACATTCACGCCAAACATTTTTTATGTCTTTTTTCAATCAAAAATATTAGTGCTGATCAGATCAAAACACTCAGGTTGATCAGTCAAACACTGAATATCAGTCAAACATTCAGATTGTATTTCTTGACCATCAAGCATTCTGTTCTGCAATCAAATGATGCAAACAAAGACCAAGGGCAACCTTCTTCACAAATGGCTTGCAGTCTTTTCCTATCATTTCTGGGGCACTTAATGTCAACCCTTTCCCTACAATTTGTACTCTTTGATAGCTTTCCTCAGTAACTCAACACTTGCAAATGTCTGTCCCACTTGGAACTCTGGTTTAGACAGGTCTTCTTCTCTGAAACTTTTGAAATTGAGCTTAACATTATCTTCATCAGAAGAAGGCAAACACAGGTCCACATCTTCAACAGGATCATCAGGTTGTTCTAGGACTGCTAAACCTTTACCTTTATCAGAATCAACATATCTGTCCAAACAAGTCATCATCATCTTGCAGATCAATATCTGAATCAACAAGTTGTGGATTGAAATCTTCATCGAATCATGAATTGTCAAGATCTAATTGCACCAATTCCATCTTCTGCATCCATGTTTAAAACCCTACATGTTTTCCTTCCGCCTTTGAACTCAAATTGAAATGTATGAACATATTCTCACGGCCGAGGAGGACTGGCATGTACTCCTCTTCTTCGATTCTTCCTCACTTTCTCGTGATCATACAACTGATCTTGCTCAGCCTGCTCCTCTTGCACTTGATCAGCATTTTCCTCTTGCACTTGGTCATAATGATCCTCTTGCACTGGCACTTGCTCCTTCTTAGGTCTCAGGCCACTGAATTTGACTAGAGGAGGATCTTCATCATCAGAATGAACTTGAACATGGGAAATATATGACCTCATCATCATCATGATCAAGAAATATCTGCTGAAATGGTTCCCATTATGAACACAATCCTTCATGTTCTCTGTCATTGTGTTGTCCCCTAACTTAATTTCTCTTAAGCCATTCTTATAGACTGTCAGTCCAGGAACACACCAGTAAGCCCTTATCCTGCCCTCAAACTCATACCCAATTTCCTCCACCAGACTGGCAACAATTGTAGGTGTCCAATTAGCTATATCACAGTAGTCATACCAAATAGAGTGGCCCTTGTGATAACCCCTATGCTTGCCTGCACATAGGAAATAGCCACCATGTATGACCTCAACAGAGAAATGGTTGCTTAAGGGCCCGCAAAACAAATGAAATGACAAAATCTTCATGTATAAAGAATAACAGAGATGACAAAGAATGCAACTGCACTATGCAACAACAGACAATAATAACATAGATGAAGAGACAATGCAACTGCACAATGACACAACCATGCTATTTGAGATAATCTGATCTAGGAAATTGACACAATGTAACTGCACCAGTCTAACACAACTGTCAATGTTCAGATACAGATTCAGAAATAGATAACTGAAAGTTCAGACATTTCCAGAACAAAATGATGGCATTCATGGCATATCAAGTAAACAAATTGGTGATCTTTCACGTCCAAAAGCCTGTTCCTTTGCTGGATCTGGCAAACAAACAGTCATCTCATTAACAAAACAACATATGGTCGACGCATGTAACCTAATTTAAGCTAACATTGACGGCCAAAAAAACAGGGCATCCACTTTGCCTAACAATTCGAGCAATCAAAACCTTTATTACCTCTGTAGAACCATATTTCATCTACAACTAACCTATCGAAAGGCCTCATGAAACCCTAATTTGCATCTGCCACTAACTTCACCATCCACGGCTAAAACCCTACACCCCTAAACCCGTGACAGAAAAAGATGGCCAAGAACCCTAAACCCTACCCGTATGCGCAATTGAGTAGGGCGCGACTCTTTCCCCCAGCTAAAACGGACAGATCGGGCAGAGAAGGTGCTGACGACGGCGACGTACCGTACAACGGCGGCTCGGCATGATCCTCACGACGGGAGGGAGCGAGAGGAACGTCACGCAGGCCCCGACCAAACGGAGCATACGGCGGCGGCTCAGCGTCCGATGACGAGCTCATGGCGGGCGCCGCCACATACCGCCACGCCCGGCGAGAGGAGGCGAGCACCTCGGCAGCGACGACGAACAGGGGAGGGGAGCGGAGCGGAGCGGCTCGGTCTGGTCGGGTCGGACCAGGTGGATGGATCGGTCCGACCGGGTGGTGGCTCATGTTTTATTGCCAGACGTTTTTGCAAGAAACCCCCTCGCATTCCCCCCAATCACCCCGCCCAGGGCGTCTTCCGCTGAGCTGGCGGTCAAAGCCCGCGTGGACTAGCCAGTCAACAGCCAAGTCAGCAGATACGTAGAGGAAATGGTATTTGGACCGTAGACGACCACCTGAGACAAGTTGTAGGACTGTATTTCGGGTATTTGCAAGTGCGAGGAGAAATGCGGCCAACGCGACAAATATGGGGACCTACAGTGAATTTTTCTCTTATTTTAACTTTTAACACAAAAATAGGGCCCCGAGGGACTCATCAGAAAGTAGCAGGGCCCAAAAGAAAAAAAAACACACACATCAATACAGGAAGGACCCCATAAGCAGAAGGAAAATGATTTGTTCCGGCCGACCGGCCGATACATCCGCCAGTTGCACGCGCAATGTTCGATCATTTGTAATCCTATCGCTCCAGTTGCGCCACGTTATCCACACGCGTGACCTGAGAGGCCCACATATTGCCCGCAACCGCACCTTATCCCTTCTCTTCTCCAGCGCACCGGGCCGTCCGGGCACCTCCCCCGGCTCTAGATCAACAAAGGCCATGGCTAGCGCCCCCCCTCCCTCGCTCTAGATTGACAAAGGCCATGGCTAGCGCCTCCCCCTGCTCTAGATTGACAAAGGCCATGGCTAGCACCTCCCCCTACTCTACATCGACAGAGGCGCATTGCATCCGGCCACTGTAGAAGTGCATGGCCTAGCCAATGCAACCAAAAGACTGATCTGATGGAATAGACTAGGCAGCACATTATACGTCAACACTCCCCCTCATGTGTGGCTTCCTCAGGCCTAAACAAGGACCGAAAGTGGGCTGTAATTTAATTGCGTCAGCCGGGTCTTGAACTCAAGACCTCTTGGCTCCAATACCATGTAGAAGTGCATGGCCTAGCCAATGCAACCAAAAGACCGATCTGATGGAAGAGACTGGGCAGCTCATTATACGTCAACAACCGCCATGGCCGTGCCCTCCCGTCCCTCTCCTTTTTCCCATCCACAACGGAAGCTGCAACGACAACACCCACGTTGCGACCGTACCATTTTTGAGACTCGGTGAGCTGCAACCGTTGGGGGGTAGTGCTATGGTGCCGAATCATGGTGCCACAGGGGAGGATGGCGGTGCTCGAGAGGGCTGCAACCGGCAGGGGTAGAAGCTGGAACAGACAATTTGTTGCAACCGTAATGGGAGTGGTTCTGCTGCGACGACATGAGGTGAGTCCTGGACGGCTGATTTTGCTGCAACCGGCACCTATGGTGCTTCCACCGGCGTTGAGAGAAGCTACTACCGACGAAGTAAAAGCTGGAACCGACGAATCAAGCTGCTACTGGCGAAGGAATTTGCTACGATCGATGACATAACTGGAACCCGCGGTGCAGGAAAACTGCAACCCCAAGTCGTGGTGCTGGAATCAGGGTTGCATATCACTGATGGGGCAAGTTTTTGCTGGGACCGGGGAGGCGTTTCTGCTACTACTGGCGGGGCATTTTGCCGTGCCCAAAATGCTACCACCATTGTTGGTTGGGACCCACGGCGCTGTCGCCACTGGTGTTGCTTCGGTCAATGTTTTGTTGCGATTGACGAAGGCGAGTGTCGGCAGCGATTCTCGATGGCGAGGCAAATAGGCGAGGGCGGCACACTGAATTCTAGAGGAATTGAAAACAAGCGAATCTGCATCATGGGGAAACACAAGAAATTTCCTTCAGAATTTGGCGCATGGTCTAATTGTCACATAAAACAAGGTGTAGCATAAAAAAACATAAAACACGGTTTGAAAATATTCCTCTAGAATTGCATGCAAAGGGGGAAAATTCATATAGTTTCCAATCCTAGAAACCAAATAACCTCAACAGGAATAATCCAAAAATCCTATAAATTCCTTTGAACCAAAAGGCTTAAATGATAAATCTCACAACTTTTAATACAAGTATGTCAGCAACAACTGAGAATGGTGCGCGCATTTCCTTCTAATACGCTCCTATGTAAGTGCATTCACCTGAAAGAGGAACGGACATAATGACACACAGAGTAACAATGTTGATAATAGAATAAAACTGAAGGGGAAGAAGATGACTGAGAATCAGAAGTTAAGCTAACAAAATTTATCAATTTAAATTAAGCTAATCTCAATACTTTTTGTCGCCAGCGAAGAAACTTTCCCTATTTACATCAATTTTTTTTAGTACTTGCCATTTGCATCAAATTACCGAAACATAATGAGGCACATCGTTACCTTCAAATAGTATACTTTTAGGCCAATATCCTACCTCAGAAAAACAAAATCAGACATGCAACCGTGACTTGCCTCAGAACGCTGCATCAATGACATTAGCATCTTTCACTGCCTGTTTCATGGGAAATGCAAGTTGTTGTTTCAATCTGATTCACTCGCTATATTAAATTCAGAAAAAAGATTAACCCCACAATTCTCTTCCCACGGCATCCTGTATGATCAAAGTTCATGAACATGAAGTAAGTGCATAAAAGAATTTATCTGTGCAGATTCATGTATAGTGCCTTTCAAAGGGGAACATAAATCTGATTGTTAATTCTATCTTTGTTGGGTCAGCCAACCATGTCATGAAATCATTTGCAACTGTCTCTAATTTAAAATACAGCAGTTAGCATTCAAATATAAAATTTTCATACAGGTAAAACGGATTGTCTCAAAAGTGAAAGCCAAGAACTCAAAATTTTTATCATTCTCGACATAAGCCAGATTGTCTCAAAATTGAAAGCCAAGAACCCAAAGTTAACATTCAACATCGCATATAGACAGTCAAAATTATTAACAAATTAACATCTTTGAAAAGAGAATCTACAATGGACTAAGCAAAGAAAGAAAACCATTCTCGCTTCCTCGGTGAAGAGTCTAGCACACAATTGTGCCACTGATAGATCCCGATAGCCTGCTAGCCATCGCTATAATCTTATTGAACTTAGAACCAGACTGCATACTAACTCAGTTCGGGCAGCACTGGTAGAAAAAAGAGTTTGGACAGAGGCAAAAAAATTGTCCCCCGTTAAAGGGCTCTTTGGTTCGCATATAATTCTAAAAATTCAGAACTACAAAAATATAGGATCCGCATGTCATGCCATAGTGAATTTTAGAGAATTCAGAAACACATGAATGGATCTGTAATAGAAGGTGTTCTGTTGCAGCACATGAAAAAACACAGGAGTTTCTTAAAAGATTAGGTGCATGGTATAGTTGTCACAGAAACAAAGGTATGGCAATTTCCTCTGAAATCGCATGCAAAGTCAACCATAGGAAAAATTCCTTTACTTTCCTATCCTACAAAGCAACAATCTCCATATCTTACTAGAACACGCAGTCATACCACTGATAGATCCAGAGCACTACAATCATATTGTACTCTGAACCAAGAAACTTCCAATACGAAAAGGAAACAATCGAGAGAGGAAATTGAGTGACATCTTTGCAATCAATCCAGAGAAACAAACTGTACAGCTGTCAATAATGATTTTAGCTGGATATGCAGAAGTATCTGGTGTCCACGAAACACATAAGAGGCACCTATGTTGAACCCCTTCATGATACAATTCAGAAAAGTGAAGTGGCAATATGACGGAAACCAAACTATTACTGCATGGATCATATAAAAACAATGAAGGGTTTCGTTTCAAATAAAATAGTATCAATGCATCAAATTTTGCAATGCCCACTGCATAGAAGAAAGGCACACAAAAGGGTGTAGAGATCAACCACATTTGGAACTGAATATTCCTAGATAAATATGGTCAAACAGTGGGCTTTTTTTTGGCATAGAAACAACAGATGCAAAACGAAATTGTGTACAAACTTAACCGAAATCACCCACATGAAGGTATCACGAAAATATTACCTCACTTCTTTTCTCGTTAGCTGCTAGATTCTGTCGGCAGAGCGACATCCACGAGCCGGTGCCACTATCACCTTGCCAGGGGAACTCCAGCTTCGGGCGTAGGGCTAAATACCCTAGGGGATTCGATCCACCCCGGAGTAGGGTGATACCCACTCAATACCTAGGGATTAAACCTCTAGATTCCTCTGAATCGATCTCTCGGTTTTTGTACACTTAATCCCTCCCTGAATTATGTACAAATACAAGTACAGAGGTTTAAGTAGTTGCCTATTTCTTACAGGATTGTGCTTGTGTAGCGAACATAAGCAGAGACTTCACTGAACGTATGCTAGTATAATAGAAGAGCTACCAACTGAAACTTAAATCTACAATTGCCTGTTCTCTGATCTCAAAGTAGTATAATAGAAGTGCTACTAACTGAAACATAAATCTACAATTGCCTGTTCTCTGATCTCAAAGTAGTATAATAGAAGTGCTACCAACTGAAACTTAAATCTACAATTGCCTGTTCTCTGATCTCAAAGTAGTTTGATTCAGTTCATTTTCTAACTGATTTTCTGAATCGAAGACACTGCTGTGCTACCAAGGTTCATGTCAAGAAATCATTTGTAAATGTCTCTAATTAAAATCTAACAGTTGGCATCCAAATGTAAGTTCTCCATACAGGTAAATAGATTTATCTCAAAAGGGATGCCCAAGAACTCAAAGTATTATCTTTCTTCACATAGGACAGAAATTAAAGTAAGCAGATAAAAAAGGCAACTAGGTGAGCTACCATAGATTCATCTATACTTATATCAGACAGGGCAACCAATACACCAGAGACATACATTTTATAGGACCAACTCGGTTCCTCCAAAAGATCTCTGGAAACTGAAAGACATGGCAACCTCATCTCAGGTGGCTATATGTGCCAAAAATAACTACATAGAAAATGAGCGTGCTGAATTTAGCAAGACTTAATTGCCTTCTCGAACGCAACATAAGCATCCACCTCCAAAGATCTACCGAGACTGAAGGATAAGCAGCAGCTTATACCAGGTAGGCATACTAAATTTTGCAGGACCTAGCTGCTCTCTCAAACACATCTACAATGACATCAGGAGAATATCTTTTGAGGTGTGCATACCCTTGGCTTGCCATCACATCATTCATTCTATTCGAAGAGAGCATAAATTCGATGCAAGCATCTTTGAGGTTGCTGCAATGATGCTGGTCAGCTAGAGCTAATATGGCAGCCACAGTCTCAACATCAAGACTCTTGCATAGCATGCCTTCACATATCCTCTTCATCCTTTCCATCCCATACTTATCTGCAGCCACGAGTAAGTGCTTAACCATTTCTATTTTGTCATCATCCTCAAGGTCTCTCATGGAAAGCATTGAATCTGTGTAGATGAAGTGAAGAAATGCCCTGAAAACAGCAGGCTGCATGTCATCAATTGTTATGTCAGGGCTGCTTGGTTTGCTGCCAAAATTTGGGTTGCCAATAGGTAAGCAAACCAAAATTTTGTCTAGCAATTGGTTGGCACCTAGCCAACCTCTTAAAACTAGCAAAATTTTGGCAAGTTTTAGAGCTGTCACTTGTTGGAAATGCCAAATGTTGGCTTGCCAATTTTTGGCTGCTAACCAATCATGCCGGTTCTGCGCCCCCTTGTTCCCCAGCGGCCCATAGAACTCTGCTTCGAAGACTGGCGATTCGCATCGCAAGCAAAATCTTATGAGCAGAAAAAACCTCCCCTTGAACCATGAATGTCACGTCCGCTCCTTTCTTCCCCTCTAGCAATGTTGCAAGATTATCCGAAAGGTCAGAGGGCGGCACATGGACGTCAAATGTTTCCTTGATAACAGTGACCTCACACTCGATCACGAGACAATCGTTCCACAGGTTCGCCCACTCTACTTCAGCAGTGGTCTTCATGAACCTCCGCAAGCCCCAGGATGGCCTTTCGCGGTCGAACACTTGTGGCTCTTCGGAGGAGAGCACCACAGTCGACTGCCCCTTAACCGGCTCCACAAGCGTCAAATTGTAGGTCGCCCTCACCTCGGCGTTCTTGGTCAAGAGCTTGAGGAAGACAGAGACGTAACCTTCGCTCGCGTCGTCTGGGCTTCCGTCGGGGTAGTAGCGGATGCACCATTCGTAGCCGCCGACGGAGAATGCCGGAGAACGGAGGTATTTGCCTCTACCGAGGCCCTTGTGCAGGCTGTAGCCAGCGATCTCGAACGCAACCGTGGCCCGCGACGTCTGCGTCTCTGCTGTGCACCTCGCCGGCACCCTCGCTATTGAACTCTGAGGTGCTGCCATGGTGGGAGATCGGGGGACGGGGGGTGTGGGTGAGGATGGGGCGGGTCGGAACTCTCGATCAAGGCCGGCGGCGGTGGAAGAGGTGGCGTTGCCTTTGCCTCCGATGCCGGCGGTGGTGGAAGAAGGTGCGAGACGAGGGTTTGGGCAAAGGGGGAAGTTTTGTGCGGAGGTGAGAAATTGAGATGTCAGTACTTCTCAAGTTCATGTAAAAAAAAAACTTTTCTCAAGAAGTTCTCATGCTTTTCTCCTTTTCCTGCATTCCAAACGGCTGCAAAAGTTTTACTATTTGGTTTCGAACACTCTATTATATTTCCTTTTCTTTTTCAAAGAAGTACAAAAGTAAACAGTGTGTTATTAGTACTAGCAAAATGGCCCGTGTGTTGCAATGGATTTTTTTTTTCATAATCTCCAATGTCCATGACCAAATTTTGCTGCATCACCAAAATATACTATCACTCTCATTTTCATGAAATCGTGAACAATTTTTAAAAAATCATGAACATTTTTTTAAACTCGTGAGCACATCTGAAATCGTGAACACTTTTACAGATTTTCGTACATTTTCTGAATTCATGAACATTTTATAGTATTTGCAAAAAAATAATTGTGAATATTTTTTAAAACGTTTTTCTTGAATAGGCGAACACTTCTAGAATTGACGAATATTTTGTTAGAAATTGGTGGAATAATTTTAAATTCACGAACAATTTTGTGATTTAACGAACATTTTTTGAAATGCATGATCATTTTTTGAATCAGCGAACATTTTACGAATCAATAAACTATTTTGTAAATCACAAACAGCTTTTGAATTTTTAGGACATTTCTCAGTTCATGAACATTTTTATGCACATTTTTTGAATTGGCGGAATTTTGTTCAATTTCATTAACATTTTTTAGTACATGATTTTTTTTGATTTCCCGAACATTTGTTGTCAAAATTATGAACATTTTTTGGATATGCAAACATTTAATAAAAATCGTGAAAATTTTCTGAATCCACAAACATTTATGAATTACAAAAAATTTATGTATCCAGGAACATTTGTTTCCAAATTATGAACATTTTTAAAAAAATTAGGAACTTTTTTGAAGTCCCAAATTATTTTAATGTAGAAAAAACAAAGACGAAAAAGGAAAACAAAAAATAAAGCACAGGCCGCTCGGACATGGGCCAGCCCAAACAGGCGCGTTGTGTCATCTCTCAGCGTGTAGAGCGCATGGGCTGGCCCAGGCGGGGATTCTCTGTTTGTAACGTTTTTTTATCACTTGTAGGTGGCATCGGTGGGTAATATTTTGCAACTTTTGTGGGCAATTTCGATGACGCACTGTCAGAAGCAATAGCCCTTTATTATTAGGTATATAGATTTAGTTTTGCGAAGTGTTATTGACGAGACTTAATCAACTCGAGTTTCTCCTGCTTCAAAGGCCAAGATAGTATAATAAATTTGTCCAACCCTAACAAGGCCATACTTACAAAATACCCCCTTTGATGTTTTGGTAATTTGATTTAAACTACCAAAATGTATATATTTAGGAACAGAGGGAGTAGAAAATAACACACTAGTTATTGGGTATATCAATGATGTCTTCCTTCTGCACTCGGCGCATGAGAAAAGCTCGATGCCACCTCTGGATCTCCGAAACACCATCGGATCCAGGGAAACGTTCTTTGTGCAACAGACGGGAAGTTGCCAGTCAAAGCCAGAAATCGGCGACAACAAACTAAAGATCAGATTGTTGTCCCCGAGAAGAAAGCATTGAGGACAGCTAGCCAATCATCCATGATATTTCCACACAAAGCTGGGGAGGCCTAACCTCACTAGCTTCCCGACGAGGCCAAGTTGGTTATGCTTCGCCAAAGAAAGAAGCCAGATGACCAAAACAGAAATAGTCACTATCCACTCCCCTGAACGATGTCGTCGAAGACCACCTAAACGAAATAGACAAAAGCAGGGCCTTGTTCTAGCCCTGACCATAGCTCCACACGTTCTCCATTGATGCGAATCAACATCACCGAAAGGTAGATGGGATGGGAGAACTTATTCCATGTAGTTGATGACACCATCACACTAGTAGAAAAGGGGGCTAAGGTCCAGGCCGGGCCAGCCCATTATTCCCGGTTCAGTCCAGAACCGGGACCCATGGGGGCATTGGACCCGGTTCGTGAGCCCCGGGGGCCGGCCGGGCCACGTGGGCCATTGGTCCCGGTTCATCTGGACCTTTTGGTCCCGGTTGGTGGGACGAACCGGGACCAATGGGCCTCGCTCCTGGCCCACCATCATTGGTCCCGGTTGGTGGCTTGAACCGGGACCAAAGGCTGCCCTTTAGACCCGGTTCATGCCACCAATCGGGACCAATGAGGTGCCTATATATACCTCACAGTAAGAGCAGAGCACACTGCTCTGCTTTTTTCCGCCGCCGAGGGGAGAGGGCTTGGTGGTGCTCTAGCTCACCTCCTATGCACACAAAGTGTTCGATGGAATGCCCGAGCCACACTACTTAAGCTTTCTCCTCCAAGCTCGACCTCCAAGCTCCATTTTCCTCAATATTTGTCTAGGTTTAGCGGTCCGTCACGCCTGCACCCGTCTTTCACCGCCGTCGATCACCCGCCGATCTCATCGCTGGCACCACCGTGGTGAGCCTCTTGTTCTTATC
Source organism: Aegilops bicornis (assembly GCA_021605145.1). Taxonomy (NCBI): domain Eukaryota; kingdom Viridiplantae; phylum Streptophyta; class Magnoliopsida; order Poales; family Poaceae; genus Aegilops; species Aegilops bicornis. The sequence continues at coordinate 98,789,629 of CM038673.1, forward strand.
TTCTTTCTGAAAGGAAAAATATTCTTACTTGTATGTTTAGATAGATACTTGTATTATTTTCTTACTTTTATTATTGCATCTTCTATAGTGTGATGGTTTTGGTATCCGCCCTTGTCGACGCTCGTCCTGTCTATGATTCGGATGTGGTATATATTTTCTTTATAACTATTGGTTCATTTATTGTTTATGAAAATTATGCCGACCAACGTGACATAGATTTTATTTATCTAGGAGGTATGTGAACCAGAAATTCCAACCGACCTATTGTCGAGAGGTTAAATTTACTTGAAGAAGAAAACAATTTCTTGAAAGAAAAAATAAAAAATTGAGGAGGAGAAGATGATAGTGGAGTTGCATGTCGCGGATGTCGTCGATGATCACAAGATCAAGATGGATGCAATGCGCTTGAAGATTAGAAAGATTATAAAATATGCCATTCATACCAAGGCTTGGTATCATTATGCCGTTGGATCAATTGTTACCTTGGTTGCGATTATGATCGCATTTGTTTTCTCATTGAAATGTTTTACATAGTTTCAATGTATGGTTTAATTAATTAGATGCTCTGGAGAGCTATATGTTGTTAGATGAGAACTATGTATGTACTTTGGTTTTAATGTGATCATGAACTTCTATTTATTTGGTTACTTATTTATCTATTCATGATGTTCTGTAATGGTTTTTAACACACTTAATTATATATAATGCACGCGGATGAACCGGCAATGGATGTACGGTGACAGACACACCTCCGAGTACATTAAGGGCGTGCATGAGTTTCTCAAGCTTACCGAGGCAAACAAGCGAGTAATGGTTTTATATGTTGTCCATGCATTAAATGTGGGAATACGATGTCTTACTCTAACCGGAAAATCCTTCACACCCACCTGCTTTACAAGGGTTTCATGCCACACTATAATGTTTAGACGAGGCACGGAGAAATAAGGGTTATGATGGAAGACGGCGAAGAAGAAGAGTACGATGACAACTATGTGCCCCCTGAATACGGTGATGCTGGAACGGGGGGAGCTGGTGAAGATCAAGAGGAACCAGACGATGTGCCCAATGATCTTTGCAACGGGTGAAGCTGCTGAAGATCAAGAGGAACCAGACGATGTGCCCGATGATGATGATCTCTGCCGGGTCATTGTCGATGCAAGGACGCAATACGAAAGTCAAAAGGAGAAGCTGAAGTTTGATCACATGTTAGAGGATCACAAAAAAGGGTTATACCCCAGTTGCGAAGATGGCAACACAAAGCTCGGTACCGTACTGGAATTGCTGCAGTGGAAGGCAGAGAATGTTGTGCCTGACAAAGGATTTGAGAAGCTTCTGAAAATATTGAAGAAGAAGCTTCCAAAGGATAACGAATTGCCTGACAGTACATACGCAACAAAGAAGGTCGTATGCCCTCTAGGATTGGAGGTGCTGAAGATACATGCATGCCCTAATGACTGCATCCTCTATCATGGTGCATACAAGGATCTCAACGCATGCCGGTATGCGGTGCATTGCGGTATAAGATCGACGAGATGACCACGTGATGTTGACGGCGAGCCCCCCAGGAAGAGGCTTCCTGCGAAGGTGATGTGGTATGCTCCTATAATACCACGGTTAAAATGTCTGTTCAGAAACGGAGAGAATGCCAAGTTGATGCGATGGCAGAATGAGGACCGTAAGAAAGACGGGAAGTTGAGAGCACCCGCTGACGGGTCGTAGTGGAGAAAAATCGAGAGAAAGTACTAGGATGAGTTTGCAAAGGACCCAAGGAACGTATGGTTTGCTTTAAGCGCGGATGGCATTAATCCTTTCGGGAGCAGAGCAGCAATCACAACACCGCCCGTGACTCTATGTATGTATAACCTTCCTCCTTGGATGTGCATGAAGCAGAAGTTCATTATGATGCCAGTTCTCATCCAAGGCCCTAAGCAACCCGACAACGACATTGATGTGTACCTAAGGCCATTAATTGAAGAAATTTTACAGCTGTGTAATGGAAACGGTGTACGTACGTGGGATGAGCACAGACAGGAGGAATTTAACGTAAAGGCGTTGCTGTTTGTGACCATCAACGATTGGCCCGCTCTCAGTAACCTTTCAGGATAGACAAACAAGGGATACCACGCATGCACGCACTTTAGATGACACTGAAAGTATATACCTGGACAAATGCAGGAAGAATGTGTACTTGGGTCATCGCCGATTTCTTCCGACCAACCATCAATGTCGAAAGAAAGGCAAGCATTTCAAAGGCGAGGCAGATCATCGAAAGAAGCCCGCCATGCGTACCGGTGATCACGTACTTGCTATGGTCAATGATTTACATGTAATCTTTGGAAAGGGTCCCGGCGGACTAGCTGTTCCGGATGATGCTGAGAAACACGCACCCATGTGGAAGAAGAAATCTATATTTTGGGACCTACCCTCATCGGAAAGACCTAGAGGTCCGCTCTTCGATCGACGTGATGCACGTGACGAAGAACCTTTGCGTGAACCTGCTAGGCTTCTTGGGCGTGTGTGGGAAGAAAAAAGATACACTTGAGGCACGGGAGGACCTGCAACGCTTGCACGAAAAAGACGGCATGCCTCCGAAGCACTATGAAGGTCTTGCCAGCTACGCTCTTACGAAAGAAGAGAAAGAAATCTTCTTTGAATGCCTGCTCAGTATGAAGGTCCCGACTGGCTTCTCGTCGAATATAAAGGGAATAATAAATATGCGGAGAAAAAGTTCCGTAACCTAAAGTCTCATGATCGCCACGTGATTATGATGCAACCGCTTCCGGTTGCATTGAGGGGCTTCTACCGAAAACGTCCGATTAGCCATTATGAAGCTATGTGCATTCCTCAATGCAATATCTCGTAAGGTGATCAATCCAGAAATCGTACCAACGCTAAGGAGTGATGTGGGCGCAATGTCTTGTCAGTTTCGAGCTGGTGTTTCCACCATCCTTCTTCAATGTCATGACGCACGCCCTAGTTCATCTAGTCGACGAGATTGTCATTCTGGGGCCCGTATTTCTACACAATATGTTCCCCTTTGAGAGGTTCATGGGAGTCCTAAAGAAATATGTCTCAGAATCGCGCTTAGGCCGAAGGAAGCATCTCCATGGGCCATCAAACAGAGGATGTCATCGGGTTTTGTGTTGACTTCATTCCTGCCTTAAGAAGATAGGTCTCCCTAAATCGCGGTATGAGGGGAGACCGACTGGAAAAGGCACGCTTGGAAGGGACTCAATAATATGCAGGGACGGATATTCTTGGTCTCAAGCACACTACACAGTTCTACAGAACTCTACCTTGGTGACCCCATATGTCGATAAACACAAGAACAGTTTGCGCTCCAAATACCCGGAGCAGTGCGACGACTGGATTACATGTGAACACATCAGGACTTTCAGTAGTTGGTTGGAAACACGTCTCAGAGGTGACAAGACTGTTTATGATGAGCTGTACTTGTTGTCCAGTGATACGTCTCCAACGTTTCTACTTTTCCAAACACTTTTGCCCTTGTTTTGGACTCTAACTTGCATGATTAGAATGAAACTAACCCGGACTGACGCTGTTTTCAGCAGAGCTACCATGATGTTGTTTTATGTGTAGAAAAGAAAAGTTCTCGGAATGTCCTGGAAATCCACGGAGGCACTTTTTGGGATTTATAAGAATTATTGGGCGAAATAAATACATCAGGGGGCCCAGGGCCTGTCCACGAGACAGGGGGGCACCCCCCCTAGGGCGTGCCCCCCTATCTCGTGGGCCCCGTGGGCCTCCTCCGACCTCAACTCCAACTCCATATATTCCGTCTCGGGGAGAAAAAAATCAGAGCGAAAGTTTCATCGCGTTTCACGACACGGAGCCGCCGCCAAGCCCTAATCTCTCTCGGGAGGGCTGATCTGGAGTCCGTTCGGGGCTTCGGAGAGGGGGATTTGTCGTCGTCGTCATCATCAACAATCCACCATCACCAATTTGATGATGCTCACCGCCGTGCGTGAGTAATTCCATCGTAGGCTTGCTGGACGGTGATGGGTTGGATGAGATTTACCATGTAATCTAGTTAGTTTTGTTAGGGTTTGATCCCTAGTATCCACTATGTTCTGAGATTGATGTTGCTATGACTTTGCTATGCTTAATGCTTGTCACTAGGGCCCGAGTGCCATGATTTCAGATCTGAACCTATTATGTTTTCATGAATATATGTGTGTTCTTGATCCGATCTTGCAAGTCTATAGTCACCTATTATGTGTTATGATCCGACAACCCCAAAGTGACAATAATCAGGATACTTCTCGGTGATGACCGTAGTTTGAGGAGTTCATGTATTCACTATGTGTTAATGCTTTGTTCCGGTTCTCTATTAAAAGGAGGCCTTAATATCCCTTAGTTTCCGTAAGGACCCCACTGCAACGGGAGGGTAGGACAAAAGATGTCATGCAAGTTCTTTTCCATAAGCACGTATGACTATTTACGGAATACATGCCTACATTACATTGACGAATTGGAGCTAGTTCTATATCACCCTATGTTATAACTATTGCACGAGGAATCGCATCCGGCATAATTATCCATCACTGATCCATTGCCTACGAGCTTTCCATATATTGTTCTTTGCTTATTTACTTTTCCGCTACATCTTATAACTACTACAAAAACCCAAAAACATTTATCTTTACTTTTGCTACCGTTACCTTTATTATCATACCACTTTTGCTACTAAACACTTTGCTGCAGATACTAAGTTATCTGTGTGGTTGAATTGACAACTCAACTGCTAATACTCAAGAATATTCTTTGGCTCCCTTGTGTCGAATCAATAAATTTGGGTTGAATACTCTACCCTCGAAAGCTGTTGTGATCCCCTATACTTGTGGGTTATCAAGACCAATTTCAAGCGCCGTTGCCGGGAGCATAGCTCTATTCTCCGAGTCACTTGGGATTTATATCTGTTGATCACTATGAAGAACTTGAAAGACGCTAAGACCAAGATTTTTTCCTCAACTACGAGGGAGGTAAGGAACTGCCATCTAGCTCGCACTAGATTCTCCTTCCGTTATTAGTAAGCTTGCGACACCTAAACCTGCTATCGCTATGAATTACGATATGTCGCATGTTATTGATGATGCCACTTTTGCTATGCATGATGAAACTACTTACGTGTGATACTACTTTGCCATTAGGTGAATTTCTAGATGAACAACTTGCTAGAGTTAGGGGGAATGAAAATATTGAAGAACCTATTATTGATGACAGTGATGATGAAGGTTCACCCAATGATTATGTATTACCTATTGTTCCTAAGGGTTATGTTATGCATGAAAAAGCTGCTATGGAACTCCTTGCTTGCAATGATAGAGCGGATCTTAAGAAATTATTAGCTAAATGGAAGCAACAGTCTCTTAATGCTAGAATGAAACCCGATCCTACTTTTGCTACTTCACCTATCTGTGTTACTGATAAGGATTATGAATTCTCTGTTGATCCTGATATTATTACTTTAGTTGAATTTGATCCTTTTTATGGCCTTGAATCTGAAACTGTTGTGGCACATCTTACCAAGTTGAATGATATAGCCACCCTATTTACTCATGATGAGAAGTCTCGCTATTTATATATCCTTAAGATATTTCCGTTCTCATTAAAGGGTGATGCTAAGACTTGGTATAATTCTCTTGCTCCCGGTTGTGTGTGTAGTCCCTGTGATATGATTTATTACTTCTCGCTAAATATTTCCCTGCTCATAAGAAACAAGCTACCTTATGGAAATATATAATTTTGTGCAAATCAAAGAAGAGAGTCTCACACAAGCTTGGGGGAGGCTTCTGCAGTTACTTAATGCTTTGCTCGATCATCCTCTTAAGAAAAATGAAATACTTGATATCTTTACAATGGACTAACCGATGCTTCCAAGGACTACTTGGATAGTTGTGCTGGTTGTGTTTTCAGGGAAAGAACAAATGATTTAAGCTGAAATACTATTGAATAATATGTTGACTAATGAAAATAATTGGACTCTTCCCGAGCCAGTTCCTGAGGCAATTCCTGAACCAATTGAGCCAACTCCTGAGCCTATTCCTAAACCCACTCCGAAGAAGAGTGGTGTTTTATTTCACAGTCCTGAAGATATGCAAGAGGCAAAGAAATCAATGAAAGAAAAAGGTATTAAAGCTGAAGATGTTAATAATTTACCTCCTATTGAAGAAATACATGGTGTTAATATACCGCCTGAAGAACCACATTGTCTTGATAACCCGACATGTAGTAAAGGTAAATTCTCTCTATAGATATGATAAAGTTGAAATACCCTCTACTAAATTTCATAGCCCATGCTTAGATGAATTTGATGACTTTATGGCTAGGCAAGAAAGTTTTAATGCTTATGTTGGTAGAGAGTTAAAGAATAATGCTTTCGAGATAGGACGTGTAGGTGATAATCTGGCTAGAGTTAAAGATGAACTTCACCGCGTTAGCAAATATGCTTCTATGGTTGCTACTCAAGCTGAGTAAGTACTCAAAGCTCAAAATGAATTGCTTGATGAATTAAATAATAAAAATGACTTTGTTGTTAGAGTGGCTACTAGAACTGGTAGAATGACTCAGGAACCTTTGTATCCTGAAGGCCACCCTAAGAGAATCGAGCAAGATTCTCAGTTAAATAATTAAGAGGCACCTAGTTCTTCTAAAAAGAAGAATAAGAAAAATGATAGAAGATTGCATGCTTCTAGTGAACCCATCAGTAGACACAACTGAGAATCCCAATAATATTTCTATTTCGATGTCAAACTCAATCAGGTGATGAACATGAACCTAGTGATAAGGTTAATGATAATGTTCATGTTGATGCTCAACCTAGCAAAGACAATGATGTAGAGATTGAACCTGCTGTTGATCTTGATAACCCACAATCAAAGAATCAACGCTATGATAAGAGAGATTTTGTTGCTAGGAAGCACGGTAAAGAAAGAGAACCATGGGTTCAGAAACCCATGCCCTTTCCTCCTAAACCATCCAAGTCAAAGGATGATGAGGATTTCGAGCGCTTTGCTGAAATGATTAGACCTATTTTCTCACGTATACGCTTGACTGATATGCTTAAAGTAAATCCTTATGCTAAGTATATGAAGTATATCATCACGAATAAAAGAAAGATACCGGAAGCTGAAATTTCCACCATGCTTGCTAATTACACTTTTAAAGGTGGAATACTAAAGAAACTTGGAGATCCGGGTGTTCCAACTATACCATGCTCTATTAAAAGAAATTATGTTAGAACTGCTTTATGCGATCTTGGAGCCGGTGTTAGTGTTATGCCTCTCTCTTTATATCGTAGACTTGAATTGAATAAGTTGACACCTACTAAAATATCTTTGCAAATGGCTGATAAATCAACTGCTATACATGTCGGTATTTGTGAGGATGTGCCTGTTGTGGTTGCAAATGTCACTATCTTAACGGACTTTGTTATTCTTGATATTCCCGAGGACGATAGTATGTCTATTATCCTTGGTAGACCTTTTCTTAATACTACAGGGGTTGTTATTGATTGCAACAAAGGCAATGCCACTTTTCATGTTAATGGTAATGAGCATAGGTACACTTTCCGAGGAAACAATCTCAAGTTCATAGCATCAATTATATTGAAAAATTTCCAACTATCATTTTTGGAGGTTTTGAATTTCCTCTCCTACTGTCAAGAAAAAGTACGATATTCTTATTGTTGGGGATTTTCATATCCCCGTTGACGTAACTTAGTGTTATTCGAAATTTCTCCGGTTCCGTGTTATTCGGAATGAGTTGTTAACAAGACTTGATCAACCTTGTTAGTGGGTTCATTTTGATGATCACGAGATGGATGAAACTAGAAGGCACAACCTTCTCACCTCTCTTTTACTTTCTGATATTTAGAATAAATAAAGAAAAATTACTATTATTCGTCTGTTTTCTGAATTATCCGTGCATTAAAAAATAGTCCGAAAATAAAAGTGCTCCAAATGCCCTGCAAATCTAGTATGATTTTTTCTAGATTATTTGAGGATTTTAGGCACTGAAAACACTGCAGGAGGGCCAAGCACCACGCCACTAGAGAGGAGGGCGCCCCCCCTGTAGGGCGCGCCCCTGTCTCGTGGGCCCCTGGTGGCTCCCCTCCACTTATTCCTGCACCCACACACTTCATCTTCCACCCAAAAAAAATCCCCATCCAGCTCAAGCACGAGTTCTAGTTCATTTTGCTGTGATTTTCGATCTCCTTGCTCAAAGCTCCATTCACAAAACTGCTTTGGGAGATTGTTGCTTGGTATGTGAATCCTTCATTGGTCCAATTAGTTTTTGTTCTAGTGCTTTATTCATTGCAAATTTTTTGCTGCATAGGTGACCATGTTCTTGAGCTTGCATGTTAAATTTTTGAGGCCCAAGCAATTCCAATGCATGATATAGGCTCTAGGCACTTGTAGGAGTAGTTGCTATCAATCTTGTTTAGTTTTATTCACTTTTATTTTGAAGTTACTAAAATTTCAGAAATTTTCAGAAAAGAAATATGCTTAGAAGAATGTACCAAGGAGGTTCCTCGGCAAAGAAAGGGCCAAGGATTGCTATACGTGAGCAAGATGTTGAACTGAGGGACGAAATGTACGGGCTTGTGAGTGGCCATCCGATGATTTTATGGTCGAAGCAGGCTTCAAGGAGGAATTTGACGATATGTGCGTAATGCCGAGCTGGAGGACTTCTTACAAGATAAGTGTCCGCAGTACTATCAGTTGATCGATTCTTTTGTGCGGAGGTTTATATATAATCGTATGCGTAATTCTCCTAGTGTCATGTTTGATATTTATGATACATCTTATACCATGGATTTAGAGGATTTCACAACTGCTTGCAAACTCCCGCAGTGGGGTAATATTAATGATCCTCCCAAATCTGAATTTAGAGATTTTCTTGCTAGTATTACCGTGGGAGAATCTAGGGACGTAGCACAAGCTACCATAGGGAGCATTCATTTTCCTGCTATACATTACTTTGCTCTCTTTATTGGTATATGCATTAACGGTAAGGACAAAGTATGTCACATGTGTGCTCCTGATCTTTGTGTCCTCAAGAGTGCTGTGTCAGGTTATAAGGGTTATAACTTGGGTTCAATAGTCGCACGTAGGTTGCAGAATAATAGTAGAAAGGGAGATTTATTTGGAGGAATTTATGCAACCCGTGTGGCTAACTTTCTTAATATAGCTCCATGAGAGGGGGATATGATTTTACCTCCTGTGTATTTGGATAAAGAAGTTATGTTCAGTCATCATTTTCTTGAGAGGAATGAACAATTCCTCCATTATCGACTAATCTATGACAGACACAACGTCGTCCCTATTACTCTTCCTGCTCCCTACCTTTTTGATTATCAGGCAAGAGGAAGATATGTTGTCACCAGGGAAGAAGAAACTGAATATGAGAGGGGAATGGAGGCAGCTCGCCAACACGCTGCTGCTCAGGAGGCTGTTGCCTCTACATCTCAGTACAACCCCAGTTTCACTTATGGATACCAGCCAGGCAGTTCTTGGTACTAGACCAACTTAGGCCAAAAGCCTAAGCTTGGGGGAGTACGTATTTCTCACCGACTTTACATTCATGTTCACACACTAGTCGTCGATGCTCATACTCTTTCATTGTATTATCCATGTTAGTTTAAAATTTCTTTTTCTAGTTTTCTTCTTGTGTGTTTGATAAACCTTAAGAAAAACCAAAAAAATTAGTTAGTTTAATTTCCATGCTTGTAGTAGAAATTAAAATGAAAATCCAAAAAGAGTTATAGTTCTTCTTCTTACTTGTAGGGAGCTTTCCCGTGTAAATAGTTTTATTTTCTTTTCTTTCTTTTGGGGGTCGAGAAGGCCATATTGAAAATGCTTAGTGGCTTTCATATGCATGATTGTTTATTTAATTTAGAGCCCATATTACTTGTCTTCTCTCTTGAGTTGAATGCTTGCAGATTCCAGCTTAGTCCAATGCACGTGCACTCTTATTATTATACACATCGTTCGGTCGTGCGAGTGAAAGGCAATAATGACGATATATGATTGAATTATTGGGATGAGAAAAGATGGTATTGTTGGGGAACGTAGTAATTTCAAAAAATTTCCTACGATCACGCAAGACCATGGTGATGGCATAGCAACGAGAGGGAAGAGTGTCCGTCCACGTACCCTCGTAGACCGAAAGCGGAAGCGTTATAACAACGCTGTTGATGTAGTCGCACGTCTTCACGATCCGACCGATCCAAGCACCGAACGCACGACACCTCCGAGTTCTGCACACGCTCAGCTCGATGACGATCCCGGACTCGATCCAAAGAAAGTGTCGGGATGAGTTCCACAAGACGACGGGCGTGGCAGGACGATGTTGATGCTCCACCGACGCAGGGCTTCGCCTAAGCACCGCGACGATATGACTTCTCCGGCGCAGGGCTTCGCCTAAGCTCATGACGATATGACCGAAGTGGAATATGGTGGAAGGGGCACCGCACACGGCTAAGGAAAGATCCGTAGATCAACTTGTGTGTCTTGGGGTGCCCCCGCCTGTGATATAAAGGAGGCAAGGGGAGGTGGCCGGCCCTAGGGGAGGCGCATTAAGGAGGAGTCCTACTCCCACCGGGAGTAGGACTCCCCCTCTCCTAGTTGGACTAGGATTGGAGGAGGGGAAGAGGGAAGGGCGCCGCCCCTTCCTTGTCCTATTCGGACTAGAGGGGGAGGGGGCGCGCAGCCCACCTTGGCTGGCCCTTCCTCTTCTCTCCTATGGCCCATTAGGCCCATGGACCTCCGGGGTTCCGGTAACCTCCTTGCATCTGCAAAATCCGATTTCACCCGGAACACTTCCGATGTCCAAATGTAGGCTTCCAATATATCAATCTTTATGTCTCGACCATTTCGAGACTCCTCGTCATGTCCGTGATCACATCCGGGACTCCGAACAACCTTCGTGCATCAATACTTATAAACTCATAATGAATCGCCATCGAAGCGTTAGCGTGCGGACCCTACGGGTTCGAGAACTATGTAGACATGACCTAGAACCATTCTCGGTCAATAACCAATAAGCGGAACCTGGATGCCCATATTGGTTCCTACATATTCTACGAAGATCTTTATCGGTCAAACCGCATAACGACATACGTTGTTCCCTTTGTCATCGGTATGTTACTTACCCGAGATTCGATCGTCGGTATCCAATACCTAGTTCAATCTCGTTACCGGTAAGTCTCTTTACTCGTTCCGTAATACATCATCTCACAACTAACTCATTAGTTGTAATGCTTGCAAGGCTTAAGTGATGTGTATTACCGAGAAGGCCTAGAGATACCTCTCCGACAATCAGAGTGACAAAACCTAATCTCGAAATACGCCAACCCAACAAGTACCTTTGGAGACACCTGTAGTACTCCTTTATAATCACCCGATTACGTTGTGACGCTTTGGTAGCACCCAAAGTGTTCCTCCCAGAACGGAGTTGCATAATCTCATAGTTACAGGTGAACATGAATGTGTCATGAAGAAAGCATTAACATACTAAACGATCAAGTGTTAAGCTAACGGAATGGGTCATGTCAATCAGATCATTCAACTAATGATGTGACCTTGTTAATCAAATAACAACTCCTTGTTCATGGTTAGGAAACATAACCATCTTTGATTAACAAGCTAGTCAAGTAGAGGCATACTAGTGACATCTTGCTTTGTCTATATATTCACACATGTATTATGTTTCCGGTTAATACAATTCTAGCATGAATAATAAACATTTATCATGATACAAGGAAATAAATAATAACTTTATTATTGCCTCTAGGGCATATTTCCTTCGCCTCCCACTTGCACTAGAGTCAATAATCTAGATTACAAAGTAATGATCCTAACACCCATGGAGTCTTGGTGCTGATCATGTTTTGCTCGTGGAAGAGGCTTAGTCAACGGGTCTGCAACATTCATATCCGTATGTATTTTGCAAATCTCTATGTCTCCCACTTGGACTTGGTCCCGAATGGAATTGAAGGCCTTTTGATATACTTGGTCCTCTTGTGAAATCTGGATTCCTTTGCCAAGGCAATTGCACGATATTGTCACAGAAGATCTTCATTGGTCCCGATGCACTAGGTATGACACCTAGATCGGAAATGAACTCTTTCATCCAGACTCCTTCATTTGCTGCTTCCGAAGCAGCTATGTACTCTGCTTCACATGTAGATCCCGCCATGACGCTTTGTTTAGAACTGCACCAACTGACAGCTCCACCGTTTAATAAAAACACGTATCCGGTTTGCGATTTAGAATCGTCCGGATCAGTGTCAAAGCTTGCATCGACGTAACCATTTACGACTAGCTCTTTGTCACCTCCATATACGAGAAACATATCCTTAGTCCTTTTCGTATTTCAGGATGTTCTTGACCGCTGTTCGGTGATCCATTCCTGGATTACTTTGGTACCTTCCCCGCCAAGCTTACAGCCTAAGCATACGCCGTGTCCGGTACACAGCATTGCATACATGATAGAGCCTATGGCTGAAGCATAGGGAACATCTTTCATTTTCTCTCTATCTTCTGCTGTGGTCGGGCATTGAGTCCGACTCAATCTCACACCTTGCAACACAGTAAAAACCTTTCTTTGCTCGATCCATTTTGAACTTTTTCAAAACTTTATCAAGGTATGTGCTTTGTGAAAGTCCAATTAAGCGTCTTGATCTATCTCTATAGATCTTGATGCCCAATATGTAAGTAGCTTCACCAAGGTCTTTCATTGAAAAACTTTTATTCAAGTATCCTTTTATGCTATCCAGAAATTCTATATCATTTCCAATCAATAATATGTCGTCCACATATAATATCGTAAATGCTACAGAGCTCCCACTCACTTTTTTGTAAATACAGGCTTCTCCAAAAGTCTGCAGACAAACCCATATGCTTTGATCACACTATCAAAGCGCTTATTCCAACTCCGAGAGGCTTGCACTGCACCATAAATTGATCGTTGAGCTTGCACACTTTGTTAGCACCCTTTGGATCGACAAAACCTTCTGGTTGCATCATATACAACTCTTCTTCTAGAAATCCATTCAAGAATGCAGTTTTACATCCATTTGCCAAATTTCATAATCATAAAATGCGGCAATTGCTAACATGATTCGGACAGACTTAAGCATCGCTACGGGTGAGAAAGTCTCATCGTAGTCAACCCCTTGAACTTGTCGAAAACCTTTCGCAACAAGTCGAGCTTTGTAGACAGTTATATTACCATCAGCGTCAGTCTTCTTCTTAAAGATCCATTTATTTTCAATGGCTTGCCGATCATCGGGCAAGTCAACCAAAGTCCATACTTTGTTCTCATACATGGATCCCATCTCAGATTTCATGGCTTCCAGCCATTTTACGGAATCTGGGCTCACCATCGCTTCTTCATAGTTTGTAGGTTCGCCATGGTCAAGTAACATGACTTCCGAATAGGATTACCGTACCACTCTGGTGCGTATTTTACTCTGGTCGACTCACGAGGTTCAAGAGTAACTTGATCTCAAGCTTCATGATCATCATCATTAGTTTCTTCACTAATTGGTGTAGTTGTCACAGGAACCATTTCTTGTGATGAACTATTTTCCAATAAGGGAGCAGATACAGTTATCTCATCAAGTTCTACTTTCCTCCCACTCACTTCTTTCGAGAGAAACTCTTTCTCTAGAAAGGATCCGAATTTAGCAACGAAAATCTTGCCTTCAGATCTGTGATAGAAGGTGTACCCAACAGTCTCCTTTGGGTATCCTATGAAGACACATTTTTCCGATTTGGGTTCGAGCTTATCTGGTTGAAGTTTCTTCACATAAGCATCGCAGCCCCAAACTTTAAGAAACGACAACTTTGGTTTCTTGCCAAACCATAGTTCATAAGGCGTCGTCTTAACGGATTTTGACGGTGTCCTATTCAACGTGAATGCGGCCGTCTCTAAAGCATAACCCCAAAACGATAGCGGTAAATCGGAAATAGACATCATAGATCGCACCATATCCAAAGAAAGTACGACACTGACGCTCGGACACACCATTTCTCCGTGGTGTTCCGGTGGCGTGAGTTGCGTAAACTATTCCACATTATTTCAAATGTAAACCAAACTCGTAACTCAAATATTCTCCTCCACGATCAGATCGTAGAAATTTTATTTTCTTGTTACGATGATTTTCTACTTCACTCTGAAATTCTTTGAACTTTTCAAATGTTTCAGATTTGTGTTTCATTAAGTAGATATACCCATATCTGCTCAAATCATCTGTGAAGGTGAGAAAATAACTTGATACCCCAAGCGTGCCTCAACATTCATTGGACCACAAACATCAGTATGTATGATTTCCAACAAATCAGTTGCTCGCTCCATAGTTCCGGAGAACGGCGTTTTGGTCATCTTGCCCATGAGGCACGGTTCGCAAGTACCAAGTGATTCATAATCAAGTGATTCCGAAGCCCATCAAGATTGAGTTTCTTCATGCGCTTTTACACCGATATGACCTAAACGGCAAGTGCCACAAATAAGTTGCACTATCATTATCAACTCTGCATCTTTTGGCTTCAACATTATGAATATGTGTATCACTACTGCCGAGATTCAACAAGAATAGACCATTCTTCAAGGGTGCATGACCATAAAAGATATTACTCATATAAATAGAACAACCATTATTCTCTCGATTTAAATGAATAACCGTCTCGCATTAAACAAGATCCAGATATAATGTTCATGCTCAACGCTGGCACCAAATAACAATTATTTAGGTCTAAAACTAATCCCGAAGGTAGATGTAGAGGTAGCGTGCCATTGCGGTCACATTGACTTTGGAACCATTTCCCACGTGCATCGTCACCTCGTCCTTTGCTGCTGCTCGTCTATTCCGTAGTCCCCGCTTCGAGTTGCAAATATTAGCAATGTAACCAAAGATCAAATACCTGTGTGCTACTACGAGCTCTAGTAAGGTACACATCAACAACATGTATATCACATATACCTTTGTTCACCTTGCCATCCTTTTATCCGCCAAATACTTGGGGCAGTTCCGCTTCCAAAGGTCCGGTCTGCTTTAAGAAAACACTTCGATTTCGTGCTTAGGTCCAGACTTGGGTTTCTTCTCTTGATCAGCAACTTTCTTGCTGTTCTTTTGAAGTTTCCTTCTTCTTCCCTTTGCCCTTTTTCTTGAAACTAGTGGTCTTGTTGACCATCAACACTTGATGCTCTTTCTTGATTTCTACCTCCGCAGCTTTTAGCATCGCGAAGAGCTCAGAATTGTCTTAGTCATCCCTTGCATATTATAGTTCATCACGAAGCTCTTGTAGCTTGGTGGCAGTGATTGGAGAATTACATCAATGACACTATCATCCGGAAGATTAACTCCCAGCTGAATTAAGTGATTGTTATACCCAAACATTTTGAGTATGTGCTCACCGATGTAACTATTCTCCTCCATCTTGCAGCTATAGAACTTATTGGAGACTTCATATCTCTCAATCCGGCATTTGCTTGAAATATTAACTTCAACTCCTGGAACATCTCATATGCTCCATGACGCTCAAAACGTCGTTGAAGACCCGGTTCTAAGCCGTAAAGCATGGCACATCGAACTATAGAGTAGTCATCAGCTCTGCTTTGAGACGTTCACAACTTCGCTCAAAGATTCCGCAGCAGTTCGCTACCCAGCGGTGCTTCCAGGACGTAATTTTTTCGTGCAGCAATGAGGATAATCCTCGTTACGGACCCAGTCCGTAATTGCTACCATCATCTTTCAACTTTGCTTTCTCAAGGAACGCATTAAAATTCAACGGAACAACAAAGACGAGCCATCTATCTACAAAGAAACATAGACAAGCAAAATACTATCGGTACTAAGTTTCATGATAAATTTAAGTTCAATTAATCATATTAATAAACTCCCACTTAGATGTACATCTCTCTAGTCATCTAAGTGATCACGTGATCCAAATTAACTCAAACCATGTCCGATCATCACGTGAGACGGAGTAGTTTCAATGGTGAACATCATTATGTTGATCATATCTACTATATGATTCACGCTCGACCTTTCGGTCTCCGTGTTCCGAGGCCATATCTGTTATATGCTAGGCTCGCCAAGTTTAACTCGAGTATTCCGCGTGTGCAACTGTTTTGCACCCGTTGTAGATGGACGAGAACTTATCACACCCGATCATCACGTGGTGTCCGGGTACTATGAACTTTGGCAACGGTGCATACTCGGGAGAACACTTCTTGATAATTTTTAGTGAGAGATCATCTTATAATGCTACCGTCAATCAAAGCAAGATAAGATGCATAAAGGATAAACATCACATGCAATCAATATAAGTGATATGATATGGTCATCATCATCTTGTGCTTGTGATCTCCATCGCCAAGCACCGCCATGATCACCATCGCCACCGCGCGACACCTTGATCTCCATCGTAGCATCGTTGTCGTCTCGCCAACTATTGCTTCTACGACTATCGCTACTCCTTAGTGATAAAGTAAAGCAATTACATGGCGCTTGCATTTCATACAATAAAGCGACAACCATATGGCTCCTCGCCAGTTGCCGATAACTCGGTTACAAAACATGATCATCTCATACAATAAAATATAGCATCACGTCTTGACCATATCACATCACAACATGCCCTGCAAAAACAAGTTAGACGTCCTCTACTTTGTTGTTGCAAGTTTTACGTGGCTGCTACGGGCTGAGCAAGAACCGTTCTTACCTACGCATCGAAACCACAACGATACTTCGTCAAATAGACTCCGTTTTAACCTTCTCAAGGACCGGGCGAGCCACACTCGGTTCAACTAAAGTGAGAGAGAGACACCCGCCGGTCACCTTTAAGCAACGAGTGCTCGGAGCGGTGAAACCAGTCTCGCAGAAGCTGCACGCGTAATGTCGGTCCGGCCGCTTCATCTCACAATACCGCTGAACCAAAGTATGACATGCTGGTAGGCAGTATGACTTGTATCGCCCACAACTCACTTGTGTTCTACTCGTGCCTATGACATCAACGCATACAACCTGGCTCGGATGCCACTGTTGGGTCACGTAGTAATTTCAAACATTTTCCTCCGATCACGTAAGACCATGGTGATGGCATAGCAACGAGAGGGAAGAGTGTCCGCCCACGCACTCGTGAGACCGAAAGCGGAAGCGTTATAACAACGCGGTTGATGTAGTCAGACGCCTTCACGATCCGACCGATCCAAGCACCGAACGTACGGCACCTCCGGAAGTTCTCGCACACGCTCAGCTCGATGACGATCCCGGACTCCGATCCAAAGAAAGTGTCGGGATGAGTTCCACAAGACGACGGCGTGGTGACGATGTTGATGCTCCACCGACGCAGGGCTTCGCCTAAGCACCGCGATGATATGACTTCTCTGGCGCAGGGCTTCGCCTAAGCTCTGCGACGATATGACCGAAGTGGAATATGGTGGAAGGGGGCACCGCACACGGCTAAGGAAAGATCCGTAGATCAACTTGTGTGTCTTGGGGTGCCCCCTGCCCCCGTATATAAAGGAGGCAAGGGGAGGTGGCCGGCCCTAGGGGGAGGCGCACCAAGGAGGAGTCCTACTCCCACCGGGAGTAGGACTCCCCCTCTCTAGTTGGACTAGGATTGGAGGAGGGGAAGAGGGAAGGCGCCGCCCCTTCCTTGTCCTATTCGGACTAGAGGGGAGGGGGCGCAGCCCACCTTGGCTGGCCCTTCCTGTTCTCTCCTATGGCCCATTAGGCCCATGGACCTCCGGGGGTTCCGGTAACCTCCGGTACTCGGTAAAATCCGATTTCACCCGGAACACTTCCGATGTCCAAATGTAGGCTTCCAATATATCAATCTTTATGTCTCGACCATTTCGAGACTCCTCGTCATGTCCGTGATCACATCCGGGACTCGAACAACCTTCGGTGCATCAATACTTATAAACTCATAATGAATCGCCATCGAAACGTTAAGCGTGCGGACCCTACGGGTTCGAGAACTATGTAGACATGACCTAGAACCATTCTCGGTCAATAACCAATAGCGGAACCTGGATGCCCATATTGGTTCCTACATATTCTCTGAAGATCTTTATCGGTCAAACCGCATAACGACATACGTTGTTCCCTTTGTCATCGGTATGTTACTTACCCGAGATTCGATCGCCGGTATCCAATACCTAGTTCAATCTCGCTACCGTAAGTCTCTTTACTCGTTCCGTAATACATCATCTCACAACTAACTCATTAGTTGTAATGCTTGCAAGGCTTAAGTGATGTGTATTACCGAGAAGGCCTAGAGATACCTCTCCGACAATCGGAGTGACAAAACCTAATCTCGAAATACGCCAACCCAACAAGTACCTTTGGAGACACCTGTAGTACTCCTTTATAATCACCCAGTTACGTTGTGACGTTTGGTAGCACCCAAAGTGTTCCTCCGGTAAACGGGAGTTGCATAATCTCATAGTTACAGGAACATGAATGTGTCATGAAGAAAGCATTAACATACTAAACGATCAAGTGTTAAGCTAACGGAATGGGTCATGTCAATCAGATCATTCAACTAATGATGTGACCTTGTTAATCAAATAACAACTCCTTGTTCATGGTTAGGAAACATAACCATCTTTGATTAACAAGCTAGTCAAGTAGAGGCATACTAGTGACATACTGTTTTGTCTATATATTCACACATGTATTATGTTTCCGGTTAATACAATTCTAGCATGAATAATAAACATTTATCATGATACAAGGAAATAAATAATAACTTTATTATTGCCTCTAGGGCATATTTCCTTCAGGTATGAACTCGACCTCTTTTGTTTTTATAAATATGATGAGTTTATCATTTCTGAGTCAGCTTATTATGAAGTAAACATATTTGCAATGACATTTAGAGATTATAGTTACTTGTGCCATGCTTGATTAGCTATGAGTTATAATGGTTTACCTTGCGTGCCAACATGCTATTAGAATAATTATGATGTGATATGATGGGATGGTATCCTCCTTTAAATGAATTGAGTGACTCGACTTGGCACATGTTCACGCATGTAGTTGAATCAAATCAACATAGCCTTCATGATATTTATGTTCGTGGTAGATTATATCCTACTCATGCTTGTATTCGGTGTGAATTAATTTTAATGCATGTTTATGACTGTTGTCGCTCTCTCAGTTGGTCGCTTCCCAGTCTTTTGCTAGCCTTCACTTGTACTAAGAGGGAATACTGCTTGTGCATCCAAACTCCTTAAACCTCAAAGTTGTTCCATATGAGTCCACTATACCTTCCTATATGCGGTATCTACCTGCGTTCCAAGTAAATTTGTATGTGCCAAACTCTAAACCTTCAAATAAACATTATGTTTTGCATGCTCGAATAGCTCATATATCAACTAGGGCTGCCCTTATCTTCCGTGTTAGGCGGGTTATTCTCAAGAGGAGTGGACTCCGCTCCTCACTCATGAGAAAATGGCTGGTCACCGGGATGCCCAGTCCCATGCTTTATGCAAACTAAATCAAATTAATTGCAAACAAAACTCCCCCTAGGACCCGTTGAATGTTGGAGGCACTCGTTGTTTCGAGCAAGCCATGGATTGATGCTTGTGGAGGAGGGGGAGTATAAACTTTACCATTCTGTTTGGGAACCGCCTATAATTTTTTTTAGCATGGAAGATATCGTCATCTCTTAGTTGTTATGTTGACAATGAAAGTATGCCGCTCAAAATATATTTTATCTCTATTTCAAAATCGAGCTCTGGCACCTCTACAAATCCCTGCTTCCCTCTGCGAAGGGCCTATCTATTTACTTTTATGTTGAGTCATCATCCCTTCTTACTAAAAGCACCCGCTGGAGAGCACACTGTCATTTGCATTCATTATTATTGGTTTATATTGGGTATGACTTGACTGGATCTCTTTTACCATGAATTACAATGTTTAGTCAGTCCTTGATCTTTAAAGGTGCTCTGCATTTATGTTTTGAGGTCTCAGAAAGGGCTAGCGAGATACCATTTTGTTATATCATGTTATGATTATTTTGAGAAAGTGTTGTCATCCGAGTTTTATTATTATGGCTCACTAGCTGATTATGTTATTGATATGAGTAATTGTGAGACCTATATGTTATTGTGAGTATGGTTAGTTCATAATATTTGCTGAAACTTGAATGCTGGCTTTTCATGTTTACAACAACAAGAGCAAACAGAGTTTGTAATAGTTTTTCTTTATCACTTTCAGTTTATCAACTGAATTGCTTGAGGACAAGCAAAGGTTTAATCTTGGGGGAGTTGATACGTCTCCAACGTATCTACTTTTCCAAACACTTTTGCCCTTGTTTTGGACTCTAACTTGCATGATTTGAATGAAACTAACCCGGACTGACGCTGTTTTCAGCAGAACTAACATGATGTTGTTTTATGTGTAGAAAAGAGAAGTTCTCGGAATGTCCTGGAAATCCATGGAGGAACTTTTTGGGATTTATAAGAATTATTGGGCGAAAGAAATACATCAGGGGGGCCCAGGGCCTGTCCACGAGACAGGGCCCCCCCCTAGGGCGCGCCCCCTATCTCGTGGGCCCCTTGGACCTCCTCCGACCTCAACTCCAACTCCATATATTCCGTCTCGGGGAGAAAAAAATCAGAGAGAAAGTTTCATCGCGTTTCACGACACGGAGCCGCCGCCAAGCCCTAATCTCTCTCGGGAGGGCTGATCTGGAGTCCGCTCGGGCTCGGAGAGGAGGATTCGTCGCCGTCGTCATCATCAACCATCCTCCATCACCAATTTGATGATGCTCATCGCCGTGCGTGAGTAATTCCATCGTAGGCTTGCTGGACGGTGATGGGTTGGATGAGATTTACCATGTAATCAAGTTAGTTTTCTTAGGGCTTGATCCCTAGTATCCACTATGTTCTGAGGTTGATGTTGCTATGACTTTGCTATGCTTAATGCTTGTCACTATGGCCCGAGTGCCATGATTTCAGATCTGAACCTATTATGTTTTCATGAATATATGTGTGTTCTTGATCCAATCTTGCAAGTCTATAGTCACCTATTATGTGTTATGATCCGACAACCCCGAAGTGACAATAATCGGGATACTTCTCGGTGATGACCGTAGTTTGAGGAGTTCATGTATTCACTATGTGTTAATGCTTTGTTCCGGTTCTCTATTAAAAGGAGTGTCGGTGTCAAAACCGGCGGATCTCGGGTAGGGGGTCCCGAACTGTGCGTCTAAGGCGCATGGTAACAGGAGACAGGGGACACGATGTTTACCCAGGTTCGGGCCCTCTCTATGGAGGTAAAACCCTACTCCTGCTTGATTAATATTGATGATATGGGTAGTACAAGAGTAGATCTACCACGAGACCAGAGAGGCTAAACCCTAGAAGCTAGCCTATGGTATGATTGTTGTATATCTCTATCGACTAGCCTGGCCTCGGTTTATATAATGCACCGGAGGCCTAGGATAACAAGAGTCCTAGCCGAATACGCCGATGGGGAGGAGTCCTTGTCTTGATCGCCAAGTCTTGTGGAATCTTCCTTGTATGCGGCAGCTGTCCGGACTGGCCCATGAGTATACGACCATGGGGGTCCTCGGCCCAATCTAACAGATCGGGAGATGACGTGGTGAGTACCCCCTAGTCTAGGACACCGTCAGTAGCCCCCTGAAATGGTCTTAAAGTTTAGGGACGCTCCTCGATTCTTCCGAACCCGTTCTTCATCTTCAGTCGTCGGTCTTGAAAACTGGTTCAACAAATCTTCTCATCTTCGATCTGGAGGATCGCCGAAATGCATTCGACGAGTTTACATGTCTGGTATCCGAGGAGCCCCTTTAAGTTTTCGGCCTTTATCAATGCCTTGTTATTTTTATGCCACACCTCGGGTTTGAAGTTGTTCCCGGGCGGCAGCGTCCTCTTGCGTCCGAGCTCCAATGCCGGACTGCATTCGAGGTATCTTTTGCAGCCGAGCACCAATGTCGGACTGCTTCCCAGCTCTAACGCCGGAATGTATCCGAGCTCCAACGTCGGACTATGTATCCGAGCTCCAACGCCGGACTATGTATCCGAGCTCCAACGCCGGACTATATCCGAGGTGTCGTAAATCACCTTGGTTCAAAGAAGTTTGAAGGAGTTTAGCCGAGCTTAATGCCGGAAATGCCCTCTATGGAGCCAGCCACTAATGCTCGAGCTTTATGCCGGACTGCTTCAGAGGAGGTGCACCACCGCGAATGTGGGCGATTTTTGTCAATATTTTTGATTGGTGCAATTTATTCTCTGTCGAGATACATAGCCAGTAGCCCTCAAGGTGGGTATCGGTCTAAAACCCGAGATGCACATGAAGGATGACATAAGACCGCTGATCCCCGTAGCCGCTGAGACTCAGGTTGATTTGCAAAATCGGTCTGAGGATCAAGTCCTAGCTCGGCAGAATACTTTGGGACACAAAAAGCGGCGTGCTTAGTCCTCAAGACTCAGGTTGGGTGCGACCGACCAACCTGAGGATCAAAATCTCCTCATAGACTGTATTACACTTAAAATTTTCTGCATTGGACAGGCAATGCAGTAGCCCCCGAGACACTGGTCGGGTGGCAACACCAGATCAGGGGATCGATGTGCCCCTTTAATATTTGTAAATAATAATCCCGAAGCCCAGTAGCCCCAGAGCCTTAATGCGGGCACGGGAGGCCGAATTAAGGATCGATATCCATAGTAAAATCACAAATTATGTGTAATTACTCTATGTATCCAAGTACTTTACGTCATTAATGCTTGGATCCGCATTGTACAAAACTTTGTTGACCGACCATCGGCTTCCACCTCCTCGGCCAATAGCCGAGGAGTGTTTGTCCTACTTTATAAAGCCTTTATGAGGGCAAAGATTTACAACAAACAAGGCAATCTGGCCATACGGTTTTACAAACAAAGGTACGCGGAGAGATATGTTATATTACTGTTTAACAGAAGAAATGTCTTCCAAAGAAAATAGTCCCGCTATCGGTTCCTTCTTTGGGTTGTCATGCTAAGCATGATCATGAAACCTCAGCTCCAATGTAAGAGCAAAATATCGAGGATTTAGTTCGGGAGGCCAGTTAATAGCCCCCGGTAGTGTTCGGCGACAGTCGAGGTCAAGCCATAAACACTTCGGCCATTGTTATGAATGGCCCGTCGTTTAACACCGTCATCGGATTGCTGACCAGTTTACGCTTATTGTGACGATCGGTTTCGGCTTTCTCCACCGAGGTGCTTAACCATGTGAGCTGGAAGCACAATCGTGATGGTTCTCCTTTGCACACCTAGCCGAACAAAGCGGAATGTAGGAGGCAAGCGCAGGAGCCGGGCAACCCAGCTATTGATCAAGACACAATTGAAACCGATGCATATATAGCAATATCCGAGAATGTTTTTGCCTAATCTATAAAGGTGTCTGGCGTTGCACTGCGAGTGCTAAAAACACACAAATAGTTTAAAAGTGCCATAAGCTTGGAAAACCAAAAAAACGTCAGTAAAAACTTGACGTCCGAACAAGATCAAGTGTTCGGTGCCAATCCGAAAATTGGCCTTAGCAAAAGAAGTGCTTCTGTCGTGCTTTAACATGATACATCTTATCTCAAGACTTCAAGCGGGTCAGCCTACGGCTTCAACCTCCTATCCCGATGGTGGAGTACTTCTCACTAGGCCAGTTTAGCAAACTAAACTCTAGCGGCTTTGAGAGAGAAATTAGGCTCCCCGGCTAGTGACCACACGCTCGTGTCGAAAAAAGGAGTGATAGATGATGATGATGATAATAATAATAATAATAATAATAATAATAATAATAATAATAATAATAATAATAATAATAATAATAATAATAATAATAATAATAAAACTTTGCAACGACTAAGAAGAAGAGCACTTATCATAAAATGGCTCATATAAATTTAAGAGCCCCAAGTGACTTGGGTAAAGAATGATTGCATGTACCAAGTACTTATATCATATCTATGTTCAACCGAACTTTAAACGCGTCTTAGCCGACCGTCGGCTTCTCCCTCTTCGGTCAAGGACCGAAAAGTGTTATGTACTCCATCTGTCGAGAATATCGACGGTGTTCCCAATAACCAGGCAATCAGGCCATAAGGCTGTAACAGACAAAGCGCGCTCAAGGTACTTATGCTATATTACTGCGAAGTGTAAGAAGCATCTTCGAAGAAAATAGTACCCCCACCGATACCTTTCTTCGATGCTCATTGTTATTATGAGACTTGTGCAATAGATTTTTTGTACTCATGAGTTCCGTTGTGTGCCGACCATCATTGAAAACTATAAGAGCGCTTGCTTCGGCTTCACCCGGTCACGAGGTCCGGCTCGGATGACCCGATCGTGACAATCGCAGAGGTGCTCCCTTTACTCCCTAGCCGAACAATCGAGAACGTATGGGTAAACACAGGAGCGAGGCAACCCATCTTGCAACTCGCTTAAGTCAATATGGTGCATATTGTAGCGTAATACACGAACAAGGAACGAAGCCGTACAAGTATAATCATATGCAAGAGGAAAAGCTTCATGAAGGAAGCCCCCAAATGAATTGGGTATTTGAATTTATACGTCACAAACAAAGTTTGGACAAGAAAAAAAATTTACAAGCAACATTTTTCCAAAAAAGTATAGTGCTTGGTCGAACCGAACACAAGTTAGAAATTAAAGCTTTGAGCATGAAAGCGACTTAGCTAGTTAATGTGTTCGGTATTGATGACGCGGTCCGAGCTTGATACGGGACAAGGTTCCATCCCCCAAGCCGGTCCCGAGGTGGCGGAGCGAAGAGCTCGACACGCCAAGTGGTGACATAGCACGGTCAATGCAGACCGGCGGTGGCGCTTGAAGTCCCGGATCATTTTCTTGTGCACAAGAAATGGTGCAAACCGGAGATAATAGTAATAATGATAATTAAAAAATCATTGCATAATAAATAATTTATGCAAAGTGAGTAATAAAAGAAATATGGCTGGCGCTGAAGTCAATGTCGATGCAGGCGTCGGCGTGATCTGGTAAAGGCGTGGCAAAGCCTGAATTCACAGTCGGTCCGAAGCTCCGGATGCGGCGTTCACGGACTATGTCTGAACTGACCAAACCACCATGCGACTATCGTTAATGCAGCCACCATTTGATAGACCTGTGTACATATGCTGGACAAACCAGAGTAATAATTCCTTGGGAAAAATGAACCCAAACAAGCAAAATACTGGGATTAATAGCACCTGGTTTATTTGTTGTAGCAATCCGAAGGAAGGTGATTCCCAAAATTGGGACTAGATCCGCGCACCCATTGCCTGATGGGCGATAAAGCGACAGCATGGCAATGCTGGCAATGGTTGGCTCGCCGAGGCAAAGCCCTCGGACCAGCTAACGTGACGGAGCTGGTCTGCTAGTGACGCCGAAGTGTCCGGAGTAGGTTGATGAAGAGATGGCGAAGCCCCCGGTCCAGCCGAGATGTCGAAGTAGGTCGGCGTGATGGACACCAGCTTGAAGAAGCAATAGTGCGGCCCTGCCGATGCAGGTCGTAACGTGGTCGATGCCGGCTTGGTGAAGCGACCGTGCGGCGATGCCGGTATGCCCGCTCCGTGTAATCCGTGGGGCGGCGATGTTGGTGATGATTTATCCTTCGCGATGCCGGACTCTTGTTCGGCTTGCCGAGATGATGATCCGAAGAAGTTGAGCTCGGCTCAACAAAGTGACGACGTGTCTAGCGCAGGTCGACAGCCGTGGAGCAATATTGCCGGACTGGTTTGACACCAGCATGATATTGAAGATCATGTTCAAAAGATTTTAAAGTTAGTGGGATGTGTTCGGGAACAAAACACAATACCCCATACAAAACTTCCTTCAAAAAGGATGTCCGAAATCTCGTTCGTAAAAAGGACGAACTCGGGTTGGATTTGTTTTCGCGCAGAAAACGGATCCGAAAAGTGATGCACTAATCGGAAGGTTCCCGGAGTTTGAACGGTCGGATTGAGCTAAAATTTTGAGGGGTGGTAGATATAGGAATTCCGCAGTCGATCAACGGTTGGATCTTCCAAAGGAGGTCCGAGCTAGAAGCCGGACACCACGCCCTAAACTCGTCCAGATTCTCGTCAAGATTTGACAATCTCGTCAAGATTGTCGGAGATTCCTTCATCGGAACTCGACGAAATTTAGTGTGGCTGTTGTAGACGTAATTCCGCACTATTCCACCGAAGCAATCGTCAAACCGACGCTCGAGGAGGCGGTGACGGTGGATACAAGTTCGCTGTCCAGAAAAACAGCACGGTCGCCCGAGGGCAATGTTGACGTTGAGCCCCCGGGCTCCCTAGACGATTCCTCCATGATCTTGATAGAGATCGGAGCTGATGTTGATGAAGGCCCTCATCCAAACATGACGATTGGAGGTAGGGCGCAGTCCTTGGTCGAACCAAGGTGACCAGTCGACTTGCTGACGAAGATGCCAAAGTCGTAGTTGATCTGCAGGCGAGCCATCGACCTTTTGACGAACACACAACGAAACTCTCAATGAAAGCACCAATGTCGGTGTCAAAACCGGCGGATCTCGGGTAGGGGGTCCCGAACTGTGCGTCTAAGGCGGATGGTAACAGGAGACAGTGAACACGATGTCTACCCAGGTTCAGGCCCTCTCTATGGAGGTAAAACCCTACTCCTGCTTGATTAATATTGATGATATGGGTAGTACAAGAGTAAATCTACCACGAGATCAGAGAGGCTAAACCCTAGAAGCTAGCCTATGGTATGATTGTTGTATATCTCTATCGACTAGTCTGGCCTCGGTTTATATAATGCACCAGAGGCCTAGGATAACAAGAGTCCTAGCCGAATACGCCGGTGGGGGAGGAGTCCTTGTCTTGATCGCCAAGTCTCGCAGAATCTTCCTTGTATGCGGCAGTTGTCTGGACTGGCCCATGAGTATACAGCCATGGGGGTCCTCGGCCCAATTTAACAGATCGGGAGATGACATGGTGAGTACCCCCTAGTCCAGGACACCGTCAAGGAGGCCTTAATATCCCTTAGTTTCCGTAAGGACCCCGCTGCAACGGGAGGGTAGGACAAAAGATGTCATGCAAGTTCTTTTCCATAAGCACGTATGACTATTTACGGAATACATGCCTACATTACATTGACGAAATGGAGCTAGTTCTATATCACCCTATGTTATAACTATTGCATGAGGAATCGCATCCGGCATAATTATACATCACTGATCCATTGCCTACGAGCTTTCCATATATTGTTCTTCGCTTATTTACTTTTCCGTGTTACAACTACTACAAAAACCCAAAAACATTTATCTTTACTTTTGCTACTGTTACCTTTATTATCATACCACTTTTGCTACTAAACACTTTGCTGCAGATACTAAGTTATCCAGGTTTGGTTGAATTGACAACTGAACTGCTAATACTCAAGAATATTCTTTGGCTCCCCTTGTGTCGAATCAATAAATTTGGGTTGAATACTCTACCCTTGAAAGCTGTTGCGATCCCCTATACTTGTGGGTTATCATCCAGGGGACCATCTTTGACTGTATTGATTTACAAAGGATACGAGATAAATGGGAATACGTTTTACACGATTGACCAAGATCAAAAGAGCACCAACCAAAACAGCGGTGTCCGCTTTGATGCAGCAACCGAGAGGGGAAAGGACACATATTATGGTTACATAGTGGACATATGGGAACTAGACTACGGACATGATTTTAAGGTTCCTTTGTTTAAGTGCAAATGGGTCAATCTGTCAGGAGGTGGGGTACAGGTAGACTCACAGTACGGAATGACAACAGTGGATCTGAAAATTTTTGGGTACACTAACGAACCGTTCGTCCTAGCCAATGATGTGGCATCGGTTATCTATGTGAAGGACATGTCTACCAGACCGAGAAAAAGAAAAGATAAGGAAGCGAATACATCATACGATGAGCCAAAGCGCCACATAGTTCTTTCGGGAAAAAGGGACATCGTGGGAGTGGAGGGCAAGACAGACATGTCCGAAGATTATGAAAAGTTTCATGAAATTCCTCCCTTCAAAGTCAAGGCTGACCCAAGCATCCTGATAAATGATGAAGATTATCCATGGTTACGACGCAATAAGGAAATAACACAAGCGAAGAAAAAGTGAAGACTTGATGATACCATGCCAACTTTCAACCTTTTTGTAGTTCATTTGAAATGCATGTTGTAACAGACAAGTTTCCGTATGAAATCCTAATTGTCCGTTTTGTGCACTGATGACCCACAAGTATAGGGGATCTATCTTAGTCCTTTCGATAAGTAAGAGTGTCGAACCCAACGAGGAGCAGAAGGAAATGATAAGCGGTTTTCAGCAAGGTATTCTCTGCAAGTACTGAAATAAATGGTAACAGATAGTTTTGTGATAAGATAAATTGTAATGAGAAATAAGTAACAAGAGTAAATAAAGTGCAGCAAGGTGGCCCAATCCTTTTTGTAGCAAAGGACAAGCCTGGACAAACTCTTATAATAGGAAAAGCGCTCCCGAGGACACATGGGAATATCTTCAAGCTAGTTTCCATCACGCTCATATGATTCGCGTTCGGTACTTTGATAATTTGATATGTGGGTGGACCGGTGCTTGGGTGATGTTCTTACTTAAACAAGCATCCCACTTATGATTAACCTCTATTGCAAGCATCCTCAACTACAAAAAAAGTATTAAGGTAAACCTAACCATAGCATGAAACATATGGATCCAAATCAGCCCCTTACGAAGCAACGCATAAACTAGGGTTTAAGCTTATGTCACTCTAGCAACCCATCATCTACTTATTACTTCCCAATGCCTTCCCCTAGGCCCAAATAATGGTGAAGTGTTATGTAGTCGATGTTCACATAACACCACTAGAGGCTAGACAACATACATCTCATCAAAATATCGAACGAATACCAAATTCACATGACTACTAATAGCATGACTTCTCCCTTGTCCTCAGGAACAAACGTAACTACTCACAAAGCATATTCATGTTCATAATCAGAGGGGTAATAATATGCATAAAGGATATGAACATATGATCTTCCACCAAATAAGCCAAATAGCATCAACTACAAGGAGTAATCAACACTACTAGCAACCTACTAGCACCAATCCCGGACTTGGAGACAAGAATTGGATACAAGAGATGAACTAGGGTTTGGAGATGAGATGGTGCTGGTGAAGATGTTGATGGAGATTGCCCTCTCCCGAGGAGAGGAGCGTTGGTGATGACGATGGTGATGATTTCCCTTCCCGGAGAAGTGTCCCCGGCGAACAGGCTCTGCGGAGCCCTAGATTGGTTCCGCCAAGGTTACGCCTCGTGGCGTGAGTCTCGTCGAAAAGTTGCTTAATGTTTTTTCTCATCGAAAGACTTCATATAGGAGAAGATGGGCGTCGGAGAGCCACCAGGGGGCCACGAGGTAGAGGCGCGCCCCGGGGCACCCTCGTGAGCAGTGTGGGCCCCGGCCTTCATCTTTGGCGATGATTTTTCTTTATTTATTTTAAGATATTCCGTGGAGTTTCAGGACTTTTGGAGTTGCACAGAATAGGTCTCCAATATTTGCTCCTTTTCCAGCCCAGAATTCCAGCTCCGGCATTCTCCCTTTTCATGTAAACCTTATAAAATAAGAGAGAATAGCCATAAGTATTGTGACATAACGTGAAATAACAGCCCATAATGCGATAAATATCGATATAAAAGCATGATACAAAATGGATGTGTCATACACGAAGTGCATCCAGTTTTTGCCGTAACCCTCTCAACTTTCTTGCATATGCTATGTGGATGAAATGATGATACCATGCCAAAATGAAAGAGAGGCGCAATGCTCACCTGCACGTTGGTTAGCTTCAGCCAACGCGTGTGAGCATCGCGCTTCTCCCTTCATCGTCTCTACACTCAGGGCTTATAAACCGCTGCAAGTGCCTCTCGCTTGGCGAGGTGGGACTAAAACCAGCTGCAGAAAGAATCAACTAAAAAACTCTTTTACCGGTTCATGCCACGAACCAGTTCTAAAAGGTGCTCGTGGGGCCCCAGCCTTAAAACCTGTACCAAATAAAATGCCTTTGTAACAGCCTTAGAACTGGTACTAAAGGAATCAACTAAAAAGCTTTTATAAACCTCTAGTATTATTGAAACTAAAATTATATAGAATTTTGTTACAAACTTTAATAGCAAAAAGAATTATCATAAAAGAAAATAAATAGGTAAATAGAATTTTGTCCAAAACATTAAAAGCAAAAAGAATTATCATAAAAGTAAATAAATAAGTAATTAGAAATTTGTTACAAACTTTAATAGCAAAAAGAATTATCGTAAAAGAAAATAAATAAGTAATTAGAAACAAAAAAAGAAAGCAAAAAAACTAGGAAAAAATTAAAAAAAGTGCCACATACAAGGCCACCACGGCGTGCATACGACTAGAAACTCATTACTAGGGCCAGGATGCAGGCCCGCAGTAGGCCCAATAGGCCCACAAGCACAGAGAGTGATTTTAGGCCCGTAAGCCTACAGTAGAGAGGAGCTCGAAGTGGTTGGTTCGGCAGGGCTTATAAACCACTCTGAGCCCCTCTCGGCTAGCGAGGTGGGACTAAACATAGCACCACACCTCGCCAGTTCCAGCACACGACCTTTGGTCCCGGTTCGTGGCACCAACCGGGACTAAAGGGACGCATTGGTCCCGGTTGGTGGCACCAACCGGGACCAAAGGTCTCTGTTTCCCGCCTTTTGGGCTGCTTATTGGTGCCACCAACCGGGACTAAAGGGGTGCATTGGTCCCGGTTGGTGCCATGAACCAGGACCAATGCTCTGCCTATATAAGCGGAACTCGCGAAAATTTGGTTCAGTTCGTTCTTCCCCGCCGCCCGACGCCGCCAGGGCTGCCCGTCCGTCTCTGCCGCTAACGCCGTCGTCCCCAGCGCCGTCGCGCCGACGTCGTCGCGCCGCCCAACCAACGCCGTCGCCGCCTCGCCTCAGCGCCTCGACGCCGCCGGCCATCGCCCGCGCCACAGCCCGCCGCACCACCTCACCGTCGACCGTCGCCGCGCCGCCCCGCCCTGCGCCGCACCTCGCCGTCGCCGTCGCCGTTTCCGACACCGTCGCCGTGAGCAACTAATTTAATTTGAAGTTAGTAGTAGTTAATTTAGATGTGTAGTTAATTGAGTTAGATTTTGTTAGATTTTTTGTAGTTCATAGATTTTTTTGTTAGATGTGTAGTAATTTAGATGTGTAGTTCATAGATTTTTCTGTTAGATTTTTTTTCATATTGTGTAATTAATTTGTTCACATTGTGTTAGATTTTTTTTCTGTTAATAGATTTTTTTGGTGATATTATTGTTGAATATGCATGTTTGTATGTTCATATATATGCAAAGATCGAATATGTCAAATTTTTATGATTTTTTCTGTTCATAGAATTTTTATGATTTTTTTCTGTTGTAATTTTTTTCATAGAATTTTAATGATTTTTTTGTTCATAATATTTTCTTTGTCAATTTATTGTGTATGTATAGGAAAATTGTGAATGATAGAAGTCATTTATGAATATGTTCATATTTAGAATAGAGGAAAAGGAAAAAATAAGAAGAGAAAGTGTTTAATATAATTAGTTAGAAAAATAATAGAACTATAGTTAAACTAGTTTATTTTTAGTAAGTACTACTTTATTTTATTTATAGTAAGTGCTTCATATATAGTTGAACTAGCTAGTTGATTTAATAAACTACTTTATTTTACTATATATAGAAGTAGTTTGTTTTTAGTAAGTACTACTTTATTTATTTATAGTAAGTGCTTAGTAGTTGAACTAGTTGATTTAATTAATAAAACTACTTTATTTAACTATATATAGAAGTAGTTCCTGCATCGATGTCGGCGATGCCTATCCCGCATCCTCATCGTTGTCGACTCGGCGGTGGAGGCCTGCTTGATCAGGGCCATGTTCGGGACTGGGCTCCGCCGGGCTGGTATTGGGAGGTGCTACCTTCCGGGGGACATAGGTTGGTGAGGAGGCAGCCCGTTGTTGACCCGATCCTTGTTTGGTGGCGGTCGCGTGGGCCAGTGACGGTGCCGAGGCTTCCGGACACCGCGGAGGTGGTATGTCACCGTGTCAGTGAGGAGGACGAGCACGTCCGTTGCTACATGGTTGCATTGGAGGGTAGGTTCTTCAGGGATCTCACTGGAGCTATGATCCTGTGATGGTTCCTTATCTTTGGGTGTCCACCGCCCGCGACGATAGCCGTCGGGCGCTACGGTTCTAGCTGTATTAGTGATGCTATATGTATGATAGTATTCGAGGAGTATTATTGATAATATTCGACGATGTACGGACACAATAGATGATGTACTTTTGCTTATAATTGAATGCATGCTAATTTGAATACTACTTTATTTTATGATTTGGTTTTGCTTATTGAATGCTCATATTGGAAAAGTACTCCTACTTTGAATGCTAAAATTGGAGAGCACTATGCAGAAATCTAGGAGCCCCCTCCATCATCCACGCTGTCGTGGGGTAGCTTCTCCTTCATTCTCGTGTGCTAGACAATTTGGTGTAATAATGCACTTTCGGGAATGAAAGGAGGAGCTACGCACCATCACCGATAGTCAACCCGTGATTAATAATAATGATCTAATTTAGGTTTTTAGTACATATATTTAATTGTACAAGTTTAATATTTGAATTATGAACATAGGCGGAAATGTCATACTCGGACGATTTAAAAACCGCCGGGAAGTGCGTTGGTGCCACGACGGCCGAGATATGTGCGACAGGTTCATTGAGCTGGACGAAGATCGGCGCTTCAGCGTTAAGCTCGAGGAGACCTTCGATGTTCATACGGTAAGCAACGACGACAATAGTTTTTTTCGTAATTAAGCACGACTTCAACTATTTTAACGTGTATTTTTCATCTTTTCCAATTCGACTAGCTTATCCCATGCTATGCAGGACGCTATGTCTTGGAGAGGATGGGTTTTGAAGACCATGAAAGTATGGAAAACAAAAACAATTCTCCTAAGGACCCATCATGGTGTGGATTTTAAAGTAAAGCTGTACAATGCTGAGAGTGTAACCCATTTTGGTTGCAAAAATTGGGAAGCACTTTGCAAGATGTATGGTTTTGATGAGGGTATGCTTGTCACCATGGATCTTGGTGATCCTACAATCGAGCAAGACAATATGGAGATTTGGGTCCTTGTGGATACACCTCCAATTCTTCCCCCATGTGAGCTTAACATAGTTATTAAGTAATTTATATTGTTTATTTCAAAATAGTTGGCAGCTTATTTCCATTAACAGCTTATTTTCATTCTTCAAAGAATGTGCGGAAGATGGTAGACAAAACCCACTACACCGATGGCTCCGAATTAACTTATAAGGAGAAAAATCATCTGATCGCATTTTGTACTGATCTTGGGATTTATAATGTCTACAATCGAACTCCTCAACATTATGGTCAATAGGTGCCACTAGTGCACGTGTTGAACTACGGTAACTACCGAGGAGATACCCTGGTAAGATTTTTTACTATTACGACATCCGTGCATCTTTTTGCATACTTCTAAAACTAGTACATCATTGCTAACTACGAAGTTATTACTATGTTTTTCAACAGATAATCCCGAATGATTGTGTGCCTCATCTGATGTATACACACGGTAGCCTTCATGTTTTGAACATACAACTAGGTCGTCCTACGAATCTCAACTGTCCATACCGGATTTCTAAAAGAAGTGGAGACATGACAATCAAAGAATGGAAAAAATGTATGGACAGTCGTAAGGAGCTTCTTGTAAGGAAAAGGAAGCGAAGCGCAAGAATTGGAGATGATCTCCATTCTTCATAATGGAGAGTCAGGGTCTATATTGTTTTATGCTATTTTACCTTAAGGGTGTTTAGGTCCTACGACAATCGATGATCATGTGCTAAGAACAATTATGTAGGGTTGGGTTCGATGACTATGAGGATGATGATCGTATGACTTATTATTAATAACGAGTAGAAGTTGTATGATGATGCATGATTAGTAGGACTTGTTATTATATATGATGATGTATGATGCGAGCATGCATGAGTTATTATATATCAGCGGGTGAAATGAACATAGCATTAGCGTTGGTAAACCAAGGACGAAGATATAAGAGAGGACACTTCTCTCTATTAGCTAGTTAACAACAACCTAAAAATAACCCCCAAAACCCCTAAACCAGCCACTTTTTTTTAAAAAAAGAAAAACCTCAGCTCGGCCGGTACGACGTAGCGTGGAAGCCTTTTGGTCCCGGTTTATGTCACCAACCGGGACCAAAGGCCCTACTGGGCTGCCCGCTGGCCATGTGGATGTTTGATCTGTCCCGGTTCGTGTAAGAACCGGGACTAAAGGGGGGAGGCATTAGTAACGACCTATTAGTCCCGGTTCAAGAACCGGGACTAAAGGCCCTTACGAACCGGGACAAATGCCCTGTTTTCTACTAGTGTCACCTCTGCACCACTAGCCACACACCTAGACTAAACACCATTCAATGCTAGGACGGCTCAAACTCCAAGACCAATCATATTAGGTTGGGGGTTTCCTCCGCATTGCCAGCGCACCAAGGCATCCGAAATTGAGCGTAACCGATGGCGGTGGTGATTCATATATATGTATGTACCTATTTAATAAAGGGAGAAGTGTTTTTGCCGTCCCTTGCGATTTTATAGAAAAGCCCCTGTTGTTTTTTCGAAATGCTCACGGTCCTACTTTGAGTGAGAAAAAAGTTAGCTTTTATTTTGCAAAGAACTCCCTGATCTTTTGGTTAATCAACTCACGATCCTGTTTTAAGTGAGTCCAGAAAATGTTATGTTTTTTTGCAAAAAAAACATTGATATTTATTTAATCAAATGGCGGTCCTATTTTAAGTGAGTTCAAATGATTTTTTAAATATCCATATCTTTAAAGCTCTAACACCAATTTTTACATTTAATATATGAAAATTGATTAGAAAAGTATATATAATATGAATATGATGTTGTTTTACCTGCTAAACATTTTTCGAAAGCTATTTAGAGTGCAACCTTAATCAATAGTGAATGATTCGTCTTTCTTTCGTACTGGTGTAGAACCATATTAGAAATCAACACCTTAGTAAAATCAGTTTGAAGACGAAGAAACAATCTATAACCACACATGCATGCCTTGGTAAGAACCTCTAGGTCAAAAAAGAAAGAAGATTTCTCATCTTATGTGGAGAGACACACATTGAAGTTGACCACATTCAAACACGTTGTAATTGTGTGAGCACTGAGGCCACCATCGACGAGGGTTGGAAGGAGGGTAAAAGGCAACACAAATGTGATGCACGTGGACCTGTTGGATCTTCAATCATGGTTATTGTATTAGGGACGTGTAGTATTTTTTTCGGTTGCAACACAAGGACTCTTTTGCTAGTTAAAAGGAAATTAGGGAATTAGTGGTGACAAGGACCTAAGTCTAATGTAATCCAAGTAATATTATTCTCTTCTCTTCCGTTAGAGTTTACCCATAAATTTGGAATTATCACCGCTTAAAAAACATAACATACATTGTCCCTCCTCGTTCTCCTCCGTTTTGATTGTTTTCACCCATCTCTAATTTTTTAACAGTTTACTCTGAAAAAGCCCACCTCTTATTTATTTCTGTGAAATAAAGTTATGTCCTCTTTGGTAAGTCAAAAATTACTTAGTACCAACCAGGTGTTTATTAAATAAAATCATATCTTTTTACACATTAGAATTAATATAAGCAAGTAAATTAATCTACTCCCTCCGTTCATTTTTATAAGTCATTTCAGACAACTCAAAATGGGCTGTTTTGTACATTGTCTGAAATGTCTTCGAGGTCTTATAAAAGTGAACAGAGGGAGTATTAGAATATTGGGACGCTGCTACATCTCGCGCGCGCGCGGCCGAATTTCGTGTTTTGACCCTTTTTGCAAACAAAATCAAGATCTGACCCCCGTTCGAAAAAAATCATCATTTGACCCTTTTGCTACTACCAGAGCCCCTGGCGGTAGGTTTAGACAGGCTACCGCCAGATTCCCTGGCGGTAGGGTGTGACGGAGGGAGACGGGGGCCGTCACCGCGTGCTGA
This sequence comes from Aegilops bicornis, assembly GCA_021605145.1. Taxonomy (NCBI): domain Eukaryota; kingdom Viridiplantae; phylum Streptophyta; class Magnoliopsida; order Poales; family Poaceae; genus Aegilops; species Aegilops bicornis. The sequence continues at coordinate 98,825,772 of CM038673.1, forward strand.
CGTGGATAAGTACCTTACCGCCAGGAAACCTGGCGGTAGGCTGTCTAACCCTACCGCCAGAGACTCTGGCGGTAAGGTGTGGCAGGGTTTTGCCAACCAGGCGTTCTGTAACGAAAATATGCTACTGCCCTGGCGGTAGGTCCACCCTTCCGCCAGGGAGCCTGGCGGTAGGGTCCTGTGTTTCATGTAAAGTTTTGTAGACATAAGAAGTTTGATCACATCTAAATAGTGTGATCACAATTTCATAGACATCCAAATAGTTTGATCACAGTTTCATAGAAATATGCAAGGGCCCTGAACATAAGAACCAATAAGCACAATTTCATAGACATAAGCATAATTAGTTTTGCCATTACGGATTAAGAAACAAGTACCAAATAACATAGTTTGTTCACAATTTCATAGACATAAACATAACATAGTTTGATCACAATTTCATAGACATAAACATAACATAGTTTGATCACATCCAAATAGTTTCACGAAGCCAACATAGGTAGCAATCAAACATGACGATCATCAGCAGCCACACGCATATATAGTTTAGATGATATCGATGACGATCATCATCTTCAAGCCTTGACGGTTGGTCTTCCTGATAGTAATAAGGATGGCCTGTCCAACGTGAAGATTCTTGTCAACGAGGAAGCTCTTCCACCCATCTGTGCTTAAATTTGTGCGACCGTCCGTGTCCACGCCGTACGCACAAGTAGTGACGGGGCCCCTTGCGGTAAGGCGTATTCCAGCATAGCCTTCTTCATCAGCCTCGATGCCACAACTCTCAGATAGGCTCTTTGGCAATTTCTGAATAAGAAAAACATATCAATTAATAAGTATGTATTATCTAAACTATTAACAATTCCTTCGATTCTACACTAATAACATACCATGTCATGTCGATCGATCATGGTAGTTGTCAGACGGGTCACGAATGGCACCCCGATCAACTCAAAGACGTGGCGTAAAGTTGTCCCATAGGTTACACACCTCCTGCTCATTTGAGCCTCACTCTTTGAGCACAGATGGTTTCCTCAAGTGGGTCTTCATAGTCATCATCCTCATCAAGTGGTGGTGGTGGCGCCATGTTCCTTATATAAGCATTGATTGGATAAAGTTAATTAAGCAAATATTGAAGGAGATATGCCCTAGAGGCAATAATAAAGTTATTATTTATTTCCTTATTTCATGATAAATGTTTATTATTCATGCTAGAATTGTATTAACCGGAAACATGATACATGTGTGAATACATAGACAAACATATAGTCACTAGTGTGCCTCTACTTGACTAGCTCATTAATCAAAGATGGTTATGTTTCCTAACCATAGACATGTGTTGTTATTTGATTAATGGGATCACATCATTAGGAGAATGATGTGATTGACATGACCCATTCCGTTAGCCTAGCACTTGATCATTTAGTATATTGCTATTGCTTTCTTCATGACTTAGACATGTTCACGTAACTATGAGATTATGCAACTCCGTTCTGGGAGGAACACTTTGGTGCTACCAAACGTCACAACGTAATCGGGTGATTATAAAGGAGTACTACAGGTGTCTCCAAAGATACATGTTGGGTTGGCGTATTTCGAGATTAGGTTTTGTCACTCCGATTGCTCTGGAGAGGTATCTCTGGGCCCTCTCGGTAATGCACATCACTATAAGCCTTGCAAGCAATGTAGCTAATGAGTTAGTTACCGAATGATGCATTACGTAGCGAGTAAAGAGACTTGCCAGATGTGAGATTGAACTAGGTATTGGATACCGACGATCAAATCTCGGGCAAGTAACATACCGATGACAAAGGGAACAACGTATGTTGTTATGCGGTTTAACCGATAAAGATCTTCGTAGAATATGTAGGAGCCAATATGAGCATCTAGGTTCCGCTATTGGTTATTGACCAAGAATAGTTCTAGGTCATGTCTACATAGTTCTCGAACCCGTAGGGTCCGCTATCTTAAGGTTTCGATGGCAGTTATATTATGAGTTTATGAGTTTTGATGTACCGAAGGAGTTCGGAGTCCCGGATGAGATCGGGGACATGACGAGGAGTCTCTAAATGGTCGAGACGTAAAGATCGATATATTGGACGACTATATTCGGAGTTCGGAAAGGTTCCGAGTGATTCGGGTATTTTTCGGAGTACCGGAGAGTTACGAGGAATTCGCCGGGAGTATATGGGCCTTATTGGGCCATACGGGAATAGAGGAGAGAGGCCAAAGGAAGGAGGCCTCGCCCCCCTCTGGTCCGAATTGGACAAGGCGCAGCCCCTTTTCCTTCTTCCTCTCCCCCTCTTTCCCTTCTCCTACTCCAACAAGGAAGGAGGGAGTCCTACTCCCGGTGGGAGTAGGACTCCCCTTGGCGCGCCCCCTCCTAGGCCGGCCGCCCCCTCCCCCCTTGCTCCTTTATATACGGGGGCAAGGGGGCACCTCTAGGAACAACACAAGTTGATCTACGGATCGTTCCTTAGCCGTGTGCGGTGCCCCCCTCCACCATATTCCACCTCGGTCATATCGTCGCGGAGTTTAGGCGAAGCCCTGCGCGATAGAGCATCATCATCGTCACCACGCCGTCGTCTTGTGGAACTCATCCCCGACGCTTTGCATGGATCGGAGCCGGGGATCGTCATCGAGCTGAGCGTGTGCTGAACTCGGAGGTGCCGTGACGTTCGGTACTTGGATCGGTCGGATCGTGAAGACGACGACTACATCAACAGCGTTGTCATAACGCTTCCGCTTACGGTCTCACGAGTGCGTGGACAATACTCTCCCCTCTCGTTGCTATGCCATCACCATGATCTTGCGTGTGCGTAGGAAATTTTTTGAAATTACTACGTTCCCCAACAAATATCACATATGGAGATATATAGCAAAACAAATATCTACAATATTCACACAAGAAATCATCACATATGCCTTTATCCTCACAATCTTGCATTCAACATACAGAAAGATTTCTTATAAAATTCATATATACATAACAAAACAAAAATGGACCAACATATATGCATTCACCAACATAATCTCACATCTCTTGCAATTGTTTCACCCACACATCCTCACATAGGCCTACTACTAAATCATATACTCCTAGTTTCACATAGTTTCACAAATAGCAAATTTTGAACTCACATATTAATAAAGGTTCCACATAGCAAATATTAAAGAGTTTACACATAGATTCATAAGTACGAAATAGCAAATAGCAAACTTGTCCCATAGTTTGACAACCCGTACTAAAACATAGATGCATATCCAACAGACATGTTTATAGGTTGAATATACCTCCCCCCTCTTATGTTAGGCCTGGACGTGGAGACAGATACGGCAGCGGATCCACCAGTTGAGGCGAAACGCTGGTCGGCATTCGACCGTTCAAGCACTCCCACCTTGCCTTGCCCGTTGGAGTTTTCGCCTCTGCCCTTCCCCAGCTGATGATATCGAACATCGATGCACTTGGGGGCGGAATCCTGGCTCTCTCCTCCGCAGTGCTCTCGAAGTAGATCCTTCGGCCCAAATTGCGCAGCTCCCAGTTGGAGTGCTGCTTGGCAACTTCAATGGTCCCTTCCCGGCATTCACGGCAGGTAGTTGGATCTTCCTCCATCTCTGCCTTCACTCTCTTCCACTCCTTCACACTCTGCGACCAACACTTCACATCGTCGGTGATCCGTTCTGCCCTCTCGTGCCACCGCACTGCCCTCGTCTCCTGTAGGAACTCGTCTGAAAAATCGGTCACTGGCACCAGAAGCTCGGGGAAGGACTCGTACACGTACGGAAGTGGCAAGCCGGACGGGTCGTGTTGGAGATGAATGGGCGATGGTTGTGCCATTGTTCCAGACCTAAACATATGGATCAAATAAATACCACTACTTATATTTACTCCAACCAAATCCACTACTTGCATCATATATATTTTGTTTACTCCAATATGCATCATATCAACATGCATCATATCATAATAAAAATCCTCCAACATCTTGATATCATCATATCAACATGCATCATAAAACTACTATCAAGTCCTCCCACATGCATTACATCATAAATTTTTTTAACAAAAAATTTATGAACTAGGGTTCATCTTCACACTAACATATGAACTATTGATTAGAGTTCATATTCAATACCACTACTTACTAAAGAACTAAGAACTACAACTACAATCAAGCTAAAACAATCTTAGGTACGAAAAAATCCAATCTAATTTCAAAAATATGAGGGATTTGAAGCAAAAAATGCGTTGAATCGGAAGCAAGTTTGCAAAAACTAATTGGAGGGATTGGAGGAGCTTACGTTTCTCTCTTCGGGGACATCTCGATCCGCAAAAACGGTGAAGAAACGATGAAGATCCGAGGGGGGAGTAGAGGAGATGAGAGTGGGAGAGTGGGGCGACTTGGGGGAGAAAATGAGGAACTGCCGACGGGGAGGGAGGGGGAGGGGTGGGGAGATGGGCAGGGGCGCGGGGGTTTCGGGCAAAATAACCGCCCGGACCCTACCGCCAAGGGAGATGGGCAGGGGCGCGGGGGTTTCGGGCAAAATAACCGCCAGGACCCTACCGCCAAGGCGTGGCGGTAGGTTAAACAGAGACTACCGCGGTGACACAGCGATGAGGGTGCGACGGAGGGGGACGGCGCCCGTTTCTGCGTGCTGACGTGGATAAGTACCCTACCACCAGGGGACCTGACGGTAGGCTGCATAACCCAACCGCCAGAGGCCCTGGCGGTAGGAAAAAGGGTCAAATCTCGAAATTTTTTCGACCCGGGGCCAGATCCTGAAATAGTATGCAAAAAGGGTCAAAACACGAAATTTGGCCCGCGCGCGCCATGCGGTGCGATCTCGCGGCCTACTATTTCAGGAAGTTGCCCACGTGCGGATCCCCCACCTGTGCTAAGAAAGGAAATCCCACCCCTCCCTCGCGTAGTCACGTCACAACAAGAAGAAATACATCGACTCCTGCCAATCTCTCCCCACCAAACCAGAAAACCCTACGGCCCGGCGCAGATCCTTTCCTCCTCTCCCCTTCCCCCAGCTATTTCTCCCCAGCTGTGCCGCACGCCATGGCCTAGCTGTGGGAGCTCCATTGCATGAAGAAAAAACACCATAAAAGGGGGGAACCAGACCAAATCCTGAAGAACGCAACGATATCTATATGCAACTCTTTGTTGTGCATTAGGCAAAACTCTGAGACAACTCCGGCAAGAATACCACCAGAAACTGGGAAAATTTTCTCCCTTCAAAAACACCAAGGCAAAACACAGGATTCTTCATCAATTTTTCTAAAACATTTCTTGGGCAAAAGCATGATACTACTAGGTTACACCAGAAATTGAATCTTGCCAACAAATATGCTCTCCACCTGTAGTTGTCCTCCCGTTCCCCATGTTGAATCTGGATCCAAGATAAAAGATGCCCTGCTCTCGAAACTTGTTATTATCTTGCCTATTGTCTTGCACCAGGCCTCTGCATTAAAAATAGGAGATAACAAAACTGGTTGTTATAAACTGTGTGTAGTTATTCTGTGTTGCTAAAAAGGAGAGAAACCTTGCCTACATCCCTGATAAAAAAAGTAGAAGAATTGACAAGGGACTAGTTTCTTACAAAAACGAAAGGCTAGAAAAAAAAGTGTGAGCTAGTAGTACAAGCAAAAAATAATGCACGCATCCTGCAAATTCATGAACTGGCATTTTCCTGCCAACTAATAGTAACCATGATCTGCCAACCTGATTAGTAGTAAAAAATAAAGAAAAAAGAGAAGTTTGTATGTTTTCATTTACATTATGTCGCTTACACAAGAATTTCTGTTCTATCTTCTAAAAATGTGCAGATGGCTGAGCTTGATCTCAATAAACTACCTAATGACTTTGATAATTGTGATGGGAGGACCACTATACTGTACACAAGTACCTCCTGGAAAAATGGCTTTTTGTATCGAGGGGGTGGACGAGTCACCGGATTTGCTTTCTACTCCTGTCCAAAATGTCCTCGGTGTGGAGTTTCCTATTGCGGTGACTGTTGCCCATTTGTCTGACGCGACGGCAACTGAAACTGTCGTGCACGCCCCTGCCGTGTTCAGCCCGGCTTTAATTCTGCCTACAATGGTGGCCAAGGTAATCGGGGGGTAGGCGAGTATGTTTTCCGTCTTAGGCGATTTGGAAGGTGTACGGTGGTTTAGGCGACTTGGTTCGACCGATGGGGCGACCTAGGTCACCGAGGGTAGGCGAGTATTTTTTTCCCTCTTAGGCGATTTGGAAGGTGTATGGTGGTTTAGGCACGACTTGGTTCGACCGGTGGGGCGACCTAGGTCGCTAGCGGTAGGCGAGTATGTTTTCCGTCTTATGCGATTTGGAAGGTGTACGGTGGTTTAGGAGACTTGGTTCGACCGGTGGGGTGACCTAGGTCACCGAGGGTAGGCGAGTATGTTTCCCCTCTTAGGCGATTTGGAAGGTGTACGGTGATTTACGCGACTTGTTTCGACCGGTGGGGCGACCTAGGTCATCGAGGGTAGGCGAGTATCTTTCCCATTGTAAGTGCATCTAGTGCCACCCCTAGTTGGTTTTGGAGTATTGACGACAAATGTGGTTGAGGGACTAATGCGTTTGTGAGAATTGCAGGATAACGCAGGTAGTGTCCCCCATTGATTCGGTTTACCTACCGGAGATGAGCCTAAAAATGTATGAAGTCATTGACGACAATGGTGGCATGTGAAGATATTCACATTGAAGACTATGACATGAGAAGACATTGAGTGAAGACAATGGAGCGCCAAGGCGTGTCGCTTCGTTGTTTCCTTTTCTTCTTTGTTGAGTCATAGGAACCACCGTACTGTTAAGTGGGGTCCAAGTGATCAAAGTCAGAATGACTGAAGTGATGCTCAACCCAAATCCTATGTCTTCTAGCGAAGACAATGAGAGCAAAACTTATCTAGAGCTGGATGAGTCAGCTTTGCTTGTAGCCCAAGTAAAGTTGCCGTGTGTGTTTGAAATCTGACTGTTGGAACACGTGTCAGTTCCTTAGTGACCCAGGGTCATTTCGGACATATCAGGTCGGGTTGCCTAGTGGCTATAAATAGCCCACCCCCTACACCATAAATTGGTGGCTGCTCGGAGTTAGTGCACGGCTTTTGTCGTTTGAGAGCAACCCACCTCGAAGCCTTTGAGAGAGAGAAATCCTTGTGAGGACAAAGCCCAAAGACCCAGAGCCAAAGAGTGTTAGGCATCACTGAAGTCTTTCTATCTGTGTGACCTGAAGACTTATTACACTTGAGGGTGTGAATCCTCCGGCCGGTTAGGCGTCGCGTTCTGAGCATCCAAGAGTCATTGTGGATTGCCGGTGAACGCGATCTGTGAAGGTTCGGAAGTCTACCTTGAAGACTTACCAGAGTGATTGGGCGAGGACTGTGTCCTTAGCTCAAGGGGAATAAGGTGAAGACGCGGTCTTCTGAGTTGAATCTCAGCCTCCCTAACCAGATGTACAGTTGTCACGGCAACTGGAACTGGTCCAACAAATCATGTGTCTTCAACAAGTGACTGGTTCTATCTTCTCCCTCTCATTGCCTATTTGTCATACCTGTTTGACTTCATTGCTTGACTAGTTTTGTTGATTGGCTTCTCATTATCTTCCATCTTGATCCTACTACCAAGCTGCTATTAGTCTTGTACTTTCACGTTATTGCATACTTGACTATGGTTTTCTTGTTCTAGTTTATCTTCTGCTGCATATCAATTAGGTCATTTCTATTGTTTGTCTTTGAAACATCCGTGTTTTGAAGACTTTCCTAAAAATCGCCTATTCACCCCCCCTCTAGTCCATAACTAGCACTTTCAATTGGTATCAGAGCAAGGTACTCCCTTGTTACGTGTGATTTGGTTTAACCACACGGAGTTTTAGCTATATGTCATTGCGGGGATAATCAAAGTCTCCTTTGCTTGCCCGTGTTCGATTGAACTGACTATCCCTCTTTGGAAGAATAAGATGCGCATGCATATTGAAGCCATTGATTTCGACCTACGGTATGTCGTCAAGAACGGCGTTCCCAAAAGCTGGTGAAGGTGTCACCCTTGCGATGTCAAGAAGTTCATTCAAGCGGACTCAACCGCCAAGAACATTATTCTGTGGTCATCGACCAAAGAAGGATATGGCCGTGTGAGTGCTTTGGAAGCGTCGAAGCTAGTGCTGGACTGGCTATCCAAGGTCAACGAAAGGCGTCTCAACCCAGAGAGATCAAAGGATCAGTGTTCTTCGCAACCTCTTCAACCGCTTCAAGAGAAACGACAATAAAAATGTCCGACTCACGTTTGATCGCCTCACTGACATCACAAATGAGCTTCATGCTCTCGGCGCCACTGAGATCACCAAGCATGAAATCGTCAAGACACTCTTGAGATCACTTGACAGCTCTTTTGACACCCTTGCCCTCATGATACAAGAACGCATACGACTTCAAGACACTCGATCCGTCGATATACTTGAGAGGCTCAACACACATGAGTTCCGCTTTCTAAGAAAAGAGATATCTATGGTCCCAACTATGGCCGAACTTCGCGCTTTGAAGGCAAAAGTTGTTTCCTCATCCGAAGAAGAATCATTGCGGTTACGATGATCACGAAGACATTGGAAAGGAACTTGCTATGCTTGTGAAGAAGTTCCAGAAGTTCACTAGCAAGAAAGGCTTCAGAAAGTCTTCACGATCCAGCTCAAGAAATGATAAAGCTTCCACTCATGACTACAAGAAGAGAACATGTCACAAGTGCAAGAAAACTGGACACTATATCTCTGAGTGTCCATAATGGGACAATGAGAAGAAGAAGAAGAAGAAAAGCAAGGAATATGATTCTGATGACAAGAAGAAGAAGAAATCTTCAAAGTCTTCTTCCAAGTCCTCATCTAAGTCTTCATCTCATAAGAAGAGCTCATCTGGCAAGGCTCGTGCTTTTGTTGGCAAGGAAATGGATTCAGAGGAGGAATCTGCTTCTGAGGAGGTGGAGGTGGAGTCCGAAGAGGAGTCCGACCACAGGCGTTGCAAATCGCTTTAGCCACGACCTATGTTTCCAAGTCCATCTTCAACACCGAAGACAATGACTTCCACACCAACGTCAAGCCGGCGATGACAAGGACGACCACTGCTCCCACCCTCTTGCTTCATGGCACGTGGTGCCAAGGTAAAATCACGTGATGCTTACTTTCAAACATCAAGTGAAGATGACTCGATTGTGAATCCAAACCCAGCTACAAAACACTTGCTAAAATTGCAACCGAACAACAAAGAGCTATGGAACATACTCAAAACTGTTAGACAAAAGCGATGACTGTTGGACGCGGAAATGACACGTTCACAGTCCTTAGTTGAAGACATTAAAAATCTTCATGCTAAGTACCAAGAACTTGAAAGTCGTCATGAAACGCTCTCAACTACTCATGAAAAACTCTCCTATGATTATCTTCAAAGGAAGCAAGAGCTTGAGAAATTGAGAGCGGCTCATGAAGATCTTCAAAAGAGAATGAGTCACTTCGCTCAGCAGATCGATTCCGCTCGGGATGGATTTGAACCACCATGTCTAAAATGTCTTGAGCGTGATATCGCTACCTCTGTTCTTTGAATGTTCAAGCTACTCTTGTTGCATTGTCTTCAACTACTAATGTGGTAACTAACCCTCTCGCAAAGGATACCACTTGCTATTGTCGATGAAAATGCTAGGTTGAAGACATTGCTTGAAACAGGGATGTATAAAAGTCTAAAAGGGCATCGGACACTGCGATGTCCTCAAAAGCGTATTCTGAACCGAAACCCTAGGAAAGAGGGTGTTGGGTTCGAGAGGAAAATGAATGTTGATGGTTCCCTCTTGGAAGCTTTGGCGGTATCCCAAAACCACATGGGTTCTTTGCAAAGGGACCTTCGATGGATCCATCCACCTTATCTGGCTTTACCGATGCTAACCCTATTATCATTGATGAATCCTTTGATGCAAACTATATCTTTGTTCAAGAATCAGAATGGTGAAGTGTTTGCCAGGTATATTGGTACTAACTGCAGGAATGGACCACCTATGAAGAAGATTCGGGTTCCCAAAAGTTGTCTTGAGAATCTTCCAGTGAATGTCATCATGATACCACCTGGGAAGAAGACAAACCCCAGACCTAAGGCGTCATATGGTCTAAAGGCTTCATACAAAGGACTCACCCGAGTCACCCTAACGCCAATGTTTTGCAGGGAAACCGTACTCAAATTTATGAATATGAGCGTGTGTCTTCAAACCGCTATGTTCATAGAACTAAGAACTTTTCTGCTTATTCATATGAGTATCATTCATCTCCTGCAAGGCTATTTGCTAGGGCTCCAAAGTCAAGTTCTCGAGATCTTGCACTTAGACTCATTGCTTCTAAGCCACCCCTGAAGATGTGGGTGGTTAAGAAGAATTAACTCTCTTTTACAGGAAAGGGTCTCCAGCCGAAAATCAAAGGCGTCTGATGCTATTGCTGGGGATCTAAAACATCTTGTAGGACGCAAGATCAAATGCCCAAATGATCTTACTATGTATTTTGTTCCTGAATCATTTGCCATTCATCCTATCTGTCTTAATCTTGATCTGAGCTTCAATAATCCTCTTGTCCGTCAAATGTTTATGCTTCACAATACTCTTGGTGAAGCCTATCCCCCTAACTATACTGTAGGGTATGACACCTCATGCTTCAGAATGGATTATGGACAGCGGATGCACTAATCATATGACTGGTGATCGAAGTCTTCTCATGGACTCAACCTTACATCCATCAGACAAGAGTCACATCACATTTGCTGACACTAGTAAAAGAAAGGTATTGGGTCTAGGGTATAGGAAAGATGATCTATACATGGTAGATTTCTCAGCAGGTCCACAGCTTGCCGTATGTCTTCTTGCAAAAGCTTCAGAATGTTGGCTCTGACATCGGAGGGGCATCTTGGCATGAGGAACTTACACACACTCGCCAAGAAGAAGCATGTCATAGGCATCGAAGGTGTCAAGTTCAAGAAGGATCATTTGTGTGGTGCTGTAAGCGGGAAAGATGACTAGGGCAAAGCACCCTCAAGACAATCATGAAGACATCTCAACCCTTCGATTTGTTACACATGGATTTGTTTGGCCCTACTCACTACTCTACCCTCACAACAACTGCTTGTCTCTATGGCTTCGTCATTGTTGATGACTACTCAAGATATACATGGGTGCACATAATTCTCTACAAGACTGAAGTGCAAGATGTCTTCAGACGCTTCGCCAATCGAGCAATGAACAATTATGGCGTCAAGATCAAGCATATCAGAAGTGACAACGGCACTGAATTCAAGAACACCGGACTTGATCTTTATCTTGATACCATGGGAATCACTCATGAGTTCTCTGCTCCATACACACCTCGGTGAAATGGCATCGTGGAGCGCAAGAACAGAACCCTCATTGAGATGGCTCGAACAATGCTCGACGAGTACAAGACACCAAGAAAGTTACGGCTGAAGCTATTGATACAAAGACATGTCACGTCATCAACCGTGTTTACATCCATAAGCTCGAACAAAACATCCTATGAGCTCCTTCTTGGCAAGAAGCCAAATGTCGACTACTTGAGTATTTGGGGCTAAGTCTGGATCAAGGATCCCCATCACAAGTCAAAATTTGAACCCAAAGCTCAAGAAGGCTTCATGCTTGGTTACGGAAAGGACTCGCACTCCTCTGAGTCTTCAACCTCTATCACTACAAAATCGTCAAAGCGTGGACGTGCGATTTGATGAAACCAATGGTTCACAAAGAGAGCCGCCAAGTACACTAGACGAAGCTCCGCCCAAATGAATCTATCAAGCGGATGGGAACCGTGAAATCATGCCTTGAAGCACATCACGAAGAGGAACTTATCATTTCGCACCTAACCAACCAATACAATGCTCGATCAAGACAATCCTCCCAATGATGACAATGATCAGCATGAGCAAAGTCTTTGTCCAGTTCATCCTCGAGATGCAAATGAAGTACAAATTGAGAAGATAATCGATAGCATCAATGCACCTGGTCCGCTTACTCGCTCAAGAGCAACACAACTAGCAAATTTCTGTGGGCACTTTTCTTTTGTGTCAATATCGTAACCCAAGAAAGTTGTTGAAGCCTTTATGGAACGAGAATGGATACAAGCTATGCAAGAAGAACTGTGATTCAAGCTGAACAATGTTTGGGAACTTGTCAAGCGTCCTAACCCTCGCAAAGCATAACATTATTGGCACCAAATGGATATATCGAAACAAGCAAGATGAGCATGGTCAAGTAAATCGGAAACAAAGCACATCTTGTGGCTCAAGGATATACTCAAGTTGAAGGAATTGACTTCGATGAAACATTTGCTCCTGTAGCTAGGCTTGAAGCTATTCGCATACTACTAGCCTATGCTAACCACCACAACATCTTGCTATATCAAATGGATGTGAAGAGTGCATTTCTCAACGGCAAGATTGAAGAAGTATATGTCGCTCAACCACCTGGCTTTGTAGATCCAAAACATCCTGATATGGTGTACAAGCTAAATAAAGCACTGTATGGCCTCAAACAAGCTCCTCGCGCTTTGGTATGATCTGATCAAAGACTTCACGAAGAGCAAAGGCTTCAAACCTGGATCCCTTGATCCCACACTCTTCACGAAGACATATGATGGTGAACTGTTTGTATGCCAAATATATGTGGATGACATTATCTTGGTACCGCACCAACCGGAAGTATAGTGATGAATTTGGATACATGATGCAAGAACAATATCGGATGTCCATGATGGGAGAGCTCAAGTTCTTCCTTGGTCTTCAAATTAAATCGACAAAGGAATGGCATCTTTATATCTTAAGAAAAATACCTCCAAGATTATGCGAAGAAGTTTGGAATGCAAGATTGCAAAGGATACACGACGCCAATGCCGCCAAACACCATCTGGGTCCCGACAACAATGGTAAAGAGTTCGATCAAAAGGTATACCGCTCCATGATTGGTTCCTTACTTTACCTATGTGCATCTAGGCGAGATATTATGCTTAGTGTTTGCATGTGTGCTCGATTTCAAGCGGCACCAAAGGAATCGCATCACTTAGGCGTGAAGCGAATTCTTCGATATTTGGCTCACACCCCAACACTCGGATTATGGTATCCAAAGGGCTCAAAATTTGATTTGGTTGGATTTTCGGATGTCGATTATCTTTGGTGACAAGGTGGATCGCAAGTCTACATCAGGCACATGCCACTTTACGGGACGATCACTTGTCTGTTGGTCTTCAAAGAAGCAGAAGCTGCGTATCACTCTCAACTCTTGAATCTGAATACATTGTTGTTGGATCTTCTTTGTGCTCGGCTTCTATGGATGAAGCAAACTCTCAAGGACTATGGCATCAATCAAACAAGTACCTCTCTTCTGCGACAACGAAAGCGCCATCAAGATTGCCAACAATCCAGTCCAAAGACTTGAAGACAAAGCACACTGAAATTCGTCATCATTTTCTCAGGGATCATGTCATGAAGAAAGATATTGACATCATTCACGTCAACATTGAAGAGCAATTGGCAGATATCTTCACAAAGCCCTTGGATGATAAAAGGTTTTGCAAGTTACGGTGTGAGCTAAATATCATGGAATCCTCAAATGTCCTGTGATCAAGCACACATCCTAACACTTATGCATGTTGATGACTTAGATGTGCAACACACGAAGTAAAGTATATCTTCAATCAATGAAGACTTACATTACGAGTGTGAATACATTAACGTGGAATTTGACTTGGAGCATAACGATAATTGTGCCGTGTATGCAGGTCTAATACTTCCTATACGGTGGGTAACGCCACCATCAAATTTCTCTGTTTGAAGTGTTTCACTCATGGCGTTATTTCTGCAATACCTTCGCATTTGATTTGCCTTCAACTTCAACCTATCTTCATGATTTTCTTCACTATGTTGATTTGGTTGCTGTCTGATATATATATATATATATATATATATATATATATATATATATCCAAGTTGAATATTTTGAACTAAGTGAATGTGATCGGACCCTAATCTCTCTATGCTTTCTATCTCAAACTCTATCTGTCCAAATCATATGCATTCTATTGAAACTGTCGACCTTGTCAGCAGAAGACACAGAGACAAACTTTAAGTCCGTTTTAAATGATTCATCCTTATTGTTGAAATCCGGAGAAGCCGGAACGACCATCCGACAAACCTGGCGGGCGTGGGAACGTGGGACAACTCAGAGTATGTTGCATGCTTGCCACGTGCCCCTCAGATGTGAACCGCCATGGGCACCTGCGTAATTGCACTGTGCCGCACACCTCCTTATAAATACATGTCCCCTGCGGTAAAGAAAACCTTCTCCCACCTCTCCACCTCGTCAAAACCCTAGCTCCACCGCTAGCTCTCGACAACGCCGACGACGAAGCGCTTAGCTGCCGCGACTTCTCCGACGCCGTCCTCACGCCGCCCGCGAACATCGTCCTCTCCGCCGCCGCCGTAGGTGTCCTCCGTTGCCAAGCTAGGGCACGGTGGATTGAACTGCTCGGTCTCCTTTTCTGCCTGTCTAGAAGTTCTTCGAGTGGTAAATATAACTCTATTTTTACCATCTTTTTGATCCTCAAAGATCCATCCTACTTGCCAAAATTTGTTTCTGCCTATACAATGTTAGATCTATTACATGCGCATCTCATCTTGCCTAGTATATTCACTTGACTTCACAACTAGTTAGATTCCTCACTTGTACTTATTCACGGATTCGTACAAATCTGGAACCAACTCTCAGCCAGATAAGTGAATGTCTTAGCATCATGAGGTCGATGTCTTCAAACTGATTTATCTTCAAAATCTTACGAGAATGCATATGACCTCTTCCCTTCCTCGCATCTCTAATGCATCACGGTACATGTCCGTGGGAGAATCCCTTGGTTCTCATAGTGCGCATTCGTTTGCAGAATTCTTACTGACATCAACTTAACTCTCCCGAAGCGAGCACATTTGTCCGACAAGCGCAAGCCTTTGAAGCCTTTGAACGTATTGAATCCATTCGGTTTGAAGTTCATGGCTGCAGATAAATCGATTAGGAAGGGCGGCGAGGGCGTGGTGGGGAACCTCAAAAGATCACTGATGAACTTCATGAGCTTTACAAGACAGATCGAAGAGAATTACAATCGGCGCAAGACGCGAATCCAATGGATTCATCGATATTGGAATTTGAACAATGGTTCAAGTACAAGTTCATGACCGAGAATACGCCGAGAAGAATGCTATCAAAAGCCCTTGGGGTGATATTCTCTTTTGAGGCCTTCCACCCAAGAACATTTGAAGCTATTGCACAGGTTTCTATCCTTGTATGGTCCGTGGACCTCGGCTGAGAATGCCAACCCAACGTCATTGCTCTGCGGTGTCGTGGCGATAATCTCTTCAAGCGCAACTTCCAAAGACGCAAAGGCTTGACGAGGAAAACAAGAAGTCATTGGGATTAGACTTCAACCCTGGTCCCTCTGCTCCCCGTGCTGACGGCTCATGTGATGCTGAACCCAATGTCATCGGTCCCTTCTACAACCTTGATGGCCTCATCACTCACATTGCGGTCCAAGGTGCCCAAGTGGTTCATTCAGATGATGATTCTGACACTGATGAAGCCCCAGCTCCTCCCCTAAAGTCGTTGAAGCCAAAGAAGGCTAAGGCTTCAAAGTCAGCTGCTCCTCCAAAAGCTTCACGTGTGAAGCCACTAGCCACTGAACCTCCTGAAGCGGTCTTGTGATCGAAGATCAATCACGTATCTCCAAGAGGACGGAAAAGAAAAAGAAAATTGTCAAGAATCTTGACCGACATCGACTCCTGCTGCCATTTTGCGCGAAGAGCACATTGATCTGTCCAAATGATGAAGATCTTGTAGATGATGCACTTGAGCAACTAATCAAGAGCAAGGAAGAAGCGAAATTTTCAACAATTTGCCTCTCTTTGATGTGGCAATCATCCATCACTTCATTGATGAGTGGTTTGACACCCCAAACATCAGCTTTGAATATCTGCAACTTCCTATTGGCCTCAGCGTCTCTTTCAATGGCGCCATTGCTTCTGAGCTAGCTCTTGCTCAGCGCATTGTTGAACTGAAACATAAGATTGACTATGAGAAGGCTCAATTCAAGAAGCATATGGCTGCGCTCAGCGTACAAGATGTCAAAAACTTCAAGATCATGCTGCACGAGCTCAAAGAAGCCTTTCTCAAGAAGCGTGAAGAAGCTAGAGGCTCTCGTGAGCGCATGAAGAGTCTGGCTGACAAGTGTGTACTAGCCTACAATGAAATTTGAGAAGCGCAAGGCTCTTGGCCGTCTGGCATTGACCCAGAATGGCTGCAAAGAAAAAAGCCTTCAACTGACCAATTTGCACCTTCAAGGCGGGAAGAACCCGCATAGTCTTCCCAAGCGGCATGGTGGCTCGAAGCCAAAGGTCGGTCAACCGCTTACGAGCGAAGAAGGCGAGGCTCGAAATTTGAAGCGGAAAAAAGGAAAAATCTGAAGCCTCTGATGGTGCTCCTCCAAGAAGAAACTCAAAAGCAAGAAGAATCGGGTTGCTCCCACAGAGCCCTTGGTTGTTGAACCTATTTACGTGATTCGCCACGCATACGAAATCCAAGAACGACGGATGATAGTTCACGAGCACGCTTCCACAGAGGCTCATGAAGTTGAAGACATTCCATGATTGATCCCATTTCTTTGAAGACATTGGTCACCATGACAATGTTGAAGATGATGAAGTTCTTCCTCATATCGAACCAAACCCGGTATCATCGCCTGTTCTCACGAACAACGAACTTATCAGCATTGGTCATCCTCTGACGCCAATTGCGTAGGATGCATCATGGGCTGATCACCCACAGCAACAAGACTCCCCAAGTACTCCCCAACAACAACAACAACAAGAAGTAGAGGAAGACATTGAGGCCCAGCCAACTCCATCTCCAAAGGCGTCGC
Organism: Aegilops bicornis; assembly: GCA_021605145.1. Taxonomy (NCBI): domain Eukaryota; kingdom Viridiplantae; phylum Streptophyta; class Magnoliopsida; order Poales; family Poaceae; genus Aegilops; species Aegilops bicornis. Next base: position 98,842,767 of record CM038673.1, read on the forward strand.
CAGCATTCCGCAGGCTTCGCAAAGGTCAAAGGCCTCAAGTACCTCTCTTGAGTGTTCCAGAAGGAGAAGTGCACCACCAACCTGTTTCACATCAAGTGTTTTCAGAAGCAACTCCAACTGTGAATGTCTCAAGTGCGAAGCCAAAGATCTTTGAAGACAATCCGGTACCATCGGTAGAAGACACCCAAGAAGAAGACGAACGTGTCCCTACACCCCTGTTATTGAAGAAGTTATTCACGATATCAACGTGCTAGTGCCCGACCCTCCGGCTCCTCAAGTGGAGGTTGAAAACATTAAGGCTGCCACCTCCAACACCAATGAAGCCAATGACACGGTCATGGCTGAAGCAAATGTGGAGCCTGCACCAAATGTGCTGAAGCCAATGAGGCAATTGCTCTGAAGCATCTACTTGGCGACTGAAGCCTCGATCGTTGCCCTTTGCTCCAGTTCCGCCACCAAGGCCCTACACAATTGAGCAAGCATACAACTATGGTCGACTAATCACGGTAAGATGGCACATTACGGTCCCTTCGCCTCATGCCTCTGGTCCTCGGTTCGACTATCATATTGCGCATAGGCCTCGGTCCGAAGCCAAAGCCAAGGCGCCAAGGTTCCCACGCCTTGCCACCTCTCTGTGGTCTTTCAATGCAAATGGCTTCAAAGCCCACAACACTTTCTTTGATGAGCAAAGAACCACTACACAAGGCCAAGGATATCATCGACCGTTTACGGAGCTATCAACAACGAAGCTATTACTCCTGCGTTACGTATGATCAAGGGCGCATTTTCCCTCATATGCGCCTCGACCTTTGAAGCCATTCTTTGGACTGCCACCTTAGAGGAAGCACTTGATTGCTTTCGTGAAGGCTGGTCTGCTAGGCTTTGTGATAGACAAAGAACATTGGAATGAAGAACTTATGCTTCAATTCTATGCTACCCTCCACATCCATGGCTACTACGGAGATACAAAGACATGGGTTCTCGAGTGGATGACAGAAATGTTCGTCATGAAGCCAAAGCTCTTGGCGTCATTGAGCTCACAGCCTACCCACTCCCGGAGAGCTGTTTGAACACGGTTGTCAACTCCACCGCGATGCCTTTGGAGAGCATCTTTCATAAGCCGAGCCCAACATGAGTCGGATGTTGAGCATGATGAAGCCTCTGCCACATATTGTTGAATACCCTCAGAATTCTTTGTTGATGACCTTGAGTATCTGCCTCGTACAATATATCACATCATCGGCGAACTCTATGGCCTATCAAAGGGCATTCATCATCTGTAAAACTTGAAGGAGCCATGAAGACATTGGTCTTTTACATCCTCAATGGCATCGACTTCAATACGCAAGAATTCTTCATCAGGAAATTGGGCTGCGTCTGGATCGATCTTTTTGCTCTGAAATTTTATGCTCCATGGGTCATGCGCCTCATCAAGATGCACTCTGCTACCAACTATCGACCTATACGCTGCATAATCATCTTATCTTTCTACGAGAGGTTGATATGTCGATTGAAGCCATATACCTGAGCATGCCAAAACGCCACTTTGTCTTGAATCTGAGATCACCATAGCTTCTCTCAACCCATGGAAGGCGTCCAAGCAGTATCTCATGTCTATCCTCTGGCTGGGAACACTCGTCTGCCTCACCGTGCGCAAACTGAAGCTACTGAGATCACTATTGCACAAAGGCCTCGGAAGCGCTCTCACGTCCTAAATAACCGAGAACTTCTTGTGGCACTGCATCAGAAACAAGATAAGAATCACTCCTGGCTCAAGCGACAGATGCAAAGCCTCTTGGTGGACGTCAATCGCATTCGAAATCTTGCCACCAAGAATGCTTTTGTCACTCATGAGACACATCGGCGATCATGGAAGAGTTTGACCTTTGCTCGGTCTGAAGCAGATCTTCAAGATGATGGCTTCGCTTTGAACGCTTCAAGTTTGACTCCATCCTCCACGGAATGCAGTCCTACGACGAACTCCATCATTTGAAGACTCGACTATTCTTCCTCCGCGGCAGCGGTGAATGCGAGTGATCGATGATGAAGCCGATGCTACTTCACCGCCCTACTTACGCGCGCATCGACCTTTGCACCAAGTTAAATGCGCACCGCCAAACAACCACGACAACCCCGCCGCTTCACCTTCTCTGATGAAAGCGGTAGATGCTCTATGTCTTCAAACCTTTTTGGTCCTTCTTGACAAAGGGGAGAAGCATATGCGTTTGATAGTCTTCAGCGGGTTCATAAGGCGGTTGCATAATATTTTGCCTAGTGTTTACAACTCCGCTTTTGATACATTTGGTTCTTTGAGTTGTAACACTTAAACTCGATGGTCGTCTGCTACTTATTTGCTTTACTGCAGTGCGATGATAAATTCTGCATATGCGATGATAACTTCCGCACTTAGATCATTCTCGCAGACGTCCATTTTTCATTATGCATGTCATTCTCTTAGTTATATCATTTCATGCATGATGAATTATCTTCATAAGTTGAAGAGGATCTCCACAAGTACAACCTGCCATGTGCATTTGCATTCCAAAAGCAAACTACTTATATGCACATCTTCGTGGGGAGCCTTTGCCACTTATGAAGACAATTCCCTATCCTTTACAATTTCACATACTTTATCCCGTTGAAAACTTCAACCGGTTTGTCATCAATCACCAAAGGGGAGATTGTAAGTGCATCTAGTGCCACCCCTAGTTGGTTTTGGAGTATTGACGACAAATGTGGTTGAGGACTAATCGTTTGTGAGAATTGCGGGATAACGCAGTAGTGTCCCCATTGATTCGGTTTACCTACCGGAGATGACTCCTAAAACGTATGAAGACATTGACGACAATGATGGCATGTGAAGATATTCACATTGAAGAATATGACATGAGAAGACATTGAGTGAAGACTATGGAGCGCGATGACTGTGTCGTTTCGTTGTTTCCTTTTCTTCTTTGTTGAGTCATAGGAACCACCGTACTGTTAAGTGGGGTCCAAGTGATCAAAGTCGAGAATGGTCAAGTGATGCTCAACCCAAATCCTATATCTTGACGAAGACAATGAGAGCAAAACTTATCCAGAGCTGGATGAGTCGACTTTGCTTGTAGCCCAAGTAAAGTTGGCGTGTGTGTTTGAAATCGACCGTTGGAACACGTGTCGGTTCCTTAGTGACCCAGGTCATTTCGGACATATCGGTCAGGGTTGCCTAGTGGCTATAAATAGCCCACCCCTACACCATAAATTGGTGGCTGCTCGGAGTTAGTGCACGACTTTTGTCGTTTGAGAGCAACCCACCTCGAAGCCTTTGAGAGAGAGAAATCCTTGCGAAGACAAAGCCCAAACACCCAGAGCGAAGAGTGTTAGGCATCCTTTGAAGTCTTTACATGCATGTGACCTAAAGACTTATTACACTTGAGGACTGTGAATCCTCCGGCCGGTTAGGCGTCGCGTTCTGAGCATGCAAGAGTCATTGTGGATTGCCGGTGAGCCTTGATGCTGTGAAGGTTGAAGTCTACGGAATACTTACGAGTGATTGGGCGAGGACTGTGTGTCCCTTAGCTCAAGGGAATAAGGTGAATCTGGCGGTCTTGAGTTGAATCTCAGCCTCCTAACCAGATGTACAGTTGTCACTGACAAGCTGGGCCAGTCCAACAAATCTGTGTCTTCAACAAGTGGTGGTTCTATCTTCTCCCTCTCCTTACTTAGAGTTTGTCTTCGTGAAGTCATTGCCTATTTGTCATACTGTTTGACTTCATTGCTTGACTACTTTTGTTGATTGGCTTCTCACTATCTTCCATCTTGATCCTACTACCAAGCTGCTATTAGTCTTGTACTTTCACGTTATTGCATACTTGACTATGGTTTGCTTGTTCTAGTTTATCTTCCGCTGCATATCAATTAGGTCATTTCTATTGTTTGTCTTTGAAACATCCGCGTTTTGAAGACTTTCCTAAAAATCGCCTATTCACCCCCACTCTAGTCGATAACTAGCACTTTCACCCCTCTTAGGCGATTTGGAAGGTGTACGGTGGTTTAGGTGACTTGGTTCGACCGGTGCGGCGACCTAGGTCACCGGGGGTAGGCGAGTATGTTTTCTGTCTTAGGCGATTTGGAAGGTGTACGATGGTTTAGGCGACTTGGTTCAACCGGTGGGGCGACCTAGGTCACCGAGGGTAGGCGAGTATGTTTCCCCTCTTAGGCGATTTGGAAGGTGTACGGTGGTTTAGGCGACTTGGTTCGATGGATGGGGCGACCTAGGTCACTGGGGGTAGGCGAGTATGTTTTCTATCTTAGGCGATTCGATGGGTATGTTGGTTTGGGCGACTTAGTTCGACGGGTGAGGCGATCTATGTCACCGAAGGAGGCGAGTATGTTTTTCGTGTTAGGCTATTTGGAAGGGTGCGTTGGTTTGGGCAATTTGGTTCGACAGGTGAGGCGACCTAGGTCAATGGGGGTAGGCGAGTATGTTTTCCGTCTTAGGCGACTTGGAAGGTGTACGGTGGTTTGGGCGACTTGGTTCGACCGGTGAGGCGACATAGGTCACCGGGGGTAGGCGAGTACGTTTCCCCTCTTACACGATTTGGAAGGTGTACGGTGGTTTAGGAGACTTGGTTCGACTAGTGGGGCGACCTAGGTCGCCAGGGTTAGGCGAGTATGTTTTCCGTCTTAGGCGATTTGGAAGGTGTACTGTGGTTTAGGAGACTTGGTTCGACGGTCTTGGCGACATAGGTCATGAGGGTAGCGAGTATTTTTACCCTCTTAGGCGATTCTGAAGGTGTACGGTGGTTTAGGTGACTTGGTTCGACCGGTGCGGCGACCTAGGTCACCGAGGGTAAGCAGTATGTTTTACGTCTTATGCGATTTGGAAGGTGTACGATGGTTTAGGCGACTTGGTTCAGCAAATTGGGGCGACCTAGGTCACCGAAATGCTGTGAGTATGTTTCCCCTCTTAGGCGATTTGGAAGGTGTACGGTGGTTTAGGCGACTTGGTTCGATGGATGGGGCGACCTAGGTCACCGGGGGGGTAGGCGAGTATGTTTTCTATCTTAGGCGATTTGAAGGGTATGTTGGTTTGGGCGACTTAGTTTGACGGGTGAGGCGATCTATGTCACCGGAGGAGGCGAGTATGTTTTTCGTGTTAGGCTATTTGGAAGGGTGCGTTGGTTTGGGCAATTTGGTCCGACGGGTGAGGCGACCTAGGTCAATGGGGGTAGGCGAATATGTTTTCCGTCTTAGGCGATTTGTAAGGTGTACGGTGGTTTAGGCGACTTGGTTCGACCGGTTGGGCGACCTAGGTCATCGAGGGTAGGCGAGTATCTTTCCCCTCTTAGGCGATTTGGAAGGTGTCTGATGATTCTGTGACTTGGTTCAGCAAATTGGGGCGACCTAGGTCACCGAGGGTGGGCGAGTATGTTTCCCCTCTTAGGCGATTTGGAAGGTGTACGGTGGTTTAGGAGACTTGGTTCGACCGGTGGGGCGACCTAGGTCACCGAGGGTAGGAGAGTATGTTTCCCCTCTTAGGCGATTTGGAAGGTGTACGGTGGTTTAGGTGACTTGGTTCGTCCGGTGGGGCGACCTAGGTCGCCGGGGTTAGGCGAGTATATTTTCTGTCTTAGGCGATTCATAAGGTGTACGGTGGCTTAGGCGACTTGGTTCAAATAGGTGGGCGACCTAGGTCATGGGGTGGTAGTATGTTTCCCCTCTTATGCGATTTGGAAGGTGTACTGTGGTTTAGGCAACTTGGTTCGACCGGTGGGGCGACCTAGGTCACCGAGGGTAGGCGAGTATGTTTACCCTCTTAGGCGATTTGGAAGGTGTACGGTGGTTTAGGTGACTTGGTTCGACCGGTGCGGCGACCTAGGTCACCGAGGGTAGGCGAGTATGTTTTCTGTCTTAGGCGATTTGGAAGGTGTACGGTGATTTACGCGACTTGGTTCGTCCGGTGGGGCGACCTAGGTCGCCGGGGTTAGGCGAGTATGTTTTCCGTCTTAGGCGATTCGTAAGGTGTACGGTGGCTTAGGCGACTTGGTTCGACCGGTGGGGCGACCTAGGTCACCGAGGGTGGGCGAGTATGTTTCCCCTCTTATGCGATTTGGAAGGTGTACGGTGGTTTAGGTGACTTGGTTCGACCGGTTGGGCGACCTAGGTCATCGAGGGTAGGCAAGTATGTTTTCTGTCTTAGGCAATTTGAAGGGTGTGTTGATTCGGGCGACTTAGTTCGACAGGTGAGGCGACCTATGTCACCGGAGCAGGTTAGTATGTTTTTCGTGTTAGGCTATTTGGAAGGGTGCGTTGGTTTGGGCAATTTGGTTCGACGGGTGAGGCGACCTAGGTCAATGGTGGTAGGCGAGTATGTTTTTCGTCTTGGGCGATTTGGATGGTGTATGGTGGTTTGGCGACTTGGTTCAACGGGTGAGGCGACCTAGGTCAATGGGGGTAGGCGAGTATGTTTTCCGTCTTAGGCGATTTGCAAGTTGTACGGTGGTTTAGGTGACTTGGTTCGACGGGTGGGGCGACCTAGGTCACCGGGGGTAGACCCCACCTTCCCTGTGGTATAGAGGAAGATGTGCTTCCCGTAAACTTTTGGCAGCAAGGAACCCGATTGAAAACTTCCAGACACACCTCCGGAACGCCATCGCTGCCCCGCCAGAACGTCGCTGCCGCCCCACCGGAATGCGGCCGCGCCACCACCCACCCCCACCGTGTTGCCTTTCGCCGCCATACCAAACCCCCGTCCCCGCATCACCACACGACCTCTCGTCGGCGTCCACTGCACTTCCTCGCGCCGCCATCGCCGGAGGCCGTCCCGCGTGTCACCAACTAGCTGGCCCCTGGTCAAGTATCTCTGAAGAAAGTTGCCCTAAAATTTACAGAAGTTTTTTAGGGGAACTGCTGGGATTGCTCTTAGCAAGGTCTTTTGTGTGATTGGGGCTTGGGCGACTTAGTGTACTGGGATGCTCTAGATTTTGCCTTTGGGTGCAATGACTGTGTGTGTTGGTAGGCGACTCTGTACCGTGATTTTAGGGGTACTGTGAGCAACCCAGAACTGATGTTTGTATACTAGAAAGATGCATACTTAAACTGCTGTCTGTATACTAGAAAGATCCATACTGAAAGTCTGAAACTGTTGTTTGTATTGATTCAGTTGCAGACTACTTTACAAAACTGACATGGTAGCAGCCCAGAACCGAACAAGATAAACTAGCACACAAAACAGGTGCACAACAGGTCAGACCAAAAATCACATTGATAGGCAACCAAAAATCTAGCAAGCATTAGGTATGAATATTTCATAGTATACCACATTCCGGGATAAGTTTTTTCTCATAGTGACCTGAAACTGTACTATTGTAGCCTGCAGCTAAATATCAACCTTAGTAGGCTAACATTGCGCAACAAGTCAATTAACAAACTAATATATCAGAATCTGCACAAGTATACTAGCAAGATCAATACCAAACTGCAGTTTGTATTGGTTAGTTCAACACTCCTAGTTAGGCCTATTTGATTTGGATGCAGACTACCTTTGTTGTTGCCTATCCATCCCACGATTCAGGTTGTCGGTCAATTTATTTCAATCATGTTAACACCCCTCCCTCCCATGAAACTTTGGTGTTACGAAATGCTAAATATATCGAAGTGCTCATGATGTACCCACCCCCCTTATTTTTCCCAAATTATCAGAATTGATTTGCCTATACCCCCACCCCTGGACCTACCCCTAGATGCAAAAATAAAACCTGGAAGTAGGCAAAAAATGTACATGGCATACACTCAGGGCCTAGTGGTACCTACACTTGTTACATGGCATACATTTTCAGGATCTAGACACTTTGCCCAAATCAGTGTATCTACATTATCCATCTAGCAGAAAAGTTGCCTATACCTACACTAAATGGACACTAAAATTGCTGCACAAAAATGTCTGCTCATCTGCACCTGTCATAAAAATATCTACAACTTAAATTTCATTCTCATCGTGATGTGGTGCAAAAAATGCAAACAATGAAGACATTGTGCCCTACAGTATCATTCTGGTGGAAAAAAACTTGCCTATATCCTACTACTATCATCTGGTAGAGTAAACTTGCCTATACCTGGTAAAAAATTGCATGCCCTCGGTGTGCAAAATTGCATGCGCGAGGTGAGTGATTTGCACGCAGGGACTAGTGGGCGATTTCGGCAACTCCATGCCGGTAGATTTCCCTACCCACCATGCCATTCCGGCCACCCCGGCCTCTCCCTTCCTCCGATTCCGGTGACATCACCCTGTCCCTCCCCCCTCCCAGTTCGAGAGACGAAAAATAGACAAGGCTACGGTCTTACCTTCTCTCCCAATCGATGTAGTGGTTCACCGCGCCGTCTTCGTTCACCTGCCCTCGCGTCACGGGCGGCCTCCCCCTCCTCCTTCTCCCACCCCTTTCTCTCTTCGGCGCGTGATCCGCTTGATCGTCTGGTGGTGCTCGCTCACCGCGTAGTGGTAGCTGCCGCCAGGTGCGTGCTCCCGGCCCCCTTGATCCTCGCCGTTATCGGGCTCCCGCTGGCCTCGGCCGCTGACGAACCCTAGGGATTGCTCTCCTCTCTCTGTTCTTTCATTTTTTTAGGGAACTCTCTCTGTTCTGTCAACTGTAATGAGAGGGGAATGGACGGGAGGAGCTGAGGGGACGGCGTCGTCCAAAAAAACCAAAGCACAAGACGACGAAACCCACCACTCTCTCTCCCTTGTGTGGTCGGGCTTATCTATTACGTGGCGTGATCGTGGGCTGATGGACATTCCAGCCGCTCTCGACGGCCGGATCACGTGCGCGCGTCGTGCAGCGATTGGTAGAATATTTATGTCCCCGTTGTCGGTGTCAAAACCGGCAGATTTCGGGTAGGGGGTCCCGATCTGTGCGTCTAGGCTGATGGTAACAGTAAGCAAGGGACACAATGTTTACCCAGGTTCGGGCCCTCTCGATGGAGGTAAAACCCTACTTCCTGCTTGATTAATATTGAAGATATGGGTAGTACAAGAGTAGATCCACCACGAGATCGTAGAGGCTAAACCCTAGAAGCTTGCCTATGATGGTATGATTGTAATTGTGATCGGCCTTCTAAGGACCAACCTCTCAGGTTTATATAGGCACCGGAGAGGGCTAGGGTTTACATGGAGTCGGTTACAAGGAAGGAAATATAATATCCGAATCGCCAAGCTTGCCTTCCACGCCAAGGAAAGTCCCATCCGGACACGGGTCGAAATCTTGAGTCTTGTATCTTCACGCTTCAATAGTCCGGACGATGTATATAGTCTGGCTGTCCGGATACCCCATAATCCAGGACTCCCTCAGTAGCCCCTGAACCAGGCTTCAATGACGATGAGTCCGGCGCGTAGTCTTGTCTTTGGCATTGCAGGGCGGGTTCCATCTCCGAATACTCCAAAGTACCTGTTACGACGAATAGTGTCCGAAACTCCATCAATGTTGTACTCCTTGGCTTCAGTGCCTCAATAATGACCATCTCCACGTGTCAAGCGAATGCGAGGAGCCGAGGTATTTTTCGCATTTTCCACCCTCAATCTTTTGGGCTGACCTCCTATTTGAAGAGCCGGGGATTCTCAGATCCAAACCTCACTCTTCCCCCTCGAGCAAGCATCCAACAGAGCGCTCCGGAAAAACCATTCCAACATGGCAGGTCGGCACAGATCCTCTGCTCGCTCTCCTCGCTCCAAGCCGGGGGGCTAGGAAGAGTGTTCAGTTCCCCATAGCCGTTTGATTGAGTTACAAACCCAAGGGTTTCTTCCACCAGCATTCATGGTTCCTGTCCGAGCCGGAATAGCCACCTATAATGGCGGGGAGCAGGCGGAGAGATCTCCCAATCCGTCTCCAGAGGAGCGAATATGCCTCATCCGCATCCGCTAAGGGGCGTCGGGTTTCCTATCCACCGTTCCTTCGCGGGCTCTCGGAGTTCTACGGCCTCCGGTCACACAACTTCACCCTTGCCTCTATACTACATATAGCAGTACGTTGCCCTTCTGAGCTATTTTTAGGCTGCGAGCCTCACTTCGGTTATGGAAGAAGGCATTACGCCTTTGTCCCCGCAACTGTGGGAGAATCCCTATGTCGGTGGGCGGGGTCAAGTATGGCGCATTGCCAAGACCGGATACCTTTCGGCACTCCCAAGAAGGCACCAGAGAACTGGCCTTGAGTGGTTCTACATTGACGACGTTCTTCCGGATCCAGTCCGGACAGGTCTCCCAGTTCGATTCACGCCCACCGAGGGCACGCGTCTAAGCTGGCGCCCCGAGGCCCCCAAGAGGAGGATACCAGGAAATATATTACGATGAGCAGGATAAAGTTCTTGGCCAAATCCGGACTGACGATAGTCGAGGTTATGGCAATATGCATAATACAGGGAGTGCAACCACTTCAATATCGGGGGAAGCGCATGTGGCACTTCAACGGGGAAGATGATGCCACCCGCCGCGGCCGTAAGGGTCCGGACTCCGCTTCCTTTGCTGGCAAGGATATTGTTCGATTTATACAAAGGGGAAGAGGAGGAATTCCTTCACATCAAACTGCGAGATGGATTCTCCATGTACAACCCCCCAAACTGGGTAAGTTGTCATTCCTTTCCCTACGTCACTTATTGTGGCGTTCTTCGGTAAGATCATCCGCCTCGATATTCCCGAGCAGGAACTGAGGATGGTCGTAGAAGGAATCTCCAGTCCCTCCCCGCAGCCAAAGGACCCCGGAAGGGCCCTAGATCCAGGTCTCGAAGAAGATCCGGATATTACCGTGGAGCTCATCAACGGGATATTTTATCAAGCGAGCTGCGATGGCGCCTCAGTGGCCATTACTGCCGACTATCCCGGACCGCTTCCTACGTCGCGCGTAAGCCAAGTCGAAAAACCCTATCCTTCGAAGAGGACTCCCTTCAGATGTCATGCCTTACCCTTGAAGTGTCGTGTTTTTGCAGAGACGACAGTCAGAGCGTGAAGCCGAGCCCCTAGGGACTCGTCGGCCAAGGGCGTCCGGATCGGGCAGGCTCAAGAGGAAGGCGGTAAGGGTCGACTCGCCGCTACAGAGGTAAGGCAAAAACTTGTGCTGTGATTATGGTATTTTGAAGTATGACAACACCCTTTGTGTCCTGGCAGGAAGAGGAGCAGCCGGACTATATCCGGGGATCCTGCCAACCACGCCTCCACTAGCCGAATTCCAGATCCGGCTTCGAGAGCGGAGGCGGGAGCGGGGTCGATGCCGCATAGTTCTCCAATAGAGAATGCGGAATGCTCTCAGCCACGAATTCCGAAGTAGAGAGCGCCATGAATCACCGGCGCCGACGGGCCGTACTTCGGAACAACATCTTTTCCGAAGAGGCATTTAACGCCTTCAATTCGGGAGACGCATACATCTGAGCTGCTCAAGGTGGGCTTGCCCGAGCGACGGACCAGTATACCAAAGATATACGGGTAAGAAAATTAGATAAGCATGTGTAGCAGTAGCCCCTGAGACTTGAAACTGTTGGGACAATTGTTTTAAGGATCAATTTATGCGTAGGTCCTTGTAGATAAGAATGAGCAATTGTCTCGGGAGCTGGAGGAATGCAAGGCCGAACTGAGGGCCGCAGTTGCCAAGTTAGAGGAATCCCAAAAGCCCTCATCTGGTAACAGTTGTCGCAATTGTACGAAGATGCACCAGTTAGTAAATGGCTGATATGACAAGTCTAACAGAAAATTCTGCAGACAATCCCGGGGTGAATCCGGAGGGCGTAAGAGAGGATGCATCGCTTCTCAAAAGGAAGATGGAGGCTGGCAAGCACATTCTTACGCGAGTTAGGCAGGAGAAGAACTTCAAGATGCCAAAGTCCAGCTAGACACAGAGTTAAAAGATCTCCGCTCTCAGCTGGCAGACTCCGTGAAGGAGAACAAAAGGCTTCGACGCGGCATTTATGGTAAGTGCCTAGATGAACTGTAGTATAGTTCGGCGAGGAAGTATATTGAAAGAATTTTGCTTGCAGGAATGTTAACGGGTCGCCCTGAGGAGGAGATGCCCGCATCTACAAGTGATTTACTGCAAGACCTTTTGCAACTGCACGAGCAAGCTCAGCAAGTGATGCAGGGTGTTGCTCAGGCTTTGTGGCCATCAAGCTTGCTTCCAAATGGCATGGGGAGATTGTGGATATGATTCAAGGAGCACGGCGGCGCTTCCGACTGTGGAAGGTGTCCGCTTGCCGGCAAGGCGCAAAGAGAAGCACTGGCTATGGTGAAGACGCGCTACACCAAGCTGGACCCGAACCATATGGCGAAGTAGGACCGGCGGGCCCGATGGGCAAGAAATTCCCGTGAGTGCGGTATATGACCGGTAGCGTTAGCCACTAAGTATTCTCAACAGGATTGTAAGCTAGATAGCCTTGTTGGACGGTATAGAGGAGGAATATAGTCAGTCCAAGTATTTGTGTAATTTAATGGACATAATTAGCCCCTAGCGGATTAAAATCATTTGTCATGGCGGACATTTTTGCTTCAGCCCCGGATCCTGATTCGGGGTGTGTCGAATACCCACTCAGTTATACAAAACCGGGGTATGCGTGGAAACAAAGCGTAGGGGTCATAAGTGCTTGAACAGACAAGTACCCAACTAGTTATGTTATATTACATGGATAGTAAGAAATATCTTCCAGGGAGAATAGTTCCGTTAGGGGTTCCTTTCCCTGGGTACGCATGCGACGATGCACATGTCCGGACTGTGAGCGATGGCACAGGATACAAGAATTCTGGGGATTTATGTTATTATAAGCGAATACATCTTTTGTTCACCGACCGAATATTCTCTTAAGGAAGCTAGCTTTCGGCTTCACCCAGTCTGAGGTACATCATTTGAACCGGCAGTAACAATCGCAGAGGTGCTCCCCTTATGCCCTAGCCGAATTAACGGGAATGTAGGGCATAAACACAAGAGCCAGGCAACCCAACTTGGCCACATCTTAAGTCATATCGATGCATATAATGGTGAAGAAAAGGCACATATGGAAACAGAATGCATATGTGGTGGGCAGAAAGCCATGTGAGTAATTATTTTTAGCTTCCGTATAGGAAGCCCCCAGGTATCGCTTACACACCTAGTGCGGCTGGAGTGATCCGGGAATCCGCACTGTATTGAATACTTTGTGTGAAGAGAAAAAAGGTCGAGAAAGGGAAAAGGGATGGAGCATAATTGAAAAGGAGGGGTTAGGAGACGAACATTGAGTTCGGCGTTAGGCGTAGAATCTCCGGAGTCTGGCCGCGTTCCATGGGTTCGGCTCGAGTCTGTTATCGGATGCATTACGTAAGCGGTACGCTCCTCCGGTGAGAACTTTGTCAATGACGAAGGGACCCTCCCACTTGGGTTTGAGCATGTCCTTCTTCTTCTCCGGTAGGCGTAGAACGAGCTCGCCAATATTGTAAGTTTTGGCCCGCACTTCTCTGCTTTGATATCGTCGAGCCTGCTGCTGATAGAATGCGAAGCGGGCTTTTGCGATGTCGCGCTCCTCCTCCAGGGCGTCCAAGTTATCCTGCCGATCTAACTCGGCTTCCTTCTCTTCGTACATGCGTACACGTGGCGAATCATGTATTGTGTCGCAGGGTAATACTGCTTCCGCGCCGTACACCATAAAAAATGGTGTATATCCGGTGGTGCGATTCAGCGTGGTCCGCAGCCCCCAGAGTACGGAGTCAAGCTCCTCGACCCAAAGGCGTATCCGACTCATCAAGAGATCGCACGAGTCTGGGTTTGGTGCCGATCATGATGAGACCATTTGCCCGCTCTACCTGGCCGTTTGTTTGGGGATGGTAGATGGAAGCATAATCAAGCTTAATGCCCATTTTTGCGCACCAAGTTTTCACTTCGTCGGCTGTGAAATTTGAGCCATTATCAGTGATGATGTTGTGGGGGACACCGTATCTATGTACGACCCCGGATATGAAGTCTATTACTGATCCGGATTCGGCCATTTTGACTGGTTTGGCTTCTATCCATTTGGTGAATTTGTCCACCATGACCAATAAGTATTTTTTCTTATGGCCTCCCCCTTTAAGAGGTCCGACCATATCCAGCCCCCAGACCGCAAAGGGCCAAGTTATGGGGATTGTTTGGAGAGCGGTAGGGGGCATGTGACTCTGATTGGCAAGAGGCGGCAACCAACGCAATGTTGGACAAGGTCCTATCGTCTGCTTCGGGCCGTCGGCCAAGAGAAACCTGACGGAAAGCCTTGGCGACTAATGCTCGAGTCGCGGCGTGGTGCCCTTGATCCAAAGGCATGGATTTCAGCCAAGAGTTGCCGCCCTTCCTCTTCGGAGATGCATCTTTGGAGCACTCCGGTAGCGCTTTTCTTGTAGAGTTCCCCTTCATAGACTTTCTAAGCTTTAGAGCGCCGGACGATGTAGCGTGCTTCATTTTGGTCTTCGGGGAGCTCCTGCCTATTTAGGTAGGCCAAGAAAGGCTCGGTCCACGGGGCAATTACAGCCATGATTTCATGGGCCGAGGACGTTATTTCGGTGGTAGAACCTCCGACTATGTCTGATAGTTCGGAATCTGGGGGTGTATTCGGATCCGTGCTAGTATTGTCGAACTCCCCTTCCCATACTACGGATGGCTTGCACAACCGTTCCAAGAATATGTTAGGTGGGACAGGGTCACGTTTAGCGCCGATGCGAGCGAGGACGTCCGCCGCTTGATTGTTTTCTCGAGCCACATGGTGGAATTCGAGCCCCTCGAACCGAGCTGACATCTTGAGGACGACATTATGGTAGGCCACCATTTTCAGGTCCTTGGCATCGAAATCTCCATTTATTTGTGATATCACGAGGTTTGAATCCCCGCGCACTTCCAGGCGTTGAATGCCCATGGAGACTGTGTTGGGGAACGTTGCAGGAAAAAAATTCCTACGGTTTCACCAAGATCCATCTATGAGTTCATCTAGCAACGAGTGATAGGAGTGCATCTACATACCTTTGTAGATCGCGAGCGGAAGCGTTCAAGTGAACGGGGTTGAGGGAGTCATACTCGTCGTGATCCAAATCACCGATGACCAAGTGCGAACGGACAGCACCTCCGCGTTCAACACACGACGGAGCGGATGGCGTCTCACGCCTTGATCCAGCAAGGAGGAGGGAGAGGTTGATGAAGATCCAGCAGCACGACGGCGTGGTGGTGGATGCAGCAGAGTTCCGGCAGAGCTTCGTCGAGCTTCTGCGAGAGGGAGAGGTGTAGCAGGGGAGAGGGAGGCGCCAACGGTTCAGGGTGCGGTTGCCCTCCATCCCCCCCTCTATATATAGGGTCCCCAGGGGGCGCCGGCCCTAGGAGATGGGATCTCCTAGGGGGGCGGCGGCCAAGGGGGTGGAGTGCCCCCCAAGGCAAGTGTGGCGCCCCCTCCGGTCAATAACCAACAGCGGGATCTGGATACCCATGTTGGCTCCCACATGCTCCTCGATGATCTCATCGGATGAACCACGATGTCAAGGATTCAAGCAACCCCGTATTCAATTCCCTTTGTCAATCGGTATGTTACTTGAGAGATTCGATCGTCGGTATCCCAATACCTCGTTCAATCTCGTTACCGACAAGTCACTTTACTAAATCTTAGTAATTCATGATCCCGTGACCAAACACTTGGTCACTCTGAGCTAGATATGATGATGCATTACCGAGTGGGCGGTGATACCTCTCCGTAATACGGAGTGACAAATCCCAGTCTCGATCCGTGACAACCCAGACACTTTCGAGAGATACATAGTGCACCTTTATAGTCACCCGATTCGTTGTGACGTTTGGTACACCCAAAGCACTCCCTACGGTATCCGGAGTTACACGATCTCATGGTCTAAGGAAAAGATACTTGACATTGGAAAAGCTCTAGCAAGCGAACTACACGATCTTGTGCTATGCTTAGGATTGGGTCTTGTCCATCACATCATTCTCCTAATGATGTGATCCCGTTATCAATGACATCCAATGTCCATAGTCGAAACCATGACTATCTATTGATCAACGAGCTAGTCAACTAGAGGCTTACTAGGGACATGTTGTAGTCTATGTATTCACACGTGTATTACGATTTCCGGGTAATACAATTATAGCATGAATAAAAGACAATTATCACGAACAAGGAAATATAATAATAATCCTTTTATTATTGCCTCTAGGGCATATTTCCAACAGTCTCCCACTTGCACTAGAGTCAATAATCTAGTTACATTGTGATGAATCGAACACCCATAGAGTTCTCGTGTTGATCATGTTTTGCTTTCATGGAAGAGGTTTAGTCAACGTATCTGCGACATTCAGATCCGTATGCACTTTGCAAATTTCTATGTCTCCATCTTGAACATTTTCATGAATGGAGTTGAAGCGACGCTTGATGTGCTTGGTCTTCTTGTGAAACCTAGGCTCCTTGGCAAGCGCTTAATAGCTCGATGTTGTCACAGAAGAGTTTGATCGGCCCCGACGCATTGGGTATGACTCCTAGGTCGGTGATGAACTCCTTCACCCAAATTGCTTCATGCGCTGCCTCCGAGGCTGCCATGTACTCCGCTTCACATGTAGATCCCGCCACGACGCTCTGCTTGCTTGCACCAGCCATCGCCCCACCATTCAACACATACATGTATCCGGTTTGTGACTTAGAGTCATCCAGATATGTGTCGAAGCTAAGCGTTGATGTAACCCTTCTGACGAGCTCTTCGTCACCTCCATAAACGAGAAACATGTCCTTAGTCCTTTCGGTACTTCAGGATATTCTTGACCGCTGTCCAGTGTTCCTTGCCGGGATTACTTTGGTACCTTCCTACCAAACTTACGGAAAGGTTTACATCAGGTATGGTACACAGCATGGCATACATAATAGATCCTATGGCTGAGGCATAGGGGATGACACTCATCTCTTCTTTATCTTCTGCAGTGGTCGGGCATTGAGCCGAGCTCAATTTCACACCTTGTAATACAGGAAAGAACCCTTTCTTGGACTGATCCGTTTTGAACTTCTTCAATATCTTTTCAAGGTATGTGCTTTGTGAAAGACCTATGAGGCGTCTCGATCTATCTCTATAGATCTTGATGCCTAATATATAAGCAGCTTCTCCAAGGTCCTTCATTGAAAAACTCTTATTCAAGTAGGCCTTAATGCTGTCCAAAAGTTCTATATCATTTCCCATCAAAAGTATGTCATCTACATATTATATGATAATTGCTAGTGAGCTGACTCTCACTTTCTTGTAAACGCAGGATTATCCCTAAGTCTGCATATACCCAAACGATTTGATCATCTCATCAAAGCGTATGTTCCAAATCCGAGATGCGTGCACCAGCCCATAAATGGATCATTTGGAGCTTGCATACCTTGTTAGCATTCTTAGGGTCGACAAAACCTTCCGGCTGCATCATATACAGTTCTTCCTTAAGATAGCCGTTAAGGAATGCCGTTTTGACGTCCATTTGCCATATCTCATAATCATAGTATGCGGCAATTGCTAACATGATACGGACGGACTTCAGCTTCGCTACGGGAGAGAAAGTCTCATCGTAGTCAACCCCTTGGACTTGTCGATAACCTTTAGCGACAAGTCGAGCTTTATAGATGGTGACATTACCATCCGCGTCCGTCTTCTTCTTAAAGATCCATTTGTTTTCTATCGCTCGCCGATCATCGGGCAAGTCTGTCAAAGTCCATACTTTGTTTTCATACATGGATCGTATCTCGGATTGCATGGCTTCAAGCCATTTGTTGGAATCTGGGCCCGCCATCGCTTCTCCATAGTTCGAAGGTTCACCGTTGTCTAACAACATGATTTCCGGAGACAGGGTTGCCATACCATTACGGTGTGGAGCGTGTCCTTGTGGACCCACGAAGTTCGGTAGCAACTTGATCTGAAGTACCTTGATCATCATCATTAATTTCCTCTCCGATCGGTGTAGGCATCACAGGAACATTTTACGAGCTGCACTACTTTCCGGTTCAAGAGGTAGTACTTCATCGAGTTCTACTTTCCTCCCACTTATTCCTTCGAGAGAAACTCTTTTCGAGAAAGGATCCGTTCTTGGCAACAAAGATCTTGCCTTCGGATCTAAGGTAGAAGGTATACCCAATGGTTTCCTTAGGGTATCCTATGAAGACGCATTTTTTCCGACTTGGGTTCGAGCTTTTCAGGTTGAAGTTTCTTGACATAATCAACGCATCCCCAAACTTTTAGAAACGACAGCTTAGGTTTCTTCCCAAACCATAATTCATACGATGTCGTCTCAACGGATTTAGACGGTGCCCTATTTAAAGTGAATGTAGCTGTCTCTAGAACGTATCCCCAAAATGATAGCGGTAAATTAGTAAGAGACATCATAGATCGCACCATATCCAATAGAGTGCGATTACGACGTTCGGACACACCATTACGCTGAGGTGTTCCAAGCGACGTGAGTTGTGAAACGATTCCACATTTCCTTAAGTGTGTACCAAATTCGTGACTTAAATATTCTCCTCCATGATCTGATCGTAAGAACTTTATTTTTCGGTCACGTTGATTCTCTACCTCATTCTGAAATTCCTTGAACTTTTCAAAGGTCTCAGACTTGTGTTTCATCAAATAGACATACCCATATCTACTCAAGTCATCAGTGAGAGTGAGAACATAATGATATCCTCCGCGAGCCTCAACGCTCATTGGACCGCACACATCGGTATGTATGATTAACAACAAGTTGGTTGCTCGCTCCATTGTTCCGGAGAACGGAGTCTTGGTCATCTTGCCCATGAGGCATGGTTCGCATGTGTCAAATGATTCATAATCGAGAAACTCTAAAAGTCCATCAGAATGGAGCTTCTTCATGCGCTTGACACCAATGTGACCAAGGCGGCAGTGCCACAAGTATGTGGGACTATCGTTATCAACTTTACATCTTTTGGTATTCACACTATGAATATGTGTAATATTACGTTCGAGATTCATTAAGAATAAACCATTGACCATAGGAGCATGACCATAAAACATATCTCTCATATAAATAGAACAACCATTATTCTCGGATTTAAATGAGTAGCCATCTCGTATTAAACGAGACCCTGATACAATGTTCATGCTCAAACTTGGCACTAAATAACAATTATTGAGGTTCAAAACTAATCCCGTAGGTAAATGTAGAGGTAGTGTGCCGACGGCGGTCACATCGACCTTGGAACCATTCCCGACGTGCATCGTCACCTCGTCCTTCGCCAGTCTCGGTTTATTCCGCAGCTCCTGCTGTGAGTTACAAATATGAGAAACGGCACCGATCAAATACCCAGGAGTTACTACGAGTACTGGTAAGGTACACATCAATTACATGTATATCAAATATACCTTTAGTGTTGCCGGCCTTCTTATGCGCTAAGTATTTGGGGCAGTTCCGCTTCGGTGACCCTTTCCTTTGCAATAAAAGCACTCAGTCTCGGGCTTGGGTCCATTCTTTGACTTCTTCCGGCAAGCGGCTTACCGGGCGCGGCAACATCCTTGCCGTCCTTCTTGAAGTTCTTCTTACCCTTGCCCTTCTTTAACTTAGTGGTTTTATTGACCATCAACACTTGATGTTCTTTCTTGATTTCTACCTCTGCTGACTTCAGCATTGAAAATACTTCAGGAATAGTTTTCACCATCCCCTGCATATTGTAGTTCATCACAAAGCTCTTGTAGCTCGGTGGGGCGTTGAAGGATTCTGTCAATGACCGCCTCATCCGGAGGTTAATGTCCAGCTGGGACAGGCGGTTGTGCAACCCAGACATTTTGAGTATGTGCTCACTGACAGAACTATTTTCCTCCATCTTACAACTATAGAACTTGTCGGAGACTTCATATCTCTCGGCCCGGGCATGAGCTTGGAAACCATTTTCAGCTCCTCGAACATCTCATATGCTCCGTGTTGCTCAAAACGCTTTTGGAGCCCCGGTTCTAAGCTGTAAAGCATGCCGCACTTGAATGAGGGAGTAATCATCAAGACGAGACTGCCAAGCGTTCATAACGTCTTGGTTCTGCAGGATGGGTGCTTCACCTAGCGGTGCTTCTAGGACATATTGTTTCTTGGCTGCTATGAGGATGATCCTTAGGTTCCGGACCCAGTCCGAATAGTTGCTACCATCATCTTTCAGCTTGGTTTTCTCTAGGAACGTGTTGAAGTTCATCGTGACATGAGCGTTGGCCATTTGATCTACAAGACATTTTGCAAATATTTTAGACTAATGTTCATGATAATTAAGTTCATCTAATCAAATTATTTAATGAACTCCAACTCAGATTTGACATCCCTCTAGTCATCTAAGTGTTACATGATCTGAGTCGACTAGGCCGTGTCCGATCATCACGTGAGACGGACTAGTCATCGTTGGTGAACATCTCCATGTTGATCGTATCTTCCATACGACTCATGTTCGACCTTTCGGTCTCTTATGTTCCGAGGCCAAGTCTGTACATGCTAGGCTCGTCAAGTTCACCTAAGTGTTTTGCATGTGTAAAACTGTCTTACACCCGTTGTATGTGAATGTAGGAATCTATCACACCCGATCATCACGTGGTGCTTGAAGCATTTAACTTTAGCAACGGTGCACGCTTAGGGAGAACACTTTCTTGAAATTATTATAAGGGATCATCTTATTTACTACCGTCGATCTAAGTAAACAAGATGCATAAACATAATAAACATCACATGCAATTATATATAGTAGTGACATGATATGGCCAATATCATATAGCTCCTTTGATCTCCATCTCCGGGGCTCCATGATCATCTTGTCACCGGCATGACACCATGATCTCCATCATCATGATCTCCATCATCGTGTCTCCATGAAGTTGCTCGCCAACTATTACTTCTACTACTATAGCTAACGGTTTAGCAATAAAGCAAAGTAATTACATGGCGTTGAATCAATGACACGCAGGTCGTGATTCCTATTACAAGAACATGATCTCATACATCACAATATATCATTCATCATTCATCACAACTTTTGGCCATATCACATCACAAGGCAATTGCTGCAAAAACAAGTTAGACGTCCTCTAATTGTTGTTGCATCTTTTACGTGGCTGCAATAGGGTTCTAGCAAGAACGCTTTTCTTACCTACGAAAAACCACAACGTGATTTGTCAACTTCTATTTACCCTTCATAAGGACCCTTTTCGTCGAATCCGCTCCAACTAAAGTGGGAGAGACAGACACCCGCTAGCCACCTTATGCAACTAGTGCATGTCAGTTGGTGGAACCTGTCTCACGTAAGCGTACGTGTAAGGTCGGTCCGGGCCGCTTCATCCCACAATACCGCTGAAGCAAAATAAGACTAGTAACGGCAAGAAAGTTGACAACATCTACGCCCACAACAGATTTGTGTTCTACTCGTGCAATAGAGAACTACGCATAAACCTGGCTCTGATACCACTGTTGGGGAACATTGCAGGAAAAAAAAAATTCTACGGTTTCACCAAGATCCATCTATGAGTTCATCTAGCAACGAGTGATAGGAGTGCATCTACATACCTTTGTAGATCATGGCGAAGCGTTCAAGTGAACGGGGTTGAGGGAGTCGTACTAAATCGTGATCCAAATCACCGATGACCAAGTGCCGAACGGACAGCACCTCCGCGTTCAACACACGCACGGAGCTGATGACATCTCCCACGCCTTGATCCAGCAAGGAGGAGGGAGAGGTTGATGAAGATCCAGAAGACGACGGGCGTGGTGGTGGATGCAAGAGAGTTCCGTGAGCCACGAGCCTGCGAGAGGGAGAGGTGTAGCAGGGAGAGGGAGGCGCCAAGGGTTTAGGGTGCGGCTGCCTCCTCCCCCCCTCTATATAGGGTCCCAGGGGCGCCAGCCTAGGAGATGGGATCTCCTAGGGGCGGCGGCCAAGGGGTGGAGTGCCCCAAGGCAAGTGGGGTGCCCCTCCCTAGGGTTCCCAACCCTAGGCGCAGAGGGGGCCCAAGGGGGGCGCACCAACCCACCAGGGGCTGGTTCCCCTCCCACTTCAGCCCATGGGGCCCTCCGGGATAGGTGGCCCCACCCGGTGGACCCCGGGACCCTTCCGGTGGTCCCGGTACAATACCGGTGGACCCCGAAACTTTCCCGATGGCCGAAACTCGACTTCCCATATATAATTCTTTACCTCCGGACCATTCCGGAACCCCTCGTGACGTTCGGGATCTCATCCGGGACTCCGAACAACTTTTGATTTGCTGCATACTCATATTCATACAACCCTAGCATCACCGAACCTTAAGTGTGTAGACCCTACGGGTTCGGGAGACATGTAGACATGACTGAGATGGCTCTCCGATCAATAACCAATAGCGGGATCTGGATACCCTTGTTGGCTCCCACATGCTCCTCGATGAGCACATCGGATGAACCACGATGTCGAGGATTCAAGCAACCCCGTATTCAATTCTCTTTGTCAATCGGTATGTTACTTGCCCGAGATTCGATCGTCGGTATCCCAATACCTCGTTCAATCTCATTACCGACAAGTCACTTTACTCGTACCGTAATGCATGATACTGTGACCAAACACTTGGTCACTCTGAGCTCAATATGATGATGCATTACCGAGTGGGCCTAGTGATACCTCTCCATAATACGGAGTGACAAATCCCAGTCTCGATCCATGACAACCCAACAGACACTTTCGGAGATACCTATAGTGCACCTTTATAGTCACCCAGTTACGTTGTGACGTTTGGTACACCCAAAGCACTCCTACGGTATCCGGGAGTTACACGATCTCATGGTCTAAGGAAAAGATACTTGACATTGGAAAAGCTCTGCAAACGAACTACGATCTTGTGCTATGCTTAGGATTGGGTCTTGTCCATCACATCATTCTCCTAATGATTTGATCCCATTATCAATGACATCCAATGTCCATAGTCAGGAAACCATGACTATCTATTGATCAACGAGCTAGGCAACTAGAGGCTTACTAGGGACATGTTGTAGTCTATGTATTCACACGTGTATTACGATTTCCGAATAATACAATTATAGCATGAATAAAAGACAATTATCACGAACAAGAAAATATAATAATAATCCTTTTATTATTGCTTCTAGGGCATATTTCCAACAGACTGCCATCCGAAGACCATGCAATAGAGCCTCATATTCGGTTGCATTGTTGGAGTCTGTGTATAATATTTGGAGGACGTACTGGACCGTGTCTCCGGTGGGAGACGTCAGGACTATGCCTGCTCCCAATCCGGCCAGCATTTTAGAGCCGTCGAAGTGCATGATCTAGTTTGAGTATGCGACGTACTCTTTAGGGAGTTCGGCTTCTGTCCATTCGGCGACGAAGTCAGCCAATACTTGCGACTTGATGGCCCGCCGTGGTTTGTATGTTATGTCGAACGGAAGGAGCTCAATGGCCCATTTGGCAATCCGGCCCGTAACATCGCGTTATTTATTATGTCATTGAGTGGTACTTCGGAGGCCACCGTAATCGAACACTCTTGAAAGTAGTGTCGTAGCTTCCGGGATGCCATGAACACCGCGTATGCTATTTTTTGATAGTGTGGGTATCAGGATTTGCATGGGGTTAGGACCGTGGATACGTAGTAAACTGGCTTCTGGAGCGAGAATTTGTATCCGTCAGCCTCTTGTTCAACGAGGAGTACTGCGCTTACAACTTGATGTGATGCAGCTATGTACAATGACATAGGTTAAATCAATATTCGGTCTTTGTTAGTCTTGGATTACTGGCCAATAAGGTCTTTATTTCATCCAGTCCAGCCGCGGCTGCATCCGTCCACACGAAGTGTTCGGTGCGCCGAAGAAGGCGGTAAAGAGGTAATGCCTTTTCTCCTAACCTGGAGATAAAGCGGCTTAGAGCGGCCACGCATCCGGCTAGTTTTTGGATGTGCTTGAGGTCTGTTGGTATAGCCAACTGTGAGAGAGCTCAGATTTTTGCCGGATTCGCTTCAATTCCTCTATTGGAAACGATGAAGCCGAGTAGTTTCCCCGAGGGACGTAAAAACACATTTTTCCGGGTTCAGCTTGATGTCGTATGTCCGGAGATTGTCGAATGTAAGCCTCAAGTCATCTATTAGGGTTTCGACATGTCTTGTTTTTATGACCACGTCATCCACGTATGCCTCTACTGTTTTGCTGATTTGCTTTTCCAGGCATGTTTGAATCATGCGTTGGTAGGTTCTTGGCGGCGTTCTTGAGCCGAAAGGCATAGTGTTGAAGCAGAAAGGGCCATATGGCGTTATGAAAGCTGTTGCAGCTTGGTGGGACTCTGCCATCTTTATTTGATGGTATCCAGAGTCTGCGTCGAGGAAACACAATGAGTCGTGTCCTCTTTGTGGCATCAATGATTTGATCGATGCGAGGGAGGGGAAAGGGATCCTTGGGGCAAGCCTTGTTGAGGTCTTTAAAGTCGACACACAGGCACCAGGATTTGTCCTTCTTTGGTACCATTACCAGGTTTAAGTAGATACTGAGTATATTTACTTGATGAAACACAAGTCTGAATTATTGAATGGTTCAAGTAATTTTAGAGTGAAGTTGAAGGTCATCATGACAAGAGGATAAAATGTCTATGATATGATCATAGAGATGAGTATCTGAGTTACGAGCTTTGTACGCATAATTAAGACATTGTGGAAATTGTTTCACAATTAATACCGCCTGAAACACCATAGTGTGATGGTGTGTCCGAACATCATAGTTGCACCCTATTGGATATGGTGCGTACCATGATGTCTCTTATCGAATTACCACTATCGTTCATGGGTTAGGCATTAGAGACAACCGCACTCACTTTAATAGGGCACCACGTAATTCCGTTGAGACGACACCGTTTGAACTATGGTTTGGAGAAACCTAAATTGTCATTTCTTAAAAGTTTGGGGCTGCGACGCTTATGTGAAAAAGTTTCGTCGTGATAAGCTCGAACCCAAAACGGATAAATGCATCTTCATAGGATACCAAAAATGGTTGGGTATACCTCCTAATTCAGATCCAGAAGCAAAAGTGATTGTTTCTAGAAACGGGTCCTTTCTCAAGGAAAATTTTCTCTCGAAAGAATTGAGTGGGAGGATGGTGGAGACTTGATGTGGTTATTGAACTGTCACTTCAACAACTGTGTAGCAGGGCACAGGAAGTTGTTCCTGTGGCGCCTACACCAATTGAAGTAGAAGCTTATGATAGTGATCATGAAGTTTTGGATCAAGTCACTACCGTACCTCGTAGGGGACAAGGATGCGTACTACTTCAGAGTGGTACAGTAATCCTGTCTTGAAGGTCATGTTGCTAGACAACAATGAACCTACGAGCTATGGGGAAGCGATGGTGGGCCCATATTCCGACAAATTGTTAGAAGCCATGAAATCCGAGATAGGATCCATGTATCAGAACAAAGCATGGACTTTGGTGGACTTGCCCGATAATCGGCAAGCCATTGAGATAAATGGATCTTTAAGAAGAAGACGGACGTGGACGGTAATGTCACCGTCTATGAAGCTCGACTTGTGGCGAAGAGTTTTTCACAAGTTCAAGGAGTTGACTACGATGAGATTTTCTCATCTGTAGCGATGCTTAAGTCTGTCGGAATCATGTTAGCATTAGCTGCATTTATGAAATCTGGCAGATAGATGTCAAAATGAGTTTCCTTACCAGTTTTCGTAAGGAAAGGTTGTATGTGATACAATCGAGAAAGGTTTTGTCGATCCTAAGGATGCTAAAGGTATGCTAGCTCCAGCGATCCTTCCATGGACCGGAGTAAGCATCTCGGAGTTGGAATATGCACTTTGATAAGATGATCAAAGATTTTGGGTTTATACAAAGTTTATGAGAAACTTGTATTTCCAAAGAAGTGAGTGGGAGCACTATAGAATTTCGATGAGTATATGTTGTTGACATATTGTTGATCAGAAATGATGTAGAATTCTGGAAAGCATATAGGGTTATTTGAAAGGTGTTTTAATAGAAAACCTGGATTAAGCTACTTGAACATTGAGCATCAAGATCTATGAGGATAGATCAAAACGCTAAATGGTACTTTTAAATGAGCACATACCTTGACATGATCTTGAAGGTGTTCAAGATGGATCGATCAAAGAAGGAGTTCTTGCACGAGATGTAAGGTACGAAGTTAAGACTTAAAGCTCGACCACGGCAGAATAGAGAGAAAGGACAAAGGTCGTCCCCTATGCTGACGTAGGCTCTATAGTATGTTGTCTTGTGTACCGCTTAGGAAGTGTGCCTTGCCATGAGTCGGTCAAAGGGTACAAGAATGATCCAGGAATGGATCATTGGACAATGATCAAAATTGTCCTTGGAGTAAATAAGGACATGTTTCTCGATTATGGAGGTGATAAAGAGTTCGGGGTAAAGGGTTACGTCGATGCAAGCTTTAACACCTATCCGAGTGACTCTGAGTAGCAAATCGGATACGTATAGTGGAGCAACCATTTGGAATAGCTCCAAGAGGAGCATGGAAGCAGCATTTTCAAAATGACCTAGAGATTTGCGAAGTACATACGGATCTGAATGTTGCAGACCCGTTGACTAAAACCTCTCGTACAAGCAAAACATGATCAAACCCTAGAACTCATTGAGTCTTAATCACATGATGATGTGAACTAGTGACGCTAGTAAACTCTTTGGATGTTGGTCACATGGCGATGTGACCTGTGAGTGTTAATCACATGGCGATGTGAACTAGATTATTGACTCTAGTGCAAGTGGGAGACTGTTGGAAATATGCCCTAGAGGCAATAATAAATTAGTTATTATTATATTTCCTTGTTCATGAGAATTGATTATTATCCATGCTATAATTGTTTTGATAGGAAACTCAGATACATGTGCGGGTACATAGACAACACCATGTCCCTAGTAAGCCTCTAGTTGACTAGCTCGTTGATCAACAGATGGTTACGGTTTCCTGACCATGGACATTGGATGTCGTTGATAACCGGATCACATCATTAGAAGAAGGATGTGATGGACAAGACCCAATCCTAAGCCTAGCACAAAGATCGTAGTTCGTATGCTAAAGCTTTTCTAATGTCAAGTATCATTTCCTTAGACCATGAGATTGTGCAACTCCCGGATACCGTAGGAATGCTTTGGGTGTACCAAAGCGTCCACAACGTAATCGGGTGGCTATAAAGGTGCACTACAGGTATCTCTGTAAGTGCTTGTTGGGTTGGCACGAATCGAGACTGGGATTTATCACTCCGTGTAAACGGAGAGGTATCTCTGGGCCCACTCGGTAGGACATCATCATAATGTGCACAATGTGACCAAGGGGTTGATCACGGGATGATGTGTTATGGAACGAGTAAAGAGACTTGCCGGTAACGAGATTGAACAAGGTATCGGCATAACGACGATCGAATCTCGGGCAAGTACAATACCGCTAGACAAAGGGAATTGTATACGGGAGCGATTGAGTCCTTAACATCGTGGTTCATCCGATGAGATCATCATGGAACATGTGGGAACCAACATGGGTATCCAGATCCCGCTGTTGGTTATTGGCCGGAGAACGTCTAGGTCATGTCTGCATGGTTCCAGAACCCGTAGGGTCTACGCACTTAAGGTTCGATGACGCTAGGGTTATAAAGGAAGTTTGTATGTGGTTACCGAATGTTGTTCGGAGTCCCGGATGAGATCCCAGACGTCACGAGGAGTTCTGGAATGGTCCGGAGGTAAAGATTTATATATGGGAAGTCCTATTTTGGCCACCGAAAAATGTTCGGAATTTTTCGGTATTGTACCGGGAAGGTTCTAGAAGGTTCCGGAGTGCGGCCCACCTGCATGGGGGGACCCACATGAACGTGAGTAGTGTGGAAAAGGCCCCACACCCCTAGTCAAGGTGCACCAAGTTCCCCCTTAGAAGGAATAAGATCATATCCCGAAGGGATAAGATCAAGATCCCTAAAAAGGGGGGATAACAATCGGTTGGGAAGGAAATGATGGGATTTCTTTCCTCCCACCTTTGACAACGCCCCAATGGACTTGGAGGGCAAGAAACCAGCCCCCTCCACCCCTATATATAGTGGGGAGGTGCATGGGAGCTTCACCCCAAGTTCTGGCGCAGCCCTTCCCCTCTCCCAAGTCCTCCTCCTCTCAAGCGGTGCTTGGCGAAGCCACGCGGGATTGCCACGCTCCTCCACCACCACCACGCCGTCGTGCTGCTGCTAGATGGAGTCTTCCTCAACCTCTCCCTCTCTCCTTTTTGGATCAAGACATGGGAGACGTCACCCGGCTGTACGTGTGTTGAACGCGGAGGTGCCGTCCGTTCGGCACTAGGATCTCCGGTGATTTGGATCACGACGAGTACGACTCCTTCAACCCCGTTCTCTTGAACGCTTCCGCTTAGCGATCTACAAGGGTATGTAGATGCACTCTCCTTCCCCTCGTTGCTAGTCTCTCCATAGATAGATCTTGGTGACTTGTAGGAAAATTTTGAATTTCTGCTACGTTCCCCAACAGTGGCATCATGAGCTAGGTCTATTGCGTAGATTCTTTCCACGAGTAGAACACAAAGTACTTGTGGGCGTTGATGTTGTTCAATATGCTTACCGTTACTAGTCCAATCTTGTTTCGACGGTATTGTGGGATGAAGTGGCCCGGACCGACCTTACACGTACACTTACGTGAGGCGAGTTCCATCGACCGACATGCACTTGGTGCATAAGGTGGCTAGCGGGTGCCGCCTCCCACTTTAGTGAACGGATTCGATGAAAAGGGTCCTTATGAAGGGTAAATAGAAATTGGCATATCACGTTGTGGTTTTGCGCAGATAAGAAACGTTCTTGCTAGAAACCCATAGCAGCCATCAGAAACATGCAAACAACAATTAGAGGACGTCTAACTTGTTTTTGCAGGGTATGCTATGTGATGTGATATGGCCAAGAAGAATGTGATGAATGATATGTGATGTATGAGATTGATCATGTTCTTGTAATAGGAATCACGACTTGCATGTCGATGAGTATGACAACCGGCAGGAGCCATAGGAGTTGTCTTAATTTATTGCATGACCTGCGTGTCATTGAACAAACGCCATGTAATTACTTTACTTTATTGCTAACCGGTAGCCATAGTAGTAGAAGTAATAAGTTGGCGAGACAACTTCATGGAGACACGATGATGGAGATCGTGATGATGGAGATCATAGTGTCATGCCGGTGACGATGATGATCATGGAGCCCCGAAGATGGAGATCAAAAGGAGCAAAATGATATTGGCCATATCATGTCACTATTTGATTGCATGTGATGTTTATCATATTTATACATCTTATTTGCTTAGAACGACGGTAGTAAATAAGATGATCCCTCATTAAAATTTAAAGAAAGTGTTCCCCCTAACTGTGCACCTGCTATGAAAGTTCGTTGCTTCAAGCACCACGTGATGATCGGGTGTGATAGATTCTTACGTTCACATACAACGGGTGTAAGCCAGATTTACACGCGAAACACTTAGGTTAACTTGACGAGCCTAGCATGTACAGACATGGCCTCGGAACACAAGAGACCGAAAGGTCGAGCATGAGTCGTATGGAGGATACGATCAACATGAAGATGTTCACCGATGATGACTAGTCCGTCTCACGTGATGATCGGACACGGCCTAGTTGACTCGGATCATGTAATCACTTAGATGACTAGAGGGATGTCTATTCGAGTGGGAGTTCATGAGATGAACTTAATTATCCTGAACATAGTCAA
The DNA here is from genome assembly GCA_021605145.1 of Aegilops bicornis. Taxonomy (NCBI): domain Eukaryota; kingdom Viridiplantae; phylum Streptophyta; class Magnoliopsida; order Poales; family Poaceae; genus Aegilops; species Aegilops bicornis. The sequence goes on from CM038673.1 coordinate 98,872,471, forward strand.
AAGATCTTTGCAAATTATGTCGAAGCTCGCGCTTTAGTTCCACTGTTTAGATATGTTCCTAGAGAAAATATAGTTGAAAGTTGACAAGAGCGATTTTGCGGACAGAAAAAGCTTATGTCCTTAATGCACCGCTCGGTGTGCTTGAACCCCAAACGTCGTTCGTGGATGTTGCCAACATCGGACATACACGCTTTTGATAACTACATGATAGTTCGGTTAAACGGTTTAGAGTTGAGGCACCAAAGATGTTTTTCAAACGTCATGGAACATATGAGATGTATCGAGGGCTGAAATTGGGATTTCAGGCTCGTGCTCACGCCAAGAGGTATAAGACCTCCGACGATTTTCTTAGCCTGCAAACTAAGGGAGAAAAGCTCAATCGTTGAGCTTGTGCTCAGATTGTCTGAGTGCAACAATCACTTGAATTGAGTGGGAGTTGATCTTCCAGAGATAGTGATGTTTCTCCAAAGTCATTGTCACCAAGCTGCTAGAGCTTCGTGATGAACTATAACAATACAGGGATAGATATGATGATCCTTGAGGTATTCACAATGTTTGACACCGCGAAAGTAGAAATCAAGAAGGAGCATCAATTGTTGATGGTTGGTGAAACCACTAGTTTCAAGAAGGGCAAGGGCAAGAAGGGACACTTCATGTAACGGCAAATCGATTGTCGCTCCAGTGAAGAAACCCAAGGTTGAACCCAAACCCGAGACTAAGTGCTTACGTAATAAGGGAATAGCCATCGGAGCAGAATTACCCTAGATACTTGGTAGATGAGAAGGCTGGCAAGGTCGATAGAAGTATATTGGATATACATTATGTTAATGTGTACTTTACTAGTACTACTAGTAGCACTAGGGTATTAGATACCGGTTCGGTTGCTAAGTGTTAGTAACTCCAAATAAAAGCTACGGAATAAACGGAGACTAGCTAAAGGTGAGCTGACGATATGTCTTGGAAATGTTTTCCAATCTTGATGTGATCAAGCGTCGCACGCTCCCTCTACCATCGAGATTGGTGTTAAACCTAAATAATTGTTATTTGGTGTTTGCGTTGAGCATAGACATGATTGGATTATGTCTATCGCAATACGGTTATTCATTTAAGGAGAATAATGGTTACTCGGTTTATTTGAATAATACCTTCAATGGTCTTGCACCCAAAATGAATGGTCTATTGAATCTCGATCGTAGTGATACACATTTTCATGCCAAAAGATATAAGATAGTAATGATAGTACCACTTACTTGTGGCACTGCCATGTAAGTCATATTGGTGTAAAACGCATGAAGAAGCTCCATGTTGATGGATCTTTGGACTCACTGGTTTTGAAAAGTTTGAGACATGCAAACCATGTCTATTGGTGTATACACATGAAGAAACTCCATGCAGATGGATCGTTTGGACTCACTTGTTTTTGAATCACTTGAGATATGCAAATCATACCACATAGGCAAGATGACTGAAAAGCCTGCTTTCAAAGAAGATGGAACAAGATAGCAACTTGTTGGAAGTTACACATTTTGATGTGTGCATTCCAATGAGTGCCGAGGCATGCTGATGAATATCGTTATGTTCTTACTTCACGGATGATTTAAGTAGATACTGAGTATATTTACTTGATGAAACACAAGTCTGAATTATTGAATGGTTCAAGTAATTTCAGAGTGAAGTTGAAGGTCATCGTGACAAGAGGATAAAATGTCTATGATATGATCATAGAGATGAGTATCTAAGTTACGAGCTTTGGCACACAATTAAGACATTATGCAAATTGTTTCACAATTAATACCGCCTGGAACACCATAGTGTGATGGTGTGTCCGAACATCATAGTTGCACCCTATTGGATATGGTGCGTACCATGATGTCTCTTATCGAAATACCACTATCGTTCATGGGTTAGGCATTAGAGACAACCGCACTCACTTTAATAGGGCACCACGTAATTCCGTTGAGACGACACCGTTTGAACTATGGTTTGCAGAAACCTAAATTGTCGTTTCTTGAAAGTTTGGGGCTGCAACGCTTATGTGAAAAAGTTTCATCGTGATAAGCTCGAACCCAAAACGGATAAATGCATCTTCATAGGATACCCAAAATTGTTGGGTATACCTCCTAATTCAGATCCGAAAGCAAAAGTGGTTGTTTCTAGAAACGGGTCCTTTCTCGAGGAAAATTTTCTCTCGAAAGAATTGAGTGGGAGGATGGTGGAGACTTGATGTGGTTATTGAACCGTCACTTCAACAAGTGTGTAGCAGGGCACATGAAGTTGTTCCCGTGGCGCCTACACCAATTGAAGTAGAAGCTTATGATAGTGATCATGAAGTTTTGGATCAAGTCACTACCGTACCTCGTAGGGGACAAGGATGCGTACTACTTCAGAGTGGTACAGTAATCCTGTCTTGAAGGTCATGTTGCTAGACAACAATGAACCTACAAGCTATGGGGAAGCGATGGTGGGACCATATTCCGAGAAATGGTTAGAAGCCATGAAATCCGAGATAGGATCCATGTATCAGAACAAAGCATGGACTTTGGTGGACTTGCTCGATGATTGGCAAGCCATTGAGATAAATGGATCTTTAAGAAGAAGACAGACGTGGACGGTAATGTCACTGTCTATGAAGCTCGACTTGTGGCGAAGAGTTTTTCACAAGTTCAAGGAGTTGACTATTATGATATATTCTCATCTGTAGCGATGCTTAAGTCCGCCGGAATCATGTTAGCATTAGCTGCATTTATGAAATCTGGCAGATAGATGTCAAAATGAGTTTCCTTACCAGTTTTCGTAAGGAAAGGTTGTATGTGATACAATCAGAAAGGTTTTGTCGATCCTAAGGATGCTAAAAGGTATGCTAGCTCCAGCGATCCTTCCATGGACTGGAGTAAGCATCTCGGAGTTGGAATATGCACTATGATAAGATGATCAAATATTTTGGGTTTATACAAAGTTTATGAGAAACTTGTATTTCCAAAGAAGTGAGTCGGAGCAATATAGAATTTCTGATGAGTATATGTTGTTGACATATTGTTGATCAGAAATGATGTAGAATTTCTGGAAAGCATATAGGGTTATTTGAAAGGTGTTTTTCAAGAGAAAACCTGGATTAAGCTACTTGAACATTGATCACCAAGATCTATGAGGATAGATCAAAAATGCTAAATGGTACTTTTAAATGAGCACATACCTTGACATGATCTTGAAGGTGTTCAAGATGGATCAGTCAAAGAAGGAGTTCTTGCCTGAGATGTAAGGTACGGGTTAAGACTTAAAGCTCGACCACGGCAGAATAGAGAGAAAGGACAAAGGTCGTCCCCTATGCTTCAGACGTAGGCTCTATAGTATGTTGTGATGTGTACCGCACCGGAAGTGTGCCTTGCCATGAGTCAGTCAAGGGGTACAAGAATGATCCAGGAATGGATCATTGGACAACGGTCAAAATTGTCCTTGGAGTAAATAAGGACATGTTTCTCGATTATGGAGGTGATAAAGAGTTTGGCGTAAAGGGTTACGTCGATGCAAGCTTTAACACCTATCCGAGTGACTCTGAGTAGCAAACCGGATACGTATAGTGGAGCAACCATTTGGAATAGCTCCAAGAGGAGCGCGGAAGCACCATTTTCAAAATGACCTAGAGATTTGCGAAGTACATACGGATCTGAATGTTGCAGACCCGTTGACTAAAACCTCTTTTACAAGCAAAACATGATCAAACCCCAGAACTCATTGAGTCTTAATCACATGATGATGTGAACTAGTGACGCTAGTAAACTCTTTGGATGTTGGTCACATGGCGATGTGACCTTTGAGTGTTAATCACATGGCGTTGTGAACTAGATTATTGACTCTAGTGCAAGTGGGAGACTGTTGGAAATATGCCTTAGAGGCAATAATAAATTAGTTATTATTATATTTCCTTGTTCATGATAATCGTTTATTATCCATGCTATAATTGCTTTGATAGGAAACTCAGATACATGTGTGGGTACATAGACAACACCATGTCCCTAGTAAGCCTCTAGTTGACTAGCTCGTTGATCAACAGATGGTTACGGTTTCCTGACCATGGACATTGGATGTCGTTGATAACCGGATCACATCATTAGAAGAATGATGTGATGGACAAGACCCAATCCTAAGCCTAGCACAAAGATCATAGTTCGTATGCTAAAGCTTTTCTAATGTCAAGTATCATTTCCTTAGACCATGAGATTGTGCAACTCCCGGACACCATAACAATGCTTTGGGTGTACCAAACGTCACAACGTAACTGGGTGGCTATAAATGTGCACTACAGGTATCTCTGAAAGTGCTTGTTGGGTTGGCACGAATCGAGACTGGGATTTATCACTCCGTGTAAACGGAGAGGTATCTCTGGGCCCACTCGGTAGGACATCATCATAATGTGCACAATGTGACCAAGGGGTTGATCACGGGATGATGTGTTACGGAACGAGTAAAGAGACTTGCCGATAACGAGATTGAACAAGGTATCGGCATACCAACGATCGAATCTCGGGCAAGTACAATACCGCTAGACAAAGGGAATTGTATACGGGATCGATTGAGTCCTTAACATCGTGGTTCATCCGATGAGATCATCGTGGAACATGTGGGAACCAACATGGGTATCCAGATCCTGCTGTTGGTTATTGGCCGGAGAACGTCTAGGTCATGTCTTCATGGTTCCCGAACCCGTAGGGTCTACACACTTAAGGTTCGATGACGCTAGGGTTATAAAGGAAGTTTGTATGTGGTTACCGAATGTTGTTCAGGGTCCCGGATAAGATCCCGGACGTCACGAGGAGTTCTGGAATGGTCCGGAGGTAAAGATTTATATATGGGAAGTCCTATTTTGGCCACCGAAAAATGTTCGGGATTTTTCGGTATTGTACCGGGAAGGTTCTAGAAGGTTCCGGAGTGGGGCCCACCTGCATGGGGGGACCCACATGAGCGTGAGTAGTGGGGGCAAGGCCCCACTCCCCTGGTCAAGGTGCACCAAGATCCCCCCTTAGAAAAAATAAGATCATATTCCGAAGGGATAAGATCAAGATCCCTAAAAAGGGGGGATAATAATCGGTGGGGAAGGAAATGATGGGATTTCTTTCCTCCCACCTTTGCCAACGCCCCAATGGACTTGGAGGGCAAGAAACCAGCCCCTCCACCCCTATATATAGTGGGGAGGCGCATGGGAGCTTCACCCCAAGTTCTGGCGCAGCCCTTCCCCTCTCCCAAGTCCTCCTCCTCTCCTGCGGTGCTTGGCGAAGCCATGCAGGATTGCCACGCTCCTCCACCACCACCATGCCGTCGTGCTGCTGCTAGATGGAGTCTTCCTCAACCTCTCCCTCTCTCCTTTCTGGATCTAGACATGGGAGACGTCACCGGGCTGTACGTGTGTTGAACGCGGAGGTGCCGTCCGTTCGACACTAGGATCTCCGGTGATTTGGATCACGACGAGTACGACTCCTTCAACCCCGTTCTCTTGAACGCTTCCGCTTAGCGATCTACAAGGGTATGTAGATGCACTCTCCTTCCCCTTGTTGCTAGTCTCTCCATAGATAGATCTTGGTGACTCGTAGGAAAATTTTGAATTTCTGCTACGTTCCCCAACAGCGACTCCCAAAGCGCGATGCGATCCAAGAGCTCATTTAGAGAAGAGAGCTCTATCGGATCCATCTGTTCGGCGAGTTCCAAATTGATGTGAAGTTTATGTGTGATGACTCGAGAGGCCATCGTCGGCGCGACAGCCGATGGGGCGGCCATGACGAAGCCGCCTAGTCGGAGAGTTTGGCCTACAGCTAGAGCTCCCCTCGCGGTAATGTTGTCCCTGACAACGAGACGAGCCATCGAGCCTTACAGCGACGACACAGAGGAACTCTCAATGAAAGCACCAATGTCGGTGTCAAAACCGGCAGATCTCGGGTAGGGGGTCCCGATCTGTGCGTCTAGGCTGATGGTAACAGGAAGCAAGGGACACAATGTTTACCCAGGTTCGGGCCCTCTCGATGGAGGTAAAACCCTACTTCTCGCTTGATTAATATTGAAGATATGGGTAGTACAAGAGTAGATCCACCACGAGATCGTAGAGGCTAAACCCTAGGAGCTAGCCTATGATGGTATGATTGTAATTGTGATCGGCCTTCTAAGGACCAACCTCTCAGGTTTATATAGGCATCGGAGAGGGCTAGGTTTTACATGGAGTCGGTTACAAGGAAGGAAATATAATATCCGGATCGCCAAGCTTGCCTTCCACGCCAAGGAAAGTCCCATCCGGACACAGGTCGAAGTCTTGAGTCTTGTATCTTCACGCTTCAATAGTCCGGACGATGTATATAGTCCGGCTATCGGGATACCCACTAATCCAGGACTCCCTCACCCGTTGTGTGTGTATATATAGAGAGAGGGAAAAAACAACACGTTAACAAGATGGCAAGTTGTGGTAGCAGTCTAGCAGTTAGTACATGATTTAGGTTGTAAGTGGTCGCGCCATGGTCGGTAGGTTTGATTTGCCCGGCTTTACCGCATGAATGCATCTGCTCCCAACAACGCCGCAACCATAGATTGAAGCGGGCGTGATCCAGAGGACGAGTGGACTACCGCCTCATCAGTCTCACCCATAGTGTTGCCACGGTGATGGGAAAGTTGCCTGCAAAAGAGTCGCTTCCGAACTGCAAAATATCACCAACAAAACCTATGGTTGAATTGTCTGGATAATAGTATTCCCAACCCACCAGGATTGAAGTCCCAATGTTTACATCATCATGGATTTATTTTATGATTTTCAACGATGCACGTTTAGTGTGAGGAGATGTTTCTGTCGACCACGAGACACCTGTATTGACTTCGTCAATCTCAAGATGATATGCCGGCTCAGTCTCTCGAAGGTGCTTATAGAGGTAGGGTGTCCGTGTGTGTGTGTTTATAGGGTGAATGTATATGCGTATGTATGAGCGCCCTCATTTGTATTGTGTTCCAAAAAAAGAACTACAAAATATCACCTCAATCAGTCAAAGTGCTTTTTTTGAAAGGGTGATATATTGAGGACAGCTTCTTATATGTGCAAAACACCATGACAAAAAGCAAGTCATATTTCTGAAGCTTGATTGTTGAGTAACGTGATTGTATTGGATACATATGATAGACTAAGAAAGTATTCTGATTTGTCTTGTACTCCATGTAAATCATGTACTCCTATATATATGCCCACGAGGCTCAAGCAATACAACAATAATTCCACCAATCCCTCCAAAGTTTTTGATTCTCTTAACTGGGATTACCTATTGGATATTCTCAAGCATGTGGGTTTTAGTCAGCTTTTCCGAGACCTAATTGCCCTTGCCCTTACGACTACTTCCTCTAGAATCCGGCTCAATGGCTCTCTGGCTCTCTGGGAGAGACTTTCAATCACCATCACGGCCTACGACATGGTGACCCCCTGTTTCCTGTCATGTTCCAGTCTATGGTAATATTTTGGCAGATAACACTGATCGATGGATTAGATTCATTTGAGCGCATTTATGATAGGCGGGTCTTGCCCATCAAGAGCTGATTTGGCAAAAAAAGGCCACATAGATGCGTTAACTATTTATACTTTCTTCCCCTCTCTCGTGCACTACGTCGAACACATTGTGTGCGCTGGTAGCGACATTTGGGGACAATGACTTCGGCCTGCATGTGTCCTTGCAAGTAGCTGGTTGTGGCCTGCTTGATGAGGTCGTTGGCCGAACATGCGACTATAGGGCTGGCGAACACTGTTGGTCATGGTGCTCGCGCAAGGGAGGTGTGGGTGTCGGGGTTGGCCGCAGGTGATGGAGAAAAGGCATGGCGGCAGTTCAAGGAGGACTAGGGGAAGCACGGAAGGTTGCGGAAGAGAGTCCAAGCAACGAGGGATCATGGCCGGCCAGGCCGGGTGGCGTCATGGCCTTGTGCGCGTGGGTGCAAGGAGGAGGCTGCGCGAGGAAGAGAAAAGAAGGGAGGGACAGGAACGAGGGAGCACAACTGGCCACACTGCCTCCTGACAACCATCTCAGATCTTGACGGTGCCCCTCTCCCCTCTTGCCCGCGACGAGACCAATGGTGAGATGCAGACAACCTCCTCGAGCTCATCAGGCATCAGTCTCACTCCCAAGTGGCACTCCTCCCTCTTTGTGCTCTCCTGCGACCTCCTCCAGCACGATGATGCCCGCGCGCTACATCGGGTTGTCCTCCCCGTCGGTCTGCTGTCCGGGAGCCCGTCCAACCGTCGCCTAAGAGCATCTCCAATAGAAGATGTAGACATAAAAATACCTAACTTTTGCATATCCAAAACCCAAAACCCCTCTCCAATAGATGATGTAGATGCAAGAAAAATTACATCTCCACCTCCTGAAGATGTAAAATATAACAACTCGCAGTGCAAATTTGCATCTCCACCTAGAGAAGATGTAAAACTGGCGGTCGAGCGCCAACCGCAAACTGCCTTTCATTTCATTTCCCTTTCCCATTCCTCTTCCTCCCGGTCCCTGACCGCACCACCGCCGCCACCTGATAGCCACCACGCCACACCGCCGCCGCCGTCCCGTGCCACCTCCGGCCCCTCCTATGCCCCTGCTGCCGCGTCTCCTCTCACCTGTCGCTGCTCCGCCTCCTACCGCCGCCTCGATCCCCACTGTCGCCGCCCCCGATTCGCCACCCCCGCCTCCCGCCGTCACCCCGACTCCTTGCTGCGGCCGCCCCACTCTGCCTCCCCCGCCGCCGCCTCGAGCCTCCTCCCGCCTCGCTCCGCCTCTGCCGCCGCCGCCTCGACTCTCCTCCGGTCTCGCTCCGTGTGACGCCCGGATAATTAAGCTACAGTAGTTCCCTGCTAATGATGCGACGTCACCTCAGTTACTGTTGATAACCTCGCGTTGATTCAAACCCTGTTCAAATTCAAATTTAAAATAAATTCAAACAATAAAAGTTTTTAAATGTTAAAACTAAAATGTTCTAAATGTGGCAATTAAACCATAGGTAATATTGGTAGAGAAACCACATTTCTATAAAATAATTAAATGCACTATGATAATTAAAACAATAACTAAAACATTAATTAAATGCCTTTTCTAAATTATAAAATATTAAAACATTTTTATTTAGGGGTCAAACTTTTTGTGGTCGTGGGTTAAAAGATAATACTAATTTAGAAGTTTATTTTATCCTTTAATTAAACTAAATACTTTAAAGATTAAAAGAGAAATGAACAAAAGGTAAAACAAAAAAAATAAAAAAGTAAAATAACCCCCGGTATTAATTGGGCCTCGGCCCGGCCAGCCCACAGCCACCACTGGCAGGCGGCCCACTTGGCCTATATGGCCCCTCACCCCAAAACCCTAACCCCTCCCCCAGTTGCTCCACTCCCCCCCCCCGACTCATTCCACTCCCCATCTGCCCCTCCCCTATCCAGATCGGATCAGGGGCATTCGCCGCCGCCGCCCGGAACCCTCGTCGGAGCCGCCCCGCCACCTGCCGTTGTCGGTGCCGCCTCCCCGTATCCGTCGCTCGTCCTTGCCCCTCTCTTCACCGGACGCCGTCCACGACGACGCCGCCAAGACACCGCTGCCGTCGCCCTGCCATCGCTTGGCTTGAGCAGCCCACCGACGTCGTCGCCTCCTCGTCCTCCTCCTCGAGCACGCTGGCGTTCCCCTGCACCGCCCGTGAGCCTCGCCCCTCTCCTCTACCCCTCTAATCCTGTCGCTGGATCTGACCGCACCCACCTCTCGCGCTCCGGCCCCGCACTAACCATGGTCGGGCCACGCCCAGGCCATGCCCCCGTGCGCTCCCGACGCCTGTTTGCGCCCTATGATACGTCCATTTTGCATCATGCTTTTATATAGATATTTATCGCATTATGGGCTGTTATTTCACATTATGCTACAATACTTATGGCTATTCTCTCTTATTTTACAAGGTTTACATGAAGAGGGAGAATGCCGGCAGGCTAGAATTTCGGGCTGGAAAAGGAGCAAATATTGGAGACCTATTCTGTGCAACTCCAAAAGTCCTGAAACTCCACGGAATATCTTCAAATAAATAAAGAAAAATCGTCGCCAAAGATGAAGGCCAGGGGGCTCACACCCTGCTCACGAGGGTGGGGGCGTGCCCCCCTACCTCGTGGGCCCCCTGGTGGCTCTCCGATGCCCATCTTCTCCTATATGAAGTCTTTCGATGAGAAGAAAACATTAAGAAACCTTTCGGGATGAGACTCCGCCGCCACGAGGCGGAACCTTGGCGCAACCAATCTAGGGCTCCGGCAGAGCTGTTCTGCCGGGGACACTTCCCTCCGGGAGGGGGAAATCATCGTCATCATCATCACCAACACTCCTCTCATCGGGAGAGGGCAATCTCCATCAACATCTTCACTAGCACCATCTCATCTCCAAACCCTAGTTCATCTCTTGTATCCAATTCTTGTCTCCAAGTCTGGGATTGGTCTAGTAGGTTGCTAGTAGTGTTGATTACTCCTTGTAGTTGATGCTAGTTGGTTTATTTGGTGGAAGATCATATGTTCAGATCCTTTATGCATATTATTACCCCTCTGATTATGAACATGAATATGCTTTGTGAGTAGTTACGTTTGTTCCCGAGGACAAGGGAGAAGTCTTGCTATTAGTAGTCATGTGAATTTGGTATTCGATTCGATATTTTGATGAGATGTATGTTGTCTAGCCTCTAGTGGTGTTATGTGAACGTCGACTACATAACACTTCACCATTATTTGGGCCTAGAGGAAGGAATTGGGAAGTAATAAGTAGATGATGGGTTGCTAGAGTGACAGAAGCTTAAACCCTAGTTTATGCGTTGCTTCGTAAGGGGCTGATTTGGATCCATATGTTTCATGCTATGGTTAGGTTTACCTTAATACTTTTGTTGTAGTTTCGGATGCTTGCAATAGAGGTTAATCATAAGTGGGATGCGTGTTCAAGTAAGGACAGCACCCAAGCATCGGTTCACCCACATATCAAATTATCAAAGTACCGAAAACGAATCATGTGAACGTGATGAAAACTGGCTTGACGATATTGCCATGTGTCCTCGGGAGCGCTTTTCCTATTATAAGAGTTTGTCCAGGCTTGTCCTTTGCTACAAAAAGGATTGGGCCACCTTGCTGCACTTTATTTACTCTTGTTACTTGTTGCTCGTTACAATTTATCTTATCACAAAACTATCTGTTACCACTTATTTCAAAGACTTGCAGAGATACCTTGCTGAAAACCGCTTATCATTTCCTTCGCTTCCTCGTTGGGTTCGACACTCTTACTTATCAAAAGGACTACGATAGATCCCCTATACTTGTGGGTCATCAAGACTCTTTTCTGGCGCCGTTGCCGGGGAGTGTACGCCTTTGGTAGGTGGAATTTGGTAAGGAAAAATTTATATAGTGTGCTGAAATTTACCGTCACTTGTTACTATGGAAAGTAATTCTCGGAGGGGCTTGTTCGGGGTATCTTCACCCCGTCTAGTAGAGCAAAGAGTTTCTCCTCAACCTGCTGAACCTATTGAAAATGAAACTCCTTTTGAAATTCCTTTGGGTATGATGGAAAAACTGCTAGCTAATACTTTTACAGGAGATGGAACAAAGCATCCTGATGAACATCTACTCTATGTGGATGAAGTTTGTGGACTATTTAAGCTTGCAGGTATACCCGATGATATTGTTAAGAAGAAGGTCTTCCCTTTATCTTTGAAGGGAGACGCATTGACATGGTATAGGCTATGTGATGATACGAGATCATGGAACTACAAAATATTGAAATTGGAATTTCATCAATAGTATTACCCTATGCATCTTGTTCATCGTGATCGCAATTATATATATAATTTTTGGCCTCGCGAAGGATAAAGCATCGCTCAAGCTTGGGGGAGGCTTAAATCAATGTTATATTCTTGCCCCAATCATGATCTCCCAAGATAAATAATTATTCAAAGTTTTTATGCTCGGCTTTCTGATAACAATCGCACCATGCTCGATACTTCTTGTGCTGGCTCTTTTATGATGAAGACTATTGAATTTAAATGGAATATATTAGATAGAATTAAACGCAACTCTGAAGATTGGGACCTCGACGAAGGTAAGGAGTCAGGTATGACACCTAAGTTTGATTGTGTTCAATCTTTTATGGATACTGATATTTTCCGTAAGTTTAGCACTAAATATGGACTTGACTCTGAGATAGTAGCTTCTTCCTGTGTATCTTTTGCTACTTATGTTGATCTCCCTAAGGAGAAGTGGTTTAAATATCATCCTCCCATAGAAGTAAAAGTAGTTGCACCTATTAAAGTTGAAGAAAAGACTGTCACTTATAATGATCCTATTGTTCCTACCTCTTATGTTGAGAAACCGCCTTTCCTCGTTAGAGTAAAGGATCATGCTAAAGCTTCAGTTGTGGTTCGTAAAAGCAATATTAGAACTTATACACCTCCTGAGCAAGTCAAAGTAGAACCTAATATTGCTATTGTTAAAGATCTCTTGTCTGATAATATTGATGGGCATGTTATTCAATTCTGCGGTGAAACTGCTAGAATTGCTAAATCGTGTGCTAAAGATAAACATAGACATGTGGTAGGCGTGCCTGTTATTTCTGTTAAAATAGGAGATCATTGTTATCATGGCTTATGTGATATGGGCGCTAGTGCTAGTGTAATACCCATTGACTTATACAAAGAAATTATGCATGATATTGCACCTGCTGAGTGTTGGAAATATGCCCTAGAGGCAATAATAAATTAGTTATTATTATATTTCCTTGTTCATGATAATCGTTTATTATCCATGCTATAATTGTATTGATAGGAAACTCATATACATGTGTGGGTATATAGACACCACCATGTCCCTAGTAAGCCTCTAGTTGACTAGATCGTTAATCAATAGATGGTTACGGTTTCCTGACCATGGACATTGGATGTCATTGATAATGGGATCACATCATTAGAAGAATGATGTGATGGCAAGACCCAATCGTAAGCCTAGCACAGATCGTGTAGTTCGTATGCTAAAGCTTTTCTAAAATGTCAAGTATCATTTCCTTAGACCATGAGATTGTGCAACTCCGGATACCGTAGGAATGCTTTGGGTGTACCAAAGCGTCACAACGGCAATCGGGTGGCTATAAAGGTGCATTACGGTGTATCTCCGAAAGTGTCCTGGGTTGGCACGAATCGAGATCGGATTTGTCACTCCGCAGATGTAGAGGTATCTCTGGGCCCACTCGGTAGGACATCATCATAATGTGCACAATGTGATCAAGGAGTTGATCACGGGATGATGTGTTACGGAACGAGTAAAGAGACTTGCCGCAGAACGAGATTGAACAAGGTACCGGATACCGACGATCGAATCTCGGCAAGTACAATACCGCTAGACAAAGGGAAATGTATACGGGATTGATTGAGTCCTTGACATCGTGGTTCATCCGATGAGATCATCGTGGAACATGTGGGAGCCAACATGGGTATCCAGATCCGCTGTTGGTTATTGACCGGAGAACATCTCGGTCATGTTCAGATGGTTCCCGAACCCGTAGGGTCTACACACTTAAGGTCTGGCGACGCTTAGGGTTATAAAGGAAGTTTGTATGTGGTTACCGAATGTTGTTCGGAGTCCCAGATGAGATCCCGGACGTCACCAGGAGTTCCGGAATGGTCCGGAGGTAAAGAATTATATATGGGAAGTCCTGTTTTGGTCACCGAAAAAGTTTCGGGTTTTATCGGTAATGTACCGGGACCACCGGGAGGGTCCCGGGTCCACCAATTGGGGCCACCATCCTCGGAGGGCTGCATGGGCCAAGTGTGGGAGGACCAGCCCTGTGGGCTGGTGCGCCCCAAGAGGCCCATGTGCCAAGAGATAAGGGAAAGGGAGAGTCCTAAAGGGGAAGGCACCTCCTAGGTGCCTTAGGGAGGATGGACTCCTCCCGGCCGCACCCTTCCTTGGAGGAAGGGCCAAGGCTGCGCCCCCTCTCCCTTGCCCCTATATATGGTGGAGGGAGGGAGGGCAGCCGCACTGAGTCCTTGGCACCTCCCTCCCTCCCGTGACACCTCCTCCTCTCCCGCAGGTGCTTGGCGAAGCCCTGCAGGATTGCCACGCTCCTCCACCACCACCACGCTGTTGTGCTGCTGCTGGATGGAGTCTTCCTCAACCTCTCCCTCTCTCTTGCTGGATCAAGGCATGGGAGACGTCACCGGGTTGTACGTGTGTTGAACGCGGAGGTGCCGTCCGTTCGGCACTAGGATCATCGGTGATTTGAATCACTTTAGCACGACTCCATCAACCCCTGCTCACTTGAACGCTTCCGCTTAGCGATCTACAAGGGTATGTAGATGCACTCTCCTTCCCCTCGTTGCTGGTTTCTCCATAGATAGATCTTGGTGACACGAGGAAAATTTTGAATTTCTCGCTACGTTCCCCAACAAAGGGCATCATGAGCTAGGTCTATTGCGTAGATTCTTTGCACGAGTAGAACACAAAGTAGTTGCGGGCATTGATTTTGTTCAATATGCTTGCCGTTACTAGTCCAATCTTGTTTCGATGGTATTGTGGGATGAAGCGGCCCGGACCGACCTTACACGTACTCTTACATGAGACAGGTTCCACCGACTGACATGCACTTGGTGCATAAGGTGGCTAGCGGGTGCCAGTCTCTCCCACTTTAGTCGGATCGGATGCGATGAAAAGGGTTCTTATGAAGGGTAAAAAGCAATTGACATATCACGTTGTGGTTTTGCGTAGGTAAGAAACGTTCTTGCTAGAAACCCATAGCAGCCATCAGAAACATGCAAACAACAATTAGAGGACGCCTAACTTGTTTTTGCAGGGTATGCTATGTGATGTGATATGGCCAAGAAGAATGTGATGAATGATATGTGATGTATGATATTGATCATGTTCTTGTAATAGGAATCACGACTTGCATGTCGATGAGTATGACAACCGGGCAGGAGCCATAGGAGTTGTCTTTATTTATTGTATGACCTGCGTGTCATTATAATAACGCCATGTAATTACTTTTACTTTATTGCTAACCGGTAGCCATAGTAGTAGAAGTAATAGTTGGCTAGACAACTTCATGAAGACACGATGATGGAGATCATGATGATGGAGATCATGGTGTCATGCCGGTGACGATGATGATCATGGAGCCTCAAGATGGAGATCAAAAGGAGCAAAATGATATTGGCCATATCATGTCACTATTTGATTGCATGTGATGTTTATCATGATTATACATCTTATTTTCTTAGAATGACGGTAGTAAATAAGATGATTCCTCATTAAAATTTCAAGAAAGTGTTCCCCTAATCGTGCACCGCTATGCGAAGTTCGTTGCTTCAAGCACCACGTGATGATCGGGTGTGATAGATTCTTACGTTCACATACAACATGTGTAAGCCAGATTTACACACGCGAAACACTTAGGTTGACTTGACGAGCCTAGCATGTACAGACATGGCCTCGGAACACAAGAGACCGAAAGGTCGAGCATGAGTCGTATAGTAGATACGATCAACATGAAGATGTTCACCGTTGATGACTAGTCCGTCTCACGTGATGATCGGACACGGCCTAGTTGACTCGGATCATGTAATCACTTAGATGACTAGAGGGATGTCTATCTGAGTGGGAGTTCATGAGATGAACTTAATTATCCTGAACATAGTCAAAAGATCTTTGCAAATTATATCATAAGCTCGGGCTTTAGTTCCACTGTTTAGATATGTTCCTAGAAAATATAGTTGAAAGTTGACAGTAGCGATTATGTGGACAGTAGAAAGCTTATGTCCTTAATGCACCGCTCAGTGTGCTGAACCCCAAACATCGTTTGTGGATGTTACGAACATCGGACATACACGTTTTGATAACTACGTGATAGTTCAGCTAAACAGTTTAGAGTCGAGGCACCAAATATGTTTTTCAAACGTCATGGAACATATGAGATGTTTCGAGGGCTGAAATTGGGATTTTAGGCTCGTGCCCACGCCAAGAGGTATAAGACCTCCGACGATTTTCTTAGCCTGCAAACTAAGGGAGAAAAGCTCAATCGTTGAGCTTGTGCTCAGATTGTCTGAGTGCAACAATCACTTGAATCGAGTGGGAGTTGATCTTCCAGATGTTTCTCCAAAGTCATTGCCACCAAGCTGCTAGAGCTTCGTGATGAACTATAACATGTCAGGGATAGATATGATGATCCTTGAGGTATTCACGATGTTTGACACCGTGAAAGTAGAAATCAAGAAGGAGCATCAATTGTTGATGGTTGGTGAAACCACTAGTTTCAAGAAGGGCAAGGGCAAGAAGGGACACTTCATGAAACGGCAAATCAGTTCTTGCTCCAAAGTGAAGAAACCCAAGGTTGAACCCAAACCCGAGACTAAGTGCTTACGTAATAAGGGGAACAGCCATCGGAGCAGAATTACCCTAGATACTTGGTAGATAAGAAGGCTGGCAAGGTCGATAGAAGTATATTGGATATACATTATGTTAATGTGTACTTTACTAGTACTCCTAGTAGCACCAGGGTATTAGATACCAGTTCGGTTGCTAAGTGTTAGTAACTCGAAACAAAAGCTACGGAATAAGCGGAGACTAGCTAAAGGTGAGCTGACGATACGTGTTGGAAGTGTTTCCAAGGTTGATGTGATCAAGCATCGCACGCTCCCTCTACCATCGAGATTGGAGTTAAACCTAAAATTATTATTTGGTGTTTGCTTTGAGCATAGACATGATTGGATTATGTCTAACGCAATACGGTTATTCATTTAAGGAGAATAATGGTTACTCTATTTATTTGAATAAATACCTTCAATGGTCTTGCACCTAAAAGAATGGTTTATTGAATCTCGATCGTAGTGATACACATTTCCATGCCAAAAGATATAAGATAGTAATGATAGTACCAGTTACTTGTGGCAATCGCCATGTAATTCATATTGGTGTAAACGCATGAAGAAGCTCCATGTTGATGGATCTTTGGACTCACTCGCTTTGAAAAGTATGAGACATGCGAACCATGTCTATTGGTGTATACGCATGAAGAAACTCCATGCAGATGGATCGCTTTGGACTCACTTGATTTTGAATCACTTGAGATATGCAAATCATACCACATGGGCAAGATGACTGAAAAGCCTCGTTTTCAAAGAAGATGGAACAAGATAGCAACTTGTTGGAAGTAACACATTTTGATGTGTGCAGTCCAATGAGTGCCGAGGCATGCTTGATGAATATCGTTATGTTCTTACTTCACGGATGATTTAAGTAGATACTGAGTGTATTTACTTGATGAAACACAAGTCTGAATTATTGAATGGTTCAAGTAATTTCAGAGTGAAGTTAAAGATCATCGTGACAAGAGGATAAAATGTCTATGATATGATCATAGAGATGAGTATCTGAGTTATGAGATTTGGCACGCTTATTAAGACATTGTGGAAATTGTTTCACAATTAATACCGCTGGAACACCATAGTGTGATGGTGTGTCCGAACATCATAGTTGCACCCTATTAGATATGGTGCGTACCATGATGTCTCTTATCGAATTACCACTATCGTTCATGGGTTAGGCATTAGAAACAACCGCACTCACTTTAATAGGGCACCACGTAATTCCGTTGAGACGGCACTGTTTGAACTATGGTTTGGAGAAACCTAAGTTGTCGTTTCTTAAAAGTTTGGGGCTGCGACGCTTATGTGAAAAAGTTTCATCGTGATAAGCTCGAACCCAAAACGGATAAATGCATCTTCATAGGACACCCAAAACAGTTGGGTATACCTCCTATCTCAAGATCCGGAAGCAAAAGTAATTGTTTCTAGAAACGGGTCATTTCTCGAGGAAAAGTTTCTCTCGAAAGAATTGAGTGGGAGGATGGTGGAGGCTTGATATGGTTATTGAACCGTCACTACAACTAGTGTGTAGCAGGGCACAGGAAGTTGTTCCTATGGCACCTACACCAATTGAAGTAGAAGCTTATGATAGTGATCATGAAACTTGGATCAAGTCACTACTGCACTACCTCGTAGGGTGACAAGGATGCGCATCGCTTGAGTGGTACAGTAATCTTGTCTTGAAGGTCATGTTGCTAGACAACAATGAACCTACGAGCTATGGAGAAGCAATGGTGGGCCCATATTCCAACAAATGGTTAGAAGCCATGAAATCCGAGATAAGATCCATGTATCACAACAAAGCATGGACTTTGGTGGACTTGCCCGATAGGCAAGCCATTGAGATAAATGGATCTTTAAGAAGAAGACGGACGTGGACGGTAATGTCACCGTCTATGAAGCTCGACTTGTGGCGAAGAGTTTTCACAAGTTCAAGGAGTTGACTACGATGAGATTTTCTCATCCGTAGCGATGCTTAAGTCCGTCGGAATCATGTTAGCATTAGCTGCATTTATGAAATTTGGCGATGGATGTCAAAACGATTTTCCTTACTACCTTTCATAAGGAAAGGTTGTATGTGATACAATCAGAAAGTTTTGGTCGATCCTAAGGATGCTAAAGGTATCTTGGCTCCAAATGATCCTTCTAAGGACCGGAGTAAGCATCTCGGAGTTGGAATGTGCGCTTTGATGAGATGATCAAAGATTTTGGGTTTATACAAAGTTTATGAGAAACTTGTATTTCCAAAGAAGTGAGTGGGAGCACTATAGAATTTCGATGAGTATATGTTGTTGACATATTGTTGATCGAAATGATGTAGAATTTCGGAAAGCATACAGGGTTATTTGAAAGGTGTTTTCAAGTGAAAACCTGGATTAAGCTGCTTAAACATTGAGCATCAAGATCTATGAGAATAGATCGAAAACGCTAAATGATACTTTCAAATGAGCACATACCTTGACATGATCTTGAAGGTGTTCAAGATGGATCAGTCAAAGAAGGAGTTCTTACCTGAGATGTAAGGTATGAAGTTAAGACTTAAAGCTCGACCATGGCAGAACAGAGAGAAAGGACGAAGGTAGTCCCCTATGCCTTAGACGTAGGCTCTACAGTATGCTATGATGTGTACCGCACCGGAAGTGTGCCTTGCCATGAGTCATTCAAGGGGTACAAGAATGATCCAGGAATGAATCATTGGACAGCGGTCAAAATTGTCCTTGGAGTAAATAAGGACATGTTTCTCGATTATGGAGGTGATAAAGAGTTCGGCGTAAAGGGTTACGTCGGTGCAAGCTTTAACACCTATCCGAGTGACTCTGAGTAGCAAACCGGATACGTATAGTGGAGCAACCATTTGGAATAGTTTCAAAAGGAGTGTGGAAGCAGCATTTATAATGAGACCTAGAATTTTGCAAAGCACACACGGATCTGAAAGGTTCAGATCCGTTGACTAAAACCTCTCTCACAAGCAAAACATGATCAAACCCCAGAACTCATTGAGTCTTAATCACATGATGATGTGAACTAGTTTAATGACACTAGTAAACTCTTTGGATGTTGGTCACATGGCGATGTGACCTGTGAGTGTTAATCACATGGCGATGTGAACTAGATTATTGACTCTAGTGCAAGTGGGAGACTGTTGGAAATATGCCCTAGAGGCAATAATAAATTAGTTATTATTATATTTCCTTGTTCATGATAATCGTTTATTATCCATGCTATAATTGTATTGATAGGAAACTCAGATACATGTGTGGGTATATAGACAACACCATGTCCCTAGTAAGCCTCTAGTTGACTAGCTCGTTAATCAATAGATGGTTACGGTTTCTGACCATGGACATTGGATGTCATTGATAACGGGATCACATCATTAGGAGAATGATGTGATGGACAAGACCCAATCCTAAGCCTAGCACAGATCGTGTAGTTCGTATGCTAAAGCTTTTCTAAAATGTCAAGTATCATTTCCTTAGACCATGAGATTGTGCAACTCCGGATACCGTAGGAATGCTTTGGGTGTACCAAACGTCACAATGTAACCGGGTGGCTATAAAGGTGCATTACGTATCTCCGAAAGTGTGCATTGGGTTGGCACGAATCGAGACTGGATTTGTCACTCCGCAGACGGAGAGGTATCTCTGGGCCCACTCGGTAGGACATCATCATAATGTGCACAATGTGATCAAGGAGTTGATCACGGGATGATGTGTGACGGAACGAGTAAAGAGACTTGCCGGTAACGAGATTGAACAAGGTATCGGATACCGACGATCGAATCTCGGGCAAGTACAATACCGCTAGACAAAGGGAAATGTATACAGAATTGATTGAGTCCTTGACATCGTGGTTCATCCGATGAGATCATCGTGGAACATGTGGGAGCCAACATGGGTATCCAGATCCCGCTGTTGGTTATTGACCGGAGAACGTCTCGGTCATGTCTGCATGGTTCCCGAACCCGTAGGGTCTACACACTTAAGGTCTGGCGACGCTTAGGGTTATAAAGAAAGTTTGTATGTGGTTACCGACTGTTGTTCGGAGTCCTGGATGAGAGCCCGGACGTCACGAGGAGTTCCGGCAGGGTCCGGAGGTAAAGAATTATATATGGGAAGTCCTGTTTTGGTCACCGGAAAAGTTTCGGGTTTTGTCGGTAATGTACCGGGACCACCGGGAGGGTCCCGGGGGTCCACCAAGTGGGGCCACCATCCTCGGAGGGCTGCATGGGCCAAGTGTGGGAGGGGACCAGCCCCAGGTGGGCTGGTGCGTGATATGACCGCGTGTAAGTTAACTACAATGATAGATACAGTTACGGCCACGACAAATAAGGAAAAGCTAGTTGCCGTGGCTTGTATCCATCCGGATCAGTTAGAGAGATTTTGTTTGTCTCAGTTTAAAGGAAAATATGAGGACACGTTTATGCGTAAGACATACACGTATTTGTATTCTGGAAGCTTTGGTGTGCATGCGGGCATACAGGGTATTGTTGGCTCGTACTACAAAAGGAGATCGATTCATTTAAAAAGACAGACTAGGGGTCAAACTGCGTTGGTTGTTTTTGTTCCTGCCGTGCAAGGGATGTCATGTAGCAAACCAGACGTATGATATATGGAGTATTTTATGTTTGAAGGAAATTGGATGGGGTCCTCCAAAAGAAAAAGCAGAAGCCCGGCTGACGCATGCAACAAATCTAGTAGTTTTTTTTTTTCTTAAATAGACTAGCATATACTTATGTGTTATCTTTTCTTTCAAGTACGTACCAAGGCTTGTTTTCCAAGATAGTTAGGGTGTGCGGCTATTATATAAAGCCAATTTAGTTCTTTGTAAAATTAGGTTATATTTTTATGAATAGACACGATGTGTTTTTAGGGTAAATACCCATATCGAGTTTTGGGGGAAGCTGTCTAAAAATCCCTAAGTTTTGGAGGAAGCTTTAGAAAACCTCTGTGTTGCGATTTCTCTTCGTGGAAATTGTTTTGTGCGTGAGTACCGTCGTCGTGATTGGTTTTCTCGTGTTGGACCATAAGGTTCAATCCCTCTATCAAGCGTATACCGCGTATGCGCGGCGTAGAGTCTACTACTGCTGAAGGTGGAGTGTCGTGAAAGATCGGGACGCAACAACGGATCGGATCTCGCCATCGAGGTTCGGTCTTTATCGTGTGGTATTCAGAGCATCAGGTTGTTCACGACACTATGGAGAAGATGGCGAGCGCATCGTTATTCAGTAAGTTAAGCTATGGATTTCTGTTGGAGGAGGAAGGCCATCGGATCGGGCTTTTTCACACCCGTGTGGTAGTGAGAGAGAGATCATGTGCTATGACGATCGATCACATGAATTTGATCAACGCAGCAAGCATCGAGATGGTGGAGAAGCTGGATATACCAATAACAACACATCCAAAACCATACTCTTTCCGTTGGGGTCATGAAGAGCGCACCGTCACGCACCAAACTAAGGTACCGTTTTTGTTGGGAAAATTCTTTTGCGAGGTTTTGTGCGATGTGATTCCGGCGCCGATGGTTTCGTGCCACTTGTTGTTGGGTGAACCATGGTACAAAGAGCATGATGTTGTGTACGATTATCACACACACACATATACTGTCAAGAAGGGTAAAAGTGCAATCTTGTGCCCATGGATGAGGAGCGTTTCATTACATGGAGGAAGGAACATCTTGAGAAGATAAAAAGCAGGAAGAAGAAGAAAGGAAGAAGGTCGAAGCTGCTGCAATTCTTATTGTCGCCGCTGCTCAGTCTGCAAATAAAAATATTGTTGAGATCAACTTCGAAACCGAGGACGGTTTCGCTTTCAAGGAGGAGAGGATGATATGACCGCGTGTAAGTTAACTACAATGATAGATACGATTCACGACCACGACAAATAAGGAAAAGCTAGTTGCCGTGGCTTGTATCCATCCGGATCAGTTAGAGAGATTTTGTTTGTCTCAGTTTAAAGGAAAATATGAGGACACGTTTATGCGTAAGACATACACGTATTTGTATTCTGGAAGCTTTGGTGTGCATGCGGGCATACAGGGTATTGTTGGCTCGTACTACAAAAGGAGATCAGATTCATTTAAAAAGACAGACTAGGGGTCA